>CM077645.1:1289894-2006147 GCA_039707465.1 Rhabdophis nuchalis
ATTTCCGTTAAAAACCAATTAAAACAATTTAACTTCAGACTATAGGCTAGGTGGAGTGAGCTAGGCGAGGCTGGCCTGTTGGAAGAAATACGTTTTGAGCTTTCGGCGGAAGGAGCGGAGGTCCGGAGTTGTTCTGAGGTCAGGGGGAAGGTCGTTCCAGAGAGTCGGGCCCACCACAGAGAAGGCCCTTCCCCTGGGAGTCGCCCGCTGGCATTGCCTAGTGGATGGCACCCAGAGAAGTCCCTCTCTGTGGGAGCGAATCAGCCGCAGGGATGCATGGGGCAGGATGCGATCCCGCAGATAACTAGGTCCCGTGCCATGGAGCGCTTTAAAGATGATAACCAACACCTTGAAGCGCACCCGAAAGACCACAGGCAGCCAGTGCAGCTCGCGCAGGAGCGGTGTTACATGGGAGCACCTAGGAGCTCCCATAATTGCCCGCGCGGCTGCATTCTGGACTAGCTGCAGTCTTCCAGTGCACCTCAAGGGGAGCCCCATGTAGAGAGCATTACAGTAGTCTAAAGGGGATGTCATGAGCCATGAGTGACTGTGCGAAGGGTGTCCCGGTCCAATAAGGGCCGCAACTGATGAACCAGGCGAACCTGGTAGAATGCCCCCCTGGCCACGGCCGTCAAGTGGTCTTCTAACGACAGCCTGGTATCCAGGAGGACGCCCAAGTTGCGAGCCCTATCCACGGGGACTAGGTGTTCGCCCCCAATGGCCAGTGATGGCGTCAACTGGTTGTACCGGGACGCCGGAAGCCACAGCCACTCGGTCTTGGACGGGTTGAGTCTGAGTCTGTTCCTTCCCATCCAGACCCGCACGGCTTCCAGACACCGGGACATCACTTCGACGGACTTTCCTCCCTCGGCTGAGGCAGGGGGTCCTGGCGATTTCCTCCTGGGGGGTCAGCCCAGGGGTTTTGTGCTCCTCACCCTCCGTCATGCCTCTCTGTCCGCGGCTGTCAAGCCAGTGTGCCCTTCCCTGACACAACACGGGAGGGCGCTTTCTTTTTTTTTTTATTTTTATTGCAAAAGTTTTATTCAGACAAGTTTTCCCCCCTTTTACCCCCCCGACATATAATATAAAATCACATACAAAAAGTATACCCCTCACCTCCCCCCATCTTAAAATAAAGTTCTCATTCAAATATTGAGTATTATACCCCCGACCAACATGATATAAATTTAGTATAAAATACATCAATCTCTCCCTGACACCCTTTCTAAGTTAATTCAGCATCATAACATGACCATATCCCATTATACCCATCTCTATATTGCTTATCCACTTATATTTCCCCACCCTCCACCCTAACCCACCCCCACCTCCCAGTCAATCCCACCCCCCCTGAGTTCCGCTGTACACCACTTTAAACATTCCAAACATCCCAGATATTGTTTAATCTATTCACCTATCAATCCAAACATTCCTACCTAAAAGCTACATGGTATTTCCCAGTCTGATATTTATTCTGTATATAATTAATCCATTTTGCCCATTCCTGCGTGTAGCTCTCCTGCTTCTGGTCTTTTAGGAAAGCTGAAAGTTTTGCCATTTCCGCAAACCCCGCCACTTTTTGAATCCATTGAGCAATTGTCGGTACAAAATCTTTCTTCCAATGTTGAGCAATCAACAACCTAGCTGCTGTAACCATATACAAAAACAATTTTGTTTCCCCTTTACGAAAATCCTTAGTTATGCCCAATAGAAACATTTGCGGGGTAAATTCTAATCTTTTCTTAAATACGTTTTGCATAACCCACCATATTTTTATCCAAAAAGCTTTGACCTTATTGCAAGTCCACCATACATGGAAGAAAGTAGCATCTAAACACCCGCATCTCCAGCATTTAGGTTGAAAATTAGGATGGGAGGGCGCTTTCATCAGTCGTTGTTCCACCTGATTTTCCCCCAAGGCCCTAATTTCGTTACCAAGCTAGGTAACATCTTCAGTGGAGTTTAAGTCAGGGGCCCTTGGCAAGTTTAGGACTTGCGGACTTCAACTCTCAGAATTCCTCAGCCAGCTTCGCTCTGGGAGTTGAAGTCCACAAGTCTTAAACTTGCCAAAGTTGGAGCTGGTTGAGGGGACATCCATGTTCTTCTGTCCTTAAGGGCTTCAGGTGTGGGTGGGTCAAGTGAGGGTCTTGTGATGGGTCAGCGGTGAGTCATCTTCTAGGAGGCTTATGATGGGTCTTTGTCTAAAATGGTATAGGATCCCCTGCTTCAGCAGGGGGTTGGACTAGAAGACCTCCAAGCTCCCTTCCAGCTCTATTCTATTCTAAATAAGGAGGTTGACCCCGGGACACTGCGACCGTCATAAATATTGCCAAACGTCTGGCTTTTGATCATAGGGATGCTGTAACAGTTGTAAGTATGAAAAACGGTCATAAGTCCCGTTTTTCAGTGATGTCTTAATTTTGAACGGTGGTTGTAAGTCGAGGACTGCCTGTATAACAAACGGAGACTTACTGCAGGTGGAATAATGAATGAAGATATTGGCTATGTGAAAAAGAAGGACATTATGTGTATATAGATAGCAAATACTTCTCATTTTCCCCACGTTCTTCGTTCACCTGCTCCACAAAACTTTCAGGCCATTTAGGAAGATGGGAAAAGTAGGAAGGAAAAGAAAGGGGGGGGGGAGTTTCTGACAACCCACCGGGGTCTTGTCTGGGTCTTCTTCACACCTGTGCCCAGGTGGAGGAGCAGAGAGAAAGCCCAGCGATTAGAGATCTCCCTCCTTGAGTGGCAGGTGCTCCCATTGGCCACAGGGGGGCAGCATTGCACTTCAGATGACATAGCCTGCCTTGGCACCATAGGGGGAAAAATCCTGGTCTTTAGGGCTGCTCAGAGCAGGGAGAGGCTGGCACCGCCAGGGCACTGCCAGGGCTTTGGGCCTCCTTCCCAGAGGGAAGCTGCTCGCCAGCCCAGCAAGGCTGATGTGGGGCAGACCTGGGGGTTCCTGAGACAGGGAGGAAGAGCGGGAGGCATCCTATCAGAGGCTTGGGGCAGCCCGGGGCTTTTGGGGAGTTGAGATAGCTCCAAAAGAGGGCCTTTTTTGCTCCTTCTCTGTTTCCTGCCCTTCTGAAGCAAAAGAGGAGAGCTGGCAAATGCAGTTGGCGTTCGGGCCCCCAACTGTTTTCCTACGGAGCTTTTTAGGCCTCTCCAAGTCCTGGGGGTGGGGTGGGAAGATCGGGGTGCCCCATGCTGGCCTCCCTCCCAGCAGTGAGAGCGTCTATGGCAGAGGCCTCCAACCTTGGCAACTTGAAGACTTCTGGACTTCAGCTCCCAGAATCCCCCAGACAGCTTTGATCTGGGCCCAGGGAGGGAAAGGCCCGTGTGGCAACCAGAGGGACGAATAAGCCAAAACGGGCAGAATGTGTCCCCCCTCCCCCCGCCCCTGTGTGTGTGCCAAAGATCAGGTGGGCATGGGCTTTGTGCCCAGGGGGGGGAGAGGGAGGGCAATGCAGGGCTCAGGAGTGGGGATGCGGAGGGGAAGGGGCTGTTGAAATGCTGTCTTTGGGGTTTAAAGAAAAGACTCCCGGGAGTCAAAGTTGTGAGTAGCTCCATCCTTGGAGGGATTAAAGAAAAGACTGGACAGCTGTTTGTCTGGAACAGTAGAGCATGTGTGTGTGTGTGTGTGTGTGTGTGTGTGTGTCACACTGGATTTCTTCCAGGGCCAGATCAGCCTTGTAGTTCTCCAAGGGGGGAGAGAGGGGAGATGGGGGGAGGAGATGGGATGGATGACTCCTTTAGCACCCTGCTGGCCAAAGTTGGGTGGGGGGGCCCTCGGGAGGCCTCTGGGTAGCCTGTTTTGGGCTGGCAGACTGCAGGTGGCCGGGGAGGCCAGAAACAGGCCACGGGGGGGGGGGACACACGACCCGTGGCCCCTTGTGGCCCTCAGAGTCCCCGTGGGTCGGTCCTTGGAGATTTCCAGAGTGACAAATGTAAGGACCCCTCGGCCTGGATCCAGCCTGCAGGCCTTGAGTTTGACAGCCCCGGTAGAGGGTCTCTTGCTTCGAGGAGCAGGTTGGACTAGATGACCTCCAGGGTCTCTCATTCTGTTAAGCAGAGCTCCTGGGGAGGACCGGGGGGGTTTCAAGGCTGCCTGCATCAACCGAGGGAACTTTCAGGGTCACCTGAAGGGTTAATATGGCTTCCTACTGCACAGACAGTCCTTGGCTTACAACAGTTCACTTAGTGACGGTTCAAAGTTGCAACGGCACTGGGAAAGATGACTTATGACCAGTTTTCATAGCGACCATTGCAGCATGCCCACAGTCACGTGCTTTATATTCAGATGCTTGACAACTGGCTCATATTTATGACGGCCGCAGTGTCCCGGGGGGGGGTGTCACATGATCCCCAAAGCAAAGTCAGCGAGGAAGCCAGATCCACTTAACAACTGCAGGGATTCACTTAACAACCGTGGCAAGGAAGGTCATAAAATGGGACAAAACTCACTTAACAAATTTCTCACTTAGCCGCAGAGAGACTAATTGAGTCGACCTATGGACTACAAAATGGTGGTCGTAATTCAAGGACCGGCTGTCCTTGAAACTCCGTCTCTGGTTCTGCTCCCCCCCAATGCCCCCAAGACGTGCAGCAGGGAGGAGCCACGAAGGAGGCGAAGAGGCTGAGCTGCCCAGTGAGCAGGGGAGGGGAGGGCCTCTCTCTGGTCTAGCAAAGGGAAGGGCTGGGGGTGGCATGGCAGCAGCCTTCCAGTAACCTCCCTCCCCCCCTCCCCCCTCCGGTCTCCCCTGTGCCATGGCATCTCACCAGCGCTTCCTCAGGGTGCCTTGGGGGTGGGACCTGCAACCTGCCTGCACTGGGGAATTGGGCTCCCTCATGGGGCTCTGGGGGAAGGATCGGCTGGCCGCCAACCCGGTTGCAAGTGGCTGTTGCTGCATCGGCTGCCTTCAGTGGCCCAGCCGTCATTTACCGGCCCTGGCTTAGATTTAGGGGTTGAGGAGTCCTTGAAGAGGGAGGCATGGAGCGCCTGTTGCCAGGCAGAGACGGCCTCCGCCTCCTGCTCACCCCTCCCTCCAGCCTAAAATCTCCCACGTCAGCAGAGAAGGACTATGGGAGGCAGGAACACCCTCTCCCAAGACTTGAAGGGCTGGCCCAGGACAGAAGTGGGGGGGGGGTGTCCGTCTGTCCCCTGGGCCCCTATTCTCCAAAGCACCAGAAGGCAGAAGAAGAAGCAACAGCGGATGGAAACTCATCAGGAAGAGAAGCCACCAGGAATGAAGGAGAAATGTCCTGACAGACAGAACAATTAATCAACGGAGCAGCTTCTCTCCAGAAGTTGTGGCTGCTGCATCCCTGGAAGTTTTCAAGAAGAGACTGGACAGCCATTTATCTGGAATGGCAGAGGGTCTCCTGCTCGAGCAGGGGGTTGGACTAGAAGACCTCCAAGGTCCCTCCCAACCCTGTAATTCTACACTTCTATGAGATCCAACCTGGAAATAAGGAGAAGCTTCCTGACAATTGGTGCACTCAGTGGAAGTGGATTGCTGCTCCATCCCTGGAGGTTTTTAAGAAGAGGTTGGACTAGAAGACCTCTAAGGTCCCTTCCAGCCCTCGGATTCTCTTCTTGGGCTGAGCCAGGCCCTGCCAGCACCAGTTCCCCCGAGTCCCAGATCTCTCTGCTCCAGGCTCTTGCAGGAATGTCCTGCTTTGCTTCAAGCTAAGTTTTCTGTTTGCAAAACTCTCATCAGTGGACTAGTGCGGGGTCTCCAACCTTTGCAACTTTAAGTCTGAAGGACTTCAGCTCCCAGAATTCTCCAGCCAGCAAAGCTGGCTGGAGAAGTCTGGGAGCTGAAGTCCTTCAGACTTAAAGTTGCAAAGGTTGGAGACCCCTGCTTTAAAGCAAAGCTGGCTGGAGAAGTCTGGGAGCTGAAGTCCTTCAGACTTAAAGTTGCAAAGGTTGGAGACCCCTGCTTTAAAGCAAAGCTGGCTGGAGAAGTCTGGGATCTGAAGTCCTTCAGACTTAAAGTTGCAAAGGTTGGAGACCCCTGCTTTAAAGCAAAACTGGCTGGAGAAGTCTGGGATCTGAAGTCCTTCAGACTTAAAGTTGCAAAGGTTGGAGACCCCTGCTTTAAAGCAAAGCTGGCTGGAGAGGTCTGGGAGCTGAAGTCCTTCAGACTTAAAGTTGCAAAGGTTGGAGACCCCTGCTTTAAAGCAAAGCTGGCTGGAGAAGTCTGGGAGCTGAAGTCCTTCAGACTTAAAGTTGCAAAGGTTGGAGACCCCTGCTTTAAAGCAAAGCTGGCTGGAGAAGTCTGGGAGCTGAAGTCCTTCAGACTTAAAGTTGCAAAGGTTGGAGACCCCTGCTTTAAAGCAAAGCTGGCTGGAGAGGTCTGGGAGCTGAAGTCCTTCAGACTTAAAGTTGCAAAGGTTGGAGACCCCTGCTTTAAAGCAAAGCTGGCTGGAGAAGTCTGGGAGCTGAAGTCCTTCAGACTTAAAGTTGCAAAGGTTGGAGACCCCTGCTTTAAAGCAAAGCTGGCTGGAGAAGTCTGGGAGCTGAAGTCCTTCAGACTTAAAGTTGCAAAGGTTGGAGACCCCTGCTTTAAAGCAAAGCTGGCTGGAGAAGTCTGGGAGCTGAAGTCCTTCAGACTTAAAGTTGCAAAGGTTGGAGACCCCTCCTTTAAAGCAAAGCTGGCTGGAGAAGTCTGGGAACTGAAGTCCTTCAGACTTAAAGTTGCAAAGGTTGGAGACCCCTGCACTAGTGAACCTCCCCAGCCCCCCCCCCCCCCCGACACAGCAAAGGGAGGGTTTCTTTTTTTTTTTAGCATTTTATTTATTACATTTCTACACTGCCTATCTCACCTGAGTGACCCTGGGCAGTTTACAAGAGCCCAATAAAACCATAAAAACAAATGAATAAAAACACAGGCTAAAAACAGAGTTCACAACAAGCGAAGAACAATAAAAATGTTCAAAATATTTAGAAGGTTGCAAGGTTCACAAGGCAGTGTGGAGTGCCTTTGAGTGGCATCTTACCCCCAAGACCCACTTGGGTCGGTTGGCCATGAGAAAGGCCCAAAGCCTCCACGTTCCCTTGTCAGAAGGCTGATGAGGTTCCTAATTTGATTAGTCTCCCCAATACAAAATTACAGAATAACAGTGCTGGAGGCATAGCATAGCATAGGCAGCTGTAAGGGACTTTGGAGGTCTTCTAGTCCAACCCACTGCGCAGGAAGGAAGCCCGAGAGCATTTCAGACAAATGATTATCCAGTCTCCTCTTAAAGACTTCCAGTGTTGGGGCATTCACAACTTCTGGAGGCAAGCAGTTCCACTGGTTAATTGTTCTCACTGTCAGAAAATGTCTCCTTAATCCCAGGTTGCTTCTCTCCTTGATGACTTTCCATCCGTTGCTTCTTGTCCTGCCCTCAGGGGCTTTGGAGAATAGCTTGACTCCCTCTTCTTTGGGGCAGCCCCTCCAATATCGGAAGATGCTCTCCTGTCTCCCCCTAGACTAGGCGTAGCCAATTCCTGCAACTCTTCTTCCTCCTCCTCACTGCCTTTGTTGCTCTTCTCTGCATTCTTTCTGGAGCCTCAGAATCCTTTTTGTGAACTAAATGAAGAGAACTGAAACTCCCAAACTATTTTGCCAGGTTGTGGAAACGGCCTGAAATGGAGCCCAGGAGCCTGGAGCCAGGCCAGGCCAAGGTCTCCCCTGAGGAAACAGAAACCGGACTGACTCCCAGAGAGAGGGAGGGAGGGAAGGGCTGCCCTTGGCAAGAGCCCTGGGGCCAGAGGCTTTGGGGAAGACTCCAGAGCCCATCCTGGGCGCCTGCTGGCTGAAGGAGAAAGGCCTTGTCGAGGCTGCACCAACCAAAGTGGTTTGCAAACCAGGCATTCCTGCCGCATAGATCGCCCCCCCCTCCTTCCAGCTGTCTACATCTAGAGCCCCCTCCCCACTCCATAAATCAGAAGCAGCTCAGGGGACCCTCCAGGGACTGAATTCTGGGGGTGGGGAGATGGTTGGAGGTGAGGGGATTGGGATCTGCTAACCAAGATCAGGAAGATCCAGAGGCCTCTTCCTCCTCCCCCCCTCCCCGATGCATTTTAATTGTCCTCTGCTCCCTGCGAAGAGGAGGAGGAAGAGGAGGAGGAGGAGGAGGCTGCCTGGGAGGGATGAAATATTAATACAGCACAAAGCACCCGCCTGGCTCTTCCCTAGCAAGCAGGGCTGGGGCTGCAGATGGCAGCTCTAAGCAGGGCTGCTGCAAGACTTGAGCTCTCTGTGTGTGCGTGTGGCGGGCGGGGGGGGGGGTGTTCCCCCTCTGCAGGGCTTTTCCAGGAGCTGAGAGGGGGCGGGGGAGGGAGGGAGGGGCAGGTGGGTGGAGATAGAGCCTGGGAGGGGAGGGGGGTCATAGGGAGCAGCAGGGAAGAAGCTGCTTTTGACTCCCGGTCAGTTGCACGGGGGGGGGGGGGGGGGGAGGGGGTTGTCTTGTTGGGGAGGGCTCTGGTGGAGAGGCCTCCCCCCTCCCCAGGGTCTTTCTCGGGAGACCCTCAGCAAACGGGGCTGTTGTAGGGCAGGAAGGCAGGAGTCCGAAAGGGGATTCTGCTGGGCACAGGGAGATGCCAGCCGCTGCTGGAGTCTTTCAAGCTGGCACCATCCGGATCTTCGTAGCTCAGGGTTGCACTGGGGGCATCGTTTGGTGCTCTTTGCTTTTCCTCATGACCCAACTAGGTTACATTCTCAGTGCCTGAAGGGATGGGGTTTGTGGAGAGGAAGAGGAGGAGGGCCGTGGGGCCCCTGGTGATCTCTGACCTTGTTTCCCTTGCAGACGTACCGTTGTCCAGGAGAAGGGAGGCAGGCTGCTTTCTATTGATATACAACATAGGCCAACTCCCTCCTAGCACTGATAATGGTACCTAGGTGGGTCATGAAACATTGGCAAGAAATCCACCAGGCTCAGAGACCCACGGCTGTAGCTCTCCCTCTCTCCTCACCCGGATAAGGGACCCGCCTGCCGCGTGGATCTTTTGAAGGCATCTTGGAAGGGTGTTGGTTCTCAGCCGTGTCTGACCTATTGGGCTTCCCTTTCCCTTAGTAGCCTTCCCAGCAACCCTGCGAGGTAGGACTGAATGCTCCCTGGCAAACATCTTCCCCTGCTGATCTGGGGTGGGGATGAATGGGGCGGAGGCGATGGGGAAGGAGAAGGAGGCCAGATCCGAGGGAGATCCCTGAATCAGGGGCCTTAGAGCAGCCCCACCCAACCAGCCGTGGCCCCTTGAAGACTTCTGGACTTCCACTCCCAGAATTCCTCAGCCAGCTATGTTATGCTATGCTGGCTGAGGAATTCTGGGAGTGGACGTCCAGAAGTCTTCAAGGGGCCATGGCCAGGGGGTGGGGGGCTCTCCTTTAGAGCAGGGGTCTCCTACCTTTGCAACTTTAAGTCTGAAGGACTATGTGGGTATATACATAATAAGCTTTGCTGGCTGGAGAAGTCTGGGAGCTGAAGTCCTTCAGACTTAAAGTTGCAAAAGTTGGAGACCCCTGCTTTAAAGCAAAGCTGGCTGGAGAAGTCTGGGAGCTGAAGTCCTTCAGACTTAAAGTTGCAAAGGTTGGGGACCCCTGCTTTAGAGGACCCTTCTGACCTTCGATGCCATTTGAAAGTCAGTGCAATTTTTATACCTGGAGAGCAGGGGTCAGGGAGACAACAGCTGTGTTAGCTGCAAGGCGGCCAAAATCGTTCCAGGAAATAAATAGACCCAATTCCTTCTCCCCCAGCGACTGGGTGGGAACTCAGTGACAGAGACCCTCACCTCTTCGGCTTATTTGGGGCTGGGGGAGGGGGCGGCTTTTGTTAAAGGCTAAAAACAGGGCCAACCTTGAGAGGGAAACATCAGTAGGAGGAAGGAAGTAGGAGCAGAGAAGGGAAAAGGACCGATAAAGAAACAGCACTTACAAACACCTTTCTATTTTATTCTGTCTTACGGCCACAATGGGGCCCAGGGTCGCTAAGTAAGACTGTGGCTAACCGAATTTTGTCCCACTCTAAAACCTTTCTTGGCCCAGTTGTTAAGTGAATCCTTGCATTGGCTACGTTAGTAACACGGCGGTTCGGTGAATCCGGCTTCCCCATTGACTTCGCTCACCAGGAGGTTGCAAAAGGCGTCGCTGCAGCCGTCGTAAGTGTGAGTCAGTGGGCCGCTGTCTCCATTTTGATCACGTGACCAAGGGAAGGCTCCCACGGCCGCAAGGGTGGAAAAAATGGTTTCTTCTTTCAGTGCCGTTGTAACTTTGGGTGGTCTCTAAGTGAGCAGTTGTAAGTTGAGGGCTGCCACCCGCAGAAGGTCATCCCGTTCCGTCCGTCGTCCATCCTTTCTAACCACCCAAACCCCACAATTCATTTTGCCCTGGGGGGCCTTTTTTTCTTTTTCTTTTAAAGGGTCTAGAGAAGAGTTTTCAGTCACTCATAGAGGTAAATCCTCAGCTTACGACCATAATTGAGCTGAGAATTATAATCGTAACTCGTCCTGGCCATTAAGTGGGTCATCATGTGACTGGCACAATTTGACAACGTTTTGTGGTGAAGTCACAGGATGTTGGGCGCAGGTGTCGTCCCCAGGGGGCAGCTGTCCAGTGCCCCAAATGGCATCATTTTGGGTCCTAAGTCCCCTTGGTGTATCTTTGGAGGCTGCTGAGAATGGTCATAAGTCTGAGGATTCCATCTCAATATAATTGCAGGTAGTCCTTGACTTACGACTGTTCATGTAGTGACCATTCAAAGTTATAACATCACTGAAAAAATGACTTATGATGGTTTTTCACTCTTGCAACTATTGTAGCATCCCCGTGGTCACATGATCAAAATTCAGATGTTTGGCAACTGACTCAGACTTATGACGGTCACAGCGTCCCGTGGTCAAGTGATCCCCTTTTACAACCTTCCGACAAGCCAATTCAAGGGGGAAGCAGGATTCACTGAACGACCATGTAACTTAACTTCACTAGAGCAACTCACTTAACAACAATAGCGAGAAAGGTCGTAAAATGAGGTAAAACTCACTTAACTGTCTGTCTTAGCAAAATAAATTTGGGGCTCAATTGTGTTCATACATTGAGGACTTCCTGTAACTATGCCCATCTGAATCCTTTAGTTGTTAAATGTGATTTTGGTGGAAACTTTAGAAAAGAAGATAAAACCTAGCAGATAAAGTAAGGAAGAAAAAAAGAGAAAGTAAGAAATTGAAGATAAAGCCAAAAGTGCAAGAAAAGAAGGAAGTTGGAGAAAAATATAACACAAAGAAAAAATATATAAGGAAATGGCTTCTGATATTTTTCACAGCAATAAGTACATTATATGTTAACCTCCCTCGAAGGTTGAATCATAAAACTTTCTATCATCTATTCTAATTCTAATCATCAAAGCCATAAATCACAAGTTCTTTTTTTCCCTTCATTTTTATGCAAAAAGCCCACAAGACGTTTTTAGTCAGCAATAAATGCAAAGAGTGTCTTTTCTTTGATCGAAGAAATTAATGTATCCGTCTCAGAAAAATCTGCCATTTTCACAAAATATTCCTCCACCTCCTTAAAATAATCTCACAACAATAATCATATATTGAAATTAATTTTCCATGGCTTTTTTCTTTTTATCCATTAGACCTAAAAAGAAAAGTTCAATTGGATATTAATTTTTAAAATACTCTGCATCCAACGATGTGCATATGAATCTAATATTTTAAAACCTTTTTTTACCTGATCACCAAGCACAACTAAATGTCCCTTCATATTGTTCACTTTTCCAACATACATTTAAAATGCCTCTATGTATTCTGAATAATTTCTCTGGCATGATAGACTCCCAATACATTTCATTTTATAAACATTCTGCTTAAGATCATAACACAATGCAAACTTCAGCCCTTTTAACTACATATCGATCTGTATTGATCCATCTGCATATTATAATTCAAAATCCTTAGTCCAATTTATCACACATTCTTTAATGTATATTCTTCAACAAAACTTTATATACTGTGTTTTAGTAATTACATTGCTCATCATCCGTATACAATTGTACCATAAATCTTTTTGTCAAATTTTCCTTTCCCAATGCTAGCCTAAACCCCAAGACTTTCTTTTCCCCATGTCTTGAGCACAAAGTTCCAAATCTTTTTTTTCCAACTCCTCATCCAATAATCCTAAAAGAAAAAAACTTCAGGTTCTAATTTTACTTTTAATTTTAAGAATCTTCTGCATTATAAGATGGGTCTGGGTCCAGCGCTTCTCTAAGGCGATAAAAAGTATCTTCTTTACACTTCCAAGAGAATTTTGAAACATGTTTATATATCTTTGGCAATTTATCTAAGGATCCATCATGTATCAGTTTATAAACAACATTCTTTCACTTTATAATTCAGCATACATTTGCAACAGTTTGTCTGCATTTATTTCCATTGCTCAGGCATTGTATTCTATCCAAAGTTCCTTGATACTGTTTCACATATTTATTTATATTTATTGAAAGACAAAAAAAGGACAAGTATAAAAAAATGGAAAAAGAGAACAGGTAACTAAAGCAGAATAGCAGCAAATAGCTGGAATCTGCAAAGAGAAAATTCAGGAAAGCTGCGACTCAGAATAACCTTAAGACTTGCCATTGATGCCTAATAATAATAATAATAATAATAATAATAATAATAATAATAATAATAATAATAATAATAATAATAATAATAATAATAATAATAATAATAATAATAATAATAATAATAATAATAATAATAATAATAATTGTAATGATGATGATGATGATGATGATGATGATAATAATAATAATAATAATAATAATAATAATAATAATAATAATAATAATAATAATAATAATAATAATAATAATAATAATAATAATAATAATACAGCACCAGTCCATGGTGTTTGTGACACATCTTTAAATGTTCAGTTGACTGAGTTTCATGTTTAATGAATAAAAGAAATAATAAAAACATTCTCATTGGGGCACTTGGCACCATGTCCAAGAATTTTATAAAACACATCAAAATATTGCAGCTTCCTGCAATGACACCAGTGGAACTGCAAAAAACCTGTGCTACTCGGAGCCTTGTGCATCTTAAGAAGGCACCTGGTTGGTACCTAGGACACTGGCAGCAACCCCTATCAATCGTTGGCACCAGTCAATGATGTGTTTGTGAATGTTCTGTTGACTGAGCCTCATGTTTAATGAATAAAGTAAATAATAATAAACTTTCTTTTGACAAGTACAAAACAAAGAAAAAAGGCACAGCCAGTTGGCACTTCTTGGGTTCTTAAAACTCCTGCTTATTTCCAGAAACTGTTTCGTATCCGGATGTTGGGGTGAGCAAGACACATTTTTTGTGGGGGGGAGGAATCCTTTCCATAGTGCTCCCCACCCAGTCGGCATAGCTTGGCAGCCCTGAACCTTTGCTTGGTGCTGATTCTGAAGGAGGGGACGGGTGACAAGAGGCCCTTCACCCATTCCCTCTTGGCACCCCTCCCCCCATCTTAAAACACCCCCCCCATTAATTCTTGTTAGTTCATCCCTCCCCCCCCCCCTCAGTGCCACAAGCCCCGTTGAGAAGCTGGGCAGTGTAGCCCAGGAAGAAACCCTTAGTAAGGCAAATGCAGCTTTGCTGGATTATTAGGGGAGCCAAATCGGAGAAGGCTTTTGGCTGCAGCTCAGTGGCCGGAAGAGGCTGGGGGTGTGGGGGACACAGTCACCCTGAGCCCAAAGTCATCCTACAGACACAAGCGTCACCCAGAGAAACGTCTCCCTCCCGCACTAAATGCATCGGACACAGCTGTGAATACCCACAGCCAGCTTTTCCTTTCTTTCCTTCTGGCCCCTGGGCTCTCTTGTGTGTGCCAGATGGGAAACAAAGAGTTGTTGGATTCCAGCACCTAAAAGAGTGCAGAGAAGAGCAAGAAAGAAGATCAGGGATCTGGAGACATCAAGCCGTCAGAGTAGAACAGGAAGGGACCTTGGAGGTCTTCTAGTCCAGCCCCCATCCCAGACAAATGGCTGTTCAATCTCTTCTTTAAAAACCTCCTGTGACTTCTGGTGGCCAGCTGTTCCGCTGGTTCATTGTCCTCACTCTTAGGAAGTTTCTCCTTAAATCCAGGTTCCGTCTCTCTCGGATCGGTTTCCGTCCATTGTTTCTTCTCCTGGGGGACGGGATTCATCTCCTTTATCAATACAAAAGCAGGACCAATGGGGGGGTGGCAGGGACGTAGGTTTCTCTTTGGGTGGGGGCCCAAAGTCTTTCCCTCCGTGGCTTTTTACTTGGGATCCGATTCTTACGCTTGTGAGTAACACAGCCCCTTCCGAGCCCCAGGGCTTCCTTTCCTTGCGCAAGGCAGCATTGTTGGCTTTGAAGTGGGGTTGATGAAGGCCAATGAATTCTGAGGAACCTCGTCCGTTTGTGCTTTGGGTGGGGAAGGGGCCGAGGGGGTCACTGCTTGTGGGCTGTTTGCGGGTGTGTGTATATACGCAGGCAGGTGCCCTAGTGTGTGCACTACGGTTGTGTTTCCTTTCTTCCACAGTGGGAAGAAAATGGAATTTTGGAACTCGATGGTTCCTTTTGGCCTGTTTATTTAGTTACAGCTAATCCTTGACTTACAACAGTTTGTTCAGTGACCGTTTGAAGTTACAACGCCACTAAAAATGTGATTTATGACCGTTTTCCCGCACTTATGACTGTTGCAGCATTCTCAGGGTCACCAAAATCAGACATTTGGCAACTGACTCACATTTACGATGGTCGCGATGTCCCGGTGTGTGTGTGTGTGTGTGTGAGAGAGAGAGAGAGAGAGAGAGAGATAGAGAGACGTGACCCTCTTTTGCGACCGTCTGACACGCTAACTCCATGGGGAAGCGATTCACTTAACAATCAGGTTAGTCACTGATCAATTGCAGTGATTCACTTAACAACAGTGGCAAGAAAGGTCGTAGAATGTGACAAAACATGCTTAACAAATGTCTCACTAAACAACAAATTGGGGGGCTCTATTGTATGTCGTATGTCGAGGACTACCTGTGTTTATTGATAAGATGTATAGGCCGCCCATCTGAAGGTGACCCTCTGGGTGCCATTGAAGGGCCATTGTCCAGTATTATTGCGCGGAGGGACGGAGGGACGGCTCCACCCCTCCTCCCGCCTGTCATCTCTGGGTTGATTTATATTCACTTTTCCTCAGATTTAGATCAGCTTTCAGGTTTTGGTCCTAGAAACGGGGCTGCAGGACACAGGAGCCCTCTGCCCAGCCAGACCCCCCCTTGCTTGGCTTCACCCCCAGCCTCAAAACGGAAGCGGCCGTTCACTGGGGGAGGCAAAACGGGAAGGGATGGGGGGGGGGGGACTCAGTGAAAAGGCTTACGGATGGGGTGGGGGTGTCGTCTTAGCATGTGGCTTAGCATGTGCAATGGACAGCCGTGTCCAGCACCAACAGGAATACCAGTTCTGGTAGTCCTTGACTTACAGCCATTCAGTTAGTGACCGTTCAAAGGCCCTTATGACCTTTGCAGCCTCCCCGGGGTCACGTGATCCAAATAGGGACGCTCGGCAACCGGCAGGTACTTGTGACGGTTCCGGGATCCTGGGGTCACGTGATCCCCTTTTGCGACCTCCTGACGAGCGAAGTCAATGGGGGAGCTGGATTCGCTTAACAGCCACAATCATTAGCTTAACAGTGGTGGCAAGGAAGGTCATAAAGCAGAGCAGAATTCACTTAACAACCACCTAGGTTAGCAAGGGAAATTCCATTGTGGTCGTAAATCGAGGAGAAATTCTGGCTGCTTTTTTCCAGAGGAGTAAAATCAAAGGATCCGGGAGGGTCTCAGATGGACTGGGGGGGAGGCAGAGGGGGGGAGACCTGTGTTGGAGAGCAGGGGGAAAGCCAGGCTCAGCGGAGCAACAGCCAATCAATCAGGAATCCTGATGGGAATCAGATGGGAGCAGAGGGTCGGTCCGAGGTTCAGCTGCCTTGGGAATCGAGCTATAAGAGCCGATCCGGCGGCGATCCTGAGCCCTCCAGAGAGATCCCGCAGGTTCCCAGCAGCCGTGGGAAAGAGGCAGAGAAATAAGAGCTTCCACCCCTCCGGAGCTTAGCCAAGGTGGAGGCGGGGATGGGGGGGGGGGGGCGCAGCCGGCACCTTCCCGCTGCAGCACCACAGGTCGCGGGACCCTCCGGCGCTCCGTCCGGCCTCGCTTTCCCTCCGCTTGGCCGGGGCGACTGCTGGGGGGGGGGGGGATCGTGGTCGGTGGGGGAGGGCAGGGGGATTGCTGGAGATCCCAGCTGGGAAGGAGGAGGAGGGCGCGGGGGGGGGGCTGTAGGAGTCTGGGGGGAGCGCAGGAGGGGAGGGCGGAGGGAGGCCAAGGGGGAGAGGGCGGGGGCGCCTCCGCAGAGGAAAGCCCCCCCTCCCCCGCAGGCCGAGCCTCTCATCCCCACCGCGGTCACGTAGGATTGCGTAGAAGGGGCGCCGGGCGGGGAGGGGGCCGGGGGGGGGGAGACCCGGAGCCTCCGCTCCCCCTTCCGCAGCGCAGCGTCTCCCGGGCGGGGGAGCGCGCGGGTGGGGCGCGGGGCGATGCGGGGCGGGGGCGATGCGGGGCCGGGGCGGTGGGGGGCGGGCGCGCGGCAGAGCCCGCCTTCCCCCGCCGCCGCCGCCGCCGCCACCACCAGCGCGAGGACGGGCGGCGCCGCTTCGCCTCCGGAGCTGCTGCCGGGGGGCCTGGCGATGCGGGGCTCTGGTCCTCCTCCTCTCGCCGCCGCCTTGCCCAGCCGCCGCTGCCCCGGGAGGCCGGGCGGGCAGTGCCGGAGAGCCGCCGCCCCGTCGGGTCGCTGAGGCGTGGCCGGTTGCGGGCAGCGGGGCGGCCCGGGACCCCCGCCGGCTCCCCCTCCCCTTCTCGCCGCTGCTGCTGCTGCCGCCGCTGCTTGGCTGCGCCGCCGCCCCCGGGGAAGCGGGCGAGCGGAGGGGGCGGCGGGGCCGGGCTGGGGGGCGGCGGCGGCGGCGGGGCGAGGGCGTCCCGGGACCGTCTCCGCCGGCGGCGATGGCGGGCGGTGCCCGGGTCGGCGCCCGGGGGGCCGGCGAGGGCGGCGGCGAGGGCGGCGGCGGGCGGTGAGGATGGCCGGCGGCCTGTGAGTGCTGCCCGCCCCGTCGGCCATGGCCGCGGCCATCGCCAGCTCGCTGATCCGGCAGAAGCGGCAGGCGCGCGAGTCCAACAGCGAGCGCGTCTCCGCCTCCAAGCGCCGCTCCAGCCCCAGCAAGGACGGGCGCTCCCTCTGCGAGAGGCACGTGCTGAGCGTCTTCAGCAAGGTGCGCTTCTGCAGCGGCCGCAAGAGGCACGTCCGGAGAAGGCCAGGTGGGTCGCCCCCGCGCCGCCCCCGCCCAGGTAGACTGCGCCCCCCCGCCTCTCTCCCCCCCCCCCGCATGGCTGCCTGCGGGGGCTTTGGGGCCTCGCCTGCTGGGCCACCCCCGCTCGGCAGAGAAGTTTTCGGGGGCGCGAGTCCCGATGCTGGGCGAGGCTGAAGGCGCGGCGTCTGCGGAGCCCGTCCCCTCGCCCCGCCGAGTCTTCCCGCTGCAGCTGCCCCTCACCATAAGGAGAAGCCCCTGGGACGCCCCGCCTGGATCTCCCCTTGGTGCTCCGTCCCCACAAAGAAGGGAACAGGCGCTGCGTTCACACGAAAGCCTGTCGGCGTGTTGTAGAGTTCACGGGCGTCTGGTGCCTTCCAGGAATGGGGGCAGTTCCTTAGCAAGGCTGGGCGCGATGGGTGTGCCAACTCCCCGCGGATTGCTGAATCAGGGTCCCAGCGTTGCCCAATGCCGCCTTGCTTCTTCACCCGGAGACAGTGCCCCCTCCCCCATTTTTCAAACCGGGGTCTGTTTTTGCGGGGACCCCCCTCCCTTTGGCTCCTCTGGGGGGGAGGGGGAGAGGGGGCTGCTGCTTCCCACTTCAGATCTGGCCGGGCTTCTTCACTGCAGTTTGCACAGAAGTAAATGCTGCACCAAGTTGCCTTTGAACGGGGTGGGGGCCGCTCAACTGTGGCAGGAGAAGGGGATGGCAGCCCCAGTGGAGGAGGGTCCGGCTGAGCCGCTGACCCACGGAGGGAGCCCACTGCTTCGGTCAGCAGAGGGAGAGTCCTCATGCTAACCCCCGCTGCTTTTAAACCTCTTTTGGACTTGTGTGGTTCCGTGTGTGACGCCAATCCCTTGGGTTGGTGTGCGGGTATTTGATGGCTGTGGTGGGTTTTGGGGCAGGGAGTGTTTGTGTGTGTGAGGGACAAGCGGTGTCCTGCCACCTATGACCTCCTGACCCAAAGGGAAGCTCTTGTTTGTCATTTGCACAAGGACGTAATTCTGGTCTCAAGGTTTCTGCCTGTTTCTGCCTCCTGGGTGCTCTCTGACCTGGTAGCTTCCTTGCAGGCGTTTCATTGCCCTAACTAGGTAACACCATCTGTGCTAGAAGAGGAGGGGGCTTGTGGAGGAGGAGGAGGAGGAAGGGAGGAAGGAGAAGAGGGGACGAAGAGGAGGAGGACGGTGGGGTCCTTGGGGCTCTCTGAGCTGCACTGTTTTCTTGCAGACGTTTCATGACCCAACTAGGGAACCTCATCAGTGCTGCTCCAGCCTGAGCTGCAAATATTCTCCTTTATTCGAAATCTCTTTCCTCTTGCGCCTGGTTCATAGTTTGATGATGGGCTTCTTCTTAGCCCCAGCCGTGTTTCCAACTGGATCCATTTCCATTTCATTTGGGGGGTGGGGGGTCCCTCTCCCCGGGATGACTCCGCCCTCCATTAGAAGACAGAGAGGCCTGTGTGTGGTGACCTCAGGTGTGTGTTTGCGTGTGTGGGAACGGATTCCTCAGCGTATCTCGGAGGCTTTTTCTCTCCAGCTGTTCAGGAGCGAAACAGCTGGAATCTCTTCTACTTGGCATTTCCTCGGAAGGCGCTTGAGTTGGATCAAGCCAAAACCGCCTTTCTCTACCCAATTCAACAACGGCGGGCTTCATTCTCACACTTAATTTAATTTTAATTTAATTTATTTCAATTTATATACTGCACCTTCTCCACCGAAGTGGACCCAGGACGGTGCACAGGAATTTAAAATGAACAATAATAAAAATACAATAAATACAATAAATAGGTAAAAAAGAATTAAATCACAGCCTGTGCTAAAATTCCCCCTAAAAAAATCTAACATCCATTTACGTGTTTGGCAGAAGCTATATTACAAAAGTCTAAACTATCCCTTTGGCTCTTCTGGGGGGGGGGGGGGTTGCTGCTTCCTACTTCAGATCTGGCTGGGCAGGTAGTCCTCCTCTTACGACCACAGCCGAGCCCAACATTTATGTTGCTAAGTGAAACATAGAGGGTTTTGCTCCATTTCTTGTCTAAGTTTCCTTGTCTAAGTTAGCAACATGGTTGTTAAGTGGATCTCTCCGTCGACTTGGTCGGAAGGTCTCAAAAAGGTGATCCCCAGGGTCGTAAATATGAACCAGCGGCCAAGCATCTAAATTTTGATCACGTGGCCATGGGGGACACGGCATTGGCCGTAAAGTGTGAAAAACTCTCCTAATTCGCGTCTTTCGGCACCGTTGTAACTTTGAACGGTCACTAAATGAATGGTTGTAAGTCCAGGGCAACCTGTAGTTGATTAGGGTTCACCTTGGTTCAAGTTGCATGTGTGCTTCACAAGGAGGTCCCGCTTGTTAGTGCGAAGGGTATTATAGGAACCCACAAAAAAGCTTCATTCAGGGGCATCCAAACTTGAGAACTTTAAGACTGGTGGACTTTAACTCCCAGAATTCCCCAGCCAGCATGGCTGGCTGGGGAATTCTGGGAGTTGAAGTCCACCAGTCTTAAAGTTCCCAAGTTTGGATGCCCCTGGCTTAATTCAACCATCCAGGTTTTGGCTGGCAGGGACTAGAAGAGGGCTTTTCTTTTCTTTTTCTTTCTTTGCTGTGCCCCCCCTTCTAGGGAACGTCCTCCCCTCAGTGATCTGAATGCCCCCCCCCCCATTAGTCTTTCGTAAGACCCCGAGAGGACCCTGGCTGTGCTGTGTGCCTGGGCCCCTGAGCGCCTCAAGAGCCCCCTCTCCTGGCTGCGTTGCTGACTGGCCAAGAATCTCAGCCGCTTATTTGCTTCAGACGCTCTTATATTGTTCATTTTAAAATGGTTTAAGGGTCATATAGTTTTTTCTGGCGTCGCTGACCGAGCTGGGCAGGGAGGGAAATGGAATGCAGAAACCCAGGTCAAGGGTGTTGTGTGAATGTGAGCTCTCCGAAGTCGTCTTGGCATGGAATTGGCCCCTGTGCCTCAGAAGGGGCCCCTCTTGTGGCGATGATGAGGAAGACGGAGGAAGGCAGGTGGGCTGCCTTGATGTTTCCCTTGCAGACGTTCGTTGCTATACTAGAAAGAAGAGGAGGAGGAGGAAGAGGAAGGAGAGGAGTAAGGGGAGGAAAAGGACTATGGGGTCTTTATTGCTCTCTGAGCTTGGGTGCTGTCTTGCAGACGTTTCTTGACCCAACTAGCTAACACCATCAGTGTTACAAGGGAGTGAGTTTTGTGGAAAGGAGGAGGAGGAGGATGAAGGGGATTGTATGGTCCTTGATGCTCTGCAGCTGGGTCGTTTCCTCGCAGACGTTTCATTATCAAACTCGGCAACATCCTCAGTGCTAGTAGGGAGTGGCGTGAGGGAAAACCCTTCTCCTTGCTAGCACTGAGGATGTTACCTACTTTGGTAATGAAACGTCTCCAAGGAAACCACTAGGACCGGAGAGCCCCGAGGACCCTTCAGGCTAGGTTCCGTTCTCCTTTGTGTAACTGCCTTGTAGGAGCTGAGCTTGAATTGCTACCAAGCAGTTCCAGTAGATGGTTCAGGGTGGCGGGTGAATCCTAGACCCAAGGCGCAATGCTGTAGAAACATGTGTTGGCCCACCTGCCCTCCTCCCAGGCTGCATTTCGCACCCGATCCCCTCCCTGCTGGAGCAAACAGAGGAAAGAGGCCTTTCCTGGGAATCCAGGCGCCCTCCTGCTCTCCCCTCCCCCAGCCCCAATGCTTCAGCCGGCTGTCCGAGGAAGGCCGGGATTCTCCAGCCTCCTGCCCCAGCCCTGGGGAGAACGAGGGCATCGGATCAGGGGGATTGGGGGGTCCTTGGTGCTCTCTGAGCTTGGTAACTACTCAGGAACACTGATCATGTTACCTACGTGGGTCATGAAATGCCTGGAAGGAAACCATCAAGCTCATAGAACTCCTCCTCCCCCCCTCTTCTTCTTCCTCCTTCTCCTCCTCCTCTTCCTCTTCTTTTTCCTCCTCCTCCTCCTCCTCCTCTTCCTCCTTCTCCTCCCCCTCTTAAATAAACAGAGGGATAGAATCTAGATCATGTGAAGTGTTAATGCCACTGTATAGTGCCTTGGTAAGGCCACACTTGGAATACTGCATACAGTTTTGGTCGCCACGATGTAGAAAAGACGTGGAGACTCTGGAATAATAATAATAATAATAATAATTTTATTTTTATAAACCGCGTCCTCTCCCGACGGGGACTCGGAGCGGTGTACAGGGAAAAAATTAAAACGCATAAAATACATATACAATAAATACACTAAGTTAAAAACCAAATTAAACTCAATTCAATTGTCCCTGCACTAAAATTCCCATTAATTAAAACTAATAATCCCAAACCCTAAAGGTAGAGACTAACCTAGGCCGGCCAAACGGAAAAAGTGTGTTTTTAATTTCTGACGGAAGGAGCGGAGGTCCGTGGTTGTTCTAATATCGGGGGGAAGGTCGTTCCAGAGGGCTGGGCCCGCCACAGAGAAGGCCCTTCCCCTGGGCGTCGCCCGCTGACAAAGTCTAGTGGACGGCACCCAGAGAAGTCCCTCTCTGTGGGAGCGAATCGGCCGGGAGGATATATGGGGCAAGATCCGATCCTGCAGATAGCTAGGTCCCGAGCCATGGAGCGCTTTGAAGATGATAACTAGCACATTGAAGCGCACCCGAAAGACGACAGGCAGCCAGTGCAGCTCGCGCAAGAGCGGTGTTATGTGGGTATACCTTGCGGTCCCCATTATTGCTCGCGCGGCTGCATTCTGGACCAGCTGAAGTCTTCGGGTGCACCTCAAGGGGAGCCCCATGTAGAGAGAGTTACAATAGTCCAGTCGGGATGTCACGAGAGCGTGAGTGACTGTGCAAAGGGCATCCCGATCCAATAGGGGGCACAACTGGCGTACCAGGCGAACCTGGTAAAACACCCTCCTGGCCACGGCTGTCACTTGATCTTCCATGGACAGCCGGGTATCCAGGAGGACACCCAAGTTGCGCGCCCCATCCCACAGGGGCAAGGTGATCGCCCCCTATGGCCAGTGATGGGGTCAACTGGTTGAATCGGGCAGCCGGAAACCACAGCCACTCGGTCTTGGCCGGGTTGAGCCTGAGTCTGTTACTTCCCATCCAGATCCGCACGGCTTCCAGGCACTGGCACATCACTGCTACGGCATCGTTGGGGTGGTTTGGGGTAGATATATACAACTGCGTATCATCAGCGTAGAGGTGATACTCTACCCCAAAACCACGGATGATCTCGCCCAGCGGCTTCATATATGCGTTGAACAGGAGAGGCGAGAGGACCGACCCCTGAGGCACCCCACAAGTGAGGGGTCTTGAGGTCGACCTCTGCTCTCCTGCCAACACAAATTGCGATCGGCCAGAGAGGTAGGAGGAGAACCACCGTAAAACGGTGCCTCCCACTCCCAACCCCCCCCAGCCGATGCAATAGGATACCATGGTCGATGGTATCAAAAGCCGCTGAGAGGTCTAATAGGACCAGGATGGAAGAACAACCCCCATCTCTGGCCCTCCAGAGATCATCCACCAACGCGACCAATGCCGTCTAGGTGCTATGCCCGGGCCGAAAGCCGGACTGGCGCGGGTCTAGATAATCAACTTCCTCCAGGTGACGGGGAAACTATTGTGCCACCACACTCTCTACAACCTTCGCCAGGAAGGGAAGGTTGGAGACGGGACGATAGTTGGATAGAGTGCAGAGAAGAGCAACCAAGATGATTAGGGGACTGGAGACTAAAACATATGAAGAACGGCTGCAGGAGCTGGGTATGTCTAGTTTGATGAAGAGAAGGACCAGGGGAGACAGGATAGCAGCCTTCCGATATCTCAGAGGGTGCCACAAAGAAGAGGGAGTCAAACTATTCTCCAAGGCACCTGGGGGCAGGACAAGAAGCAATGGGTGGAAACTAATCAAGGAGAGAAGCAACTTAGAACAGAGGAGAAATTTCCTGACTGTGAGAACAATTAATCAGTGGAATAAAAGTTGCCTTCAGAAGTTGTGAATGCCCCAACACTGCAAGTCTTGAAGAAGATGTTAGATAGCCATTTGTCTGAAATTGTATAGGGCTCCTGCCCACGCAGGGGGTTGGACTAGAAGACCTACAAGGTCCCTTCCAACTCTGCTATTGTATTGTATTGTATCTTCCTCTTCTTCTTTTTCCTCCTCCTCCTCCTCCTCCTCCTCCTCCTCCTCCACCACCACCACCTCCTCCTCCTCCTCCTCCTCCTCCACCACCACCACCACCTCCTCCTCCTCCTTCCCCCTCTCCCTGCAAACCCTTCTCCCTTCTAGCCCTGATGTCGTTCTCTAGCTGGGTCCTGAAACATGTGCAAGGAAACCCCCAGCTGAGCGAGGAGCTCCCAGGATCCCTCATTTCAACCCCCAGCTACAAATATTCTCCTTTCTGGGTCTTCTTGTTTGAACCTGGGAAGGAATTCTCCCACCAGGGACGCAGCTGCCAGCTGGCTGGGGGCCCCGGGCGGTGGGTGGGTGTTTTGCCCAGCCTGCTGGTACGTTGCTTGGCACCGGCTCCCAGCAGCAAGAGCCTCCTGTCTCCGTCTGCACATGGGGCCAAGTCCCCCTCCCTCTCCCAGGAAAGGCGCCTGGGCACCGCCTGTTCCCACAACGTGGGGCAGACACGTTCCTGCAGTGCGGTGGAGGCTGGGCGGCCGTCTGTCTGGGATGCTGGGACCTGGACGCCTGCCCCCCCCCCCCAGGTCAGAGGGGCAGGTTCTGTGAAACTCTCCCCCTCCTCTTGGGGAAAACGTCTCGGCTTCCCCCGAGGAAAGCCACCCCTGGGACCGCCGGACACTTGCTGGCCATGAGCCGTCCTGTCCCGCTGCTTGGAAATCCAGAGCCCTGGTCCTTTCGGGTGTGTGTGTGTCGTGTGGAAGCGTCATCCAAGCTTGATTTGAAATCTGGTGGCTGCATTGACCCTGCCGGGGCCCCCTCCCCTCCCCCCCAACCTCTGCCCAGCTGTCCATCCAAAAGGCCCTTGGGACTTGGGCCGTGGCCTTACAAGGCCTGCAGGCGGCCCCCGACTTCCCACGGTTGGCTTAGAGGGCTGTTTTAGTTGCAAGGGCCTGCAGGGAGACAAGGGGTTGCCGGCCCTTTCTCTCATTGGGGGCCCTTGCAGAATCCCCGAGGTCACCTGATCCAAAACGCTCGGAAACGGCTTCCTATTGAACACAGTTGCAGTGTCCCAGGGTCACATGATCCTCTTTTGCGACCTTCTGATGAGGAAGCCGCAAAATGGGACACAACGGAGCTGGACAGAATGGGGGGGGGCGCTTTGCGGGGCTCCTCCAGATCCACCCCGTCTTCCTTAGCCCCAGAAATTTGGGGTTCAGTTGTGGTTGTAAGTCAAAGACGAATGGATGGGAGTCCCAAAGGGGCTTCTTCCCCCCCCCCAAAAGACAACTGGACTTTCTGGTTTTTCTTTGAAGGTGTTTTATTTCTATAACTGAGAAGCTTCCCCAGTTCTCAAGAAGAAGAAGAAGAAGAAGAGCTGAAGAAGCTCCTTGGATGAGAAGTGAAACGTCTTCGAAGTAATGGATACTAATTCCGACTCTATAAAGCCCTACTAAGACCACATCTAGTAGACTGCATCCAGTTCTAGTCACCACAATATAAATAAGATGTGGAGACTCTAAGAAAGAGGGCAGAGAAGACCAACCAGGATGATGAGGGGACTGGAGGCTCAAACATACGAAGAACGGTTGCAGGAACTGGGCCTGGCTAGTCTAGGGAAGAGAAGGACCAGGGGAAACAGGAGAGCATCTTCCAATATTGGAGGGCTCCCCCAGAGAGGAAGGGGGTCAAGCTATTCTCCAAAGCCCCCAAAGGCCAGAGAAGGAAGAATGGATGGAAACTGACCAAGGAGAGATTTAATTTAGAAATAAGGAGAAATTTTCCAACAGTGAGGACAATCAACCCATGGAACAGAAGTTGCTTTCAGAAGTTGTGGGAGCTTCATCCCTGGAAGCTTTCAAGAAGAGACTGGGCTGCCATTGGTCAGAAATGGTGTAGGGTCTCCTGCTTGGGTGAGGGGTGGGGTTGGACTAGATGACCTCCAAGGTCCCTTCCAACTCTGTTAATCTGTAATCCCAGGAAGTCTAGTTGCCTCTTGAGAAAGCACCTTTTGAGAAAGCACACAGACGTCCTGGATGGGAGCTGATGAAAGAGAGAACGAAGGAGACGATTCCTGGCAGTGAGAACACTTAATCAGCGGAAGAGAAGTTGTAGTAGGGGCTCCATCGCTGGAGGTTCTTAAGGAGAGACAGGAGAGCCATTTGCTAGAAGTGATGTAGGGTTTCCCGCTTGAGCAGGGGCTGGACTAGAAGACCTCCAAGGTCCCGTGGAGCCAACGCGGCGGGTGACGTGGTTGGGCTGAGAGGGGCTGCCTGCTGCAGCATCTGCCTCTGGGGAAGAGCTAAGGCTGAGCTGCAGCTGGGGGGGGGGTCAGAAGAGGGGTGGGGGATCGGAGGGTCTGTGCTGTTCCCCTCCTTTGGCCCAGAATGGGACAGTGTGCTGCCGTCCTTCACCATGGAACTACTCGCTGTGAGAAAATGCTCTTAATAATATGATGAATATGATGGACGTTACTGATTGTACTCAGAGAGGAAGGGCGCTTGAGTAAAGTTACCCCCCATTAAATGGGCTGCTGGAGGAGAGTTTTCCTGAACCCTCCTTGGTCCAGGAGGGACCTTCTGGCAGCAGTCGGAGAACCTTCGCAGCTCAGGTTGAAATGGGGGGGGGGGGTCCTGGGTGCTCTCTGAGCTGTGTGGGTTTCTTGCAGACGTTTCATGACCCAACTAGGTAGCAGCATCAGTGCTAGGAGGCAGGGGGCTTGCAGGGAGGAGGACGGCGACTGCAGGGTCCTTGGTGCTCTCGGACTTTGGTTGTTTTTTTGGCAGGCATTTCATTACCCACTCAGGTAACGCCATCAGTGCTAGTAGTAGGGAGGGGATTGGGGAGAGGAGGAAGGGGGAATTGTGGGGTCTTTGGAGTTTCCTTGCAGACGTTTCGTGACCTGACTAGATAACATCATCAGTGCTAGAAGGAAGTGGGGCTTGGAGAGAGGAGGAAGAGGAGGTGAGGGGAAGGGAGAAGGAGAAGAGGAGAAGGAAGGAGGAGGAGGAGGAAGAGGAATGCAGGGTCCTTGGTTCTCTCTGAGCTGGGTGGTTTCCTTGCAGACGTTTCGTGACCTGACTAGATAACATCATCAGTGCTAGGAGGAAGTGGGGCTTGGGGAGAGGAGGAGGAGCGTAAGGCAAAGGAAGTAGGAGGAGGAGGAGGAGGAAGAGGAGGAGGAAGGCAGAGCAAAGGGAGGGGGAGGAGGACTGTGGGATCTTTGGTGCTCTCGTAGCTTGGAGGTTGTCTTAAGAGCATCTCCTTATCAAACGAAGTAGCATCATCAGTGCCAGTAGGGCGTGATGGAGAGAGAGACAACGCCTCTCCCTTCCAGCTCTGATGATGTCGCCTAGTTGGGTGATGGAACACCCCCATCAAAAGCACCCAGCTCAGGCCTTTCTCAGGGGGTCAGAGGCTCCAGGCTCCAGGCAGGGCTGCTTCAGATCCCACCCTCTTCCCCTGGCTCTCTCCCCACCCCTTGCATCATTGGCAGCCTTGGAAGGGTGTGTGTGTGTGTGTGTTTGTGTGTGTTTGTGTGTGTTTGTGTAGCAGCCAAATTGGGCTTGCAGGCTGCCCAAAGTGAGGGGCCTGTATTCCCAGGAGCTGCCAGTCTTCTAGCTTCTCCTCCTCCTCCTCCTCCTCCTCCTCCTCCTCCTCCTCCTCCTCCTCCTCCTCCTCCTCCTCCTCCTCCTCCTCCTCCTTCTTCTTCTTCATTAGATTTTTATACCGCCCTTCTCCCTTTCGGGACTCAGGGCAGTGTACAGGCAATGATAAAAATCAATAGTATAAAACATAAATACGTTAAAAATATATTAAATGACTAGCCTGTCCTAAAACTCTACTAAAACCCCTACTAAAAACAATTAAAACTACGCCAGGCCGGCCACACGAAATAAATGGGTCTTCAGGGCCCGACGGAAGAGGCGCAGGTCCATAGTCGTCCGTAGGTCAGGGGGGAGGTCATTCCAGGGAGTTCATAAGGGGGCAGAACTCACTTCCCAGCTGTCTCGCTCAGCAACAAAAAAATTGGGCTCTGTTGTGGTCGTAAGTTGAGGACTACCCATAGACGATTCACTTAACAACGGCAGCTGTTCCCTAACCAGTGTGGGGAAAAGGGTCATTTCTGGAGACGCCAAAATCTTCGCAGGGCCCCAACATGCCTCCGAGTGGCTTTTGGGTGAGAAGATTCGGGATGGAGGAGGTCTCTGGATCCCAGCAGGGAACTGCTCCTTCCTGGCCCATAATCCTGTGCCGGAGGTGGCCTTGAATGGCACCCCAACCTTCTTATCCCTCGGAGCAGCTGGCTTTGATTCAGCGGTTCAGAGGAGCTCCTTGCAACTTAATACAGGATGCAGGAGGTTGGAGTAGAGGAGCCTTTCTCAGCCTTGGCAACTTTTAAGAGCGGTGGACTTCCAATCCAAGCAGAGCTGCCTGAGGAGCTCTGGGCATTGAAGTCCACGGGTCTCCTGGGAGAGAGGACCTTCAGGGCCCTTCCAGCTTCACCGTTCCCTGGTTTATGGCCTAACTCCTTTAACACCTGGCTTGTAAGGTGAAGCCACAGTTGTACCCCAGGCCTCTTCAACCAGGGCTGGGCACTGCCCAGCATCCCGTTTATTCTCCCTGTGGCTTCTCAAGGTTATTCTGCTAAAATCCACCCACGCTCCAGGTCTCCAAAAAGCAAACTCCCTCCCCTCCCCACAACAGATACGCAGAGAGTCTCTAGGCTGTGTTTGAGGGGGCTGGTTTTTCAGCCCCTTCTTCACCATCCCCGGCACCTGACTTTGTAAGGGGGGCGGGTGGGGGTGGAGGCAGCATTCCCCCTCCCCCCAATTCTTCTGCAAGCAGGCTCCATGGGTGAGGCTGGCATCCCATTTTGAGCAGGAAGGCAGCGATGCCCACAGAGAGTGTAGCATGGCCCTGAGAAGGGATGGGGGGGATGATGGGAGGAGGACAAGAAGTGGTGGTGATGGAGGAGGAGGAGGAGGAGGAAGGGTGATGGGGAAGGGAAATAAAACAAGCAATAGCTCTTAGACCAGTGGTTCTCAACCTTCCCAATGCTCTGACCCTTTAATACAGCTCCTCGTGTTGTGGTGACCCCCAGCCATAAAATTGGTGTCTCGGTTCCTAAGACCATCGAAAGTATGTGTTTTCCAATGGTGTTCGGTGACCCCTGGGAAAGGGTCATTCGACCCCCAAAGGGGTCCCGACCCACCGGTTGAGAACTTAGACTTATATCCCGCTTCACAGGGCTTTCCAGGCCTCTCTAGGTCAGGGGTCTGCAAAGTTGGCTCTTTTAAGTCTGGTGGACTTCAACTCCCAGAATTCCCCAGCCAGCTATGCTGGCTGGGGAACTCTGGGAGTTGAAGTCCACCAGTCTAAAAAGAGCCAACTTTGCAGACCCCTGGTCTAGGTGATTGACAGAGTCCACCTCTTGCCCCCAACAATCTGGGTCCTCCTTTTACTGACCTTGGAAAGCCGAGTCAACCTTGAACTGGTCAGGATCGAACTCCTGACAGTTGACAGAATTAGCCTGCAGTAGTGCATTCTAACCACTGGGCCACAAAGGAAGGAAGGAAGGAAAATAGCAGATTGATATACCGCTTCATAGTACATTACAACCCTCTCTAAGCGGAGTCAGCATATTGCTCCCAATTTATTTACCTTTATTTTTAGAAAATGTACATTGCCACCTAGTCCTCGCACAGGTCTAGGCGAAATGGGAGGAGGGGAGGAGGAGGAGGAGGGTCCCATTCTGGACTCGCACATGGCAACTCAAGGCGCCTTACAAGGATATAAAAACTCCATATAAAAGAAAGTGAAAGAAAAAAATAAAAATGATAAAATAAACCCTCCACCCCCACCGGTGTCAACACACATTCATACTAGCCAACAATCTGGGTCCTCATTTCATCGGCCTTAGAAGGACGGAGGACTGGATCCACCTTGAGCCAGTCAGGATCGAACTGCTGGCAATGGGCAGAGTTAGCTTGCAACGCTGCATTTTAACCTGGAGAGGGAGAAGCGGTGGAGGAAAAAAACACCGGTATAACTCCTGAATGAGCACATTTTCTCTCTTAGCACAATATGCCGAATAATACATTAAATAGTCAGAGCTCACTTAACAGCTAAACCATCATCAAGCCAACAAATAACCCCCATTCCCCCAGAGGAGCCTGTTGTGCCCAGGTACCGCTAGACCTCCTTGAAGGCTCAACCCCCATGTAGGGTTGGAGCAGCCGGGTGGGCCTAAGGACACCAGCCGAGGCCTGCTGGATTGGACCCCTGGGCCCCTCTACTCTGGCAGGCTGTTCTCCTGGGCAGCCAAGGCCCCAGGCCTTCCAGCCGCAGAGGGAGAGGGGTCACAGGGGGAAGGTCTCCATCTCTGCCCCACTGCCCCAAAAGAGGCATCTGGTGGACCACGGTGGAAAGCAAATTGCTGGACGAAGGTGGGCTTGGCCTGATCCTGCGGGTGCTTCTTCCCTGCTTTGCGATCCAAAGACATTTCCTGCTCAGGATGCCCGGGGACTCCTGCTCAAGGGATGACCCTCGGGGGGAGGGTCTCCTGTTCACCAGACGGGAGTTATGCCATCCCACTCCTCTTCGCTCTCCTCTAGCTTTGCTGGCTGGAGAATTCTGGGAGCTGAAGTCCTTCAGATTTAAAGTTGCAAAGGTTGGAGACCCCTGCTCTAAGCCCTTTTTATGGAGAGGAGGAAGTTTGGCGGGGGGCTGTTTGGAAGTTGCCCTCCCCAGCAGCCTCGGCCGTCTCTTGAGCCCTGTCTTGGATGCAGCTGATAGCTCAGCTCTTTCTGAACAGTCCCTGGCTGGCCCTAGGTTTTGGGCTGGTCACTCCTGCCATTTCTGGTTGGATGGAGACCAAGGGAAGCGTTCAAGAAATCCACTTCGAGCAGCCCGAGAGCCAGAAGATGGAGAAGGAAGGTTTCTACTGGATCTCGGTTTAAGAGAGAGGACTCCCGTTAGGGCAACTTTGCCACTGCAGGAGAGATGTAGGCTTGGGGGCCCTTGTCTTTGAGGCCCCCGCTTCTTGGGCCCCTCGGCTCTCTGGCTTTGCAAAACGAGGCTTTCCTGGGGTCCACATTGAACTCAATGGGAAGCTGGCGGGCTGAAAATCACAGCCTTCCTCTCCTAGCAGCCTTTCTCTCCCTTTGCCAAAATGCCTCCCGGACCCCCAGGCCCCCTTTATAAACATGTCCGGTGGCTACAACTCTGGGCTTTGCTTGGAGGCTTGCCCCCCCGCCCAGAAAACCTGGAAAGGTAAGTTGCAATGGGTGGGTGGGTGGGTGGGTGGGGAGAAGGCCAGGGGGAATTTGCTCGGTGTTGGCTCAGCTGGTGCATTTCCCCCCCCTTGTTTGCTTTAAAAAAAAAAGTATCGGTTGTTTATGGGTGAGCTAACGAGGTTGCATTTTGCTTATGCAAGACGTGTGTGTGTGTGTGTGTGTGTGTGTGTGTGAGAGAGAGAGAGAGAGAGAGAGAGAGAGAGAGAGAGAGAGAGAGAGCTTGTCTGATTTGTTTGTACGTACATATTTTTCCTGCATTTTCTAAAACTTTAGGTAGGGAAGTCCCTGGGGCCGTGTAAATGCGATGCAGGGAAGGCCTTGGGGGGCCGAAGGAAGAGAGGCGGCCAAGAGAAGGGACCGATAAGAGACGGGCGTAGCCCAGGGCTGCCTAGTGGGTGGGGCAAGAGGCTCAGAAAGGACCCTCCCTAGTTTCACCAGCGGTAGAAGAAACAGTGGTGAAACCTGCAGAAAGGGAGGGGAGGTAGCAGAGGTGGCTGGAAGGACTGTTTTGATCAAGGGAAATAATACAAATGCTTTTATTTCTGCTTCGAAACCACTTCTGGACTCGAGGTGCTGGATGGAGGTGGGGGGAAAATGAAACTTTGATTTTGGGGTTTACCGATTAGACCAGGCATCCCCAAACTTGGCAACTTTCAGACTTGTGGACTTCAACTCCCAGAATTCTCCAGCCAGCCATGCTGGCTGGAGAATTCTGGGAGTTGAAGTCCACAAGTCTGAAAGTTGCCAAGTTTGGAGACCCCTTTAGACAGATTTTTTAATAGAAATGGCTAGTTTATATTACTATGGAAAAGTCAAAACTTTCCTACTTTTTACTTTTGGGTTTCCTCCGTATGCTATACGATAAGCTAATAAACATGGTTAAAAAACTAATATAAACAGGGGTAGATTTGTACCTTCAGATTTGCAAGACTCTGTAAATGTAGCTTTGAGGAAGAGTGAAATAAGAGAAGGCGCAGCCCTCAGCTGCATAACTGGAGAGATGGGCAGGATGTATCTCAATGCCATTTGCAGGGAATCATAAGCAGGTGAAGACCTCTGCTTGGGAAGACCCTGAAGCAAATGGGGAGCCACTGTGGGAGACAGAAGGCTGGACTGGATGGGCTGGGGCCTCTTCCAGCAAGGCTGTTCTTAGGTTCTTATGTTCTTATAATGGATGGGCTTAGAAGGGACATTCCCTATTTTCTCAGACTGTAAAGAGAGGGTGGGAGTTTCCTACTTTCAGACCTGCCAGATTCTGTCAAGGTAGCTTGAGAGAAGAGTCAGATAAGAGAGCCCACAGCTGCATAATGGATGGGCTTAGAAGGAGGAAGAGGCTCAAAAGTTTCTAGCTTGTAAAAGGGACGGTGGGCGATTTGTACTTTCAGACCTGCTGGATTCTTTCCAAGAATAAACCAGATAAGCATCAGTTGTGATTCTGGGTGGCCCACAAGCTTGGATCCATTTCTGCCATGAATCCAAATTCCATGGCAGCATCTCCTTTGAGCCTCCCCATTTTTCTATTAACAGACCACTTTGCTATTCCATTGGTTGGTTTGTTTATTAAATTTATCTGCTGGTGGGAAGGTGAGAAAGTGATAAGGAAAATATTAGAATGTGCAGAAACGAATAGACTAACATTAGAAATTAAGGAGAAAGAGCAAAGTGAATATTATATGATTTCAGAAGTACTTTACCAAGGGTTGGAGAAAAAAAAGGAGTTTGGAAATGAAGAAAACTAAAAAACAGGTAGACAATACACCTAGATGAAGATATGAAATGGCTGGTATGTGGAGGATAAGAGTAATGATGTTTAATGTTGATATATTACTACTAGAAGATAGGAAGAAGAAAAATGGAGAGTTCCATAACATTTAAATGCTGAATATACTAATACTAAACTTAGGGAAATAATGTCAATGTGAATGTGAAGGAAGTGGCAAAGGAAGAACGATGTGGCCCAGAGATGTTTGTGCCCAGATGACACACTGCAGAAGGGAAGATGGAACGTTTATTTTTGTAATTGAAAAATAATAACACTCTTTTAAAAATATATATCTGCTGCCCACCTTCCTGTTGCTGTGACCCTGGGCTACTCACCATCCTGCGCATGGTCCAAGAGAGACCCATGGCGACTGGGTTGCGCGATTGACGGCCATATGACCTGCTGCTGTGGCCCAGAGGTGGAGCTCTCGCCTCCCAATCAGGAGGTAGTGAGTTCGATCCTAGGTAGAGGCCGATGTAGGGTCTCCTGCTTGGGCAGGGGGTTGGACTAGAGGACCTGCAAGGTCCCTTCCGACTCTGTTAATCTGTAATCTGTTAAATATTCCTGGTGGTGCAGATGTGTTTGAGGGCCTCCCAGCGACCCCAAAGGGATGGAGGAATCAGCCCCTGGGATCCTGGCTAAGGGTGGGAAATGGGCAGATCTCAATGGAAAGTTACTGTGCTAGTGAAATGGGGGTGTGGGGGGTGGGGGTGGGGGAGATCTTAAGGAGATCTGGGGCTGGAAGACCTGCCCGCATCTCCTCCTAAGTGAAGTCGCATCGGACGTGCAAATCTCCTGCCAAGCAAAGATCGGAGCCAAGGAGTCGAGCGACGTGATTTTAATTTCTCAAATGGAACTAATCAGATTACAGGGTTATAAAACCTGTCACTTGACATTTGGAGATTTTTCCATCTTGGCTCCTACAGGCTCTTGGCAGACCCCCCCCCCAGGGGGGGGGTCATGGGTCACCTCTCTTTTCTTTGCTGCTTCTGTGCATTTAGCATTTAGGCTTACATACCACCCCACAAAGCTTTACAGGGATCTCTGGAGGGTTTACAACGTAAGCCATACAATGTAAGGATAGAATCTCCCAGGTGAAGTCTTGGTGCCACTTTACAAGGCCTTGGGAAGGCCACACTTGGAATATTTGCATCCACTTTTGGTCCCCACGATGTAGAAAAGATGCGGAGACTCTAGAAAGAGGGCAGAGAAGAGCAAGAAAGAGGATTTTAGGGGACTGGAGGATAAAACATATGAAGAACGGTTGCAGGAACTAGGTAGGTCTCGTTTAATAAAAAGAAGGACCAGGGGAGACAGGATAGCAGCCTTCCAGTATCTCAGGGGTTTCCCCAAAGAAGAGGGAGTCAAGCTCTTCTCCAAGGCACCTGAGGGAAGGACAAGAAGCAATGGGTGGAAACTAATCTAGGAGAAAACCAATCTAGAACTGAGGAGGAATTTCCTGACAGTTGGAACAATTAACCAGTGGAACAGAAGTTGCCTCCAGAAGTTGTGAATGCCCCAACACTGGAAGTCTTTCAGAAGATGTTGGATAGCCATTTGTCTGAAATGATTCAGGGTCTCCTGCCTGAGCAGAGAGACCTCCAAGGTCCCTTCCAGCTCTCTTATTCTGATAAGCATTACTTGCAAATTGCCCCCGACAATCTGGGTCCTCATTTGAACAACCTCACAAGGATGCAAGGCTGGGTCAACCTTGAGCCCTCTCTGGACTGAACTCCATGCTGTGGGCAGAGGATGTTGGTCCCTTCCACCTTTCCCCAGAAAATGCAGCTTTGTCCCCGGCTGCTGTTTCTGCAGATGTGTTTTACTTGTCCGTTGGATCTATCAGTGGTTGTCCATCACTTGAAGGCATCTGAACCACCATTCCAGGGTGGCCGCAAGGAAGGATTCTGGCCGTTTCCCCCATGTCAGCTGCAAGCAGCTGCTTGTAAAGAGATAAAATAAGTGGCTCTATTGATGTCCACCTGTGGTGCAAGAATATCCCCCAGCCTGTTCTCCTTCCCCCAGGAATGGCCCCCTAAGGTTCATGGATCTCAGAGTAGGTCAGGTTATGCTTTTTGTGACTGCGCAAGAGACTCCAAGCTAGGCCCTTGCTTGACCCCTCCCTCCAGCCAGGTGGGCAGTTTCCCAACACATCAAATGTTCTTCAGGCACCAGGAAGATCACAGGCTGGTAAGAATGACTCACACGACCAGGATAGCGGCTGGGTTGAACAGGAAGCCCAACATCCTGAATCAATCAATCAGAGCTGCAAGGGGGCGAAACACCGGCCCCCGTGGAGAGGGCGCGCAATTTGGGTGTCCTCCTGGATTCCTGGCTGTCTATGGAAGATCATATGGCAGCCGTGGCCAGGGGGGCGTTTCATCAGGTACGCCTGATGCGCCAATTGCGCCCCTTACTGGACCGGGGTGCCTTACGCACAGTCACTCAAGCACTCGTCACCTCTCGACTCGACTACTGTAATGCTCTCTACATGGGGCTCCCCTTGAGGTGCACCCGAAAGCTGCAGCTAGTCCAGAACGCAGCCGCGCGGGTGATTACGGGAGCGCCTAGACACTCCCACATAACACCTATCCTGCGCGAGCTGCACTGGCTTCCTGTGGTCTTTCGGGTGCGCTTCAAGGTTTTGACGACCATCTTTAAAGCGCTCCATGGCTCGGGGCCTAGTTATATGCGAGACCGCCTCCTGCCCCATACATCCCTCAGACCGATACGCTCCCACAGAGAGGGCCTCCTCAGGGTGCCGTCGGCTGGACAGTGCCGACTGGCGACACCCAGGGGAAGAGCCTTCTCTGTGGCGGGGCCAGCCCTCTGGAACGACTTACCCCCTGAACTCCGCACCATCTCCGACCTCCGCCTCTTCCGCAAATGCTTAAAGACGCACCTGTTCCATCTAGCCGGCCTAGCGCAACCCAAATGACTTTTAGATAGTTTTAAACTTCGGGAATTTTAATTTGGTTTTAGCACAGGGTTTATCGAATAAGTTTTTAAAATTTGTATGTTTTCTATGTATTTTAACATTCCTGTGCGCCGCCCTGGGTCCGTTTGGAGAAGGGCAGGATATAAATTTAATTTAAAAAAAAGGGGACCTTAGAGGTCTTCTAGTCCAACCCCCTTGTCAAGCAGGAAACCCTATGCCATTTCAGACAGGTGCCTGGCCAGTCTCTTCTTAAAAACTTCCAGTGATGGAGAACCCACAACTTCTCACTGGTAGGAAGCTTCTCTTTAATTCCAGGTTACTTCTCTCCTTGATTAGTTTCCATCCATTGCTTTGGGAAACAAATGGTCCTGCTTCTCTTTGGGCAGCCCCTCAAATATTGGGAGACAACTATCATATCACCCCTAGTCCTTCTTTTCATTAAACTACTAGACCAGGGGTCTGCAAAGTCGGCTCTTTTAAGACTGGTGGACTTCAACTCCCAGAGTTCCCCAGCCAGCATAGCTGGCTGGAGAATTCTGGGAGTTGAAGTCCACCAGTCTTAAAAGAGCCGACTTTGCAGACCCCTGTACTAGACCAACCCAATTCCTGCAACTGTTCTTCATATCAATCAATCAATCAATCAATCAGAATAGAGCTGGAAGGAACCTCTGAGGTCTTCTAGTCCAGCCCCCTGCTCAAGCAGCAGACTCTATACCTTTTCAGGCAAATGGCTGTCCAATCTCTTCTTAAAAGCCTCCAATGAAGGAGCCCCCACAACTTCTGGAGGCACTGGTTGATTGTCCTTGAGGAAGTTTCTCCTTAATTCCAGGTTGCTTCTCTCTCTGAATATTTTCCTTTGGCCGCTTCTTGTGCTGCCTTCTGGTGCTTTGGAGAATAGCTTGACTCCTCCTCCTTTGTGGTAGTCGCTCAAATACTGGAAGTCCTTCTTTTCTCTAGACTGGCCATCATCCAAATCGTCCACACTGTTCTTCCTATGTTTTAATATCGAGGCCTTTGATTATCTCAGTTGTTCTTCTCTGGACGTATTCCAGAGCCTCCTCCTCAAGGGAGGACCACTCAGTCTTCAGTATGAACATGATGTTCAGTGTTTCCCTGTGCTGAGAAGTGACTGGAACCTTTGAAGCTTGTGTGCTGGCGCCTTTTAAAGCCAGAAGCTTATTTTCTCTGCTTATTTCTATTCGGGGTTTATGGGTGTGAAAGGCTCAGTCTAGAAATCTCAGTGGCTGCTTTTGGGGGGGGGGTTTGCGTTGGGGGCAACAGGTGGCTTTAATAACAGGGAGGCTTAAAGAATTGAATTGAATTTCTTTATCTGCCATTTCTTTCAACAGGAGGAATCTGGTACCCCTTTTTTCCCCTATCACCGGCCCTTCTGATTTTTGGCTATCATAGACTGTTCAATGTTCTTCGGGTTTAAGACGTGTGGACTTCAACTCCCAGAATTCCCCATGCTGGCTGAGGAATTCTGGGAGTTGAAGTCCCCTGCTGAAGAGAGAGTGAAAGCAACAGAGGTCTGCCATCCAGAGCAGTGAAAATGCTTTTGGGGGGTTGCATTGGCGACTCTCTTTGAGGGACCCTCTTGTTTCAGGACCTTTGGTGGACTTGGACATCAGCCCAACCTCTCAGGTCGACCCATGTCCGGCCTCCGTCTTTAACTTGTTCGATGCGACACCAGGTGTCGTGTGAATGGGCCTCGGATTAACAGGATGCTGGCAGAGGGACCAGGCACCGGAAGGGGACTTGACGTTCCTCCAAAGCTTGACATCAAAACCGTGTCTGAAATGAGCTGCACTTGGTGGTTTGTTTGCATTTTAGTTAACACAGAGGGCCACCTTTCGGGAGGAGCAATTGCTGGGAACCCAGCAGGTGAGAAAGTGGAAATTTTATCCCTTTCCTCGGTTGCCCCCTCCGTCCCTCGGATAAGTTTCTCTTTGCATGGAGAGAAATCCTCCAGCTGATGCCAGTCAGAACTTCCCTCCGGTTACAGATTCTCATCCTTGGGGGTCTAATTTTCTTCTGAAGGATCCCCCAGGCGCCCTTGATCATTATCCAGGTCCACCGTTGGTGTTTTCTGCCTCTTAATAATCTGCTTGCTGCGTCTCCTTTGGCCGTGGGTGGGCACCCAGCTGTGGGCACAGCAGCCTTGTTTAACTTGTCTCTCCGCTGGGCTCCTTCTGAAGAGCAAAAGGAAGGGAAACGGTGGGCTTCACCTCCCAGCCTGGCAGCAGCAGAAGCCCCTCACTCCATGGGGTTAGAATAGAATAGAATGAGCTGGGAAGGGACCTTGGAGGTCTTCTAGTCCAGCCCCCTGCCATTTCCAGATGCATTGAGGCTTTGAGCTCAGAATTGTCAGGTGGTGAATTCCGACACAGCTGCAAGACATTCTGTGGAGGGAGGTTGTATTACGTCCGATGGGGTCCGATGGCCCCTTTATGACTCGTGGACCTCAACTCCCAGAATTCCTGAGCTAGCATGGCTGGCTCAGGCATTCTGGGAGTTGAAGTCCACAAGTCACTCAAGGGTCATCGTTCCCCCACCCCTGCGCTAGGTGGCCTCTGAAGTGGCCTCCTTAGAAGCTGCCCCTGAGCCGAATCCTGCCCCCCTTTGCTGAAGCAGCCGGGCGAGAGTGGCTGGAGAAGGAGGACGGAGAAGGTGGGAGGAAAAAATAGAATATAGAATATAGAATAGAAAAGCAGATTTTTCCCCCACGGGAAGGCAGGGATCGATCTCCCGGCTCCAGGGAAAGCTGCCAGGGCAAGGGAAGGGAGCCCGAGGGCAGGGGAGAGGAGGTTCCTTGAGGTGGGGGGGCCAAGCTGGGGTTGGGTAAATCACCTTGCAAGGGAGGGGGCTTTCCTGGCAAAGGAGAAATCCAGAATGTGGAAGGAGATCTCCTTCGACCGAGTGCTCAGCTCTTGGAAAGGAATCTTGAAGGGGAAAAATTAAACCAAGGACACCAGTAATGCTATCCTTTTTTCTTTTCTTTTTTAAAAAGCTTTTATCAAACATTTTTCCAGTTTTAAAAGAACAAGGAAAAGAAATACAAAGGGAGATACAAAACAAATAATAATAACACAAACAACATAACAATGTAACATACTTTTTCAAAACTGTTATTTCTTGTTTTGGCTTCTATTCTCTAGCCCCTTGTACAATCTATTCCAAGTTTTATAGTAGTTCAACTCTTCTCTCTCTCTTAACTCCATGGTCATCCCGTCCATTTCAGCCCATGGGAGCATCTTCCTAATTCCCATGCCGTCTTGGGTGGTGGGTTTCTGTTTCCACTTTTGTGCAAAGGCGACCCTCACAGTGGTTAGTGTCTGTACTGTTATATATTGATATTTCTCACCCATCTCTGGGTCTCGTATACCTAGGAAACACAATTCTGGTTTCAATGCTATCCTTTGTTCTGTGATTCCTTCCAGCCGGCCCTTCATTTTAAACCAGGGATGTCCAAACTTGGGAACTTTAAGACTTGTGGACTTCAACTCCCAGAATTCCCCAGCCAGCATAGCTGGCTGGGGAATTCTGGGAGTTGAAGTCCACAAGTCTTAAGTTCCCAAGTTTGGACATCCCTGTTTTAAACCAAGATTCCCTGGAGTACCACATGTGATAAAACGTTCTGGATTTATATCTTTTCTTCGCTGCTGGTTCGGTAGTGCGGGCACATTCCTCTGGGCATGCGCAGAAGGTCCATGATGATGCCTGGGCGGGTGGGTGTAGCCCCGTGCCTCCGCCACAACCGGTTCACCAGAACTGGTGCGAACTGGTAGATATGCCACCTGTGAAGGGGAGACTCCGCAGCCTGGAGAGGGTGGGGGGGGCAGCATTAAGGGGATGGGGGGAAGGGTGTGCTCTGTGGAGACCTGTCCGTCAGAAGGAAGTTGAGGACTTTGGAGGTCTCCCTCCTACTTTCTTCAAAGCCAAACTCACATTTATATCAGAAAAAAAGATAGCAGTGAGATGATGGAGAACTTTAGTTGAGGGGCCCTTGGTGCTCTCTGAGCGTGGTTGTTTCATGACCTACCTAGGTTACATCATTTTATTATTTTAGTTGGGTTTTAATTAATGTTCTAAGCATGGGCCAAATTTTATTTAATTCTCGTTTTAACCATTGTGACTGTTTGTATTTATTTGTATTTAATATTTAATATTTTATAGTTCTTGTGCACCGCCCTGAGTCCCATCTTGGGAGATAGGGCGGTATAGAAATCGAATAAATAAAATGAAATGAATGAAATGAAATGAAATCCTGTTTTGGCCGGCCGAGGCACTGCAGGCTCATCCTTTGATATTTCCAAGCCAGAACTACAGGCCAGAGTTAAGCACCCCATGGGCTGGATGTGGCACAGGCCTTGAGTTTGATACTCCTGCCTCATACCATTCCACGCAAATGGCTGCCCAATCTCTTCTTAAAAGCCGCCCTCCCACAACTTCTGGTGGCAAGGAGTTCCACTGGTTATTTGTCCTCACTGTTAGGAAGTTTTTGGATTAGTTTCCATCCATTCTTTCTTGTCCTGCCTTCCCGTACTTTGGAGAATAGCTTGGCCCCCCTCCTCCTCTCTGGGCAGCCCCTCCAATATTGGAAGATGCTCTCCTGTCTCCTCTGGTCCTTCTCTTCCCTAGACCAGCCAGGCCCAGGTCCTGAACTGTTCATCGTAGGTTTTAGTCCCCAGGCCTTTGATCCTCTCCGTTGCTCTTCTGTGCATTTTTTTCCAAAGCCTCCACATCTTTTGTGTAACGTGGGGACCAAAACCGGATGCAGGATTCCAGGGGTGGAATCCTTACTCAGGCTTCTTAAATCGGAACTAATCCTCCACTTGAGTTTGATTCTATGCCTCTGTTTATGCAACCCAGGATTGCCTTAGCTTTTTTGGCTGCCACCACATACGGTTGGCGGACATTTAAGAGACCGTCCACTCGGACTTCCAAGGTCCCCCTTCACAGTTCCTGCTTTTGAACCCGGTTTCTCCAAGTCTGTTCTTGGGCCTTTGGTTTTTCCTGCCTAGGTGTAAAACTTTGCTTTTTCTCCACATTAAATGTCCTGTTGTTGGATCGGGCCCATTGTTCAAGTCTGTCCAGATCCTTCTGGATCCTTTGTCTTCTGGGCTGTTGGCTCTTCCTGCCAGCATGGTTTCATCTGCAGATTGGATGAGTTCCCCTTCTGCTCCCTCATCTAAGTCACTGATGGAGATACTGAGGAGTCCTGGGCCTAAGACGGAGCCTTGGGGTGCCCCACTGTAGCCCCATTAAGAACGACTGGCTGAGTCCTGTGGGTCAGCCAGTTGCAGGGGCCTGTGGAGGGGATGCTGTCTTCCATCCCACCTTTTTCTTGCTTACGGATTTTCCTATTTTACGGCCATGGTGCCTCCAGGCAGAGGCTTAGAGAGTCCCCTTTGTCCCTTCCTCTCTGCTCATCAGGGCAGGGTAGCAACAGCTGCAGAGCTGAGCCGAGCTTTGGCCAATGGGAGGCGGTGCAACAGATCTCGCCCTTGTCCCTGGTCTGTCCACCCCCTGTCCCGCCCCCCCGCCCCCTCTCCAGCTGCTTTTGAGGGAGGCTCCCTCAAGCGCGGCTCCTTCCCGGCCAGGCGAGGATCTGCTTGGCACAGCATGATTGGCTTGAGCGGCTCTTGGGGCCTGGAGTGTGCAGCGGGATCTGCCCTTGGCCATTCGCATAAATTGATCCTGCAATTAATTCGGCACAGGAGGCTCCGCTGAGCCCAGGGAGGGAGGGAGGGAGGGCGGCAAGGAGACCTTTGACTGGAGGAGGAGGAAGCGAAGGGGCCGGTTGGGTGGAATCTCATCTGGATCAGGACGGAGCTGCTTCTTGGAGTCCTTGGGGCACCTTGGTGGGTTTTCTAGCAGATGCTTCACGGCCAGATTAGGTAACATCTTCAGTGGGAGGAGGAGGAGGAGGAGGGAGGGAGGGGAAGGAATAGTGATGGAGGAAGTCAAGTGGGGGTTATGGAGGAAGAGGAAGAGGACTGTGGGGTCCTGGGTACCCTCTGAGCTTGGGGGTTTCCTTGCAGACATTTCATGACCCAACTAGGCAACATCATCCATGCTACAAGTGAATGGGATTTGAAGGGAGGGGGAGAAGGAGGAAGAGGAAGGAGGAGGAGGATGGTGACTGTGGAGTCCTTGGTTTTGGTAGTGTCTCTGCAGGTGCTTCATCCTCGTAGTGCCAGAAGGGAGAAGGTTGGTGGTCTGGGGGGGGGGCAGAAGGAAGAGGACTGTGGGGGGTCCTTGGTGCTCTCTGAGCTTGGGGGCTTCCTTGCAGACACTTCATCCTGGTCTGGAGTCCCTGAAGCCCTTCATCGGCTGGGTGGGGAAGGCCCTCGGCTCCAGGGGGTGTCGGCGTTCCTGGACGTTGTGCGGAGATTCCTTTGCAAGGCAGATGGGAGGCGCCTGCAGGGATGAAAACTGGATAAGGAATTTGACTGGAGGGAAAACAGGGAGCTCTGGTTCCCCCCCCCCCCAAAGAGCCCTCCCGGGAGATTCCGTCCCACGAGGGGTGGGGGAGATGCCCGGACTCCTTTCTGGGTGTGGCAGTCCAGGGGTCCAGCCTTTCCAAAGGTTGGCCTGGATGTCGGAGATCTTCCGATGCCCAAGATCAGCTCAGATCTCCCAGCTTTGAGCTGATGGTCTCCAAGCAGATCAGTTAACAATTAATCAATCAGAGTAGAGTTGGAAGGGACCTCAGAGGCCTTCTAGTCCAGCCCCCTGGCCAAGCAGGAGACTTACCGGTATATCTTTTCAGACAGGTGACTGTCCGGCCTCTTCTTAAAAATCCTCCAATGATGGAGCATTCACAGCCTCTGGTGGCAACTTCTGTTCCCCTGGTTAATTGTCACTCACTGTTAGGAAGTTTCTCCTTAATTCCAGGTTGCTTCTCTCCTTCCTTAGTTTCCATCCGTTGTGTCTTGTCCTGCCTCCTTCGGTGCTTTGCAGAATGATTCAGCCCTTTCCCCTTGTTCTTGGGGGCAGCCCCTCAAGTGCTGGAATGCTGCTCGCATCTCACCCCTAATTCCTTAGCCAGACCCAAATCCTGCAGCTGCTCTTCCTGGGTTTTAGTCTCCAGGCCTTTGATCCTCTTAGTTGCTCTTCTCTGCTCTTTTCCCACAGCCTCAACCTCTTGTTCTGTAACGTGGGGACCAAAACTGGATGTAATTTTTCAGCTGTGGAACCCTTACCAAGGCTTTAGAAAGCTGCCCAGAGTGAGTGACAGGGGGTGGTTGGGTGACGTCATTGCAGTCGACTACAGGTATGGATCAATAGGGGGCACAGCGGCTGAGTGGTTAGAGACGCTGAGCTTACGGGCTGGAGATCTGGCAGCCCAGGTTCGAGACTCCAGCATCGCACAAGAGGCCGAGCTCCTGTTCTCACCCCAGCTCCTGCCCTCCTAGCGGTTCAAAAGCTTGCAAACGCGAGTAGATAAAGAGGTACCACTTCCGTGGGAAGGTAACCCTGCTCCCTGAGCCACGCTGGCCACATAACCATGGAAAGTGACTCACTTAACAACGGTGGCAAGACAGATTGCAAAATGGGGGAAATCTCCCTTAGCAACTATCTTGCTAACCGGGGAAAATTATGGTCATATTTTGAGGACTCCCTGAGTAATGTCCTTGGCCCCTTCACTCCCCGTTAACCCCCCCCCCACCGCCCAGTGCCTCCCAGATTCGAACCTTTGTCTACCCTCGGTGCAGCCTTTGCTGGGTCGGGATAAGTGGCCATGCAGCTCTTTTCACGGAGGCTCCCCTGCTACGCCTGGCCTCTGCCACGGGTGGTCCCAGCCGGATGACGACGGGGCCGCTCCCCTCCTGGCCAGGCTGACCTTTGACCCTTTGGGGATTCCAAGGGAAAAGGCTGGCCGGGCCCCTCTGCCCGGAGGTTTCTCTCTCTCTCTCTCTCTCTCTCTCTCTGTGCATGTGGGTGGGTGGGTGGGCACGGGCATCCCTGACCAGCAACAGCTGTGGCCTGACCCCTGTCTCTCTCCTCCTCCTCCTCTTCCTCTGCAGAGCCCCAGCTAAAAGGGATCGTGACCAGGTTATTCAGCCAGCAGGAATTCTTCCTTCAGATGCACCCGGATGGGACGATCGACGGCACCAAGGACGAGAACAGCGACTATAGTGAGTCCCTCCCACCCCCCACCCCCCCATACGGCTCGGGCCTCCTTTTCATTGAATGAAATGAAAGAAGGAAGGAAGGGGTAAATGAAATGAAGGAAGGAAGGAAGGAAGGAAGGGGTGAATGAAATCAAGGAAGGAAGGAAGGGGTTGAATGAAATCAAGGAAGGAAGGAAGGGGTTGAAGGAAAGAAGGAAGGAAGGAAGGGGTTGAATGAAATGAAGGAAGGAAGGAAGGAAGGGGTTGAAGGAAAGAAGGAAGGAAGGAAGGAAGGGGTTGAATGAAATCAAGGAAGGAAGGGGTTGAAGGAAAGAAGGAAGGAAGGGGTTGAATGAAATGAAGGAAGGAAGGAAGGGGTTGAATGAAATGAAGGAAGGAAGGAAGCGGTTGAATGAAATCAAGGAAGGAAGGTGTTGAAGGAAAGAAGGAAGGAAGCGGTTGAATGAAATGAAGGAAGGAAGGAAGGGGTTGAAGGAAAGAAGGAAGGAAGGAAGGGGTTGAATGAAATGAAGGAAGGAAGGAAGTGGTTGAATGAAATGAAGGAAGGAAGGAAGGGGTTGAAAGAAAGAAGGAAGGAAGGAAGGAAGGGGTTGAATGAAATGAAGGAAGGAAGGGGTTGAATGAAATGAAGGAAGGAAGGAAGGGGTTGAATGAAATCAAGGAAGGAAGGAATGGGTTGAAGGAAAGAAGGAAGGAAGGGGTTGAATGAAATGAAGGAAGGAAGGAAGGAAGGGGTTGAATGAAATGAAGGAAGGAAGGGTTTGAATGAAATCAAGGAAGGAAGGAAGGGGTTGAAGGAAAGAATGAAGGAAGGGGTTGAATGAAATGAAGGAAGGAAGGGGTTGAAGGAAAGAAGGAAGGAAGGAAGGAAGGGGTTGAATGAAATGAAGGAAGGAAGGAAGGGGTTGAATGAAATGAAGGAAGGAAGGAAGGAAGGGGTTGAAGGAAAGAAGGAAGGAAGGAAGGGGTTGAATGAAATCAAGGAAGGAAGGAAGGGGTTGAAGGAAAGAAGGAAGGAAGGAAGGGGTTGAATGAAATCAAGGAAGGAAGGAAGGGGTTGAAGGAAAGAAGGAAGGAAGGGGTTGAATGAAATGAAGGAAGGAAGGAAGGAAGGAAGGGGTTGAATGAAATGAAAGAAGGAAGGAAGGGGTTGAATGAAATCAAGGAAGGAAGGGGTTGAAGGAAAGAAGGAAGGAAGGAAGGGGTTGAATGAAATCAAGGAAGGAAGGGGTTGAAAGAAAGAAGGAAGGAAGGAAGGGGTTGAATGAAATGAAGGAAGGAAGGAAGGAAGGAAGGAAGGAAGGGGTTGAAGGAAAGAAGGAAGGAAGGGGTTGAATGAAATGAAGGAAGGAAGGAAGGGGTTGAAGGAAAGAAGGAAGGAAGGAAGGGGTTGAATGAAATGAAGGAAGGAAGGAAGCGGTTGAATGAAATGAAGGAAGGAAGAAAGGGGTTGAAGGAAAGAAGGAAGGAAGGGGTTGAATGAAATGAAGGAAGGAAGGAAGCGGTTGAATGAAATGAAGGAAGGAAGGAAGGGGTTGAAGGAAAAAAGGAAGGAAGGGGTTGAATGAAATGAAGGAAGGAAGGAAGGGGTTGAAGGAAATGAAAGAAGGAAGGAAGGGGTTGAATGAAATCAAGGAAGGAAGGGGTTGAAGGAAAGAAGGAAGGAAGGAAGGGGTTGAATGAAATCAAGGAAGGAAGGGGTTGAAAGAAAGAAGGAAGGAAGGAAGGGGTTGAATGAAATGAAGGAAGGAAGGAAGGAAGGAAGGAAGGAAGGGGTTGAAGGAAAGAAGGAAGGAAGGGGTTGAATGAAATGAAGGAAGGAAGGAAGGGGTTGAAGGAAAGAAGGAAGGAAGGAAGGGGTTGAATGAAATGAAGGAAGGAAGGAAGCGGTTGAATGAAATGAAGGAAGGAAGAAAGGGGTTGAAGGAAAGAAGGAAGGAAGGGGTTGAATGAAATGAAGGAAGGAAGGAAGCGGTTGAATGAAATGAAGGAAGGAAGGAAGGGGTTGAAGGAAAAAAGGAAGGAAGGGGTTGAATGAAATGAAGGAAGGAAGGAAGGGGTTGAAGGAAAGAAGGAAGGAAGGAAGGGGTTGAATGAAATGAAGGAAGGAAGGAAGCGGTTGAATGAAATGAAGGAAGGAAGGAAGGGGTTGAAGGAAAGAAGGAAGGAAGGAAGGGCTGAATGCAGGGGGCTCAGTGCTTCCCCTTGAACTCAATCTCTCCTGGATCTTTATCCTCTGCAGTATTTTTATTAGGCCACCTCATCAGTGCTAGCAGAAGGGAGGGGGGTTTGCGGAGAGGAGGAGGAGGAGGAGGAGGGTCCCAGGTGCTCTCTGACCTTTGGTGGTTTTCTTTCAGGCTTTTCATGGCCCAGCTAGGTAACATCATCGGTCCTAGCACTGGCAATGTTACCTAGCTGGCTCATCAAATGTCTGCAAGAAATCCACCAAAGGCCATTGAGAAACAAGGACCTCTTAGTTGCTCCTCCTCCTCCTCCTCCTCCTCCTCCTCCTCCTCCTCCTCCTCCTCCTCCTCCTCCTCCTCCTCCTCCTCCTCTCTTCCCCCCCTCCTCCTCTTCCTTTTCCTCCTCCTCCAACAGCCCAGCAACGGGAGGGAGATTATCCTCCCCCACCGACCCTCGGTCCCGGCCCTCTCTCGTCGCCTGCCAAGTTCCTTCGTTAAGTGGCATTTAATTCCGGGGCCTGCTTAATTGAACTGATTTATGATGAGGTCCATCTCTTGGGGGCTTTGTCTTTTCCGTCTTTTTATGGCTTTTCTCAGGGCGTTTAGCCTGTCAGCCTCCTTGTTAATTATCGATTCTGAGGACGGTCGGGGTTGCCTTGGAGGTTTGTCTTTTCCATTCTTATTTTTTTCTTCCGCGGGGCCTCCAAGTCCACCTCGACTCCTGGGAAACCGAGGCCTGCAGCTCTCCCAGCAGCCTTTCCCAGGATGCCCATCTGGCTTTGCCCATGTCCTTTGTTATACCGCTTTTTGTGGTCTGCGAGGAGTTTTTATGGCCGTCGCTTTGTTCTTTTTCGCCCATCCCAAATCCAATCCAAATCCCCAAAGTGGGATTGGAGCTATCAATAGTAGCAAAGAAATAATAATACAAAAAATATGAACAGATGGTAGCCAGAAAGCAAATAGGGAGAATTCTGCCAGTTTTATTCGGTTTATAAATGTTTTTATTTTAAAGATACTTGAAGACAAAAATAAAGAAGAAAGAAGAAAGGGAGTTAAAAGAGAAGACTTTAAAGATTTGCAAAATATCAAAAAGCAGACTGAATTTACAAACCACAAGCCCCATTTGACTGGCAAAGATATCAAAATAACCATACAACAGGCTTAGCACTATGAAAACTATTATTTCAATTGTTCTCAACCTGTGGTTCAAAGGACCAGGGGGAGAGGGCACTATATTGTCATGGGGTCCGTGAGATCTTGAAGAAATGCTATAATTTGAATCTTGAGTTAAGTCCATGGCCGCAAAAGGTGTTTAGAGGGGACCTGTGGTGAACAAGAGGTGGTGAACCAGTGTCCTACTTGAGTTATATCAGAGGTTGACAAAAAGGGCCCATAATATATGAGAAATTCTAATTAATCTAAAACTGTCCATCCTTAATGCTATAGCCAGCCAGACAAAATCTAATGTTATAAAACCTTTTCTGGAATGAAACCCGAACTTTGGAGGTTCCAGATGGCTCTGTGCATAATTAGAATCCGTAAATAATTTCCAAATTCGGTTATAGTTAAGACAGTTTTCCCCGCTTCAAGATATATGGAGTTTAACTCTCAGAACTGAGATAAATCATGCCGGCTGGGGAATCCTGGGAGTTGTAGTCCACCCATCTCAAAGCATTCTGACTAGGGAACTCTGGGAGTTGAAGTCCACTCATTTAAAAGCATGCTGGTGGGGAATCCTAGTAGTTGAAGCCCACGCATCTGAAAGCATATTGGTTGGGGGATTCTGGGAGCTGACGTCCAATCATCTCAAAGTAACCAAGTTTGAAAAACACTATCAGACTTATTTTTTAAGCTAGAAAATCATTTTTAATACAGATGTACCTTCCCAAAGCTTAATCTGCCAGTCCTCTCATGAAGAGATTAGATGTAATAGCCGTCAAGAATTGCAGAGCCTTTTAGGGGTGCTCATCCCATACATTATAGCAGGTGTCCAGCCTTGGCCACTCTTAAGACTTCAACTCCCAGAATTCCCCAGTCAGCATATTTGAAAATAGTGGACTTCAATTCCCAGAGTTCTAGCTAGGAAATTCTGGGAGTTGAAGTCCTCAAATTCTGAAATTGAAGACTCATCTTTTCCGTTTGGCCGGCCTTGGTTAGCCTCTCTCTACAGGGTTTAGCTGTTTTTAATTGGGTATTTTAGTAGATTAAGGGGATTTTAGCACAGGCTCATATTTAATTTTTTCTTAACTGTATGTGTATATTGTATTGTGGTTTTAGTTTCCCTGTGCACCGCTCCGAGTCCCTATGGGGAGAGGAGCGGTCTATAAATTAAATTATTATTATTATTAAATTATTATTATTATTATTATTAAAGAGTGGCCAAAGTTGGACATCCCTGCTTTAGATGGTGTCCTGCTTGAGCAACTGGTTGGACTAGAAGACCTCCAAGGCCCCTTCCACAGTATATGTGGCACTTTGCTCAACAGTAATAACTATGAGAGGAATCTTGGAGTCCTAGTGGACAATCATTTAAATAGGAGCCAGCCATGGACAGCAGTTGCCAAAAAAACCAATACAGTTCTAGGCTGCATCAACAAATCAAGATCACCTGAAGGGTTAATCCCACTTTATAAGGCCTTGGGAAGGCCACACTTGGAATATTGCATTCAGTTTTAGTCACCACGATGTAAAAAAGACATTGAGACTCTAGAAAGAGTGCAGAGAAGAGCAACAAAGAGGATGAGGGGACTGGAGGCTCAAACATATGAAGAACGGTTGCAGGAACTGGGAAGGTCTAGTTTGATGAAAAGAAGGACTAAGGGAGACATGATAGCAGTCTTCCGATATCTCAGGGGCTGCCCCAAAGAAGAGGGAGTCAAGCTCTTCTCCAAGGCACCTGAGGGCAGGACAAGAAGCAATGGGTAGAAACTAATCAAGGAGAGAAGCAGTTTAGAATTAAGAAGACATTTCCTGACGGTGAGAACAATTAATCAGTGGAACAACTTGCCTCCAGAAGTTGTGAATGCCCCAACACTGGAAGTTTTTAAGAAGATGTTGGATGACCCTTTGTCTGAAGTGGTGTAGGGCTTCCTGCCTAGGCAGGGGGTTGAAAACCTCCAAGGTCCCTTCCAGCTCTCCTATTCTATTCTATTCTATTCTATTCTATACTATACTATTCTATTCTATTCTATTCCTTCCAATTCTTCTTGTTCTATGATTAATGGATCTCTCATGACTCTCTGCCTGAGGATCTTCTCCTGGTCGTATGTACCATGAAAGTGTTGGGGTCGGTTCCTGAGAAGCCGGGCTTCCTGTCTTGGGGTGTGGGAAGGGTCTCCTTGGTTTTTTTTAGCCCCAGACTCATTCCTCTCTTCCTCCTTCTCTTCCAGCCCTCTTCAATCTCATTCCAGTGGGGCTTCGTGTGGTGGCCATCCAAGGTGTGAAGGCCGGCCTCTACGTGGCCATGAATGGTGAGGGCTACCTCTACAGCTCCGTAAGTGTCTCTGGGGACATCTCCTTTTGAGGGGGGGGGATCGGGGGGTGGGTGGGATGCCTGGAGGGATTGCATGAGAAGGCAGCTTTATCTGAGGACATTTGTGACATCTGTAAGTTGCAAAGTTGCTTTCAGGAGTGAGAAGTACCGTATTTTCCCAAAAATAAGACTGAGTCTTCCATTAATTTTTGCTCCAAAAGGCGCATTAGGGCTTATTTTCTGGATAGGTCTTATTTTGGGGGAAATACTGCACTAAATGTGTCAATCTGGCTGACCATCCTAACCAGGGCTTATTTTGGGGGGTTGGGCATATTGTTACGAGCACCCGAAAAAAATCATGCCAGGGCTTATTTTCGGGGACATACGGTAAGTTGACAGTATTGAGTATAAGGAGGCTCAGCTACTATCTGAGTGAAGAGAGAGCTGGTGGTGGAAACATGGAAAAGGATTGGGAGCCTGAGCTGATTTTTCTGTGACGGGGGATGACTGAGGGGGCAGCGTGGCTGGCCTTATCCAGAGGCCTCAAAGAAGGCCGGTGGGGAGACTGGAGAGGGTGAGCAGGAGGGCTGCTGGGGGCGTTTGCGCTGGTGGGGATATGGTTCCCTGTGGACGCAGGGGATGCTTATACCTGGCCAGGTGTGTGCTCAGGTGCCCCGGAGGCAGTTTTGTACCCGGATGGTGGATGGATCTTGGTTAATATTTTTGTTTGGAGTTCTCAGTAGCAAAAGTGTGAGGCAAAACAGATGTGGGGGAATTAAGGACAGAGGAATAGAATAGAATAGAATAGAATAGAATAGAATAGCAGAGTTGGAAGGGACCTTGGAGGTCTTCTAGTCCAACCCCCTGCGTGGGCAGGAACCTTATACCATTTCAGACAAATGGCTATCTAACATCTTCTTAAAGACTTCCAGGGTTGGGGCATTCACAACCTCTGGAGGCAACTTCTGTTCCACTGGTTAATTGTTCTCACTGTCAGGAAATTCCTCCTTAGTTCTAAGTTGCTTCTCTCCTTGATTAGTTTCCACCCATTGCTTCTTGTTCTACCCTCAGGTGCCTTGGAGATTAGCTTGACTCCCTCTTCTTTGGGGAAGCCCCTGAGATATCAGAAGATGCTATCCTGTCTCCCTTAGTCCTTCTCTTCATTAAACTAGACGTACCCAGTTCCTGCAACCGTTCATCGTATGTTTCAGCCTCCAGTCCCCTCATCCTTTTTCTTGCTCTTCTCTGCACTCTTTCCAGAGTCTCCATGTCTTTTCTACATCGTGGCGACCAAAACTGGATGCAAACATTCCCAGTGTGGCCTTACGAAAGGGTTTATAAAGTGGTACTTATAGTGGAAAATTGCAATAAATGATTTGCTCCTAAATACAGTTAGGAAAGAGTGTAGGAATTACCTACTGAAGAGTTATTTAAAGTAAATTGCAGGTAATTCTCAACTTACAACAGTTCATTTAGGGACTGAAGTTTCTACAGCACTGAGAAAAGTAACACGTGGCCGTTTCTAACACTTACAACCATCTCTATGGTTGGAATTCAGACTCTTGGCAACCGACTCATACTTATGATGGTTGCAGCATCCCAGGGTCCCGCGATCCCCTTTTATGACCTTCTGACAAGCAAAATCAATGGAGAAGCCAGATTCACTTAATGACCGTATTCCTAACCATTGCAGCAATTCACTTATCAACGGTGGCAGGGAAAGATCATACAACGGTGCACAACTCGCTTAACAAACATCTCGCTTAGCCACAGAAATTTGGGTCGTAAGTCAGGGACTACGTCTACTTGTGCAGCCTTCCATGCCTCTGATTGGCTGGAGAGAACCCACCTGCCCTGCGTTGCTTTAAGTCAGGGATGTCCAAACTTGGGAACTTTAAGACATGTGGACTTCAACTCCCAGAATTCCCCAGCCAGCTATGCTGGCTGGGGAATTCTGGGAGTTGAAGTCCACAAGTCTTAAAGTTCCCAAGTTTGGACATCCCTGCTTTAAGTGGTTTCTGGAGCCCCTGGCAGACGTGTGGAGTATCTTAATTTCTCAAAACTGGGTCAGCTTTGCTGCGAACAGATCCTCTCCCCCCACCCCTGCCTCCCTACCACCAAATTTGGGCTTCCTTTGGGGGAGACAGCAGAAAATGACATTATTTTGTGGAAATAGTTTTGGCCATGCAGAGAGTGCGGCGGGCGAAGGGGTTGTTGAGAGTTTGGAAAAGGGCAGAGAAGAGCAACGGATTCAAAGGCCGGGAGACAGAAACACGCTGGCAGGATTTGGGTTTGGCCAGTCTAGAGGAAAAGAAAGGAGCAGGAGGGACAGGAGAGCAGCCTTCCAGTATTTGAGGGGCTGTCACAAAGAGAAAGGGGGGGGGGGTTAACTTATTTCCCAAAGCCTCAGAAGGAAAGACACGAAGCAGCGGGTGGAAAGGAATCCAGGAGTGAAGCGACCTGGGAGGAAGGAGAAGCTCCCTAAGGGTGAGGACAATTCACCAGTGGGAGGGAGGTTGCCTCCAGAAGTGCTGGGTGCCCCATCCCTGGAGGTTTCTAAGAAGAGGTTAGAGCAGGGGTCTCCAACCTTTGCAACTTTAAGTCTGAAGGACTTCAGCTCCCAGACTTCTCCAGCCGGCTTTGCTTTAAAGCAGGGGTCTCCAACCTTTGCAACTTTAAGTCTGAAGGACTTCAGCTCCCAGTCTTCTCCAGCCAGCTTTGCTTTAAAGCAGGGGTCTCCAACCTTTGCAACTTTAAGTCTGAAGGACTTCAGCTCCCAGACTTCTCCAGCCAGCTTTGCTTTAAAGCAGGGGTCTCCAACCTTTGCAACTTTAAGTCAGCTCCCAGACTTCTCCAGCCAGCAAAGCTTATTATGTATATACCCACATAGCAAAGCTGGCTGGAGAAGTCTGGGAGCTGAAGTCCTTCAGGCTTAAAGTTGCAAAGGTTGGGGACCCCTGCTTTAAAGCAAAGCTGGCTGGAGAAGTCTGGGAGCTGAAGTCCTTCAGACTTAAAGTTGCAAAGGTTGGGGACCCCTGCTTTAAAGCAAAGCTGGCTGGAGAAGTCTGGGAGCTGAAGTCCTTCAGGCTTAAAGTTGCAAAGGTTGGGAACCCCTGCTTTAAAGCAAAGCTGGCTGGAGAAGTCTGGGAGCTGAAGTCCTTCAGGCTTAAAGTTGCAAAGGTTGGGGACCCCTGCTTTAAAGCAAAGCTGGCTGGAGAAGTCTGGGAGCTGAAGTCCTTCAGGCTTAAAGTTGCAAAGGTTGGGGACCCCTGCTTTAAAGCAAAGCTGGCTGGAGAAGTCTGGGAGCTGAAGTCCTTCAGGCTTAAAGTTGCAAAGGTTGGGAACCCCTGCTTTAAAGCAAAGCTGGCTGGAGAAGTCTGGGAGCTGAAGTCCTTCAGGCTTAAAGTTGCAAAGGTTGGGGACCCCTGCTTTAAAGCAAAGCTGGCTGGAGAAGTCTGGGAGCTGAAGTCCTTCAGACTTAAAGTTGCAAAGGTTGGGGACCCCTGCTTTAAAGCAAAGCTGGCTGGAGAAGTCTGGGAGCTGAAGTCCTTCAGACTTAAAGTTGCAAAGGTTGGGAACCCCTGCTTTAAAGCAAAGCTGGCTGGAGAAGTCTGGGAGCTGAAGTCCTTCAGGCTTAAAGTTGCAAAGGTTGGGGACCCCTGCTTTAAAGCAAAGCTGGCTGGAGAAGTCTGGGAGCTGAAGTCCTTCAGGCTTAAAGTTGCAAAGGTTGGGGACCCCTGCTTTAAAGCAAAGCTGGCTGGAGAAGTCTGGGAGCTGAAGTCCTTCAGGCTTAAAGTTGCAAAGGTTGGGGACCCCTGCTTTAAAGCAAAGCTGGCTGGAGAAGTCTGGGAGCTGAAGTCCTTCAGACTTAAAGTTGCAAAGGTTGGAGACCCCTGCTTTAAAGCAAAGCTGGCTGGAGAAGTCTGGGAGCTGAGGTCCTTCAGACTTAAAGTTACAAAGGTTGGAGACCCCTGCTTTAAAGCAAAGCTGGCTGGAGAAGTCTGGGAGCTGAGGTCCTTCAGACTTAAAGTTGCAAAGGTTGGAGACCCCTGCTTTAAAGCAAAGCTGGCTGGAGAAGTCTGGGAGCTGAAGTCCTTCAGACTTAAAGTTGCAAAGGTTGGGAACCCCTGGGTTAGAGAAACGTTTGTCTGAAGTGGAGCCGGATCTTTGTTTGAGCTGTGGGCGGGACTAGAAGACCTCCAGTGTCCCTTCCAGCTCTCTTCCGATTGAAGGCTCCAGAGGGGATTCAGGCTGCAAAGCAGAAACTTTTAGCTCTGGATTGCACTTCAAAGCAGACGTGATTATGCAGAAGTTGCTTTTCATGGGGGCGGGTGGTTTTTTTCACCCCCAGAGGCTCTAAATAATGGTGTGTGTGTGTGTGTGTGTGTGTGTGTGTGTGAGTTTGCATTCATCTCTTTTAAATAGCTGCTGGTCCCAGGGGAGAGTTTGCATCTCCCTCCTTAGCTGATCCTCCTTTCATTCTGCTGCATCTCTTTGCATGGAAATAAACAGCAGCCGGTGACGTGGGGGGAAGGGGAGGGGGGGGAAGGGGAGGGGGGGGAAGGGGAGGTGGGGGGAAGGGGAGGGGGGGGGAAGGGGAGGGGGGGGAAGGGGAGGGGGGGAAGGGGAGGGGGGGAAGGGGAGGTGGGGGGAAGGGGAGGGGGGGGAAGGGGAGGGGGGGGAAGGGGAGGGGGGGGAAGGGGAGGGGGGGGAAGGGGAGGGGGGGAAGGGGAGGGGGGGGGAAGGGGAGGTGGGGGGAAGGGGAGGGGGGGAAGGGGAGGGGGGTGGGTTTGGGAGTGGGGGGGGAGGGGAAGGGAGGGGAGGCAGCTGCAGCTCAGCCAAAGCTTCTCCCATCCCTTGGTTGTGCCAGGCCTGCCTTGCCAAGGATGGGTGCAGATTCACCCTTGTCGTCCGGAGTTCCTGGATTGTCCTCCCGGTCAGGAAATTCCTCCTTAGTCCCTTCTCCCCCGTGATGATGGACAGGCTGGCTGGCAAGGGAAGAAGGCAACTGCCGGGCGCCAGGAGAAAGATCCTGGATGGCTTCCCCGAGATTTTGGCAGGATAGATCTCCTCTGGTCCCCCCGGAAAGCCACATCTTACAATGCAATACAATAGCAGAGATGGAAGGGACCTTGGAGGTCTTCTAGTCTAACCCCCTGCCTAGGCAGGAAGCCCTATACCATTTCAGACAAATGGCTATCCAACATCTTCTTATAGGCTTCCAGTGTTGGGGCATTCACAACTTCTGGAAGCAACTTCTGTTCCACTGATGAATTGTTCTGTCAGGAAATTTCTCTTTAGTTCTAAGTTGCTTCTCTCCTTGATTAGTTTCCACCCATTGCTTCTTGTTCTGCCCTCAGGTGCCTTGGTGAAGAGCTTGACTCCCTCTTCTTTGGGGCAACCCCTGAGATACTGGAAGATGCTATCCTGTCTCCCCTGGTCCTTCTTTTCATTAAACTAGACACACCCAGTTCCTGCAACCGTTCTTCCTATGTTTCAGCCTCCAGGCTCCTCATCCTCCTTGTTGCTCTTCTCTGAACCTTTCTTGAGGAAGGGAAAAGGCTCCTGCCTGGCCCTGGCACATGCCCCCCCCCCCCCCCCGGGAAATTTCTTTGACACAAGTGGAGGTCCAGCTGCCCTTATGTAGCCTTCTCCGCTTTCAAATGGGTGGACCTCAACTTCCAGAATCCCCCCAGCTGGCGCCCCTTGGCCATTCGAAGGTTGGACTTCAACTCCCAGGATTCTTCAGCCAACTATCCTTGGCCACTTTCTCATGAACAGATGAGCAGAGTTGGAAGGGACCTTGCAGGTCATCTAGCCCAACCCCCTGCCCAAGCAGGAAGGCCCTCCATCTGCCTCTACCTAGGATCGAACTCACCACCTCCTGATTGGGAGGCGAGAGCTCCACCTCTAGGCCACAGCAGCAGATGGGTGGACTTCAACTCCCAGGATTCTGGGCGATGGAAGCCCTCAAGTCTTAACCTGGCCAAGTTTGGAGACCCCAAAAGTTTATCTTACTGAGACGTTTGTTAAGTGAGTTTCCCCCCCATTTTGCGACCTTTCTTTCCGCCGTTATTAAGTGGATCACTGCGGCTGTTAAGTTAGAAAGACGGCTGTTAAGTGAGCCCGGCTCCTCCATTGACTTTGCTCGTCAGAAAGGGGTCACGTGACCCTCGGGAGACTTGCAGCCGTCATAAACACGAGCCACTTGGCAAGTGCCTGACATTCCCTCGCGTGGCCATGGGGAGTCAGAACTGCAAAAATATATATATGATCTTGCGTGACTTTTTCAGTGCTGTTCTAACTTCGAACGGTCACTAAATGAACCGCTGTATGTTGAGGACTAGCTTTTGTAGGGATTTTGCAAATGTCACAGTCCCGATTTTGGCAGCGATTCCTCTGATTCTGTAGGGAGGGCTTTCTTGGGGGGGGGGGGCTTTCCCAACAAGAGAGATGCCCCTCCTGCTTTGCTTCTGGCGAGAGAGATGGGAGCTCACCCGGCCGGGCGTTGTGGCCTTGTGTGTGACTTGTGCTTCCTCACGGCTTTCCTGTGGTCTTGATGTTGGGCTCGACCATAATCGAGCCCAACATTCATCTTGCTCAGTGAGACGGTCGTTAAGGGTCTCCTGCTTGAGCTTGAGGGGGTTGGGCTAGAGGACCTCCAAGGTCCCTTCCCACTCGGCTCCCCTGTTCAGCTGCACATCTGGAGCAGAAGCATGGAAGGTTTCTCCAGTCGCGGCCTCTTCCCTGCAGCCGTGGTTTTCTTTGCCATTATTTTTTCTGGTAATCCTTGACTTATGACCACAATGGAGTCCCAAATTTCTGCTGCTGAGTGAGACAGTTGTTAAATGGGTTTTGCCCCATTTTATCACCTTTCCTGCCCCGGTTGTTAAGTGAATCATTGCAGCTGTTAAGTGAATCCAGATTCCCCATTGACTTTGCTGGTCAGAAAGCCGCCGAAGGGGACCGTGTGACCCTGCAATACTGGGACCATCATAAATGTGAGTCAGTGGTCTGATTTTTGATCACATGACCACCGGGATGCTGCAACGGTCAGGAGTGTGAAAACCGGTCCTAGCTCACTTTTTCCCAGTGCCTTTTAGAACTTCAAACGGTCACTAAACGAATGGTTGCAAGTCAGGGACGGCCTGTGCTGAAAAAAATGCCAGTATTTCTCTAGATCAGGGGTCTCCAACCTTGGCAACTTTAAGTCTGAAGGACTTCAGCTCCCAGACTTCTCCAGCCAGCTTTGCTCTGGGAGCTGAAGTCCTTCAGACTTAAAGTTGCCAAGGTTGGAGACCCCTGATCTAGATCATTTTTCCTTTCCTCCTTGGAAGCAGCCGGGACCCTCCTTAACAGCCGGTCAGCCAATAAATATGGACCAATAAATAACGTAGGGTTGAATTAAAGGTCACAAGCCCCCTCCCACCCACCCCCTGCAAATCCCACTTGAAACGAAACGAGGGGGAGGGTCTTGTTCTGATTGTCAAGAGACCCCGTGGCACTCTGTGCGTTCCCAGGGGCACTGTCGGTTGAGAGTTGATGAAAAGGGTCGGGGGGGGGGGAGAGGGGGCGATTCTAAACCGTCTCTTCCTCTTCTGCCCCTTTCATCCTTCCTGAAAAAATGTCTCCCTTTTCTTATGAGGATGGATCCTCCACCCACTGGCTCTTCTTTTTTTGGGGGGGGTACCTCAAAATATGGCTCCCTTTCCAATGTGGGCAGACTCTGGAGTGGGCAGGCAGGGGCGATGCCCGATGGGGGGTGGGTGGGGGGGTGGGCGAGGGTCCCGGCTGCCTTCCCTTCCCTCCCTTCGGAAGGAGCGAGCAGGAGAGGAGCCTTTCCAGGGCTCCTGTTAATTGCTGCAGCGGATGTGGAGGCTCACAACTCTGCAGTCTGCCAAGCAGGGCCCCCCCTCCCCCCCTCCAGCTGGAGAAGGGCTCCTCCGTCTGGTAATTGGTGATGGGGAGATAGAATTTTCTGCTGTAATTGTGCTACGCTTCCCAGCGCCTGACGCTGCCCAAGACTTTGCGACTCCGAATGTCAAAAGCGCACAAAAGCCCCTTTTTCCAGGCCCGAGAGCCCCCTCCCTCCCCTTTCCCTCCAAGATAAAGAAGACGAGATAGCGGGGAGCTCCTCCTGCCAACGTCTCTTGCAGCAAAAAACCCTGAGAGATGAATCCACCGATTACCCAAGAAGAGGATCGCAATCCACTTTATGGGAAGAACCGTCCGGGAGATCCCACGCCACAATAATCCTCCTTGGCTTGAAGGTGTTTTCTCCAGGTCTGCATATGGGTTGGCGTGGAAGGGAGGGGGAGGACATCAGCGGCCCCAGGAGACCCCGGGAACTTCTGAGGTGCCCAAAGGGGCTTTTTCAAAGGCAACTGGACTTCTCCTCCTCCTTTTTCCTTGAAGGCGTTTTGCGTCTCATCCAAGTTTGAAGCTTCTTGGATGAAAAGGGAAAAAGTCTTCAAGGAAAACCCAAGAACGTCCAGCTGCCTCTTGAAAAAGCCCCTTTGGGGCAACCGTGACCTGCAGGATGGAGAAACTCCATAGACAACAACCCCGGCCTTGGAAGAGACCTCGGAGGTCTTCTAGTCCAACCCCCTGCTCGAGCAGGAGACCCCATGCCATTCTGGACAAAGGATTGTCCAATCTCTTCTCGCAGACCTCCAGGGATGGACGCATGGCCTCTGAAGGCAACTTCTGTTCCACTGTTAAGAAATCCCTCCTTAGTTCTAGGTTGCTTCTCTCCTGGGTTAGTTTCCATCCGTTGTTTCTTGTCCTGCCTTCAAGGGCTTTGGAGAATAGGTGGACCCCCTCCTCTTCTTTGGGGCAGCCCCTCAAGTATAGGAAGACTGCTACCATGTCACCCCTAGTCCTCCTCTTCATTAGGATAGACATAACTCCCTTCTGCAACCATTCTTCACATGTCTGCAGAGATTCTCAGCCGTCCAGGTCAGGGTTGTCCCAAAGGGGCTTTTTCAAGAGGCAGCTGGAACTCCTTGTTTTTTCTTTGAAGATGTTTCCCTTCTCACCCAAGAAGCTTCTTCAGCTCTAAATGGAGGCAAATGACCAGCCATCTGCAAGGAAGACCAATCCTTCCATCCCCCATCATCCAGTCAGAGCTGAAGAAGCTCCTTGGAGGAGAAGGGAAAAGTATTCAGAGGAAAACAAGAAAGTCCAGTTGCTTCTTGAAATGAGCCCCTTTGGGACATTCTCCGTCTGTTTGAGCCTCCAGTCCCCTCATCCTCTGGGTGGCTCTTCTCTGCCCGCCTTCTGGGCTCTTAGCATCGTTTTTCTATCATGATGGGCACAACTGGATGCAGATGGTCTCGGTAGTCAATCTGCTGTGCCTGCTGGGTCTCCCTTTCCCCTTTTAAGTTGCTGAAGACCCCAGGATGGGCTGATTATCTGCTGAAGGGATCAGGAGGTTGTCTCCAATGCTGCCTTAGATGCCAAGAGAGAAGCACCTTCTGGGAGGAATCTCGTTTTTCCTCCTTGGAGAATTTCGTTGTGTTGGAGCACACAAAGGCTTGTGTTGTAGGTGCTGAGATGTGCAAAGGGACCCAGGCGGGAGAGACGTAGTGGCAGGGACTTATGGAACCAGGGTGGCCTTGGGTGGAATTTCAGACTCTGGGGGAAGAGACCAGTGACAAATCCCACTTAATTGCCGAGCCCATCGGCTGGTCCTGGGCTTGGGTTGCTGCTGTGCTTGTGGGGATTTGGAGTTTGCAAATGAGACGGAAGAAAGAAAAACAGACCGGGGGCGGGGCGGGGGGGGGCTATGAAACTAAGGAAAATTGAAGATTGCCTGAATTTATGGGGCAGAGTTGTTGGAACATGGGAGACCATTGGGATTGGTGGAACGTCACAAAGTCCTCGTTGGGAATTGTTGAAGGTCAGGCGGCATACAAATTTTGTGAATAATCACTGGAGTCCCCTTTGTTGTTTCCACTGTGTGAAATGCGGGTTAATGTCAGGGTTCCAAATAGCATCCAAAATTAAATCAGAGTCCGAGGGAAAGGATTCCTCAGAGTTCCCATGGATGAAGAGAGCCATGTTGGCCCATCTGGGGAAACCCTGAATCTGGAAGCTTCCCGGTTTTCCCCACCCAGTTGGAAGTTCCAGATCTTGCCCCCCGACACCCTCAAGTCCATCCCATGGTCCAATCTCCCCACTGCCATGCTGGCAGCTCTCACCCATCCAGTTCCGGTCAGGTGCAGAGGTGCAGAGACAAAGGATGACCTTGGCTTTCTAGAAAGAATGTTGTTATAGCTACCTATCATCTCACTCCATGCAATTCTCCCCTCCCATTTTCCCACCATAGAAAATGCAGAGTAGAAGAATAGACTATGTGGCAGGACAAAGACCCCAAAGGAAAGAGGGCTGCAGGGCTGACCAGCGGTATATAACTCGTAACTGGTATGGTTCTATGTGATAAGGGAAATAATGGATTTGCAACAGTTAGTTTAGTGACTGTTGAAAGTTACAACGGCACTGAAAAAAGTGACTTATGACCCTTTTTCAGACTTGTGACCGTTGCAACAGCGTGTCACTAACTGAACAACTGCAGTGATTTGCTTAACATCCGTGGTAAGAAAGGTTGTAAAATGGGGCAAAACTCGCTTAACAACTGTCTCACTTAGCAACAGAAATTTGAGGCTTAATTGGGGTGGTAAGTTGAGGACTTGACAGTATTAATTTCTGAGAAAAACTAATTATGAAGAAAATCATGACTGTTGCAAGAAGGTGGGAAGCAACACAGCTGCGGCAAAGAGGTGGTGACTGCAGAAATGTTGAAACGTGGGGCATTTTGCTTCTGCTCCAGCTGCACAGTTTAACAGATAGCAGAATAACAGAGTGGGAAGGGACCTTGGAGGTCATCTAGTCCAGCCCCCGGCTCAAGTAGGAGACACTATACAATTTCAGACAAATGGCTGTCCACTCCCTTCTTAAAGCCTCCAGCGATGGAGCCTTCACGACTTCTGTTCCACTGATCAGTTGTTCTCTCTGTTAGGAAATTCATCCTTAATTCCAGGCTGCTTCTCTCCTCGGTTAGTTTCCATCCATTATTGCTTGTCCTGCCTTCTGGCGCTTTGAAAAATAGCTTGACCCCCTGTTCTTTTGGGCAGCCCCTGAGATATCGGAAGATGCTCTCCTGTCTCCCCTGGTCCTTCTCTTCCCTAGACCAGCCAGGCCCGGTTCCTGCAACCGTTCTTCATATGTTTGAGCCTCCAGTCCCCTCATCATCCTGGTTGCTCTTCTCTGCACTCTTCCTAGAGCCTCCACATCTGTTTTATAGTGTGGGGACCAAAACTGCATGCAGGATTCTCACAGTATTCTGCTTTATTCGTATGTGTGTGTGTGTGTGTGTGTGTGTGTCTGTAAAGGCTGGATTTCTGCATGAGAGTTGGAAGAATGATCTCCCAAAGGAAAGGGGAAGAAGACAGAATGCTGAATCTATGGGGGGATTATCTTTGTGCAAAGTGTGCCTTGGAACGGGTGTAGCCGAATTGTGGATCGAATTGTGGCTCTCAGAGGTAATAGGAAGCAAAATGTGAGAAGTGACTTTTTTAGCGGGTCACGAGAAATACACAAGTGTGAGAAAGAAGCCGCCTGTATTGTTGTTGATTGAGGGAAAGTATGGGATTGTAGATTCCCGCAGGGACGGCGAGTCTAAAAATTAACGTGTCACAGTCCAAGCTGGTTGGCAGCGGGAGAAATGACACAAACCGTTGCAGGTTTCTGTTCCTTGCAGGAATTTAGCCAGCCGTCAAAACTGGCACCGATTTCTGAACTATTTGACATTAAAAAAAAATAAAAAGGTTTTCTCTTGCCTGCCCTTTGCTGTGAATTTGGAGGCAATATTCTTCCCTGCAAACGATCGAGAATCCGCAAACCTTGGTTCTATTTTTGCAAGCCGTGTTTGATTTGCTGACGGACAATTGGGTGAATTTCTCCCTTCCCGTTTGAGTGGGGATTGGGGCTTTTATGCACCACCGCCTGGTCTGCCTGTTTTGTGTCTGTTTGAACTGCGAACCTTGGCAGCAAGTCAGGTTAACTTCCTGACCCTCCGGCTAGCAATTTTGCTTTATCTCTGCGAAGCAAAGCGGTCTTTAACTTCAGAAAGATTCTGTAACGGCTTCCCCTTAGATCTGCTGCAAAGCCTTAAAGCCAGCAGAAGGACGGCGCCTTTGAAAGCGCCTGGCAGAAGGAGGGCGAAGGCACAGCCCCCCCCCCCCCAAAAGCCTGCCTGACTTAAGACCTGCCCTGCTCATCATCCTGCGACCGGGGCCTTTCAAGAAGGGAGAAACCGTCTTGCTCCAAACCACCATTCTCGGTGGGCCACTTTGCACGGAGGGGGTGGGGGGTTACATGAGAAAGGCAATTCAGTCTAGTGGTTAAGGCACCAGGCTAGAAAACAGAAAACTGGGTCCCACCTAAGCCACGGAAGCTGTTCAAATCACTCTGGGCCAAACACCAAGAGACCGTCAGCCACTTCAGGCTTGAAAGCCAACTGGGTGACTTTGGGCCAATCACTAGGACACAGGGAGTTTTAGTCCCGCCTTAAGCATGAGAGCCAACTGAGTGACTTTGGGCCAATCACTAGGACACAGGGAGTTCTAGTTCTGCCTTAAGCATGAGAGCCAACTGGGTGACTTTGGGCCAATCACTAGGGCACAGGGAGTTCTAGTCCCGCCTTAAGCATGAGAGCCAACTGAGTGACTTTGGGCCAATCACTAGGGCACAGGGAGTTCTAGTCCCGCCTTAAGCATGAGAGCCAACTGGGTGACTTTGGGCCAGTTCCTCTCTCAGCCCAACCTACCTCAACGGGCTCTTTAGATTTAGATTAGATCCATTACATTTTTAGACCGCCTTTCTCCCTTGCGGGACTCAGGGCGGTGTACAGGCAATAATAAGAACAATAAGATAGAGCATAAAATCCAATTAAAATCCGATTAAAAATATATTAAATGGATTGGCCTGATCTAAATCCAGTTAAAAAATCCTTACTAAAACCAATTTAAAAACTAAAGCAATTTAAAAAACTACGCCAGGCCGGGCGCACGAAACAGATAGGTCTTTAAGGCCCAACGGAACTGGCGTAGGTCCGTGGTTGTCCGTAGGTCAGGGGGTAGGTCATTCCAGAGGGCAGGAGCTGCCATAGAGAAGGCTCTCCCCCTGGGGGTCGCCAGCCGACATTGACTGCCCGATGGCACCCTGAGGAGGCCCTCTCTGTGGGAGCGGACAGGTCGGTGGGAGGTATTAGGTAGCAGGAGGCGGTCTTGCATATAGCCAGGTCCCTTGCCATGGAGCGCTTTAAAGGTGGTTACTAGTACCTTGAAGCGCAGCCGGAAAGCCACAGGCAGCCAGTGCAGCTCGCGCAGGAGAGGTGTCACATGGGAGCATCTAGATGCTCCCAGAATCCCCCGCGCGGCCGCATTCTGAACCAACTGGAGCCTCTGGGTGCACCTCAAGGGAAGCCCCATGGGGAGAGCATTACAATAGTCCAGACGGGAGATGATGTGGGCTTGAGTGACCGTGTGTAGAGCGTCACGATCCAGAAAGGGGCGCAACTGGCGTATCAGGCGAACCTGATAAAAAGCCCCCCTGGCCACGGCTGTCATATGGTCTTCTAGAGACAGCCGAGAGTCCAGAAGGACACCCAAGTGGTGAGCCCTCTCTGTGGGGACCAATGACTCGCCCCCAATAGCCAGAGATGGCATCAACTGGCTATACCGTGACGCAGGATGCCACAGCCACTTGGTCTTGGACGGGTTGAGTCGGAGCCTGTTTCTCCCCATCCAGACTCGCACGGCCTCCAGACACCGGGACATCACTTCCACGGCATCGTTGGGGTGGTCCGGGGTAGAGATGTACAGCTGAGTATCATCCGCGTACTGATGGAATTCTACCCAGAAACCACGGATGATCTCACCCAGGGGCTTCATATAGATGTTGAACAGGAGAGGCGAGAGGACCGACCCCTGTGGGACCCCACAAGTGAGGCACCTCGACATCGACCTCTGCCCTCCTGCCAACACAAATTGCGACCAGGGAGGAGAACCACCGTAAAATGGTGCCCTCCATCCCCACCCCCTCCAGCCGGTGCAATAAGATACCATGGTCGATGGTATCGAAAGCCGCTGAGAGATCTAACAGGACCAGGATAGAGGAGCAACCCCTATCCCGAGCCCTCCAGAGATCATCTACCAACGCGACCAATGCCGTCTCTGTGCTGTGACCGGGTCGGAAGCCGGACTGGAGTGAGTCCAGATAGACAGTTTCCTCCAGGTGCTGAAGGAGCTGCCGCACCACCACACTCTCAACAACCTTCACAAGAAAACGAAGGTTGGAGACAGGACGGTAGTTGGCCAACACAGCCAGGTCCAGAGAGGACTTCTTGAGGAGGGGCCTCACCACCGCCTCTTTCAAGGCAGAAACCCCTCACTCAAAGAAGCGTTGACAAGTCCCTGGAGCCAGCCTCGTGTCACCTCCCGGGAGGCCAGTACCAACCAGGAGGGACACGGGTCCAATAAACGTGTGGTGGCATTCAGCCACCCCAGCATGTTGTTGTTGTTTTGGGAAAAATAGGAGGAGGAGGAGGAGGAGGAGGAGGAGGAGGAAGAAGTGCTGGATCTGCGTCCTGCTTCGAAGTCATTTGTGATCCTGAGAAGGGTGGGATATGAATCCAATGACTCCATAATCCCAGATCGCAGGGGGGCTTCGTTGGGATGGGCGTCCTGGCTCTCCCTCCCCCTTTCCCCGGGCGGTGGCTCCTCCAGGAGGACTAGGGCCTTGTGGGTTTTGTGGGGCTCCCTTCGGGAGATGAACCCAGAGCCTCTCTGAAGCTTGTGGAGGCTGCGATGTCTCCTCCCCCGCTCGGCGTCTTGAGGCGCCTGCAGCCTTCAGCCGGGAAAGTAGGTCTTGTGGATTGCAGGGAGAATGTATTTTTAATTAAAGGGAGCTGGGCCTGGATGCCCGTCCAGAGGAATTGGAGGCCCTTCTTCTTTCTCTAAGACCAGGGGTGGCTTCCCCTCTTCGGACCTTTCATTTGTTCCTTGGCCAAGGAAAGTCTGCCTGGGAAACACGATCAGGTACCAAACTTCAGATCCTCTGCTGGAAGCTGCATTGAGAGGCTGGTGCAGAGACCCAGGTTCCCCCCACGCCCCCCCCCTCTGCGTTTCCACTTGGAGATTCTTTGCTTCAAAGGGGGGGGGTTGGGCAGTCTGGGGCTTCGGACCCTCCTTGGGCTCCTTCCGTGCTGGTCCCCTCTTGCCCCATCGCTTCCATTGCTCCTTTTCATAGAATGAAGCCAGCAATCAGGGCTTGCTTAGGGAATGGGATCCCATCCCAGCCTTTCCCCTTTGCACGCACTTCGTAACGGCAGAAGAGAATCGGTGTAGCTCAGGGTTGCAATGGGGGGGTCGTTGGGCTTGGTGGGTTTCCTGCAGACTTTTCCGGACCCAACTAGGGAAGATCATCAGTGCCAAAAGAGAGGGGGGATTTGATCTCTGCTTATAAACAAGTGACCTGCTCTGTCCGCGTGGGACGGAGTGCAACTACTGCGCTCAGGGGTAGAGCTACCCAGGACCCTCCCACCCACACGGACAGGGCAAGCCACGGGTGTAAACCCAGGGCAAACCCCTCTCCCTTCTAGCACTGATGATATTGCCTAGTTGGGTCGTGAAAAGTCTGTAAGCAAGCCTCCAATTCAGAAAGCACCAAGGACCCCACAGCCCTCTTCCTCCACCTCCTCCTCCTCCTCCTCTCTGTAAACCCCACTCCCTTCTATCCCTGATGATATTGCCTAGTTGGGTCATGAAATGTCTGCAAGAAAACTGCAAAGCTCAGAGAGCCCCAAGTGGCACACACTCCTCCTCCTCCTCCTCCTCCTCTAACCCTCTCCCTCCCTCCCTCCCCCCTCCTCCTCCTCCCATTCTCCTTTTCCTCCATAAGCCCTCTCCCTTCTACCCCTGATGATGTTATATAGTTCGGTCCTGAAACATCTTATTAACTTGAACATTGGGCACTATCTAATAAAATGGAATTCAAGGGTGAAAAGAGGAAGGTTCTACATTTAGGCAACAAAAATGAAATGCACAGGGACAGCATAGGAGGTACTTGGCTCAATAGGAGGAACTGTGAGAGGGATCTTGGAGTCCTAGTGGACAACCATTGAAATAGGAGTCAGCCGTGGGCAGCAGCTGCAAAAAAGCCAACCCAGTTCTAGGCTGCATCAACAGAGGGATGGATAATGGCTGGAGGAAGAGCCTTTGGGCTGCCATTGTGAGGAGCGTTTGCCATGAAGGACAATTTATTAACTGGGGTGGTGGGGGGGAAGGGGGGGGCTCTGCATCTCCCCCCCCACAGCTGAGAAGTTAAAAAGGTTTGAAACTGAGCCGGGCAGGAGGCGGAAAGAGAGGTGCAGGCGAGGCTCTTCGTCCCACTGCTGTGTTGCCTTCGGAGGAACTGGGGCCCTGGGCTGAGCCCCAGAGCCTCTGCTCAGAATGGCCCCTTTTATTTGCAAATATGCAGAAGAGGAAGGAAGCCCCCCTCCCCCCTTATCTCCTCCCGGCAATCTGTCAGATGCAGCCGCTTCTGTGGGAAAGAGGAGACGGCAGGCGGGGAGGAGGAGGAGGAGGAGGGCTTGGAAGGGGCCACCCAGCCTCCGTCAGGGAGGTTCCCAACACTGGCCTGGTTATTTTGGACCACTTGCTGGTCCTTCCTCCTCCTTGGGGGTCTTTCCTTGGATGGGGCTTCCCCCATAACCCCCCAGGCTTCTCTGGGGAGATTCTCCGTCATCCAGGTGGTCCCAAAGCTGCTTTTGTATTTCCCCCCCAAGAGGCAGCTGGACTTTCTGCTTTTTTTCTTTTGAAGACGTTTTGCCTCTCATCCAAGAAGCTTCTTCAGTTCTGACCGTTTGCAGCTTTTGAAGTTCCAGGAGGACACAGATCAAACCTCCAAGTGGCCTCATGGACCCTCTAAAAAGGATGCCAAGGACCAGCTTTGTCTGCAAGGAGCATCAATCCTTCCCTTCCCCACCATCCGGTCAGAGCTGAAGAAGCTTTTTGAGTGAGAAGAGAAACCTCTTCAAAAGGAAAAACCAGAAAGTCCAGAGGCCTCTTGAAGAAAAAGCCCCTTTGGGAGATCCCTGACTTGGAGGAGGGAGAATCTCGACCGATTCCTGCAACCGCAGAGTCGTTGAAACGCTTTCTAACCTCGGGCATCGCGGCTGACCGGTTACATCCGCCTCCCTCCGTGTCCCAGGAGAGAGGATTCTGCACTGCACACCCGCTTTGTGACTGTGTGTGACATGGCAGCTGAGGCCCCAGCTGGAGGGGGATTCCAGAGGTCTTGCAGCCCCCGTGGCAGCCAAGAAGACGTGAGGTCTGCCCAACATCACCTCGATGGACATGATTTAGCATTCCATACATCAGCACAACCAACACAATATTGCAGCCAATTGACAGACCGCAAAACGAGACGGGGGGGGTGGGTGCCTGTGACATTTCTCTCACCCAGACTGACCCCTCCCCCCAGTGCCTGGAATTGTACCCTTCCCCCCAACACCTCTCCCCCTTTCTCCAATCTGTTATTTATTCACCCTAATATTTTATGCAACAGAACCTCTGCTATAAATCCAGAATATCCCCTTCTCAAGGATTCTGGTCAAGGCTGCTGTCACCAAATTATCATAAAAGCTCAGAAGCTATCAGAGCTGTATATCAAAACACACTCTGCACAAACACACACACACACATGCATTCCCCAAAGATGAAGCCTCTGCTTGGGCAGCTGGAAAAGCCCAGCCAAGTCCTTCCTCCAGGCCCTCTTTCCAGTATGGCCATTCTTCTCCCTGGGGTGGGGGCTTTTCTTGATCGGTGGCTCTTCCCCAAGTGCTGGTTTCATTTTAAGGCAGTGTTTTTACAAGGTTCTGAGAAACATTGCATTGTCGATGAAATCCAGAGCAGAAGGAAACAGAGTTGGAAGGGGTCCCGGAGGTCTTCTAGTCCAGCCCAACCGGAAGCCCTATGGACCATTTCAGACAAATGGCCCTCCAGTCCCTTCTTAAAAGCCTCCCGTGTTGGAGGGAGACTGTTCCACTGGCTGATGGCTCTCCCTGCCAGGGAATTGCTCCTTCGTTCTAGGTTGGCTCTCTCTCGAGTGGTCTCCTATCCGTTGCCTCTGGTCCTGCTTTGGAGAATCGGTTGACCCTTGGTTCTTTGGGGCAGCCCCTCAAATACTATAATAGAAATAGCACGGAGACTTATGTACCGCTTCACAGGGCATTTACAGGCCTCTCTAAGCAGTTTACAGAGCCAACCTCTTGTCCCCAACAATCTGGGTCCTTGAGAAGGGGACATTCTGGATTTATAGCAGAGGTTCTGTTGCATAAAATATTAGGGCGAATAAATGACGGGTTGGAGAAAGAGGGAATAGCGTTGGGGGGCAGAAGGGTCCAATTCCCTGCACCCGGGGTGGGGGGAGGCAGTCTGGGTGAGAGGAATGTCACAGGCAGCCCCTCCCCTTGCTTTGCAGTCTGCCGATTGGCTGCAATATTGTGTTGGTTGTGCTCATGTATGGAATGCTAAATGCTGTCCATCCATGTTGCTTCTTGTCCTGTCTTCGGGTCCTTTGGAGAATAAGTTGACTCTATGCTTTGTGGCAGCCTCTCAAATTCTGAAACAGTCCTCTCCTGTCTCCCCTGGTCCTTCTTTTCATTGAAGTAGACCTTCCCAGTTCCTGCAACCGTTCTTCGTGTGTTTTAGTCTCCAGTCCCCTTAATCCTCCTGGTTGCTCTTCTCTGCACCCTTTCCAGAGTCTCCACGTCTTATTTACAATGCAATACAATAGCAGAGTTGGAAGGGACCTTGGAGGTCTTCTAGTCCAACCCCCTGCCTAGGCAGGAAACCCTACACCACTTCAGACAAATGGCTCTCCAACATCTTCTTAAAAACCTCCACTGTTGGAGCATCCACAACTTCTGGAGGCAAGTTGTTCCGCTGATTAATTGTTCTAACTGTCTGAAAATTCCTCCTTAGTTCCAGGTTGCTTCTCTCCTTGATTAGTTTCCACCCATTGCTTCTTGTTCTGCCCTCAGGTGCCTTGGAGAATAGTTTGACTCCCTCTTCTTTGGGGCAGCCCCTGAGATTTGGGGCAACCAGTGGAAAAGTCTCTCAGAGTTGTGGGTGCTCCATTGCTGGAGGTCTTCCAGAAAGAATTGCCTGGGATGGCTTGGGGTTGGACTAGAAGACCTCCAAGGTCCCTTGCAACCGTAGCATTCAGTTTTGCTCCTTCCCTTCCCTTCCCACACCCATTTCTGTGGCCAGGGTGCAGTGAAGCAAGCGAGGGTGTGCGTGTGAGGCTTTGTGTGTGCGTGTGTGCGTGTAGTGCTTAAGCAACTGTAATTAAGGAAGCTTTTAAAGATGAGCAGGCAGGCCGTGTGTGTGCTGGGCCTTCCCACGAGTCCTTCGTTACTGCAGGAGATCCAGAAGTTCATCACGGTAACATTATGTTCACCAAGCATCTCTCCAGGGCAATGTTCACATCAAACACTTAACCTGGATTCTGAGTTAACCCTCTTCCGCGAGGGCTAAACAAAGCCCTGCGCTCTGACTGGCACCGCGTGCTATAAGTCCCAAAACCTCCTCCTGCCCCCAACCACGATTAAACCTTGCTCACTTTTGACCCCGACTGATTGAGGGTGGGCTGCGTAAGCCCTCGAGCCACGCATTCCTCCAAGAGGAAGATGCCACCCTAATAAGGACGCTCAAAACAAAATGGAAGCCAAGCGGCCTCCCGGCTGCCGAGTGAAAATCGTAAAATGATACAATAGATGGGAATTCTCAGCTTGTGGCCGAGGTTCCTTTGAGGAGAGGCCGTGCAGTGGGAAGAGCCACAAGAAGCGACGGATGGGAGAGAAGCAACCTGGAATTAAGGAGAAACAGTGAGGACAATTAACCAGTGGAACAGCTGGCCACCAGACGTTGCAGCAGCTCCATCACCGGAGGTTTTTAAGAAGAGAGTGGACAGCTACTTGTCTGGAGTGTTATAGGGTCTCCTGCTTGAGCAGGGGGTTGGACAGGGGTTCCCAAACTTGGCAACTTTAAGACTTGTGGACTTCAACTCCCAGAATTCTCCAGCCAGCTATGCTGGAGTTGAAGTCCACAAGTCTTAAAGTTGCCAAGTTTGGGAACCCCTGGACTAGAAGACCTCCAAGGTCCCTTCCAACCCATGGTTCTTTGCTATCTTCTGACTTTGAATCCCCACGAATAATAGAGTGTTTCCTAGAGTTTTTAAAAGAAGACGCTTGCTGCTGGTCTGACCAAACTATCTAATATCCCATTACCTAAAGTTTCCAGAAAGGTGGACAATGACATTAGCTGTCAGTCAGTGGGTCTGACATGGTGCCCAAAGCAGTTCATCACCAGATTATCTGTCAGCCGCTGAAAAACAACACAGCAGGATTTGTTGAGAAGTGTTCTTGTCTGGCTGGCCGCATCTTCCTTTTGATCGGGTGATTTCTCAGGCGATGGTGGGAATGCTCCAGACATAGATCTTTTTTTTTTTTTTTTTTTGCAAAAGTTTTATTCAGACAAGTTTTCCCCCCTTTTTACCCCCCCAACATATAATATAAAATCACATACAAAAAATTATACCCCTCACCTCCCCCATCTTAAAACAAAGTTCTCATTCAGATATTCAATATTATACCCCCTCGCCACACGACAGACATGATATAAATTTAGTGTATAATACATCAATCTCTCCCTAACACCCTCTTCTAAATTAATTCAACATGTACACATCATAACATAACTGTGTCCCCTTATTCCCATCTCTATATTACTTATTACCCCACCCTCCATCCTAACCCACCCCTACCTCCCAATCAATCCCACCCCCCTGACTTCCGCTATACCACTTTAAAAATTCCAAACATCCCAAATATTATTTAATCTATTCACCTATCAATCCAAACATTCTTACCTAAAGGCTACATGGTATTTCCCTGTCTGATATTTATTCTGTATATAATTAATCCATTTTGCCCATTCCTGTGTATAATTCTCCTGTTTCTGATCTTTTAAAAAAGCTGAAATTTTTGCCATTTCGGCAAACCCCGCCACTTTTTAAATCCATTGATCAATTGTCGGTAAGAAATCTTTTTTCCAATGTTGAACAATCAACAACCTCGCTGCTGTAACCATATACAAAATCAATTTTGTTTCCCCTTTAGTATAATCCTTGATTATACCCAGTAAAAACATTTGCGGGGTAAATTGTATTCTTTTCTTAAACACATTTTGCATAACCCACCATACTTTTATCCAAAAAGCTTTAACCTTATTGCAAGTCCACCATACATGAAAAAAAGTAGCATCTAAACACCCGCATCTCCAGCATTTAGGTTGGGCATTTGGGTACATACATAATAACTTCTTAGGATCTAAATACCATCTATAAAACATTTTATAAAAATTCTCCCTTAAATTCTGTGCCTGCGTAAATTTAACATTCTGAACCCATATTTTTTCCCCATAAACCCACCCCCCTGACTTCCGCTATACACCACTCTAATAATTCCAAGCATCCCAAATATTATTTACTCTATTCACCTATCAATCAAAGCATTCTTACCTAAAAGCTACATAATACTTCCTAATCTGATATTTATTCTATATATAATCAATCCATTAGAAACCTTATAACAAACTCAACATAAACACCCCCTTTTAGTTGAACATTAAAATACATAGAAAATAATTCTTAAAATCTAAATACCATGTCATATAACCTAACACTTATAAAACTTAAACCATATATCCTAGCTTAAGTTTACATCCTTCCTGATTCAAAAGGTTTACTATTTTTCCCCTCTCCATTTGCTTAATTGCCCATTTAACAACACAAAAAAATGTAAAGATTACTCTAATATTTGAAAAAAGCAAAGTTACTTCTCTCTTCACCAAGGAAACAGAAATAGTATAGGAAAATTTCAGATCCTATCACATGAAGGATACAGTAAATTGCAAGAAAATTTCAAAGTTCGACCCAAGTTTTTTCCCAGAACACTAACATAATATTAGTCCTTTCCGCGTCAATGTTCATAAGTCCAACTCTTCAGGTCTCCTTCCATTCCATCCATAGCTGTTTGTAATACCAGTTTAAGCAGCTGCCCCCATAAATTAAAAAAAAAACCCCTTTACATAGGTAACCCCCGAGTGACTTTTCATCAGGATTATAAAATTCCAAGATCGTGATAGGGTAACAACCAGATCCACTGCAAATGCTCCGGTTCCAGTTTTCAACCCTGAAAAAGTTTCCACATCCAAGAGAACCAGCATTGCAGAGATCTGTATATTTTTATCTAGATTGATTAATTGCTTCATCCTTTAATCCTTTTGTCTTTCTTAACTCGCCGAGATTGAGACCTCCTCTGCTTCTGCGGTTTCTGAATTTGTCTGGTGCTAGACCTGGCTTCACATTGCTCATCTGATTTACGTATTGGCATTCCAACAGATCCCCCTATAGCAGTCTTCGACATTTCCTCCAGAGTAGGGCTTAAAAAAAGCCCAGGGGAATCCAACTGAGTATGTTCTTCCATCTCTTTTCCAAATTGTTTCTGCTCCATCTCAATATCTTGCTCTGAACCATCCAGATCTACTAGTGTTGGTATAGATATACGTGGGGGCGTTGCACTTTTCTTCAGTATTTCATAATAAAAATCTCTTGCCTTGTCTATAGTATTCAAACAATACCGCACCCCTTCATATCTGAATATAACACCCATTGGAGCATCCCACCTGTACTGTATCCCTCTTTTCTTCAGCTCCTCCACCAAAAAACCAAAATCCCTTCTGAGCTTCAGGATAGTTGATGGAAGTTCCTTAAAGACACCAATCCGTTTTCCAGCTATGTGGAGAGAGGAGTGAAAAGACTTCTGCAGAATATCATTTCTGAGGTTTCTCTCAGTAAAATATATCACAACATCTCTCGGTAGTTGCCTTTGTAATGCTATACGTGAGTTTGCTCTGTAAATTTTATCAATCTTAGCATAAATTTCACCAGGATCCATTTTTACTAATATAGCCAAAGCATCGGCAGAAACTTTTCTTAAGTCTTCTCTAGGATTTTCTGATAATCCCCTCAGTCTAATGGCGTTTTGCATTAACAAAAATTGTAACATAATAACCTGTTTGTCCAATTTGTGCATATTCCCCTCCATTTCCGCCAATTTCAAATCCGTTTCCTTTGCTTTGACTTCCACCTCTGAAGACAACTTTTCGATTTTCCCATCAATTTTAATGATAACTTCAGACAGACTCTTGGCCATTGCAAACATTTTTTTTCCAATTGTTCATATTTCTCCTGGATCATTCTTTTGAGGTCTCTGCTTTCATTAACTATAAAGTTCATCAAATCTTTAAAGTCCTGGGGAGTTACTACACGAGTTTGTTCCATTGCCTTGCTTTTAAGCTTTCCAAGTTTTCAGGAAGAGGAAAAAAAAAAAAAAAACCTCTTCAAAATATCAAAATAAGTCAGTAATAAGTAATACGTTTAGCTTAACGCTCAATAAATCAGATAGTGCATTTGGCTTTATAGCTTGCTCCCCCTTTCCGCCTACCGCTGTCCGCTATCAGCCAGGGGTTTTGGGTACAAGCCAAAACAACTAACTTTCGTTTCGTCTCATCTGGTAATTAACGCCATCTTGATTCCTTTGTTCTAAAGGCTGTGTCTAAGATCTACTGTATTCTGGCAAAATCACAGACTTTAATTACTTGCGTTTACGATGAGTAGCCAAAAAAGTTCCCTTTGAAGTATAAAGTTGCCTTGGAATGTAGATTAGAAGTTAGAAGCAGTTTGCTTTGCCGTGCTAATTAGCCAATTAACACGGTCTCCACACCCGTCCGGAGAAGATCGCAGCCTAAAGAGGGGAGGGTCTCTCCTTACTCGCTCCTCAGAGGAAAACTAACCCTCTGAGGGCCTCGCAAGGGGACTCTTCCCAGGCAGCAAAAACTCTCCCACAAGCTCATAATAGAGCTTGGGGTTTCGGAGGTGTTTGATGTTCTAAAAACACCTCTACAGGCGAGTGGGATGGCAGGCTTGAAAAAAGCCTACCGACAGCAACTGCAACCGGAAGCGGACCAGACATAGATCTTGATGTGACAAAATACCACATGCTACTCAGCAAGCCAGGGCAGCCTGGATGGCGCAAAGAGCCATAGCTAAGTGCCATTTGCTGCCTATACCGCCCCGCCGTGCTTTGCAGTCCTCTCTGGGCAGTTTGCAGTGTCAGGATTTCCCTCCCCAACCATCTGGGTCCTCAGATTGATGACCTGGGAAGGAGGGGGGGTCAACCTTGAGCTGCGATATCGAACTCCTGGCTATGGGGATGCAGCCTTCGCCTGGAAAGCATATCAAGGCTTCCAGTTGCTGGAATTGGGTCTATGCAGTTTAATGAGGACTAGGGGTGGCATTTTAGCAATCTTTCAATATTTGAGCGGCTGCCACCAAGAAGTCAGGCTGTTCTCCAAAGCACCAGAAGGCGGAAGTGACGGATGGGAGCTTGTTAAAGAGAGAGCCCACCTGGAGATCAGGGGGGGGGGGATTCCTGCCAGAAGGATGCAAAGTCCCTGGTGCTCTCACAACTGGGTGGTTTCCTTGCAGACATTTCATTACCCATGTAGGTAACATCATCAGTGTGAGAAGTGAAAGGGATGGGGGGAGGAGGACGAGGAGGACTATGAGGTCCTTGGTGTTCTCTGAGCCTGCTGGTTTTCTTGAAGACGTTTCATTACCCAAGTAGGTAACACCCTCAGTGCTAGAAGGGAGTGGGGTTTGCTTTCTGTTTATATATGTTATGTCAGGATTCCAAATAGCATCTGAAAGTCAATCAGAGTCCAAGGCGAAGTATTGCTCAGTTGCAATTGAGGAAGGGAGCTATGTTGGCCCATCTGGGGAAACCCGAATCTGGAAGTTTCCCATTTCCCCCACCCAGTTGAGAGTTCAAGATCCTGCACCCCCCCGCCCCACCAGCCCATCCCATGGTCCAATCTTCCCCTGCCATGCTGGCAGTTCCACCCATCCAGTTCCAGTCAGGTGCAGAGGTGCAGAGACAAAGGATGACCTTGGCTTTCTCTAAAGAATGTTGTTATAGCTGCTTCGCATCTAATTCCATACAATCCCCCCTCCCATTTCCCCACCATAGAAAATGCATAGCAGAAGAATAGAAAGTGTGGCAGGACAAAGACCCAGAAGGAAAGAGGGCTGCAGGGCTGACATGTTATATACTTATCCAGCTTAGCTGGAAAATGTAACATCTGCAAGAAAACAGCCAAATTCAGAGACCCCCAAGGACCCCACAGTTCAAACCTGAGCTGCAAATATTCCCTTCGGTCAACATAAAGTAGCTGTAGTCACATCATAAATTTAATACAGATCCCTGTTAACTTAGGGAACAGATTAACTAACGCTGGAAGTTTGTACAGAGCACTGAGCCTTAAATTATCCAGAGGGCTGGATTCGCACAGGGCACCCAGGCGCAGAGACCCCGAGTGAGGGTCCCTCTCCCCCGGCTGAGTTCCCTGGCCCGATGCCCCTGCCTGGCCTTTGCTTAGCCAGGTGCGCCTGGCAGAGTGGGGTCTCCTTGGCAGCCGGAGCGCTTGCTGGGAGGGGGAGGGAGAAGGACTGAAATCACAACCGTCCCTCCTTCCCATCCTTCATTCTCCCAACAGATGCTCAGCCATTTGGGGAGGAATTGTCTCCTCCTCCCCACAGGCAGGGATCTCAGGCTGACTCGGCAGGCAAGCTCTTTCCCAAACAATTAATCACCCAAAGTTGTTGAATCTGGCTTCCCTCAGCCAATAAATATCATCAAGAACCCCAAATCCCAACCACGAAATCCACCGAGCGTTTTTCACAAGGTCAGCCTGGTTTGTAATGCCGGAGACTCATAGAATCACAGAAACCTATGACTAGAAGGGACCCTGGAGGTCTTCTAGTCCAACCCCTTGCTTAAGCAGGAGACCATAGACCAGGGGTCTCAAACTCGTGGCCCGCGGGCCAATTGCGGCCCGCAGGACGGTATCTTGTGGCCCCCACCATGATATGAAAGTATAAGCCTAACCTCCCATGGGGACTTTTAGATAGTTTTAAATTGGGTTTTTAAAATTTGGTTTTAGCGCAGGATAGGTTTATTTAATAGTTTTTAAATTATATTTATTGTATTTTGTATGTTTTTAAATTTCCTGTGCGCCGCCCTGGGTCCTCTGTGGAGAAGGGCGGGATATAAATTTAAATAAATAAAAATAAATAAATAATATTAGTGCAGCCCGCAGGGGGAGTGAATCCCAGCCTCTGCCTCCAGCGGCCCCCAGGTAAATTGAGTTTGAGACCCCTGCCCTAGACCAAGCCAGACAGATGGCTGTCCAATCTCTTCTTAAAAACCTCCAGAGATGGAGAAGGAAGGAAGGAAGGATGAATAAATAAGAGAGTGAAAGGGACCCTGGAGGTCTTCTAGTCCAACCCCCTGCTCAAGCAGGAGACCCTAGGCCATTCCAGACAAATGGCTGTCCAATCTCTTCTTAAAATCCTCCAGAGATGGAGAAGGAAGGAAGGAAGGGAGGGAGGGAGGGAGGGAGGGAGGCTCACCAGGATGCAGAGAGAAAAATCTAGACCCAAAGAGAATTGTTTCCCTCTGCTGAATTCTCAGAGTCCTCTTTTCGCTATTCGCCTTTTCACTATCCTGTTGCTTTGCAGGTTATTATTTATTTATTTATTATTTATTTATTAGATTTCTATCCCGCCCTATCTCCCCAAAATGGGACTCAGGGCGGAGGTTCATTGGGACCTTCTGTAATGGAGGCCTCTCCCTTCTGGGTCTGATCCCACTTGGCCAAATAAAAGTAGCCTGCTCCATTGCTCTATTTCCCTACCCTACCCTATCCTTTGTGTCATAAGTCCAGGACTGCCTATACAATGGCTACCTCTCCTCCTTGGCCGTCCCTCCTAACCCACCTTCCCTACCAGGGACGGCTGAGGCCCCTGAGGAGATGGCTTCCTTTCAGCACCATGGACAGCTCCAAAGAGCCGCCCCCCCCCCCCCCTTCCAGATGTCCAGGGTTGTTCTCCCTGCAGGGGAGGTTTATCCACTGCGTTGCCAGGCTCTCTGGAACCATCCCTTCATTTCAGTGCCCGCCCCACCAGATTCAAGATGGGTGGGGGCAAGAGAGGGCTTCCCTCAGTCCCTCTGGACCCACCTTGGAGGGTCCTGCAAAGGACAAGGCAGGTAGAGCCCCCTCCCCCCTGGGTTGGGGGAGGCAGGAGGAAGCGATGCCCAAGCAGGGCGGCCCTTCCTCTGCCCAAGTCTCAGGAGACCCCTCCTCCTCCTCCTCCTCCTCCTCCTTTGTCCAGCCCATAATGACCGTTCTGTGGAAAACAGCTCTGCGGCCACTGCAACATCCTAGACCAGGGGTCTGCAAAGTTGGCTCTTTTAAGACTGGTGGACTTCAACTCCCAGAATTCCCCAGCCAGCTGTGCTGACTGGGGAACTCTGGGAGTTGAAGTCCACCAGTCTTAAAAGAGCCAACTTTGCAGACCCCTGTCCTAGACTGACTCCTGAGGCTAAATTTCGTTTTCCTGCCCTCAAGACGGAGCTCTATGCAAGATGAAGCTTCTAATCCTATTCAGATCTAAAGGAAAAATATGCCCGAGGAATAATTCAGAACAATAAACTCAGCCGAAGGCCCTGAGATTCGGATTATTTCTGCTTTTTAAAACCCTTGCAGGGCCCCACCTGGAATCCTGCCAACGATTTTGGTCCCCACACTACAAAAAGGAGGTTGAGACTTTGGGAAAGTCCAGAGAAGAGCAAGTAAGAGGCGGATCAAAGGCCTGGAACCCCCAACACAGGAAGTAAAGGCTGCAGGTTTTGGGTTGAGGTAATCTAGGGGAGGGGACACGAGAGCAGGATCCCAGTATTTGAGGGGCTGCCCCAAAGAAGAAGAGGAAGAAGGGCTCCAGCTGTTCTCCAAAGCCCCTGAAGGAAGGCAGGAGAAGAAGCAACGGGTGGAAACTCATCCAAGGAGAGAAGCAATCTGGAACTAAGGAGGAACTTCCTGACAGGGATCACACTTCACTTGATCTCTTGGGGAGAGGACAAAGCCACTTCACACGTCCCTTCATGCCTTCCCCCCCTAATCCGCCATGGATCCAGGATTCCCTGGGGACACCCTTCATTTCCTTGGTTAAAAAATCAGGAAGCATGACCGTTGCTGGTCACACCTATCGCTCCGTTTCTGCAGTCGGAAAGGGAGATGGGGGGGGGGGGGCTGGGGGCAAAGTGGAGGGGAAGCCGCTATTATCGCTCATAAATTTAATTCCAGCTCAGCTGGAACAGGATTTCCAGGAAGCAGGAGGCAAATTCGCCCAGCAACTCCATAAATAAGAGAGAGAGGTGGGGTGGAGAGAACGTGGCTGCTAAAGAGGTTTTCACAGGAGACATCAAACCGCCTTGTAAGCCAGCACCGTTTTTAAATATATATATAATTTTATTGTAAATTAGTAACAGAAAAAAGAACATAAATAAGACCTTGACAAGACAAAACTACATAGATATAACTGGGAGTAACTCACCTCCTATATGTATACAGTTACCAAGTAACATCATATATCATCTCACTACATTTCCAGATATTCTAGTTATTTCTATTTGTCCATATCTTACATTTATCAATTCCCCATAGCTGCCACTGCTCCATACATTCATTTTATTTACTATCTGCATATCTACATTGCATATCCTTCTCTATCTCTCATCCCGTAGTCTCTTTACCTCCATCCATTCATACCATTTCCCCCAACTTTGATAAAATATTACATCCTGTCTGTCTTTGAGAATATATGTTAGTCTGTCGCATTCAGCACACCAGAAGATTTTGTTGATAATTAGTTGGTCTGATGGTAGTTCTTTCCCTTTCCAAGACTGTGTGTAATACTATTCTGGCTGCAGTGGTCATGTGTGTGAAAAGATACCAGTCTATCTTCCTTATGCCTCCGGGGTTTATTCCCAATAAGTAAGCCTCTGGTTTTAGTTGAAAGGGGGTTCCTGTAATCTCCGTAAGCCAATCTTTTATCCTACTCCAATATCTTTGGGCTTGTGGACATGTCCACCATTGATGGTAGAATGTGCCCCTGGCTGACTCGCATTGCCAGCATTCTTCGGGCGTTCCAGGGAACTTCTTCGCGATTCTTGCTGGTGGTATATGCCATCTGTAGAGCATCTTATACATATTTTCCTTAAAAGACACGGCCATTGTTAATTTTACTGTTTTATTCCATAGTTGTTGCCACTTTTCAAGATCCAATGAATACCCGAAATTTCTCCCTGTTTTTTTAAGCATGGAAAGGATTTTCCAACCTAGAAATCAGGAGCAACTTCCTACCAGTGAGGACAATTAACCAGTGGAACTGCTTGCCTCCAGAAGTTGTGAATGCTCCACCACTGGAGGCTTTCAAGAGGAGGTGGAACGGTCACTTGTCTGAAATGGTCCAGGGGGTCTCCTGCTTGAGCAGAGGGCTGCACTACAACATCCTGCAGCCTCCGGTTCATTTCATGCCTTTCGACAACGGGGGTGGTGGTGGTGGGGGTGGTGGGGGCTGCCAGATCCCCTGTGTGCCCATCCTGCCAGAGAGAGGATTGGCAGGAGGAGGAGCGAGTGGCAGGATCTGAAGCCCTGATCCCCTGCTTCGGAATGAGAGGATTTCCCCCCCCCCCATCCGAAAGGTCTCCGCAAGGCCTCCGTGATTCGTTCTGTGTCAGACGTGGTGCCTTTTCTCAGCAACGGGGGCTGCCTTCCTGTTTAAGACCCCCCCTCCCCCCGGATAGCTAGTTAGTTTGAACTGGCCGAGGACAGGTGCAGTGAAGGAATGAAGAGGCATTGCCCCCCACCCCCCCACTGAAGGAAGACCCTGGAGGGTGGGGGGTGGTGGTGTCTCTAGCAGGTCTGGTGTCCAATGGAAGAGAATCTCTCTTGCTGGGTTTCCCGTGGGACTAGATGACCTCCAAGACCCCTTTCCAACTTCTAAACTCTGCCCCGTATCTATAAGTTCTGGTGGGCTTTGGATCTGGGCCTGGTTGGGCCTTGGTTGGTTGAGGTCAGAAAGCCTTTGAACTCTGCTAATTTATTTGGAATTCATAGCTGCAACTCACCCCCCCCCCCAAGGCAGAGAGGGGGGGGGGTTGCTTTGCTGCTTTGATGCTGGATTTCCTCCCAAGTGGGGGGCGGAGTCTTTGCAGGATCCCCATTTCCTCCACCCTCCTCCTTTTTGAATAGGGGGGGGGGAGTGTAACCCACAGGGGTTCCCTCCCCTTCCTTTTCAAGCACAGAGGGAGCCGCCCCCCCCCCCCCCCCCCCCCCCGGTGACTCTCTTGTGGCTGGGCTGGCATTGGGAGGTTCAGATCTGGGTTTCCAGCTGCAGGAGAGGCGAGAGCTCAGTCCAGGGCTCTGGAAATGAATGGAGCAGAACATGGCGGGATCCAGTTCCCTCCACGGGGCTCCCTTCCTTCCTTCCATCCCCATCGCTTCCCCCCACACACACAGTCCCCCCCCCCCACTCCAAGCTTCCTGAGCTTCAGTTCCAGTGTTACGCAATCGGAAAGGGAAAGGCAGGCAGGAGCTGGGCTAAAATTAGCCGCCTGGTTTGGAGCTGAGGAGGGTCCCAGGTGGGGAAGGGGAGGGGAGCCAGCGCGACAAGGGCTGGGATCAGGCAGAGATCCTTCCCAGGACCTCCCTCCACCTCCTCCTCCTCCTCCTCCTCCTCTGTTGTCAGGCTCCTCTTCCTCTCCTTTCCCCTCCCCTCTTCCCTTCCCCTTCGCTTCCTTCTTTCCTTTCCCCTCCCTTCCCCACTCTCCCCCTCCCTTCTTCCCTCCCTCCTCCTCTTCTCTTCCCTTCTGTCTTTCCTTTCCCCTCCCCTCCTCCCTTTCCCTTCTCTTCCCTTCCTTCTTTCCTCCTCTCCCTTCCCTTCCCTTCTGTCTTTCCTTTCCTCCCCCCTTTCCTCCTCTTCCCCTCCCTGCTCTCTGCCCGAGGCCAGGGGCTCCCTCTCCTGCTGTGCTCGGCCTGCCTCTGAGCCTTGGCAGGAGACCTGGGGGCACCTTTTAGGGCACCCCCACCTCTCTCTCTCTCTCTCTCTCTCTCTCTCTCTCTCTCTCTCTCTCTCTCTCTCTCTCTCTCTCTCTCTCTCTCTCTCTCTCAGGGTTGTTGTCAGGAGGGGAAGTTAGGAGTGCTGCTCTGGGATTCTCAGTGGAGGGGGTGGGAATGGGGCTTCAGGAGGAGAGGAGCTAATTTGGGAGGCTTGTGCAAGGTGTGATTGCAATTACAAAGCTGAACCCCCCCACCCCCAAGCCAAGTGGCGTTTATGGCAATGCTGGCCCTATTGGCTTTCTAAAGAGTTATTGAACTATCTAGGACTAGTCATCCTTATATCTCCTGTGTATATATGGTAGGCTGTTTTTATACTGGTTATTTTATTCGATGGATGGATAGAGAGAGAAGAGAGAAAGAGAAGACTGATAGATAGACAGAGACACAGACAGACAGAATTTTACATTTAGAATAGAATAACAGACTTGAAGGGACCTGGGAGGTCTTCTAGTCCAACCCCCTGCCTAGGCAGGAAACCCTACACCACTTCAGATAAATCAGGGGTCTCCAACCTTTGCAACTTTAAGTCTGAAGGACTTCAGCTCCCAGACTTCTCCAGCCAGCTTTGCTTTAAAGCAGGGGTCTCCAACCTTTGCAACTTTAAGTCTGAAGGACTTCAGCTCCCAGACTTCTCCAGCCAGCTTTGCTTTAAAGCAGGGGTCCCCAACCTTTGCAACTTTAAGTCTGAAGGACTTCAGCTCCCAGACTTCTCCAGCCAGCAAAGCTTATTATGTATATACCCACATAGCAAAGCTGGCTGGAGAAGTCTGGGAGCTGAAGTCCTTCAGATTTAAAGTTGCAAAGGTTGGGAACCCCTGAGATAAATGATTATCCAATCTTTTCTTTAAAACTTCCAGTGTTGGAGCATTCACAACTTCTGGAGCCACCCTGAACCTTCAGTGGGCTGAGTTGATACCCCAGGAATGCTCAAACTCCGCAGCTCCCTGGCCAGACTTTGGCTATGATCTGAACACCTGGCAGACAGAGAGCCAGATTTCCTTTCCTTCCTTCCTTCTCCCGTCTTCAATTTCCTTTCCTCCTTTCATTCCCCTCTTTTCCTGTCCTTCTGCCTCCTGAACGGCAGCTGAGCTGAGGGATTTTCATCATTAAATATTTCGTTTAATTCATTTAATCATTGGTTTTTGCAACTGGCCCCAATCTGCAGTCTCCGGCTGGGAGACCTTACGCCGGACGGACGCAGCCCCTTCCCCCCCAAAAAAAGAGATAGGAGGGAGTCCTCGCCTTTACGACCTCACAAGCGGGCCCCACATTCCTGTTGCAGAAAGAGACAGTCATCTACCACAGCAAATCCCTCCTCCCTGAACAGCTGGACCCTCAGAGAGCTTTGCCATGGAAAAGGCAGCCTTCTCCATACACGCAGCTGCCCAGGTTGCTTGCTCTGCCGAGGGAGGGGCTGTCCGGCTTGCGAGTGACGGGCAGCCTCTCTCTTCGTGGCGGCTGGGGGGGAAGTGGGGGGGCGATGGGCTCAAGACCATCCAATCCCAGGAAAGGGACCTTCGCTTTCGCTTCTGTGGATGAAAGAAAATATTCGTAGCTCAGGGCTGGAAACCCTTTTCGCCCTCTGAGCTTGGGTTTTTTCCCCCTGCAGACGTTTCGTGACCTGACTAGGTAACAGCATCAGTGCTAGAAGGAAGGGGGGCTTGGAGAGAGGAGAAGGAAGAAGAGGAAGAGGGCTGAAGGGTCCTGGGTGCTCTCTGAGCTTAGTGGGTTTCTTGCAGACGTTTCGTGACCTGACTAGGTAACAGCATCAGTGCTAGAAGGAAGGGGGGCTTGTAGAGAGGAGGAGGAGGAGGGTAAGAAAAATGGAGAAAAAGGAGGAGAAGGAAGGGAGGAGGAGGAGGAGGACTGGGGGATCCTTGCTGTTCTCTGAGCTTTGTCCTTTTCTTGCAGACGTTTCATAACCCAACTAGGGAACATCATCTGTGCTAGGAGGAGGAGGAGGATGGTGAGGTCCTTGGTGCTCGCTGAGCTGAATTGTTTTCTTGGAGACGTTTCACTACCCAGCTGAGTAACGTCCTCAGTGACGATGTTAGATGCCCGGATGATGCTTCCTAGTTGGGTAATGGAGCATCTGCAAGGAAAGCACCAAGGAGCCCTTCGGTCCTGAGGAGGGTGCCAGGCGATGCAGGGCAGGGGGGAGCCTTGGGGGCACCTGGCAAGGCTCGGATGGGTGCTGCTGATGGGCCTTCCCCAGGCGACCTTCTCCCGCTCTCCCGGAGGCCCTCAAGCCCCCCTCCCCAAATCCTCTCCAAGGGGGGCTCTGCCTCCCTCCTCTGACATTACGGGTGGGATTCAATTTTTTTTACGAACGGTTCTGTGGGCGTGGCTTGGTGGGCGTGGCATGGCCCGGTGGGCGTGGCTTGGCTTGGCTTGGTGGGCGTGGCCGGGGACGGATGCTGCAAAGTCCCCCTTCCCTCCCCATCAGCTGGGACTAGGGAGGCGGAGAATAGATGGGGGGCGTGGCCAGCCAGAGGTGGCCTTTGCCGGTTCTCCCAACTACTCAAAAGTTTCCGCTTCCGGTTCTCCGGAACCGCTCAGAACCGGCTGAATCCCCCCCCCTCCCTCCGTTTTCCACCCACCCGAAATGGGCTCCAGGAGGCCGAGGATGATGTTTGTGCTCACCCGTCTCCCCCCTTTCCTTCCCCTTCTGCTTCGGCCCCAGGACATCTTCACTCCCGAGTGCAAATTCAAGGAGTCCGTCTTCGAGAACTACTACGTGATCTACTCCTCCACGCTGTACCGGCAGCAGGAATCCGGGAGAGCCTGGTTCTTGGGACTCAATAAAGAAGGGCAGATCATGAAGGGCAACCGAGTGAAAAAGACCAAACCCTCTTCGCATTTTGTACCCAAACCCATAGAAGGTATGAGGGGAGAGGATGGCGGGGTGGGTGGGTGGGGAGAGAGGCTGGGGATGTCAGTCGCTTTTCTGGCTCAGACGCAGCTGGGCTCACTGACTCGAGGGAGCTGAAGTTCTACACCAGAGGTTCCCAAACTTGGCAACTTTAAGACTTGTGGGCTTCAACTCCCAGAATTCTCCAGCCAGCCTAATTTACTCTCTTGTGATCCCTTCCTCTGCAATCTCTCCACTTAGATCAGAGGTCTTCAAACTTGGCCACTTTAAGACTTGTGGACTTCAACTCCCAGAATTCTCCAGCCAGCCTAATTTACTCTCTTGTGATCCCTTCCTCTGCAATCTCTCCACTTAGATCAGAGGCCTTCAAACTTGGCCACTTTAAGACTTGTGGGCTTCAACTCCCAGAATTCTCCAGCCAGCCTAATTTACTCTCTTGTGATCCCTTCCTCTGCAATCTCTCCACTTAGATCAGAGGTCTTCAAACTTGGCCACTTTAAGACTTGTGGACTTCAACTCCCAGAATTCTCCAGCCAGCCTAATTTACTCTCTTGTGATCCCTTCCTCTGCAATCTCTCCACTTAGATCAGAGGCCTTCAAACTTGGCCACTTTAAGACTTGTGGGCTTCAACTCCCAGAATTCTCCAGCCAGCCTAATTTACTCTCTTGTGATCCCTTCCTCTGCAATCTCTCCACTTAGATCAGAGGTCTTCAAACTTGGCCACTTTAAGACTTGTGGACTTCAACTCCCAGAATTCTCCAGCCAGCCTAATTTACTCTCTTGTGATCCCTTCCTCTGCAATCTCTCCACTTAGATCAGAGGCCTTCAAACTTGGCCACTTTAAGACCTGTGGGCTTCAACTCCCAGAATTCTCCAGCCAGCCTAATTTACTCTCTTGTGATCCCTTCCTCTGCAATCTCTCCACTTAGATCAGAGGTCTTCAAACCTGGCCACTTTAAGACTTGTGGACTTCAACTCCCAGAATTCTCCAGCCAGCCTAATTTACTCTCTTGTGATCCCTTCCTCTGCAATCTCTCCACTTAGATCAGAGGCCTTCAAACTTGGCCACTTTAAGACTTGTGGGCTTCAACTCCCAGAATTCTCCAGCCAGCCTAATTTACTCTCTTGTGATCCCTTCCTCTGCAATCTCTCCACTTAGATCAGAGGCCTTCAAACTTGGCCACTTTAAGACTTGTGGACTTCAACTCCCAGAATTCTCCAGCCAGCCTAATTTACTCTCTTGTGATCCCTTCCTCTGCAATCTCTCCACTTAGATCAGAGGTCTTCAAACTTGGCCACTTTAAGACTTGTGGACTTCAACTCCCAGAATTCTCCAGCCAGCTATGCTGGCTGGAGAATTCTGGGAGTTGAAGTCCACAAGTCTGAAAGTTTATTTATTTATTTAATTTATTTATTCGGTTTATAAACTGCACCAATCTCCGTCGAGACGGACTCTGGGCGGTGCACAGGACATTAAAAACTACAATAATAAATAACAAAAATACAGAAGTTAAAAAGAAATTAAATAATAAACCTGCGCTAAAAGTTGCCAAGTTTGGGAACCCCTGTTGTACACAAAGGCTCCCTCCCTCCCTCCCTCCCTCAGCTGAGAGTCTTTCTCCCTCCCCCCCACCTGATTGGGGGAAGGGCGGGGTTGAGCCCGGAAGAGGGTGGGGGCAACCGCGAGGGGCTTGCGTGGGGGTCGGAGCAGTCCCACTGGGCCCTGGGGCATTTCAGAAGCTCCCGTTAAGCAGAGCCAAGAGGAAGAAAGGAAGGAGGGAGATCCACTGGCACCTTCGACCCTGTTTGTTCGTTGCTGGATTCCTTGGAACCTGGTTTGCAGGGATCTGGCCCTGCAGATGGGCCCCCACAGCTGTCATTCACAGGGGGAGGGGGGGCAAGGAGCCGAGCAAAGGAATCCCACCTGGGCTGCTTCCCTCCAGGGGCTCCAGTTGAGTTAAGTGACGGAGCGCAATGAGGAGGCTCAGCTGAATCCCCAGCGGGTGGGGTTCCATCTCCTCCTGATGAAATCGGAGCCCTTGGATGGGAGGCCACTAGGAAATCCCAAGGTGCAGGGTGGGGTAAGAAGGAAAAAGAAGACAAAAAGCCTCAGAAGAAGAAGAAGAAGAGGAGGAGGAGGAGGAGGAGGAGGAGGACCGTTTGAATTTACGGAAGTGACTTATGACCGTTTTTCACAATGACAACCATTGCATCAGCCCCATGGTCACGCAATCAGATTCATAGTTATGACGGTCGCAGTGTCCCAGGGTCAGTGATCCCCTTTAAACGACCTTCCAACAAGCAAAATCAACGGGGAAGAGGGATTTGCTTAACAACCATCCCAATCGCATAACAGCTGCAAGGATTCACTTAACAGCGGCCGCAAGGAAGGTCGTAAAACGGGGCAGAGCTCCATAACGGTCTTCAAGGGGGAAGCCAGATTCACTTAGCAGCCATGCTATTCACTGAACAACGGCAGCGATTCACTTAACAAGAGTGGCAAGGAAGGTCTTAAAACGAGGCAAAACGGCCTTCGCAAATGTCTCACTCAACAACCATAAATTCTGGCCTCCATTGTGGTCGTATGTCGAGGACTAATTCTGTTACTCAAAGCACAGGGTAGGATGGCTTGAAGGGCACCAATCCACACATCACAGAAGTTGGGTCGGCTTCGGAGTTGTGGGTCCAGCCAGGCTATTATTGTTATTATTATTTTTTTAAGCACACTTTCTGGAGCAGATGCAGACGAGGAAAAGGGACCGACTGGATCCTGCAATCGTGCAGCCGGCCTGGCAGATTCCTCCTGCAACACGGGGAGAATTTGCAGCCTGTCAAATCGGTCTCGGAGGTTAAGCCAAGGACAAACTCCCTCCCTCCCTCCCTCCCTCCCTTCGTAATCCCAAGAAGCTCCTGGCAATTTACGGCTGGAGGCGCATGAGAGAGAGAGAGAGAGAGAGAGAGACAAAGAGAGAAAGAGAGAGAGGCAAAGAGAGAGAGAAAGGGAGAGAAAGAGAGAGAGACAAAGAGAGAGAAAGGGAGAGAGAGAGAGAGACAAAGAGAGAGAGACAGAGAAAGAGAGAAAATGGGAGAGAGAGAAAGAGAGAGAGAGAGAAAGAGAAAGAGAGAGAAAAAGAGAGAGACAAAGACAAAGAGAGACAGAGAGAAAGAGAGAGAGAGAGAAGGAGAGAGAGAGAGAGAGAGAGAGAGAAAGAGAGAGAAAGAGACAGGAGAGAGAGAGAGAGAGAGAGAGAAAGAGAAAAAGAGAGAGAGAGAGAAAGAGAGAGAGACAAAGAAAGAGAAAGAGAGAGAGACAAAGAGAGAGAAAGAGAGGGAGAGAAAGAGAGAGAGAGAGAGAGAGAGGGTGAATTCGATAACCAGATTAACCGGATGGCATTCGGGGAGGGAGGGGCAGGGAGGGGCAGGCCCCCCATCTGGATGCAAGCATACTCTTCTTCCAGTCCAAACCGAAATGCCACATTTGGGGGGGGGGGCTTGGAAAAACAACGTAGAGAAAGCTGGGAGCTTCTTTTTATTTATTTTTTTAAAGATCTGAGACTGAAAATAAAATGTCGGGGATCTTAGATCGATAAAGTGTCAGGAAATTAAATCATAAAACTCCGTATAAAAGCTGAGAGACAAACAGCTAAATTGGGTATTTATCGATTGCCCAAATTGGATGACAAAGAAGCTGAAGGATGACCCCTCCATGGCTGCATCTCCAAACTTGGCAACTGGAGGAGACCTGGGGACTTCAAGGCCCACAATCCTACGCTGGCTGGGGAATTCTGGGAGTTGAAGTCCACAGGTCTTAAAGTTGCCATGGTTGGACAGCCCTTTCTTGGATGAAGCTTGTGATTCTGGAGGCTTTTTAGCCCAGAAAGGAGATGAACGAATGTCTACCGAAGCATGGATGATGTCCCTCAAATGGAGAAGGAGAATCTGCCTCCCTCTTCTCCAAAGACCAGACCCAGAAGTGACCCAATGACTTGGATTGTCTGCAAGAGTGAAGACACACAAAAGACTCCCCCCCCCTCCCCCACGCAACACACAATTCAAGCTTTGGCTGTCAGGTTTCTGAAGGATGCTCTAATTGACTCATGAGCCTGGAGCCAAGTTTCAAAAGAAAACCAGTCATTTATTAGGAGCCCCATTTCGGCAACAGCCTATTGCAGTCAGATCTAAGCCTCATTTGAGTTATGGCTGAACTTTACCCCTGTTCCTTCCCTCCCCTCAGTCTGTGTCATAAATCACATTCTCCAACAAGGTGCTCACAATCCTCTGCAGGGCTTGCCTGATGTTCTTACAGCTAGTCCTTGACTTATGACCACAGATGAGTTCCAAACTTCCATTGCTAAGCCAGACAGTTGTTAAGTGAGTTTCCCCCATGTTATGACCTTCCTTGCTACTGTTGTTAAGGAAATCACTGCAGTTGTGAAGTTAGTCACACAGTTGTTAAGTGAATCTGGCTTCCCCGTTGACTTTGCTTGTCAGAAGGTTGCAAAAGGGGGTCACATGAAACCCCCCTCAGACAAAAAAAATGGTCATAAATATGAGTCAGTTGGCAAGCATTTGAACTTGGGTCAGGTGACCTTGGGGATGCTGCAATGGTTGTAAGTGTGAAAAATGGTAGTAAGTCACTTTTTTCAGTGCTGTTGTAACTTTGGACGGTCACTAAATGAACCATTTTAAGTCAAGGACTACCTAACTTATTTTCACAAGCCACAAACAAATGCAACAATAAAGGCCACGCCTACCAATGTTAAAGGCCTTTGACAAAGTAGACCACAATCTACTTCTTGGTAAGCTAGAAAAATGTGAGAGAGATAGCATCCCCACCAGATGGATTTGTAACTGGCCGACAAACTGTACTCAACGAGTAGTCCTTAAGGGTGCTACATCCCCATGGAGGGAAGCAAGAAGTGGGGCACCCCAAGGTTAAGTCCGAGGCCCAGGACTCCTCAGTATCTCCATCAATGACTTAGATGAGGGAGCAGAAGGGGAACTCATCCAATCTGCAGATGAGGCTAAGCTGACAGGAAGAGCCAACAGCCCAGAAGACAAAGCTCAGGATCCAGAAGGATCTGGACAGACTTGAACAATGGACCTAATCCAACAAGAGGACATTTAATGTGGAGAAAAAGCAAAGTTTTTACACCTAGGCAGGAAAAACCAAAGGTCCAAGAACAGATTAGGTGAAACGAGAGATTCAACCTAGAAATAAGGAGGAATTTCCTGACAGGGAGAACCATCGACCCATGGAAGAGAAGTTGCCTTCGGAAGTTGTGGGAGCTTCATCCCTGGAGGCTTCCAAGAAGAGACTGGGCTGCCCTCTGTCAGAAATGGTGTAGGGTCTCCTGCTTGGGCGGGGGGTTAGACTAGATGATCTCCAAGGTTCCTTCCAACTCTGTTATTCTCTATTCAATGGAACAGAAGTTGCCCTCAGAAGTTGTGGGAGCTTCATCATCCCTGGAGGCTTCCAAGAAGAGACTGGGCTGCCATCTCTCAGACATAGTGCAGGCACTCCTGTTTGGGAGGGGGGCTGGATTAGATGACCTCCAAGGTCCCTTCCGGCTCTGAGATTCTTTTGAAAAGTCGTTGGGGGAAACCAGGCTCCCTCGGGCAAGAACAGCTGTTTTGCATAGCAGCAGAAATGTTGCAGTCCTCCTGGTGGGAGAGGGCTGTGGGTGGGTGGGGGGCTGCTGAGTCAGGGTGCAAGGCAGCTGTGCATTGGGGGGGGGCTGGTGGGTCCCGTGCCTTGACTCCTTCTCTCTCTCTCTCTCCCCCCCCCTCTCTCCCGCCCGCAGTGTGCATGTACAGAGAGCCTTCCCTGCATGAGATCGGAGAGAAGCAAGGACGTTCTCGGAAGAGTTCTGGGACGCCCACCATGAACGGAGGCAAAGTGGTCAACCAGGACTCCACATAGCCTGACCAAATGCCCACCACCAACACCTTCCTCCTCCTCCTCCTCCTCCTCCTCTCGGGGGGGGGGGCTCTCCCTGCCACTTGCCCACCGCCCCCTGCCCGCCCGCCCCCCACCCCCGCGAGGCTGGAGCCAAGATCCACGGCGACTTCTCTCCGCACAGGATGAGGCCTCCGCGCCTCCTGCTCTGGGACGGAGTCCAGCGTACACAAACAGACCCCCCCCCACACTCTCGCACCCCCCCCCCACACGCACACTCCCCCCCCCCTCCTGAAAGGGAATGTATATTCAGCTGAGAAGAGGAGGCCAGGAGAGCATCAGTGAATATAGATTCCACCCGGACTCTCATTTCCATCTGAAACAGCAAAGCTCTGCTTGGATGGGGGAATTGGCCAACTCTGCATAACAATTATTATTATTATTATTATAAATAAATTATTATCTATCTATAATAAATACATAATAAAGGTGTTATCTTTAAAAATAAAACAGATTTGCTTTTTGGAGACGTGAACTTTCTTTGTGATAGGGAAGCGAAGGGAGAAAGCTAAGTTTGGGGGTGAGGGAGGGGCAGGAGAGCCGGCCCTGGATGCAAATAAGGGGGAGGGGCAAGCAGGAAGGACTCGTGGAGGATCCAGTCAGGGTCAGCTATGGAACCAGAGGTTTCGTCTTCCGAGCTTTCGCACTTGTGCTGGAGCCCATCCTCCCACTGCAATGGACATACATTGAATTTTGCAGCTACTGAGATTGTTGGACAAGCAGGTACAAAAACAGCTGGTGGGGGGGGGGGAGGAGGTGATTGAAGCCTGGGAAGTGGGAGCCTTGTCAGTCAACAGAAATGCTGATTCAGGAGCTGGCTTAATAGCTGGCCATCCGCAGTCACGCCAACTAAAACCCTACCCACAATCAGGCCCTTCATAAACCCTATGCATGGAATATCCCACCTTCTGGTGAGAGAGATTGGCTGAGGATGATGGGCTCCAGCAAGAGCTCAAAAGCCTCTGGCCCCAGTGAGTGGCCCGGATTGGATCCTGCAACGTTATCCTGGGACACGCCTCAATCTTTTGCATGATTTAAGGCCACCGTTCTATTTTATTTTTTAAAATTTCATTATTTTATCATTTATATGATGACTCGAGTCCCTACGGGGAGAGGGAGCGGTCAACAAATTAAAAATTATTATTATTATTATTATTATTATTATTATTATTATTATTATATGCTTTGTTTTTTATTTTCATATTTGTTTCGCTTATTTTAACAACAAGGGTGGTGAAGGCATCCGACGTGCCTCCCTTCTCCTCTTCCTCCTCCAGGGGAAATTGTGGAGGGGGCTGGAGGGCTGTTTTTGCAAAAGGGATCTCCGGAGGTTGGATCCAGGGGGCCTGCCTTGACCTGTGGCTTTGCTTGTTGGGGTTTTGGGAGGAGGAGAGGGAGGAGGGGGAGGGAGGGGCGTAAGAACGTGTCGAGGGGGAGGATCCAAGATGGTTGTTGGCACTGAAGACATCTTGACTTGATTAAGCTTTCCAGGATCCCTTGGTCCTCATGGCCTGTTAGGTATTTTTTTTCCCTAACCCAACTGTGCTCATGGATTATTACTGCTCTCTCTCATTCATTCTCTCCCTCTCTCTCTCTCTCTCTCCCTCCATCTCTCTCTCTCTCTCTCTCTGTCTCTCCATCTCTCTCTCTCTCTCCATCTCTCTCTTTCTCTTGCCCTCTCTCTCTCCCCCTCCATCTCTCTCTCTCTCTCCCCCTCCATCTCTCTCTCTCTCTCCATCTTTCTCTTGCTCTCTCTCTCCCCCCCTCCATCTCTCTCTCTCTCTCTCCCCCTCCATCTCTCTCTCTCTCCCCCTCCATCTCTCTCTCCATCTCTCTTTCTCTTGCTCTCTCTCTCTCTCTCCCTCCATCTCTCTCTCTCTCCCCCTCCATCTCTCTCTCTCTCCCCCTCCATCTCTCTCTCTCTCTCCATCTCTCTCTCTCTCTCCCCCCTCCATCTCTCTCTCTCTCCCTCCATCTCTCTCTCTCTCTCCCCCTCCATCTCTCTCTCTCTCTCCCCCTCCATCTCTCTCTCTCCCCCTCCATATCTCTCTCTCTCTCTCCATCTCTATCTCTATCTCCCTCCATCTCTCTCTCTCTCTCCTTCCATCTCTCTCTCTCTCCCCCTCCATCTCTCTCTCTCTCTCCATCTCTCTCTCTCTCTCTCTCATCTGCCATTTCTGTCATCTATCATGTCCATCATCTATCACCTATCTGCTTCTATCTATCTATCATCTCTATCATCATCTATCATCTAATTATGTCTATATCATTCCTCTTTTCCTCGCCTTTCTTTCTCTTTCTCCTTCCGCCCCCCTCCCCCACCTCCCATTTCACTACTCAAAGCAACTCTGGGCAGCTGACAATTCCATAAAATCATAAATATAAAAGCATTAAAATTAGCCACAATTAAGTCAAGACTAAAAATAAGAGCTGGGGAGGGGTGGGGCCGAGGGCGGGGGGGGGGAGCTTGTCAATCATTCCACCAACCACTAGTTCAGCTCCTCATGGCCAGCTCGGAAAGGAAGAAGACGGAGAATAAAAGGTTCAATCAGTGTTGAGAGACTTGTCTGAAATAGCCTAGAGTCTCCTGCTTTTGCAAGGGGTTGGACTAGATGCCAGGGGTCCCCAACCTTTGCAACTTTAAGTCTGAAGCTTTGCTGGCTGGAGAATTCTGGGAGCTGAAGTCCTTCAGACTTAAAGTTGCAAAGGTTGGGGACCCCTGGACTAGAAGACCTCCAGGGTCCCCTCCAACTCCGTTGTTCTGTAATATTCTGTTAAGTTTCCCCCCTAGCAGAAGAAATCTGTGGGGCAGACCCGCTCGGATGCTCAGGTCTCAACGCTCCAGGGAGCCCCCTCTCGGGCTGCTCTCGGTGTGGGGCAGCCCCAAGCGGGCTGATTTCACAGCCTGCCACTCAGAGGCTCTGCTTCTTCAGTGTTCTATTATTTCGGAGACCTGGGGTCGCCTGGTGGCCTCCCTTCCTATTCGGCCCACTTTTAAACCTCGTGGGACAGAGGCTGCACTCTGGGGCGAGGCAGCCTCTGCCTTAGGAAAGCAGGAGAGCTTTCCACCTTTGGGCCGGGTCTTAAACCAGGGGTGTCCAAACCTGGACATTTTAAGACTTGTGGACTTCAACTCCCAGGCTGGCTGGGGAATTCTGGGAGTTGAAGTCCACCAGTCTTAAAGTCCCTGTCTTAAACTGTTAACAATTCCATGAGTGAAGAAGGAATCACTTTTAATTTTTCTTCCTTTATCTGCCTCTTTTTATTCCCCTTCCAGCCTTTGAGACACGTCACTCTGGCTGCACGGATTGCCTAGGTGGGCGGAAGGGATGACTAAATAAATGAAAGACAAGAATAGACCTGGCCCTCCCCCAGCACAAAGCCCCCCCCCCTCAAGACGTTTTAATTAGGGTAGAACAGAGCTGGGAGGGACCTTGGAGGTCTTCTAGTCCAACCCCCCTGCTCAAGCATGGAGGCCTGTAAACCATTTTAGAGAAGTGGCTGCCCAGTCTCTTCTTAAAAACCTTTTTTAAAGGAAGAGAGGAAGGGGGGAGGGTAGGAGGAAGGAAGGAAGGAAGGAATAACAGAGTGGGAAGGGACCTTGGAGGTCTTCTAGTCCAACCCCCCTGTTCAGGCAGGGAGACCCTAGACCAGGGGTCCCCAACCTTTGCAACTTTAAATCTGAAGGACTTCAGCTCCCAGAATTCTCCAGCCAGCAAAGCTTATTATGTATACACCCACAGAGCAAAGCTGGCTGGAGAAGTCTGGAAGCTGACGTCCTTCAGACTTAAAGTTGCAAAGGTTGGGGACCCCTGCCCTAGGGCCTAGACCATTCCAGGCCAGTGGCTGTCTAGTCTATTCTTAAAACCCTCCAGTGATGGAGCACTCACAGTGTCTGGTGGCAAGCAGTTCCACTGGTTAATTGTTCTACAATTTTCTTTTTATGAAAAAGTTTTACACCCTGACTTTCAGGGTCTGTTCGGTTTTTTGCGGGGGGGGGGGAGCGAGCGTTCCCACCCACTCGGACGTGGCCCTTCTTGAAAGCCCCTAGACGCCCACCGGAGCCCTTCAGCAGCTCCAGCGCGGCCCAAATCCCGGCGTGCCACGCAGCCTTTCCCGGCGCTGGAGCGCGAGCCTTGCCCCCCTTCGGGCCGTCCGTCGTGCGGGGAAAGAGCCTCCCCTTCGGCAGCGGCTGGGGAAAGGGCCGCCCCTCCTGCCAGGTGGCTCCGCGGGGCGCAGCGGTATTCCCTCTGGCCCAGCTGGGCAGGAGCTCTCCAGCCGCTGGCATTGGAGGCAAAGGCTGGGGGAGGGCCGGGGGCTTCCCTTCCGCAGGGACCGTCATTAACACGGGCTACCCAAACGCCCGGGGTTCTCCTTTGGGGCGGGGGTTGGCCAGCCGGGGGGGGGGGGAGGAGAGTGTGTTTTTTAAAATCATCATTGTTAGGGAGGTTCTCAGCTGCCAAGGAAGAAACACACACACACACACACACACACACACACACACACACACACACACACACACACACAGGCTGAGAAGAGCCCAGAACTCCCCAGCTGTTCATCAGGAAGCTGGCAAGAGAGCAAGATGTCACCCCCTCCCCAAATCCCTTTGCGTCTCCTATAACACAATAACGGAGCTGGAAGGGACCTCAGAGGTCTTCTAGTCCAGCCCTCTGCTCAAGCAGGAGTCTATGCCTTTCCAGACAAGTCCAATATCTTCTTGAAAAACCTCCAGTGATGGAGCGCCTACAACTTCTGGAGAGAACTTCGGTTCCAGCGGTTGATGGTTCTCCCGGTCAGGAAATTCCTCCTTAGTTCCAGGTTGCTTCACTCCTGGATTAGTTTCCACCCCTTCGTTACCTTGAGCTGAGGATCCGTAGTGTTTGATGAACAGACTGGAGCTGCTTTACACCAAAGTTAGGGCAAGGATCCAATCTTTCTGGAGCTGAAAACCAACCAACCATCAGCTTCATTCAGCTTTTAAAAGAAAGAGCTACCATCATTTTTCAAACTGCATGAATTGGCTGATCAATGCTTGACGTCTGGGCCAAATCCGCTGGAAGAGAAGAAAAGTGAAGTGGGGGGGAGGGAATGAAAGAAATTGCATGGATGGGTGACTTTATGTCTCTTTCAACCCTGCCCTCCCTCCAAGGAATTCGGAGCAACCTGTGTTGGGGAGAGCGCGGAGGGAGGTCAGCTTTGGCCAAGAGCCTTGGGTGAGCATCAGGATCGGAGGAAGGGATAGTACGAAGATGGAAGTAAAGCCCCACTCTTAGAGGAGCCACACCTGGAATATTCCGTCCAGTTTTGGTCACCACGTTACACAAAAGATGTGGAGACTCTAAGAAAGAGGGCAGAGAAGAGCAACCAGGATGATGAGGGGATTGGAGGCTCAAACATACAATGAAGGGTTGCAGGAACTGGGCCTGGCTGGTCTAGGGAAGAGAAGGACCAGGGGAGGCAGGAGAGCATCTTCCGATACTGGAGGGGCTTCCACAGAGAGGGGGTGAGGGTGGGGGGTTTCCAGCTATTTTCCAAAGCCCCTGAAGGCCAGACAAGGAATGACGGATAGAAACTGGTCTAATTAAGCATTAGATCACATTTGTAGGGAGGTAAGAATTTATTGAGTTTTGCATTGGATTTTATTTCTGTAAGTTGCCCAGAGTCACCGTGAGTGTGCTGGGCAGCCAAATAAGTTTTCTAATAAATAAATAAACCCCAGGCAGGTCAATAGCCAGCCAGAATAATAGAAGAACAGAATTGGAAGGGATCTCAGAGGTCTTCTAGTCCAACCCCTTGCTCAGGCAGGAAACCTGTATCATTTCAGGCAGGTGGCTGTCCAGTCTCTTCTTCAAAACTTCCAATGTTGGACCATCCACAACTACTATAGGCAAACCATTCTACCGATCAATTGTTCTCAGTGACCCAAAGGGGCCTTTTTTTCAAGAGGCTACTGGATTGCTTTGAAGACATTTCGTTTCTCATCCAAGAAGCTTCTTCAGCTCTGACTGGATGGTGGGGAATGGAAGGATTTATGTTCTCAAATGACAGGAAATTCCTCCTTGGTCCCCGGTTGCTTCTCTTCATTAAACTAGACCTACCCAGTTCCTGCAACCGTTCTTCATATGTTTGAGCCTCCAGTCCCCTCATCCTCTTGGTTGCTCTTCTCTGCACTCCTTAGATTAGAATAACAGAGATGGATGGGACCTTGGAGGTCTTCTAGTCCAACCCCCTGTTCAATCAGGAACCCTTACACCACTTCAGACAAATGGCTATCCAACATCTTCTTAAAGACTTCCAGTATTGGAGCATTCACAACTTCTGGAGGCAATTTCTGTTCCACTGGTTAATTGTTCTCCCTGTCAGGAAATTCCTCCTCAGTTCTAGATTGCTTTTCTCCTGGATTAGTTTCCACCCATGGCTTCTTGTTCTGCCCTCAAGTGCCTTGGAGAATAATTTGACTCCCTCTTCTTTGGGGCAACCCCTGAGATATTGGAAGACTGCTATCCTGTCTTCCCTGATCCTTCTTTTCATTCAACTAGACCTACCCAGTTCCTGCAACCGTTCTTCCTATGTTTGAGCCTCCAGTCCCCTCATCCTTTTGGTTGCTCTTCTCTGCCCTCTTTCCAGAGTCTCCGCGTCTTTTCTACATTGTGGCAGCCAAGGCTGGATGCAGGATTCCAGGTGTGGCCTTCCCAGGGCCTTATAAATCCCCCCCACCCACCCAAGTGAGTTGAGGAGTGCAGGGCCTACTTGCTGAGCCCTCCCCTCTGGTGCCACACAAGAAAAGCTTCGTCTGCCTTTCCAGGCAGCGACTCCAGCCAGTGCGAGAGGGGTGGGTGACAGCTCTTTATCGGCTAAATGATGCCTTCCTTTCCAGACGCCGCTTGGCCACCTGCCAGCTAATTAAGTGCATTAAAGCTTCCCTTGCGGGCTGCAAGCCGCCCCTTGCAAATTCCCACCGTTGCCTCATTGCAGCCGCTTCCTCTTGAGGAGGGGACACCCAGCAAAGGAGACGGTCAGGCAGAAGAGTGAGAAGACCCCTCCTCGGTGGTCTCCCTGGGTGAGGAGCATCCGGGCTTCCCTGAGTCTCTGCTTGGCCATTGAGAAAGAGCCCCACACGGGAGGCGTCTCTTCTCTGCAGACGGCTCCTTTTCAGTATGCAGGAGGCATCAGATGAGGAGCAAGGCTGCACACCTTCTGGCTAAGGTCTACCGAGGATTTAGATGGGTAGGAAGGAACAGAATAGCAGCGTTGGAAGGGGCCTCGAGGGTCATCTAGTCCAACCCCCTGCCCAAACAGGAGACCCTACATCATTTCTGACAAACAGAAGTCCAGTCTCTTCTGGAAAGCCTCCAGGGATGAAGCTCCCACAACTTCCGAAGGCAACTTCTCTTCCACGGGTTGATGGTTCCTCCTGTCAGGAAATGCCTCCTTATTTCCAGGTTGAATCTCTCCTTGGTCAGTTTCCATCCATTCTTCCTTGTCTGATCTTCGAGGGCTTTGGAGAATAGCTTGACCACCCCCTCCTCTCTGTAGCAGACCCTCAAATATTGGAAGATGCTCTCCTGTCTCCCCTGGTCCTTCTCTTCACTAGAGTAGCCATGCCCGGTTCCTGCAACCGTTCATCATAGGTTTGAGCCTCCAGGCCCTTCATTATCGTGGTTGCTCTTCTCTGCACTCTTTCTAGAGTCTCCACGTCTTTTGTGTAGTGTGGCCACGAAAACTGGATGCCGGATTCCAGGTGTGGCCTTCCTAATTGTTGTGTTCCTAACTAAGCTGCTTTTAAAACTTTCCTGTTATTTTATTACCCTCTGATCTGCCAGGCCTGATTGCCTTGGCCATGCCCAGTGGATCCCCCCCCCCAATCCGGCTCTGCCCACCCGCTTGGCCCCCTGCCCAGCCTGGGCTGCTACTGCTGGAATTCAGCTGAAGGGTAACAAGCTGCTTGGGGAGCCCTTTTGCCTTTGACATTCGCCAACAAGATAATTTGCAGTAAAACAGGGAAGCCATTTCCCGAACGTCCCTCAAGGGCTCAAAAGTGGCATTTTCCTCTGGTTGCTTGATCCAAATGATTAGCTCTACACACCCACACCCACACACACACACACACACACACACACACACACACCCTGCAGACAGTTTCCAAAGGAGAAAAGGGGAGGCTGTGTGTGTGTATGAGAGAGAGGGGGGGGGGCAGGGGTTCCACGGCTGCTGCCATGTAGAAGCCGAGCTTTCTGAAATGACCTTGAAAATCCAAAATCCACAGAAAGAAAGAAGGTTTCATGTTTTCCAAAGCCCCATGGTTTCCTCCTCTTCAGTTTGGCACAAATGAATGATGGATAAGATAGATGACACACCAATTTTATCAATCATCATTAGCTCTCTCTCTCTCTCTCTTTCATCCCTCCATCTCTTTCATCTCTCACTCATCTCTCTCTCTCTCCCCTTCCTCTCCCTATACCAATTTCATTGCATTTAAGTACAATGACAATAAAGGTAATACATACTATCATTCCTATCTATCTATCTATCTATCTATCTATCTATCTATCTATCTATCTATCTATCTATCTATCTATCTATCTATCTATCTATTTCTCTCTCTATTATATCTCTCTATCTATTTCTCTATCCTATCTATCTATCTATCTATCTATCTATCTATCTATCTATCTATCTATCTATCTATCTATCTATCTATCTATCTCTATCATCTCTATCATCTATCTATCTATCTATCTATCTATCTATCTATCTATCTATCTATCTATCTATCTATCTATCTATCTATCTATCTATCATCTCTATCATATCTATCTATCTATCTATCTATCTATCTATCTATCTATCTATCTATCTATCTATCTATCTATCTATCTATCTATCTACCTACCTACCTATCTACCTATCATCTCTATCATTATCTATCTATCTATCTATCTATCTATCTATCTATCTATCTATCTATCTATCTATCTATCTATCTATCTATCTATCTATCTATCTCTCAATCATCTATGTATCCTACAGGATCTGCCACCCACCCACCCACCCATCCCCCCCCTCTCTCTCTATCCAATCTTGCCTCTTGGTGGTTCAAAGGAGTGGCGGCCAATGGCGACCTGGGGAAGTGGGTGAAAAGAATCAAGAGGAGGACTATGAGCCTTTTTTCCTCTTCTTTCCATTTCCTGTGCAACTGTGCCCATTAAAGAAGGAGGGCCAGGAGAGAACAGGGGCCATCTTGAGCCTCCTTAAAACCTGGACCTGCTCATGGCAAGGAAGAGGCAGAAGGGAGGCATGGAGGGAGCCCCCCCACGCCCCCTGGAAGTGGCCTCTCTCGGTTCCCTTCGCCCCACCCAGGAGCTGCCTTTCCAGCCGGTTGGGAGACGTCATAAAGAAAGCAAAAACGACAAATACAGAAACCGCAGCAGGAACTGCGGAAGAGGCAAGATTAAACGCAGGGAGAGCTTATCAAAGGGCCGTAAAACTCCCCCAAAATCAAAGCCATAAAGGAGCCATAAAATAAGAATGTTCTAAAAACACTGAAGCGGATTTTGAAAGCACTTTGAAAATGACAAAGATATCAGGTGAACCTTTGCAAATCCTGACGGGAAGGAACCTTGTGGGTCCTTGATCGCAACACCCCCCCCCCCCAGGGGAAGATCTGGGCAGGGGGAGAAAAAGGCTGAGCTGATGACCTTCGGGTGCAAACAAGGGGTGTCGCTTTGGAGACAGCCGACGTCTTGGAAATGCCACCTTCCGAAGTCTGAGGGGCTTCCCCAAAGGAGAGAGAGAGAGAGAGGAGGGGGTGTCCAAAGAACCAGAAGGCAGAGAAGAAGCAACCGACGGAAACTCCCCCAGGAGAGAAGCAACCTGGAATTAAGGAGAAGCGTCCTAAGAGTGAGGACAATCAACCCGTGGAACTGCTTGCCACCAGAGGTTGTGGGTGCTCCATCCCTGGAGGCTTTTAAGAAGAGGCTGGTCAGCCATTGGTCTGACATGGGAGAGGGTCTCCTGCCTGAGCAGAGGGTTGGACTAGAAGACCTCCGAGGTCCCTTCCAGCTCTCTTCTGATTCTGAATTCTAATGCTCTGGAGCAGAGGTCCCCAACCTTTGCAACTTTAAGTCTGAAGGACTTCAGCTCCCAGACTTCTCCAGCCAGCTTTGCTTTAAAGCAGGGGTCTCCAACCTTTGCAACTTTAAGTCTGAAGGACTTCAGCTCCCAGACTTCTCCAGCCAGCTTTGCTATGTGGTTATATACATAATAAGCTTTGCTGGTTGGAGAAGTCTGGGAGCTGAAGTCCTTCAGACTTAAAGTTGCAAAGGTTGGGGACCTCTGCTCTGGAGGATTCCAGGGGGGAGACGGAGGAAGCTCTCCACCATGGATGGCAAGAAATACCGACAGTCCTTGGCTTACGACCATTCCCCTCGTGACTGCTCAAAGTAACAAGGGCAGTGAAAAAGGTGACTTGTGAGTGTTTTTCACACTTAACGGCCCTTCCAGCGTCCCCAGGGTCAGGTGATCAAAACCCAGACACTTGGCAACTGATTCACATTTATGACGGCTGCAGCGTTCTGGGGTCACGCGATCCCTTTTTAGCGACCTTCTGATCAGTAAAGCCAGATTCACTTAACAACCGTGTCACTCAACAACCGCAGGGATGCACTTCAGCTTTGCCAGCTTTCACGGCTGAGGTGGGACTAGAACTCCCGTCTCCTGTTTTCGGGGGCAGCACCTTAACCACTAAACCACACCGGCTCTGGATCGTTCATGGGGACATTCCCCTCGGAGACCCTCGCGCAGGGGGGTGTCTCTGCAGGAGGTGGGCCAGGAAACGCCAGAAGGGGGCCACAGCCCATCCTACACCTGAGGCCATAGAAGTCCCTGCGGAGTCCCTGCGAGAGGTCTACACAAGGTTCAGAATAGCAGTCTTGGAAGGGACCTCGGAGGTCTTCTAGTCCAACCCCCTGCTCAAGCAGGAGACCCTCTCCCACTTCAGAAATTTCCTGACAGTCAGAACAGTTAATCAGTGGAACAGAAGTTGCCTCCAGAAGTTGTGAATGCCCCAACCCTGGAAGTCTTTAAGATGTTGGATATTTATTTGCCTGAAGTGGTTTAGGGCTTCCTGCCTAGGCAGGGGGTTGGACTAGAAGACCTCCAAGGTCCCTTCAAACTCTGCTATTGCATTGTGTTGAGAGCAGATGAGATTAGAGAAGAGAAGAGAAGGGAGAAGAGAAAGGAAGAGAAGAGAGGAGAATAGAGAAGAGAAGAAAGAAGGGAAGAGAATAAAGAATAGAGAAGAGGACTGGAAGTCTTTCAGAAGATGTTGGATAACCATGTTGTCTGAAGTGGTTTAGGGTTTCCTGCCTAGGCAGAGGGTTGGACTAGAAGACCTCCAAGGTCCCTTCCAACTCTGCTGTTGTATTGTATCTTATATATATTTATATTTATTAAATTTCTATCCCGCCCTATCTCCCAAAAAAGGGACTCAGGGTGGCGCACAGGAACTTAAAATCCAACAATACAAATAGTACAAATAATTGTATTATTCAGGCTCTCGAGGCTCTTCTTAAAAACCGCCAGCGACGGAGTAGCTACAACTTCGGCTCCACCGCTAAACGGTCCTCCCTGTTAGGAAGTTTCTCCTTAGACTCGCTGCGTGGGAATCTGGGCAGCCGTGCGAGGGAGCCATGCCGGTCCTTTCCATCCCCGTCCTTGATGATGCCTGGTGGGCAGATGTTCCGCAGGATGAGGGGGGGGGAGCCTCCCCCCTCCCGGGGCTTCCAGAGAGAGGCGATCAGAATCCGTCCCGCTGCAGGCTTTGATATCCCGGATCCAATAACTCCGTTGCAGGGACTTGAATATTGATGAGCCGGGATGGTCTCCGAAGGACGCCTGGCTCTCTCCGTCTGCTGGAGATCAGGCTCCCCAGGAACGCCCGGAGACGCGTCCCCCAGTGCCACACACACACACACACACACTCTGTTAAACACCCCGCCTGCAAAGCTGCTGGCCCAAACTCCAAAGCGCAAAGCGCAGCTGATGCGTAAAGTGCCTGCGTGGGGCATGGAAGGAAGCAGAGCAAACGAGAGCCCATTTCAGGGGTCTTGGGGGGGTGTCATTTGCTGCTTCAAACCCCAAGCAGACCCCCTGGGAGGCTCCTCCAGACACCCCTCAGAAGGCAAAGCAAAGACCCCCCCCCCCCATGCCAGGGCTGTTCCTGCGAGGGGTCAGCAGCTGGCAGCCGCTCTCAAGTGGGCCAAACCAACTGCCCTCTTCTGGGTCATGGAAACTGCCAGGGGTGTGTGTGTGTTTCTCCTGAGCCATCACAGGGCTGGGGGGAGGGGGAGGGGCATGCCCCGCCCTGTCATGTCCAACCTTGAACCCAGGCCTGGCTTTTCAGCGCAGGGGTTGCTGGGAGAAGCCTTGGACTGCTGGGGGGTGGTGGAGAGGGGGGCCTCCACACCCACTGCTGAGTCCCTGTGTTTCCATCCGTGGTTTTATGCAAGGCGCCTGGGGAAGCAGCCCCCCCCCTCACGTCCTCCTGAATAAAAGACAGAACCCCCCCCCCCCCGCCAATCCTAATGGCCTGTAACAGATGCAAAATCCCCAGTCTTGGAAATGAAACGGTTTCTCCTTTCTCCGGCCTTTGTGTGTGTGTGTGTGTGTGTGTGTGTGTGTGTGTGTGTGTGTGTGTGTGTGTGTGTTTTCACTCCTGGCAGGGTTTTTCCCTTCCCTTCTTTCCTCTTTCCTTTCATCTCTCCTCTCCTTTTCTCCCTCTTTCCTTCTTCCTTCTTCCCCATTTCCTTTCCTTTTTCCTCTTCCCTCTCCTTCTTTCCCCTTCGGTTTCCCTCCCCCTCCCTCCCCTGCCCTCCTGGAGGGGGCTCTGAGGGAGAGGCTGGGGACGCCCCCCCTCCCCAATATCTGCTCTGGTGCCCGTTATGGCTAAAGGGCCTTTGGGGGCTGTCCCCTCCGCCTCCCCTCTGCAGAAGCTCCTCTGGCTGCAGAATCCGGATCTTTTCCTCCTTCCTGGCGCTCGGATCTTCTTGTCTTGTCGGATTATCTTCTCCTGCCCCCCCTCCTCTCCCCCCCATCACAGTCTCAGTTGCTGCTTGTGGGCAGAGGATGGGGGGGGGGGAGATTTCTGGTTTTGCAGAGCTGAGAGAAGAAAGAGGAACAGGCCCTCCAATTTACCAGGTTCATTTCTGTATCTCCGCAGTCCAGAGGCTCCCAGTTTGGAGAGCTGGGAGAGGGCGGAGTCCTGTAGGAAGAGTGCCTTTGGGCCCGTGCAGAGTGCCTTCCCCCGATTAGCCAGCCCCACATCGGGTGGCTTGCTAAGAAAGCTCAGGGCGGCTTTAGGAAAGAAGGAGAGCAGCTGCCCCACCCAGACTTCCAGGATCCCTTCCAGCCCTAGGATTCCGTGGTCCTGGGCAGGGGGCTAGAAGACCTCCAGGGTCCTTTCCAACTCTATTATGCTGCAATCTGCAAGAAGAGGCGCTGGTCCCTGTGGAAACGCTCAGCCTGGAGAGGTCTCCAAATGGATTCAGAAGCTTGAGATGCTCTGTAGCTCCCAGGTCCAGCTTTTCTCGCCTGCCTTCCCTTCAAACGCAGACCAGGGTGGACCGGAGGTGACCGTTGGCTTTGAACCAGCCGGTTGCCAAGAGCTCTGCCCAGGCAGGCTTCAATGGCTGAGGCTCTCCTCAGATGCAAATGTCTTAAGAGAGTAAGAGAAGGGACCCTGGAGGTCCTCTAGTCCAACCCCCTGCTCAGGCAGGCAAGTCCTACACCATCCTGGGAAAAGGACTGCCCAGCCTCTTCTTGGAAGCCTCCCATGATAGAGCACCCTCTGGAGGGAAGCCCTTCCATTGACCGACTGTCCTTCTTCCCGAGGGTGGAGTGAGAGATGTCAGTGTCTTAGAGGGCCTGGGGGCAGCTGGAGGAGAAGGCAGCCAGGCGTGGCTTTCTAAAGCTTTCTGAAGCCTTGGGAAGGCCCCGCCTGGAATCCGGCATCCAGTTTGGGTCACCACGTTACACAAAGATGTTGAGACTTTGGAGAAAGTGCAGAGAGGAGCAACCAAGAGGATCAAAGGCCTGGAGACTAAAACATACAATGAACAGTTGCTGGATTTGGATTTAGTTAGTCTAGCGCAGGGGTTCCCAAACTTGGCAACTTTAAGACTTGTGGACTTCAACACCCAGGGGAAGAGCCTTCTCTGTGGCGGGCCCTGCCCTGTGGAACGACCTACCCCCTGAACTCCGTACCATCACCGACCTCCGCCTCTTCCGCCAGTGTCTAAAAACACACCTGTTTCATCAAGCCGGCCTAAAATAACCTCCGCTGTGACTAGTATTAGATAGTTTTAAAATGGGGATTTTAATTGGTTTCAGCGCAGGTTTTTGTCATTTAATCGGTTTTAAATTTGTGTATTTTGTATTACTTTTGTATGTTTTTAAAATTCCTGTGTGCCGCCCTGGGTCCTTTTGGAGAAGGGCGGGATACAAATTGAATAAAATCTAAATCTAAAATCCATCACTGGAGGTTTTCAAGCAGAGACTGGACAGCCATTTGTCTGAAATGGTCTAGGGGGCCTTCTGCTTGAGCAGGGGGCTGGACTAGAAGACCTCCAAGGTCCCTTCCAGCTCTATTCAGATTCTGATTGTAGCATTCCCCACAGCTGCCAGATGTGGAAAGTAAATTCCTCCCTGGGTCCATCTGGATTTCTCCATTTTTGCCTTTCTGAGAAAATCTTCCCAACATGGTTGGCCTACAACTTCCAAGCACCTCCGGAGAAGCCGATTTCTCTTGACCCCTTTTTGGGGCGGGTGGGGTTTCAGATCAGGACAGGAGACCAAGGACCTCCAGTTGGCCCCCAAACAAGTCCATCCAAAAAGGGGAGAATTCCCTTTGTGCCCCACTTACTAAACCTGACTGGTGGCTGCTGGGAGGGAGGGTGCAAGAGAGCAGGATGGGGGGAGGGGAGCCTTTAGTCTGACCTGTCAAGCTCTTGTTATGCCCTGATTGATTAGGACAGGTAGATAGATGGACTGATTGGGATGGAGGCTGTTCCATCTCCCTTGGAATTCCTCTCTCCATATTTCTACCTTGGTGTCTGCACCAATGTCAAAGCGATGTTAAGAGATTTTTTGAATGCATGTGGGGGTGTAAGAGGGAGGGAAGGGGGAGAGAGAGAGGGAGGGAGAGAAGAGAAAGGGAGAGAGGGGGAGAGGAGAGAGAGAGAGGGTGGGGGAAGGAGAGAGAAAGGGAGAAAGAGAAAAAAGAGAAGAAGGAAAGAAAGAAAGAAAGAAAGAAAGAAAGAAAGAAAGAAAGAAAGAAAGAAAGAAAGAAAGAAGGAGGGAGGGAGACAGAAGAGGGGGGGGCTTTGCTTTGTACCCAGCATTTGCTAACATGACCACAGGTGCGCTGAGTCCCTTCCACGTCTATTTATCATCCATATGGCCCTCTGAATAATTCATGCCCAATAATTTAATTGGCCAAAGGAATGTCGGTTCCAAGCTCCCTTTGACTTGCAGTTGGAAATAATGTGCTGAGTAACTCTGGCTTCTCACAGAGGAATGTTAAGGCTCCGCAGCCCCCGATGAAGTTTCATAGAACCGTAAGGCTGGAAGGGACCCTGGAGAATAGAATAGAATCAAACATGGAATAGACTATAAACTAGAATAGAATAGAATAGAGAGTAGAGAATAGAATAGAATATGGAAAAGAACAGAGCAGAATAGAATAGAATAGAGAATAGAATAGAAAATAGAATAGAGAATAAAATAGAGAATAGAGAATAGAATAGAAAATAGAGAATAGAATAGAGAATAGAGAATATAGAATAGACTAGAGAATAGAGAATAGAGAATAGAATAAAACATGGAATAGAATATAGAACAGAATAGAATAGAATATTGGACAGAATAGAATATAGAATATAGAATAGAATAGAATAAAACATGGAATAGAATATAGAATAGAATAGAATAGAGAATAGAATAGAATATGGAACAGAATAGAATCCAGAATGGAATGGAATAGAATAGAATAGGCGAATAGAATAGAATCTAGAATATATGTAGAATAGAATAGAGAATAGAATAGCATATGGAACAGAATGAGTTGGAAGGGACCTTGTAGACCAATATGCTCATCCACCCACCCACCCACCCATGGCCAAGCAGGAGACCCTACACCATTCAGAGTCTTCAGAGGTCCAAACACAAGGTGGGTGTTTGGGGGGGAGGGGAGTTTTCTTCCTGGGGGTGTGTGAAAAACCGTGTCCATTTTGTGGTGAGTATCAGAAACTCTCCCAAGGGGACGTTTAAAAAAAAAAAATCCCGTTTGTGATGCTCCAAAGGCCAACAACCAGTGGAAGGTGCGGAGCATTTTGCTGGAGGAAAATGTGCCGGTTATTTTGAGTCTTGTTCCCAGGGAAGACGGAGATCCCCAAGTGTTGCAATTGGGGCCTCCAGACAAATCCTTTTTCTCTCCCGCCACGCAAATTCTCCATTTCAAGACTTTTCCCCTGCTTAGTTTTCAAAAATGAATTGATCAGAATTTTCAACACGAGAGATAAAAGAGAGCAGAACGAATAGAATAAAAGAAAGACTTTCTAAAGAACGTTAACTTTGAAAGTCAATTTTAATGTTAATATTTGTTGTTTTAATGTGGATGTCTTATTGATTTTAAGCCTGCTAGAGGCGCCTCTAAGCGAGAGGGGAGGCATACAAATAGAGACTGAACGAATAAATGAAGTTTAATAAATGAATAAAGAGAAAAATACGTGATTTTATTTCACAGCAATTGTAAGTGTAAATGAGCCTCTTATTCCTTGGTTACAGTGTGACTTTCATTTGTTTTATAATCTATTGTTGTTGTTGTTTTCTAATTATTTATTATTATTGTATAACTTTATACAAATCGAATTAATCTTAAATCTTATTAAAGCCATATATCAAAAGTTGATTTTTTTCTGTTTCACACACAACCCCCCCCCCCAAGTCAGCCATTAAAGTAGATCTTGTCTTTTCTGTGATCAAAGAAGTCGAGTTTGTCATCTCAGCAAATCCCATCCTCTTCGGCAAGCATTCTTCCGTTGTGGATAATGCCAAAATCTTTCCATTTTTGTGCAAACAATAATATTGCTGCAGTTTTCTTACGCAAAAAGAAACTTTTTTGTGACTTTTTTTTTCTAACTTCACTCCATCAATCCCAGCCTCTGGTCTCAATTGCGTATTAATCTTAAAAATAATCTGAATTAGTTTATGAGTCCAACTTTTTAAAAGCTTTTTTCATGCCTACCAAGCAAGATGACACGGGCATTCCTGTTCACATTTTGAGCCTAAATTCAAAGCACCTTTCCCCTTGCTAGCCAGGGAAGGAAGGAGCCCAGAGGAAAGGGAGAGAGAAGGAAGGGAGGGAGGGAGGGAAGAAGGAACGGAGGAAGGGAGGGAGGGAGGAAAATGGGGAAGGGAGGAGGGAGAAAGGAAGGTAGAGAAAGGAAGGGAAGGAAGGAGGAAGAAAGGAAGGAAATGTGGAAGGGAGGATTGTGGGAGGGAGGAAAGAAGGAAAATGGGAAAGGGAGGAGGGATGGAGGAAGATAAAGGAAGGAAAGGAGAGAAAAAGGAAAATGGGGAAGGGAAGAGGAAGGAATGAAAGAAAGAAAGAAAGGAAGAAAGAAAGAAAGAAAGAAAGAGAAAGAAAAAGAAAGAAAGAAAGGAGGGAGGCATGGATGGAGGAAGTCCACTTTCCCTGATTCCTACTCTTTCCTCCTTCCCATATAAATGCACAAAAATAAAATGGGGATACCAAGGCAGTCATCCTAAGATGCTCTCCAGCAATCGATAGCCTTTAAAACTCTTATTTTCAGCAATGTTTTGGCGTCCCTGGGGGAGCCCTTCGCCTAAGGAGGGAGGGAGGGAGGCCCTCCATTCCTTCTCTCCTTCTGAGTTCGCAGGGAAGCGTTTTAAGGGAAAATAAGGTTTGTAGCCTTGTTGTTGCTATTATTCTGCAACCATCGTTTGTGTCAGCAGAGGCTCAGTTAGAGCCTTCTTTGTTCTCAACTGTTGGGCAAACAAACGTCCCTCATTCTGTTGTGATTAAAAAAAGGGCCCAGACTTTTCCCTTCCTTCCCTGCTCATCTGCTCTCCAGAGATACCAGGAACGCCCAAGAACCGATCAGGAGCCCCGGTGGGAGTCAAAGTTTTTTACTACCGGTTCTGTGGGCAAAATCCCCATTCCCTCCCCGCTCTCACAATCTCCATGACCAGAATCTCCAGAAGTGGCTGAATGCCACCTCTGGCCCTGTGGCATATAAAGCATTGAGGAGAATTGGAGAGAGGAGAGGATGGGAGAAGAAGAAAAGAGGAGAGGGGAGGAAAGGGGAGGAGAAGAGACGAAGGAAGAGGAGAAGATGAGAAGAGAAGAAGAAGAAGAAGGGGAGAGGAGAGAAGAGAATACAAGAAAAGAAAGAGGAGCGAAAAGAGAAGATAAGAAGGAAGAAGAGAGGAAAGAAAAGAAGAGGGAAGGAAGAGGGGAAAAGAATATGAGAAGAGAAAAGGGAGGGAAGAGGAGAAAAGAGAAGAGAAGCAGAAAAGAAGGGAAAGAAAGAAGAGGAGAAGCAAATAGAAGAAGGAGGGAAGAGAAGAAGGAAGGAAGAGGAGATGAGAAGAGATTTGTAACTCAGGGATCCTCTGTGGGTCCTTGGTGGTCTCTGAGCACGTTCTTTACAGATGTTTCATTACCCAACTAGGTAACGTCATCAGTCTAGAAAGGAGTGTGTTTGCGGAGAGAATAACAGAATTTGAAAGGCCCTTGAAGGTCTTCTAGTCCAACCACCTGCTCAAGCAGGAGACCTTAGACCACGTCAGACAAATGGTTCTCCATCTCCAATCTCTTCTTGTAAACCTCCAGTATGGAAGCAAACACAACTTCTGGTGGCAAGTGAGGAGGAGGAGGAGGAGGAGGAGGAGGAGGAGGAGGAGGAGGAGGACTGTTTTAGATACTTCAAGGACCCTCTAGAACAGCCCCCCCCAAAAAAACTGGGCAACTTTAAGACTTGTGGACTTCAACTCCCAGAATTCCAGCTATGTTGGCTGGAGAATTCTGGGAGTTGAAGCCCACAAGACTTAAAGTTGCCCAGTTTGAAGACCTCTGATCTAAAAAGATGCCAACGACCAGCTGTCTGCAAGGAATATAAATCCTTCCGTTCCCCACCATCCAGGTGAGAGCTGAAGAAGCTTCTTGGAGGAGAAGCAAAACGCATTCAAAAGGAAAAACAAGGAAGTTCAGTTGCCTCTTGGAAAAAAAACCCACCTTTGGGACAACCATGTTCAATTCTTTCTCTGTTGATCTGCCCGAAGTTTGTGTTGTCCTCCAGAAGCTCCTTGAGGTTCCTCAACCTTCCTTATAAATGATCTGCCTCTCCCTCTTGGCAACAGCAATAAAGGCCCCCATAATCATTATGTAAATGTAATTATGCAAATTCATGCAGGTTAATAACAAAGTGGGCCTGGTAGTTGTGGCTTGGGAGGACAAATCTTCTCCTGCACGGCAAACAGGAGTAGGAATAAGTGGACCCCAAGATCGAGATTCTGCAGAGTTGCTGATGAATTATTTGGTGGTTTTTTTCCCTTGTTTTGTTGTGTTTGTGTCTGTTTGTATGTCTCGTTCCACTTCTTCCTGTTTCTTTGTGTGTGTTTGTGTGTTCTTCTGTCCTCTTTTCTTCTCTGTGTTTGTGTGTCTCTATTTCTTCCTGTTCTCTTTGTCCTTCTTTGTGTGTTTCTTCCTGGAGTTTTTTTTTTTTTTTTAGTTTCTGTGTGTTTGTGTCTTTTTTTCTGTTTCTTTCGTTTTTGTGTGTGTGCTACTGAAACAGAGGCAATGGCCAAAGCTGTTGGGTAGCCACCGGTCGGTGCTAAAATGTATTTTGAATTTAAAAAGGCTCCCATATTTAATCTTATTCTCTCCATTTCAGCAGCTCAAAGTAAACTTTTGCAAAATGGAAACTCCCCAAAAGCTCCTGAGGGGGTCAAGGATTCAACTTCAGGTAACAAGAAGGGGAATCTGCACAACAGGTGTATGCATGCTCCTTTATTTATTTATACAATCATTTGCATCTTGCATTGTAAGGTCCCAGCAGTTTCCTGGAGCCACTGAAATGCCCAAGAGACTCCAGATGAGGCTTGCAAAAAATACCAGCTTTTATTGATGGCCGTAGCAAAAGCTGGATGACCAAACTAGATCCAACCATGGAAACAAATGCATGGAAGGAATAGCCGCCCCCTGCAAGAGGGACTCAGAGGATTATATGCATTCTATATCCAGATAGAATCAAAGTTTCTCCAATCAGAGAAGCGTCATCTTTAAAGCTTCTTTTGTTCAAGCTCCTGTCTCCGTCTCCCTTATCTGTGGAGGATCCCTATAGCCGTGGGTAGGGGGTAGCAGCCCCACTTTGCCAAGCTGTTTTTTTCTGGCAGAAGGCTTTAAGGATTTATGAGCCAGGAAAACATCCTAGTTTGGTTCCTTTATCTATGGGGCCTGATATTCCCGTGTAAGAATTTCTCCTATATTTTCAAGAACGTGCCTAGCTTTGAAGCCAAGACTAGAAGCGAAGACGCAGCAGTGAGGTAACATTTGCAGCAATGCCATCCAGTATGAAGGTGACAATTTGCTAGGCTAGAAAGCAACCAATTTCTGACAGTACACAATAATAGAAGCAGAAGCCAATAACAAAGCTTCATTCTTCATTAATGATTTCTAGCAGTAAATCCTATCAGAAGCAAACAGCAAATATTGGTTTAATCTGTAACAATTATAGAGTAACATAAGCCATTCATAATCAAAGCAAATAGCCAATATGGATTCGTATACTCCTTCATTATCCAACGACTTTGGGCAGTTTACAATATGAAGATGCATTTGTGTGTATCAATAAATTCAAGAGGAAGGCCCTCTCCTCTTTTTGCAAGTATCACTTGTGTAAATATTGAGTTTTAAACCGGGGCTTCATGCAAACAGAGGCAGGACTCCTGTCACTTACTCCCCGTGCCTCCTGTGACTTTTTTGACCTGTCCTTGCCCATAAATCAACTTTTTGCCAGATGTTCTATATCTGTCGCCCAGTTTTGTGTCTCTGTTAGTAGTGAAATTTTCTCACTGCCCACCGGTTCCACAGGAATGGAGATTTATAAAGTAGGGAAGTCAATTAAATAAAAAAAAGGAAAATGCTTCAGTATCGGACAAAACCCCCACCGCCCACCATGAAAGCTGGAACGCCCCACTAGGGGGCCGTAGGGACCAGGTTGACCACCACTGGACTATATCAGGGGTCTCCAACCTTTGCAACTTTAAGTCTGAAGGATTTCAGCTCCCAGAATTCGCCAGCCAGCCAGAGGGTGCGGTTTATAAATTTAATAAATAATAATAATAATAAATAACTAGGCTGCCATGGCTTCCTCTGGGAGGGAAAGAATAAATCTCATTCCTACTTCCAGAGACACAGAGTAAGGGATGCCCTGTTTAAGATCTGGGGGGAAAAAAACCATTAACTCCTTTTCCAATATACTCATCGACAATGGAGCCAATGATGTATATGCAGAATACCTTAGACCAGGGGTCTCCAACCTTTGCAACTTTACGTCTGAAGGACTTCAGCTGCCAGAATTCTCTGGCTGGAGAATCCTGGGACCTGAAGTCCTTCAGACGTAAAGTTGCAAAGATTGGAGACCCCTGGTCTATATTGACTTGCAACTCTCTTAAACTGATTGCCATCTGTGTGGGAGAGAAAGCGAAGCGAAGAGCCCTTCAAAAAATCACAATCACAATCACAATCCAAGCGGTTTTCTCTCATCTCTCTCGGAGAACAGAGAATTTTGTCTCTTGGCAAAAAGCAGTAGAATGGGATTTCTTGAAAAATAAATGAATGAAAGATCAAGGAACTGGATGTTTCCTCTGGGCAACTTCTTCGAAGTGGACTGGAGTTTCTTTAGGCACAGGTAATCCTCGACTTATGGCCACAATTGAGCCCAACATTTCTGTCGTTAAGTGAGACATTGGCTAAGTGAGTTTGGCCTCATTTTATGACCACTTTTGGTGAGATGGGTGCGGGGCATAAATGTGAATAAAATAAAAATGACGGTTGTTAAGGGAATCCCTGCAGTGAAGACAGTCAGGCGGATGCTCAGGGAATCTGGATTCTCCATTGACTTTGCCTGTCAGACGGTTACAAAAGGGGGATCCCACAACACTGTGACCGTCATAAACACGAGCCAGTCGATTCTGATCACATGACCATGCAATGGTCATCGGTGTGAAAAAAGCCCCCAAGTCACTTTTTTCAGTGCTGTTGTAACTTGGAACGGTCTCTAAATGAACGGTTGTAATGCCAGCCAGATCTGTCAGAAATGCTGTAGGCTTTCCCACTTGGGCAAGGGGTTGGACTAGATGACCTCCAAGGTCCCTCCCAGCTCTGCTATTCTGTCATTATCCATTCTGAATAAACCAGGTTAACAACTTGGCCGGCTGTAGGCATTCCCACTTGGGCAAGGGGTTGGACTAGAGCAGTGTTTTTCAACCTTTTTTGTGCAAAGGCACACTTTTTTCATGAAAAAAATCACGAGGCACACCACCATTAGAAAATGTTAAATTTTTTTTAACTCTGTGCCTATATTGACTATATATAAAGTAATTCTCTTGAATAGGAATCAAATAAACACAAATAAATTATTTTATAATTACTTTATTATGAAATAATAAAGTATTTTATAATTGTTCATATTTCTGTTTACTTACTCAGTGCGAAACCTGGGCCTGTTTGGCTGAACACAAAGCTGATATTCTGGCAGGAATTTTTCCCACGGCACACCAGGCAATATCTCACGGCACACTAGTGTGCCACGGCACAGTGGTTGAAAAACGCTGGACTAGATGACCTCCAAGGTCCCTCCCAGCTCTGCTATTCTGTCATTATCCATTCTGAATAAACCAGGTTAACAACTTGGCCGGCTGGGGAATTCTGGGAGGTGAAATTGTTATAAAATGAATGAAATAAACACCTCGGGTGAGAATTCATCAAAGGACAAAAACCACCACCAGACAAATGGCCACACCTGGGTTTTGGCCATGGAAAATTAGTGAATTTAAGAAAGGGCACAAAATCAGCCTCTACAGGTGGCCCTTGACCTATGACCCCCCCCCATTAAGCCCAAAATTTCCGTTGCTGAATGAGACCGTTGTTAAGTGAGTTTTGCCTCAGTTTACCAACTTTCTTGCCACCGTTGTTAAGTGAATCCCTGCAGTTGCTCCTTTAGTCACATGGTTGTTAAGTGAATCTGGCTTCCCCCTTGACTTTGCTCATCGGAAGGTCGCGAAAGGGGATCCCGTGAGTCTGGGACACTGTGACCGTCATAAATACGAGTCAAGGGTCTGAGTTTTGATCACATGACCATGGGGATTCTGAAACAGTCGTAAGTGTCAGCTTGCAAACCAGTTTACAGTTTATTTGGGTTTATACCCCACCCTCTCTCCCCGAAGGGACTCAGGGCGGCTCACAGGCAAATATAAAACAATACAATAAATACAATAGTGTGTTAAAATGAAATTAAATTAACTAGCCTGTGCTAAAATATAACTAAAAACTATTTAAAATCCCCTACCAAATACAGTTAAAGTATTTCTAGTCTAAAATCTAGGCTAAAGTCTAAGCTAAAATCTAAGCTCTAAGCTAGGCCAGCTAAACCATCCCCATAAGCTGCCCTAGAGAAGTGAGAATTCCAAACATTCCTGTGGTCAGGAGTGGAATCTCTCAAGATGACCTGTGAAATGCGTATGCATAGATTTAACTTCAATGCTAATGGGGTAACGTGATTTATGACCAGGCGGATGGGAGGGGGCATAGGGGGGTAAAGTTCAGGCTCCACCGGAGGCTCAGCCAAAGATGTTAATCCTAATAAATGGGTGTTTTTTGAACTTTGTCTCGAGGCCCGTGAATTAATTGGGGTTTTCTCTTGGGAGCTTCACAATAAGTATGGAAAAGGGTCATGAATCACGTTTTCAGTGCCCTTGTAACTTTGAATGGTCACAAAACCAATCGTTGTTAAGTCCATGTACTTCTTGGTGGGTTGCTTTGCAGAGTCAGGATGGCCTTCAGCCTACCAAGGAGGCAGACGCTCGGAGAAGACCTTCCCAGGAAGCAGCTGCTCCAGGGAAATTGGATGTGAATTAGCCAAGACCCCCCTGCTTAAACACAAGAGAGCAAGATTTCACCCCCTCCCCAAATCCCTTTGCGTCTTCTATAACACAATAACAGAGCTGGAAGGGGCCCGGGAGGTCTTCTAGTCCAACCCCCTGCTCAGGTAGGAAACTCTACCGCTTCAGACCAATGGCTGTCCAGTCTCTTCTTAAATCTCCCACTGTTGGAGCATCCAAAACTTCTGGAGGCAACTTCTGTTCCACAGTGAGAACAATTAGCCAGTGGAACAACTTGCCTCCAGAAGTTGTGGATCCTTCAACGCTGGAAGTCTTCAAGAAGAAACTGGACATCCATTGGTCTGAGATGGTATGGGTTTTCCTACCTGAGCAGGGGGTTGGACTAGAAGACCTCTGAGACCCCTTCCAGCTCTTCTGTTATTCTGTTATCTGGTCTTTCCCCAAGTGAAAGCTTCCAGCCTGGGAGATTCCTGTATTATCGGCAGAGAACAATAAAGTAGCTGGTTTGACCTCTGGGGCTGTTTGTGCCTTAGGTCAGCGCTCTGGAAGAAATTCAAGAGATGCCAACCCAGGTTTGAGAGGTTGTCAAATTTCTCTTAAGTCTGCGCCAACTGGGAAGATGCCAACTTGTCTAGACAGTCGCCACATCCTTGGCAAAAGGAGGAGGGAAAAGAGGAAGATTCACTGGCAAAAGGGCAATGCGGTGGCGTTTGCTTCAAATCCTGCTCTTCCTTGGGAGCACGAGCACCTGCAGGAGGCTGACAGGAAGCCAGGTCCTGCGTTGCCCTTGGCTGGAAGTCTCAAAGGACACGGAGGGTGGGAGGGAAAGCATTGAAGGGGAGCCTCCATCTTCCCATATCATGCATTTTACGGGCCTTGATTAGCTTTTAATGTCATTTAAGTAGGTCAGTGCAAGGGCCGGAGAAAAGCAAGGGAATGCCCTTCACACACACACACACACACACACAAGCACAACCCTTGTCCCTGGTTGAAGCTGCCTTGTGCAGTTGCCTCCTTCTGCTAACAGGGGTCTGCAAAGTCGGCTCTTTTAAGACTGGTGGACTTCAACTCCCAGAATTCCCCAGCCAGCTATGCTGGCTGGGGAACTCTGAGAGTTGAAGTCCACCAGTCTTAAAAGAGCCGACTTTGCAGACCCCTGTGCTAAGCTATGAGAAACTTTCTCCCTGCCCGAGGGGGCTCCTTGCTCCAGAAATCCCTTATTTGGAAAAACGTTCACGCCATGCAAACGTTCAGAGTGTTGGAAGAATTTACTTGGTCCAATTGTCTCAGCCGGATCACAAATAAACGCAAATACAAATGCAGACTTCTACTCCTGTTAGAGTCTTATTCCTTCAGCCACGTTACCATGGTGGGAGGTAGAAGCTCTGAGTGTACACGCAAAGCAGCAGAGCCCTCCCCCTCCTCTTCATCTTCTTCATCCTCCCAGGTCCTTGGAGAGGGCTTGATAGATGCCAAATCCAGTTTGAACATCTGGCTGACTGTGCAACAAACAATAAACAATAATAACAATAGTACAATACAATACAATATACAATAGCAGAGTTGGAAGGGACCTTGTAGGTCTTCTAGTCCAACCCCCTGCGTGGGCAGGAAGCCCTATACCATTTCAGACAAATGGCTATCTAACATCTTTTTAAAGACTTCCAGGGTTGGGGCATTCACAACTTCTGGAGACAAACTGTTCCAGAGGTTAATTGTTCTAACTGTCAGGAAATTTCTCCTTAACAATATCCACAAGGTTGACTTCCGTCCATCTGAGGTGGGTAACATGAAGACCCAGATTGTTCTTATCCTTTAGTAAGACTAAAGGATTGATGTATAGTAAGAGTCCATCCTGGATCGCGACTCTTGAAGCAACCATGTACCCAACTTTATATCATTTGGATAAACTTGTGACTTATAGGGAACTGCTGGATGGCGGAGGTAATCTTAGGTCCAAAACAAATTTAAAATCACGGGGAATTAATTTGGACTGGTGGGCATATACACAAATACAGTCAAGATACCAGAAAGACATGGGGAATTTTAACTTCCCCACAAGAATTCGATAAGGCCCTTTTGGAAACCAATAAAAAATGTATTTCTAAAGTATACAACCTCTTGCTGACATGAAATATAGGTGACAAAAATAATCAAAGACTCGATGATAGCCTGGGGGAGAAATTTCGGGTATTCATTGGATCTTGAAAAGTGGCAACAACTATGGAATAAAACAGCAAAATTAACGATGGCCGTGTCTTTTAAAGAAAATATGTATAAGATGCTCTACAGATGGCATATACCACCAGCAAGAATCGCGAAGAGGTTCCCTGGAACGCCCGAAGAATGCTGGAAATGCGAGTCAGCCAGGGGCACATTCTACCACCAATGGTGGACATGTCCACAAGCCCAAAGATATTGGAGTAGGATAAAAGATTGGCTTACGGAGATTACAGGAACCACCTTTCAATTAAAACCAGAGGCTCATTTAATGGGGAGAAACCCCGGAGGCATAAGGAAGATAGACTGGTATCTTTTCACACACATGACCTCTGCAGCCAGAATAGCATATGCACAATCTTGGAAAGGGAAAGAACTACCATCAGACCAACTAATTATCAACAAAATCTTCTGGTGTGCTGAATGCGACAGACTAACATATATTCTCAAAGACAGACAGGATGTAATATTTTATCAAAGTTGGGGGGAATGGTATGAATGGATGGAGGTAAAGAGACTACGGGATGAGAGATAGAGAAGGATATACAATGTAGATATGTAGATAGTAAATAAAATGAATGTATGGAGCAGTGGTAGTTATGGGGAATTGATAAATGTAAGATATAGACAAATAGAAATTGCTGGAATATCTAGGAACGTAGTAAGATGGTATACGATGTTACTTGGTAACTGTGTACATACTGTGTACATATAGGGGGTGGATTACTCCCAGTTGTATCTGTGTAGTTTTGCTTTGTCTTGTCAATGCGTTATTTATGTTCTTTTTTCTGTTACTAATTTACAATAAAATTATATATATATTTTAAAAAGGCCCAGATTGTTGAGGGCCAGAGGCTGACTCTGTAAAACCGCTTAGAGTGGGCTGTAAAGCACAGTGAAGTGGTATATAAGTCTAAGGGCTATTGCTACTGTTTTTCCTTCCTTCCTTCCTTCCTTCCTTCCTTCCTTCCTTCCTTCCTTCCTTCCTTCCTTCCTTCCTTCCTTCCTCCCTCCCTCCCTCCCTCCCTCCCTTCCTTCCTTCCTTCCTTCCTTCCTTCTTTCCTTCCTGTTTGATCCTGACCACCTCATGTGACTCAGCTTTCTGAGGTCAGTAAAATGAGGACCCAGATTGTTGGGGGCCAGAGGCTGATTCTGTAAAACCGCTTAGAGAGGGCTGGGAAGCCCTGTGAAGGGGTATATAAGAGTCTAAGGGCTACTGCTATTACTCATACCGTGAAAATCCTCAGGAGAAGAAACTAACACCTCTTCTACCAGTCACTTGGAAACTAATGTTCACCCATGTAAAGAAAAAACTTTGAACTTTCGGAAGCAACTGTGGGGAAACCCAGGGGAACATGATAAAAGGGCCTCCTGGATCAAAGATATTCAAAAACAAGCAACAAGAAACACAATGGAGACTATTGTAACAACAACTGATATGGCTGCAAAACAAGCAAAGAAGGTCAAGAACTGGAGCGCACCTGGCCTGGGCGAACTGCATGGATCCTGGCTAAAACACCTGACCAGCCTCCATCATCCGCTGGCCACTCCATTTGATGAAAGACTTCAAAGGGCAACAAGCGAAGGACGGTTAACATACTTATCATATGTATCAACCATCAGCGCCAGCCAATGAAATTTCTGAAACATTTTTAACTGTTCAGTTGACTGACTTTCATGAATAAAAGAGAATAACAACAACAACAACAACAAAATAATAAAAGAAATGGTGCAAAGGCAGTCAGGAAAAGTGAAGAACCAGAGTGCACCTGGACCAGATGAGCTACATGGCTTCTGGTTAAAGGCACTTACAAGTGTGCATGAAAGATTGGCAGCCCAAATGAACCAGAAAATGATGAATGGATGACAACTGGGAGGACATTTTTGATCCAAAAAGATAAAGGAAAAGGAAAGGACCCTGGAAACTATAGGCCAATCACCTGTTTGCCAACAACATCCAAGCTCCTTACTGGTATCATTGCAAACCAAGTTTATGGAGACTTGGAAAGAAATAACTTGCTTCCTGTGGAACAGAAAGGATGCTGCAAAAATTCAAGAGGAACAAAGGACCAACTGCTGATTGACAAGCTAATCCTAAAGAATTGAAAGAAAAGACGAACCAACCTGTTCATGGCTTGGATAGACTATAAGAAAGCGTTTGATTCACTTCCCCATAGCTGGATCAAGAAATGCCTGGAAATCTTTGGCATCAGCAGCAACATACAAAAAATCATGGAAACTTCAATGAATCTCTGGAAAACAAAACTTATGGCTAATGAAGAAGAACTGGGTGAAGTTGAAATTAAACAAGGCATTTTCCAGGATGATTCCCTTTCACCCCTTCTCTTTATACTCTCAATGCTACCACTGACAATCATTTTGAAGAAGATGAACTGTGGATACGAACTTGCAAAGAAAGGACTGAAAACTTCGCACTTGATGTACATGGATGATTTGAAGCTGTTTGGTAAAACAAAAGCTGAACGGAATTTATTAATTGAAAGCACAAAAGAATTTAGCCAAGACATTGGCATGCAGTTTGGAATTGACAAATGTGCAACAATGGCAACCAAAGCAGGCATAGAAGAAGATGGAATAGAACTTGAGAATGAAGAAATGCTAAAGGCAGTGAAACCAGAAGGTTACAAGTACTTGGGGATTTTTAGAGGCTTCTGACTTAATGCATAATAAAGTCAAGGAATCAACTTCAGCCAAGTACATTAGAAGAATTCACAAGATATTAAAGTCCAAATTGAGTGGAGGAAACATCATAAAAGCCATAAATACCTGGGCTATACCTGTGATTCGATACTCTGCAGGAATAATTGACTGGACCCAGATGGAGTTGGACAATTTGGATAGAAAAACGAGGAAGCTTATGACAATGAATCATGCTTTGCACCCTAAGTGATGTTGACCGATTATATCTACCAAGAGCAGAAGGTGGTCGAGGACTCCTACAAGTAAAGCAGACTGTGGAAGAAGAAAGACACAGCTTGAATGATTACATCCAGAAAAGTGAAGAACCAATGATTAAGGAAGTAAATAAAGGAGACCTTTTAAAGACAACTAAGTCAAAAGCTGAATATAAGAAAGAAGTAATTGAGAAACAAGCTGAAAATTGGAAAGCAAAGCTATGCATGGCCAATACTTGAAAAGTATTGTAGGCAAAATGGACCAAAAACTAACTTGGAACTGGTTAAGATCAGGAGTACTGAAAAAAGAAACAGAAGGCTTTATTTTGGCAGCTCAAGAACAAGCCTTAGCCACAAACTGCATGAAGGCAAACATTCAGCATGTTACCACCAACAGCAAATGTCGCCACTGTAATGAGAAAGATGAGACAGTCGACCACCTGATCAGTGGATGCACTACCTACAACACCATGACCGTGTTGCTAAGATCATTCACTGGAAATTGTGCCAGAAGTTTGGATAGCAAAAACTACTGAGAACGTCAGGTTGAGAAAGTTTTAGAGAATGAGAAAGTCAAGATCTTGTGGGACTTCAGAATTCAGACTGACAGGCACTTGTCCTACAACACACCTGATATAACAATAATTGAAAAGAAAAAAAGTATGGTTTGTTGACATTGCAATACTTGGTGATGCACGAATTGAAAATAAGCAGCATAAAAAACCACAAAATACCGGGACTTGCAAATTGAAGTTGAGCGACTGTGGAAAAAGAAATCATGTGTTGTCCAGATTGTAATTGGAGCCCTTGGAGCAAGACCTAAAGGGCTACTTCGCTATTTAGAAATTCTAAATTAACCAGACTTGAACATTCTGACTCTACAAAAAACCTCCCTACTTGGAACAGCTTCTATCCTCTGACGTTACCTTAACAGTTCCTAGGGCCTTGGTTAGGACTCAAGCTGTTGAGCTACCAACCAGCCCCAAAGGCTGTGAATCTTCCCAAAGATTAACCAATAATAATAAAGGCAAGCAAGGGTAGTACCAATAGTAAGAGGTGCGTTGGGTGCAGTCCAAAAACAACTGGAGTGCCACTTGAACACCATGATCGGCATTGACAAATTCTCCATCAGTCAATTGCAGAAGGTGGCTTTTCTTGGAGTTGCTTCCATCCTGGGATGATACCTGTAACACCACCAAACATCCAGATTTGTCTCTCCCAGGTCATTAGTAAGGATTCGATAGGTAGCCCAAAATGCCAACCCAGACTGAACATCTGGCTGAGTGTGTGATGATTAATAACATGGCACCAATAGAAGGAGGAGCAAAGAAGATAAGGAGGAGACATGATAAGAGTGCAGCCACACCACAAGGGCTAACAGGCCTTAGGCAGCAGTGGGAGCAATGAGAGGTTCAGCAGAGGGATGGCAGGAGGGAAAATGGTACCTTTATGTCCAACTGAAGAGTCGTCTTGAAGGGAGGAGCTGAAACCGTTCCAGATGTGATGGGGTGTTGCAGCATGGCCCCCATAAGCTCCTGTCTACGGAACAAAGACCAAGAAAAGTTTCCGTTTCTCCAAAGACCAAGAAAAATTTCTGTTTCTCCAAAGACCAAGAAAAGTTTCCGTTTCTCCAAAGACCAAGAAAAGTTTCCGTTTCCCCAAAGACCAAGATAACTTTCCCTTTCTCCAACACCCAAGGGCACGTGTTATGCACCCAAAGCTACGTAGGTATTAGGATGTGACCATATTAGGTATTAGGGTGTGATTATATTAAGTAACAATGCATATTATTGGACGATGTATTTACTTCCTTGTATTAGCCTGTATTAGCCTAATAAAAGAGGTTGCAGGGCGGTGCTCAGGGCTTCTAAGGTTCCACGCTGATCACAGAGCTTGCTCTGCCTTCGATCTCATGCTTAATCCAATCTGTGTCGTTGCCTTCTTCCTTGGAGCCCGCCCGGCCTATGGCTGAGCGCACCCCGGTCCAGGGGCCCCGCAGACCTGCACACTCACCGCGATATCTGGTGACCACGACGTGGACCTTGTCTAAGATCACATTGCCTTGACTCCCACCTTACACACCTCGGCGAAGGCTTTTCCGTAAGTATGGGCTCCTCACTTTCTCGAGTTTCGTCAGTTCACAGGGACGAACTCCTCTCTTTAGTCAAGAAGGCTAATTCTCTGCAAAAAGTTAACGGCACTACTGTTTATCCTCTCTCTAAGAAAGACCTTTCCGCCTTTCTCAAATATGCTTCTTTACACTGTCCTGCCTATCCTCTTGAAGGTTCTCTTCGCCTTTCCACTTGGCAGCGCTTGGGCAAATATCTCCACCAACACCCTCGCGCTCCTCCCCGAATCCTCTCCACGTGGCGCGCTGTTATGACCGCCCTCAACACTCTTTTTCCTCCTTCTACTTCTCCATCGGACCCTTCCGAGGAAAAATCCCTTTCTCCTATCACTGCTGAACCCCCTCTTCAAGAACCTTCCGAGGCTCACATTCCTTTTCCACCTCCATATGCTCCCCCTCCTCCTGTCCCCTCTCCTCCACCTCCTCCGCCTGAGCCCTTCGACGCTTTGCCCCCACTTTTGAATTCCTTTCAGCACGCCCTTGCTTCTGGTCGTGTTTCTGCTGAGGAACTTTCTTGCTTTCCTATGGTCCTTCACCAACCTGCGGGCGCTGCCGGCCCCCTTCCTCACTACGTCCCCATTGATTGGGACATATTGAAAGAAATAAAATCTGCTACTGTCAAATATGGTCTTTCTTCCCCTTATGTTCGCACTCTTCTTGAAAATGTATCCGCTCAACATAACATTTTGTTTTCTGAATGGCGTTCTATTGCTGGCATGCTCTTGTCTTCTGCGCCTCTTTCCACCTGGATGAATGACTATCGCTTTTCTGTGACTGCCACTGCTGCTCGCGGTTTGCCTCCTTTGGTCACCCTCGACCATCTTTTGTGTCAAGGCACTATCCAAACCCCCCTTCAAGAAATCACCATGGGGGGGCGGTGGTTATGATATCATGCGCAATGCTGCCTTAAATGCCTTTCGCCGTGTTTCTGATCCTACCAAACCTACTCAAGCTTTTTCTTCTATTCTCCAAGGGGCTACGGAACCCTATTCCGCCTTTATCGATCGCCTCTCTGAGGCCATCAATAAACAAATTGACAACCCTGATGCTCAAGCTGAACTTCTTGCTAATCTTTCTGTTTCCAATGCTAATGCTGAATGTCAAGCCATTCTTCGTCCTCTCCAATCTGTCCCTCATACTACCCTTGCTGACTATCTTCGCGCTTGCCAAGCGGTTGGTTCCGCCACCCACTCGGCTCACGCTCTTGCCGCTGCGCTTGCTACTCATTTGCAGCCCTCCCATCTCTCTCCTACTGAAACTGATTCTCTTTTCGTTGCCTCTCGTCCCTCTGGCAACTGTTTCAATTGCGGCAAACCTGGACATTTTAAAAACCAATGTCGCCAACCTGGCAGAGGCGGCCGCCCGCGCGGACTTTCCCGCGGCCCCGCGCCTCCCGCCAAACCTAAGACTGTTTGTCCCCGCTGCCACAAAGGTTTTCACTGGGCCTCGCAATGCCGCACTAACCCACCCCCCTCTACCTCTGTCTCGGAAAACTGATTTTGGGGCCTTCAAGTAGCCCCACTCCAAAGCCTGAAACCCCACCTCACTCCTCTGTGCTACCTCCTACCCTTTTTCCCGTTTCTTTGTCTGAAGATGTCTCCTACGACGACCCTGGCTCTGTCTTTACTCTCCCCCTGACAGTCACTCTTCTGCAGCCACTTCCGCCTTCCCACCCCGTTTTGCTCATGCCCCACTCCTCCCTCACTATTGAGGGCGTGGTTGCGGCTCCTTTTCTCTATGACTCCTCCTCCCTCAACCTTCTCTCACTGGCCGCTATTGGTGACCGATGCTTTTCTCTCCCCAAAGGCACTGTTGTTGCTACTCTCATTCTACTTCCCTCTCCTCCCGATTCCCTTTTTGCCCTCACTCAACCCGTAACCGCTTCCAAACCTTCCCTCACCGTTACTCTCAATGGCCTTTCCCTTTCAGGCCTGGTGGACACCGGCGCCGATGCCTCAGTAATCCGCCTCGCGGACTGGCCCTCCACCTGGCCTTCTACTGACTCCCCTTCTGTCCTTGGCGTAGGCGGCGCCCAAGCGGCCAAGGTCAGCTCTCAGTGGCTTGCTGCCACCACCTCTTGCTCCTCTGTTACTGCCTATCTCAAGCCTTATATTCTCCCGCTGCCCTTTAATCTTTGGGGCCGCGATCTTCTCTCTCAACTCCACGCCACCTTGCAAATTCCGTAACTATGAAACTTACCCTTTCCACTTCTCAACCTGTTTGGGTGGACCAATGGCCTCTTCCGTTGGAGAAACTTTCCGCTCTCCACACTCTTGTGAATGAACAGCTCACTCTGGGCCACATTGAACCCTCCTCTAGCCCCTATAATACTCCGGTATTCGTTTTAAAAAAGAAATCCGGCAAATGGCGCCTCCTACAGGATTTGCGACTAATTAACCTTATTATCCAACCAATGGGACCTTTGCAATGTGGCCTACCCAACCCTAACCTTATCCCACGGGATTTTGATTTAATTGTTATTGATTTAAAAGATTGTTTTTTCTGTATTCCATTGGACAAAGCTGACAGGATTTTGTTTGCATTCACCGTTCCGGAGCTTAACAACTCCAAGCCTACGGAACGATATCAGTGGAAAACACTTCCACAAGGTATGTTAAATTCTCCCACCATGTGCCAATATTATGTGGACTCCACTTTACACCAATATCGCCAGGAATTTCCTACACACTTGGTTTATCATTACATGGACGATATTCTTGTAGCGGCGCCAGGCCCCAAAGGGACCGTTTTGCGAACCTTGCCTCGCCTGACCTCACTTCTCACGGCGGCTGGCCTTCATATAGCCCCAGAAAAGGTTCAAACACGCTACCCTATTCAGTATTTGGGCCACAAAATGCTACAGGCCACAGCTTCCAACCATTGATATTCCATCCACCATGACCCTGGTGCAGCTACAACAATATTTGGGCACCCTCAATTGGGCACGCCCTTACTTAGGAATTCCTACCTCCACCTTGACCCCACTGTTCCAGGGCCTTACAGGCCCAAAGCACCCCGCCGACAAAATCATTCTATCTGAGGCACAGAAAGAAGCCATCCAGGAAATAAACACCCTTACACAACAGCGCTGGGTCGATCGCGCAGTACTTAACTTTCCACCTTCACTGGCGATCCTTTCCACTCCAGCACTACCCACCGCATTTTTGACACAAACACCCACCAAAAGTACACTGTTGATCTTGGAATGGATTCACTTGCCCCATACACCTCGCAATACCATCACCACAAAGGCACAGCAGATGGCGCAACTCATTGACAAAGGCCGTAAACGTGCCCGCCATCTCATGGCCATAGAACCAGATGTCATATACATTCCATTTAGATTATCACTTTGGGAACCACTTTTCCAACAGTCAGATGATTTACAATTTGCACTGGAAGGCTGGGTAGGAACCATTTCATGCCACCTTCCCGCGGACCCTAGGCTCCAATTGATCCGCTCATTGCCAATTTCTTTACAAACACCTATCGTTACTTCCCCAATTCCACAAGCCCTGACCGTCTTTACTGATGGCTCTAAAACACATGGCGCCTGCGTATGGCAGGTAGACAACACATGGCATAAACAACTAACATCGCCACAAACCTCTGCGCAACAAGCAGAATTGGCCGCCTTTATTCTGGCCTTACAAAAATTCCCATCTCAACCAATCAATGTCATCACGGACAGCCTGTATGTTTCACAACTTCTTTTACACATTTTTGCTGCATACATATCACCATCCACACCGCAACATATTATGCGGTTGTTTTTGCACTTGCAAACCTTATTACATGATAGACAACATCCTTTGTTTGTGGCACACATACGTAGTCATCAGAATTTACCTGGTATAATTTCAGAAGGCAATCAACAAGCAGATGCCGCCTGCAGCATTATGCCAGTTACCATTAAAACACCTATGCCCTCTCCCTTAACTGCGGGAGAGAGTCATAACAAAAAGGCATTAATGAAACAATTTGGAATTACTATGGCAGAGGCCACGGCCATAGTACAACAATGCCCGACCTGCAGCCTCCAGGCCAATAGCTTACCCCAAGGGGTGAACCCTAGAGGCCTGGAAGCTTGCGATACGTGGCAAATGGACGTTACACAATACGCTCCCTTTGCACCCTGGAAGTTTTTACATGAGTCTGTTGACACATTTTCAGGATTTATTATGGCCACGCCCCAAAAGGGTGAAACTACCAAACATGTTATTAATCATTGTATTCGTTCTTTTACAACGCTGGGATGCCCAAAAACCTTAAAGACAGACAATGGCCCGGCGTATACTAGTTCCCCCTTCGCGGAGTTTTGTCATCGTTGGTCCATTGTCCACAAATTCGGAATTCCATTCAACAGCCAAGGGCAGGCTATTGTAGAACGGGCTAACCAAACATTGAAGAATGCCTTAAATCGATTCACAGGGTCAAAAGGACTTAGTCCCCCTAGCCTCCCGGCGTTGCAAAATGTTTTAAACACATGTCTTTATACCTTGAATTTTCTCAACCTCTCTGGCACTCCTGCCTTTTATGCTGCATCCCGCCATTTTTCCAAACCTTCTGTTCCCACCTCCCGACCCCTTGTTTACTATAGACAATTGCCGGATCCAGCTTGGAAAGGACCAGCGGAGTTGATAACTTGGGGAAAAGGCTATGCCGCAGTACAATTGGACAATCGAGTCCTTTGGGTGCCAGCTCGCCATGTTTGGCCTTACCACGTGCCAGCTAAGCCTCCTGGTGGTCATCCTTCTTCCGCCTTTAATCAACCCCTAGCCGACGGTGTCACAGCCACAGCACCACACACCTGATGGACTGCCAACACCACCCGTAGCAACACCACGACGGGGTATGTTACCAACACACAACTCCCTCATTAGAACACACCAAACACGCTACACCGCCATTGAGGGCTTTCCATACTCCCGCACGATGTTTTGCTTCCAGAGATCTCCAATCAAAAAGAAAGGTACGGCTTCCGGTTCCGGCTCCAGCGGCGACGGGCGAGCCTAGTGCTCGCTCGCCGTTTTGTTGCTTTTTCTGCCCCCCCACGGGGGCGAGACGCCCCTTTTTTGGGGGTCTCCCGTAAAGCTGGCTTGCCTGGGACGCTCCCCCCCACGGCGGTGGGGGAAGCGACCCTTGTCTTCGGCTTAGGTGAAGGAGAACATGCTGCGGGGGGTTCTCCCTTCGTCAAAGGAAGACGGCGCCATTCACATCCATGTAGAGGGCTAAACGTCGATGTCGGAAGGCTTTCCGAGGCTTCAGCTGCAAGGGGAGAGTGAGTGTTCAAAAACTTGTTTTTCTTACTGTCAGCCGGGCTGAAAGGACTGGGAGGGGGGTGTTTGTTTTTAAAAAAAAACCCTCGGACTTAAGCGGCACTTGGAAATGGTTCCTCGCGGCGAGGAGCGGAAATCTTTAATCCTGACTGTTTGCGTTAAGGGAAAGTGGATTGCGGCTTGCTTGCAACAATGTTTCTAGGTCTGGCTGACACAATTTCTCTCACTACTTTCTCCTGCGGGCTCTGAGCTGGGCGGTGGAAAATGGCCTCTCTTTGTTCCCGATTGACTATTTTGTTTATGGAAAAATTTCAGCGTCTCTTTGCAATCTGGACTATCTCTGGCTTTTAATGAAGAATTTTTTTCTTTTGGATTTGTGATTTCTTTTCTGGAGTACCTTCGCTATCACACTTATTGAGTTGGAAAATTGTTTCTCTCTTGGTTCCTGAATTTTACAACGTTACAACCTTGATCAGAACTTTTGGCTCCCGGTCAGCCTCACCAACCCCACCCTGAAAACGCCATTTTAGTGGCATTGACTTTTACAGTTAGTCATGGCTCAGGAAACAGCACTGACAAGTTTAGAACAAAGGATGGCTTCTCTTGAAACTGTTATACAAACTTTGGTACAAGAAATTCAGGCCCAGAGGGCAGAAAACTTCAACTTCAAGAAGGAGTTATTGGACACACAGAAGCAAGTGCTGGAAAATACACAGAAGAATGAAGAATTGGAAGGGGGGTTGGCGGGGGTTAAGGGAGAGATTAAAAATGTTACTAAAGAGGTTGGGGAAACAAATGGGCATGTGTCTAGGATTGATATGGAAAGAATGACATATTTTTTGAGATTTCAGAATGTTCCTGAGGAATCTGGTGAATGCCTCCCTGATCTTATGAGCACGATTTTAGCAGACTATTTACAAAAACCTAAGGATGAGATCAGGGGGGACATTGACCTAGCCTATAGAATTAACTCAGCATATGCCAGGATAAATGAAGTGCCTAGAGAGATACATCTGAAATTTGTTAGAAGGTCAACCAGAGAGGAGATCCTGAAACTGCAGAGAGAAAGTCCATTAATCTATCAACAAAAAACAGTTGCTATCTTGAAGCAGATCCCTAGAAAGATTAGAGATGCAAGAAGGAAATTTTCCTTCTTGTCTAAAACATTGTTTGATCATGGGATTTGGTTCAAGTGGGTGACACCCGAAGGGATGCTGGTGTTCTGGGAAGGAGGAAGAGTGAGGATTAAAACAGTTGCTGAGGCGGAAGCCTTTCTTAAAAAACATTCCTCTATCCTGGGGGAAGATCCAGGGGGGACGGAGGGGGCCATGGCCCCGCCTACTGGGGGCCTGGAAGGAGAAAAAGAAGATTCAATTGCCAAGAGACTTAGATCAAAAAAATAACTTTGCCTTGACTTTTCTTTTGAACAACTTTGCATAATATTTGTATTTGGATTTTTTGTAAAGGACTGACAGTATAGAAATGAGAATTTAGATATATGTACACGCTTTCACTTTGTAGTGTGATGAAATTTTTTTTTTTAAAAAAAATTGTATTAATGTATTTTGAGGTCCCGGAAGAGCCGACGACTTCGACGTGAATGCTCTCAAAATTTCTTTGTATCCCTTACCCCATCCTATAGAAAATGTAAAACCAATAAAACTTTTTCAATAAAAAAAAGAAAAAGAAAAAAGAAAGGTACCATGTGGCGCTGGTTTTTTAACAACACTTGGCTCCCGGAAGAACCAGGACATTACTTAATAACATCCCAGTACACATCCACTCAGATTACCGTGATAAACCCCACCATTCATGATGCAGGACTGTACCAATGCAAAATTGTAAAAAATGTCGCAGGAATGGCCACTTCTACGCGCCTTGCCCTGCAACTAACTATACAACATAAGCCCCATCGCTTTCGTAACCTCATTCGTAACCAACGCTCTTTGAACGAACATCGCCCACTAACATACACATGGACAATTCGCGACTTTGAGGGCAACATATTAAATCAAACCAGCAACTATACCAATTGGCCATGGTATCCCGTATTGCAGTTTGATTTTGCAGAAATGAGAACGGGAGTTACAAAATTTGCGGATAAAGAACTACAGGCCAACATCTGGGACAAACAGGGCTCTTGCTCCCCGGCACCCGCTGATAACTATCGGATATACTTTTGCCCGGCCCACTCCACAGGGGACTCATGGGCCTCCTGCGGGTCGGTGGTGGATAAATACTGCAAGACTTGGAGCTGTGTTTCCACCGGACACATCTGGTGGGACCCCCCGACGAAAAACGATTATGTCTCCATCACCCGCCTACATGAACACTTATACTGTCCTAGCCGACCCTGTTGCGGCCAAAGACTAAATCCCATGGCTGTCACTTTTACGGACAAGGGCAAAACATTGCCCAAAAGTCAATGGGTGACAGGGTTTACGTGGGGGGGGGGGGAGAGAATGGAGTGGGGATGGGGACGATGGCGGGACCTTTTCTATTCGCTTGACTATTACCGTTCCTACCATTCAGATAGGTCCCAACCAAGCCCAGCCTTCCACATTTCTTTCCCCCTTGGCACACCGCCCCAACCCTTTGATGTCATTAATCAATTCTTCTTATTTTTTGTTCGCCGCAACGCTGAATGATACCTTCAAAACAGAACATTGCTGGCTGTGCCTTTCCAGTGTGCCTCCGTTTTACGAAGCTACTGCCTCCATTGAACCCATTGGGAACTATTCCCAGGACACTAATTGCAGGTGGCAGAACTCCTCCATCACAATTTCATCAATCACAGGTCGGGGATGTTGCTTGGGGAATGTACCATCCAATTATAGCCAATACTGTGTTAATTCATCACATCATTATCATTGTCAACTCTGGCTACCTGATTCATGATCTGGCCTAAATACAGAAGGAAGGGGGGGTTATAACCAGGTTTTTACCACCAACGGGGGAAATATCTCCCAAAGACTTACAGGCCAGTTTTTTATTCCTGGTAACAACTCCATTTGGGCATGCTCCACGGGCGCTACAGCCTGCGTCCACGGTGACACACTTATTCTTAATAAGGCATTTTGCATTCAAGTACAAATGATTCCCAAAATAACGTACTATCAACAAAATGACTTTCTTAACATGCTTGAACCTCCTGAGTACCCACTACGTCAAAAAAGGGAAGTAGTTACGGCTCTTACGCTCTCCGTGTTACTAGGATTAGGTGTGGCGGGGGCCTCCACTGGGGTGGCGGCCATTGTAACAGGACAACAGCAAATAGCCCACTTAAGCAAAGAAATTGATGAGGACCTGAAAAATATCGAAACCTCAATTACCGCCCTCCAAGAATCCCTTACATCTTTAGCGGAAGTCACCTTGCAGAACAGAAGAGGGTTAGATTTGCTGTTTTTCAGCAAAGGAGGGCTATGTGTAGCCTTAAAAGAAGAGTGTTGTTTTTATACTGATAAAACCGGAATAGTGAAAGATTCTATGGTAGAACTTAGAAAAAGGCTGAAAGACCGAGAGCATGCCAGACAACAACAAATGTCATGGTTTCAAAGTATGTTCAATTTTTCTCCTTGGCTTACAACATTATTATCTGCTATGTTAGGACCAATTATTATTATATTATTGTTATGTACCCTTGGCCCATGTGTTGGAACAAAATTGTTGCGCTTTTTGCAATCACGCTTAAACTCCTTGGGAGATGACCTGACGGAAACGAAGAAACAGGTAATGCTATTAAACTCACATATCAGACCTAATGAAAAAATGCCATTGCTGCACTTCTCGGATTTAGACATCAATTCGGCATCGGATGACGAAGGTATGGACCCAGCGGATTGAGGGCATCCGAAGGGAGGCCCTACATCCAATGGGAGCATGACCGCAGTCATCAGCTCTGAATAACCACAAGGTTTAGGAGCATTTCAAAAAACATAAACAGAGGAGATGTTGCAGCATGGCCCCCATAAGCTCCTGTCTACGGAACAAAGACCAAGAAAAGTTTCCGTTTCTCCAAAGACCAAGAAAAGTTTCCGTTTCTCCAAAGACCAAGAAAAGTTTCCGTTTCCCCAAAGACCAAGATAACTTTCCCTTTCTCCAACACCCAAGGGCACGTGTTATGCACCCAAAGCTACGTAGGTATTAGGATGTGACCATATTAGGTATTAGGGTGTGATTATATTAAGTAACAATGCATATTATTGGACGATGTATTTACTTCCTTGTATTAGCCTGTATTAGCCTAATAAAAGAGGTTGCAGGGCGGTGCTCAGGGCTTCTAAGGTTCCACGCTGACCACAGAGCTTGCTCTGCCTTCGATCTCATGCTTAATCCAATCTGTGTCGTTGCCTTCTTCCTTGGAGCCCGCCCGGCCTATGGCTGAGCGCACCCCGGTCCAGGGGCCCCGCAGACCTGCACACTCACCGCGATAATGGGGGGTCTGCAGATGTTTCCTCCGCCCTCTTTCCGCCCACCCAATAGGCAGGCCTTCTATGGAAGGCAGGCTGGTTCCCATTGGTTCTTTCCTGCAGGCTTTTCGTCAAAGAGCGACAAAGCCCCCCGTCCAACATCTCAGGTGCCGCCCCAAAGGAACAGGGGACAACCCGTTCCCCAAAGTCCCTGAAGGCCGGAGAAGAAGCAGCAGGTGGAAACTGACCCAGGAGAGAAGCAACCTGGAATTAAGGAGGGATTTGCATGAGAGTTAAAGTCATCAATGGGACGGCTTTCGTCCAGAAGTGGCCGGTGCTCCATCACGGGAGGTTTTCAGTAAGAGATTGGACCATCTGAAATGGTGCAGGATCCCCTCATTAAACAGGGGGTTGGACTAGAAGACCTCACAGGTCCCTTTCAATTCTGTTTTTCCTTTCCTTTCCTTTCCTTCCTTCCTTCCTTCCTTCCTTCCTTCCTTTCCTCCTTCTCCCTCTCCTCCTCCTTTATCAATTATTTCCTTTCATTTCCTTCTCCCTTCCTTCCTTCCTTCCTTCCTTCCTTTCCTCCTTCTCCCTCTCCTCCTCCTTTATCAATTATTTCCTTTCATTTCCTTCCCCTTTCCCTTCCTTCCTTCCTTCCTTCCTTCCTTTCTACCTTCCTTCCTTCCATTCCTCCTTCTCCCTCTCCTCCTCCTTTATCAATTATTTTCCTTCCTTCCTTCCTTCCTTCCTTCCTTTCCTCCTTCTCCCTCTCCTCCTCCTTTATCAATTATTTCCTTTCATTTCCTTCCCCTTCCCCTTCCTTCCTTCCTTCCTTCCTTCCTTCCATTCCTCCTTCTCCCTCTCCTCCTCCTTTATCAAATATTTTCCTTCCTTCCTTCCTTCCTTCCTTCCTTCCTTCCTTCCTTTCCTCCTTCTCCCTCTCCTGCTATTTTATCAATTATTTCCTTTCCTTTCCTTCCCTCCCTCCCTCCCTCCCTCCCTCCAGGAGAGGCAACCGCTTGTCCTTTTCTATTCTATTATTCTGACATGAGCAGCCACAGAGGAAACCAGAAGCCCCCCTCCTCAGCCAGACGTCCTTTGGGAGCCTGGATGCAGAGGATGCCCCTGCAGGAGAGGGGGCCATGTGTGCGGGGGTGGGGGTGGGGTGGAGGGGGGGGGCTGTCGGCAGGCCGCTGAAGTGGCCCATGAATGATGGATGAAGCTGTGCGGCTGAGCTGCCACTCTCCAGCGGAGGCATTAATAACTGCCAGGCTGCTCTGCAGAGGCGCGTCAGGGGAAGCCTTCCTCTCCTTCTCCTCTGCTGAAGAAGAGGCATCGACTGCTTCCCTCCTCGGCACTCGAGGCCCCCAACTCCAGCGCAAGGAGGGGGCCGCCTGGGGAATTTAATCCCTCACAAAAGGACAGAGGAGGCAAAACTTGGTGCAAAACTCAATCCGGGCACTTGGCTTGACAGGCGGGTGGGGAGGAGATGCGGCTTTGAAGCGAAAAGCCAAGTCCCAAAACTTTGGGAAACTTTTCTTCGCTTGTTGGTTTGGCGCTCAAGGGTGTGTGTGTGTGTGTGTGCGCGCTCTCCCCTGGAAGAGGCTGGTGGGCTAAGAGGACCTCATCCCCCTGCTGTCCACCTCTGACTTTTTACATTGTTTTTAAAATGTTAATCTGTTTAGTTTTAATATTCCAATATATTTCAATTGTTTTTCTATTTGATGGCCAGATCCCGAAAGATCTCCTGCAGGGAGAATTAGTGAAGGGAAAGCTCCCCAGAGGGAGACCCCTGCTGCGATAGAAGGATATCTGCAAGAGGGATCTAAAGTCCTTCGGGATGGACATTAACAGCTGGGAAACCTTGACCTCTGACCGTTCAGCTGGGAGGCTAGAGGCGCAGCATGGCCTTCCCCAATTCGAAGAGACACTCGTTCAGCAGGCTGAGGCCAAGAGGCCGTCCCGGAAGCAGCAAAATCTGGTGGAGGGCTGAGCAGGGGGCAGAATACAATGCAATACAATAGCACAGTTGGAAGACACCTTGGAGGTCATCTAGTCCAACCCCCCTGCCTAGGCAGGAAGCCCTATACCATTTCAGACCAATGGCTATCCAACACCTTCTTTAAAACTTCCAGTGTTGGGGCATTCACAACTTCTGGAGGTTCCACTGATGAATTGTTCTCACTGTCAGGAAGTTTCTCCTTAGTTCCAAGTTGCTTCTCTCCTGGATTAGTTTCCACCCATTGCTTCTTGTCCTGCCCTCAGGTGCCTTGGAGAATAGCTTGACTGCCTCTTCTTTGGGGCAACCCCTGAGACACTGGAAGGCTGCTATCATGTCTCCCCCGGTCCTTCTCTTCATCAAACTAGACCTACCCAGTTCCTGCAACCGTTCTTCATATGTTTTATCCTCCAGTCCCCTCATCCTCTTGGTTGCTCTTCTCTGCACTCTTTCCAGAGTCTCCACATCTTTTCTACATCATGGCGACCAAAACTGGATGCAAATATTCCAGGTGTGGCTCAGTGCCCTCGGTGTGGAAGGGATCGCCACTCCCGAATTGGCCTTTTTAGCCACACCAGGTGCTGCTTTAGGACCTCTTTCCAGAGCACGATGCCACAGTCTTTTGAGACTGAAGGATGGCAATGATTTTCTATTTGTCTCATAACCTGTGTAGGAAGTCAAAGCCAGCCCCTCTCCTAGAAAAATGAAATACCCTGGGAGATACTGAAAAGAATATTATATTTCCCTGGATAAGAAATGGAGAAACACATTTTTAGGCAGGAAACAGACTCACTTTTAATAGCCCCCCCCCCTTGTCAATGGGCCATTAAAGGACTGGGACGGTCTGTTTCTACATAACAAAGGTAGGGTTAACCTACAGAAACTCACCACAAGGCACTGGGGCAAATTATATCAGCCAGCAAGGCAACCAAACTTGGGCTCAAACCACAGCCTAGAGCCATGATGGCGAACCTATGGCAGGCATACCACAGGTGGCACGCGTAGCCATTTATTAGGGCATGCCAGGCGTTGCCCTGCCAGCTCCACTTTGGCCTTCTTTTTTGGCTATTTTCTGCCCTCCGGAGGCTTCAGAGAACCTCCTGAAACCTCTGGAGGGCCCCCGGGGGTGGGTGGGGGGCTGTTTTCGCCCTCCCTCGGCTCCTAGAAAGCCTCTGGAGTCTGGGGAGGGCAAAAAAAGCATGCCAAAAGTGGGGGGAGGACTTGTCACATGCACATGTGCACTGGGGTCACACACATAGCTTCCCCTGCTCTTGGCACGCCCTCCAAAAAGGGTTGGCCATCACTGGCCTAGAGAGTGCCCCCCCCTTGGCCCCACTGGAGTCTGACAACCAATCAGAAGACCAGATCAATTTTATCAGACTATTTACGTAAACCCAAAGAGGAGATCATGGGGGACATTGACCTAGTCTACAGAATAAACTCAGCATATGCCAGGATAAATGAAGTACCCAGAGAGATACATATTAAATTTGTTAGAAGGTCGACAAGGGAGGGAATCTTGAAGGCGCAGAGGGAGGGTCCGTTAATTTACCAACAAAAGGAAGTCGCCATCTTGAAGCAGATCCCAAAAAAGATTAGAGAGATGAGACGGAAATATTCCTTCTTATCTAAAAAATTGTTTAACCACGGGATTTGGTTTAAGTGGGCGATGCCAGAAGGGATGTTGGTGTTTTGGGATGGAGGAAGAGTAAGGATTAAAACAGTTGCTGAGGCGGATGCCTTTCTTAAAAAACATTCCTCTATCCTGGGGGAAGATTCAGGGGGGACGGAGGGGGCCACGGCCCCGCCCGCTGGGGGCCAGGAAGGAGAACAAGAAGACACAATTGCCAAGAGACTTAGATCTAAAAAATGACTTTTATTTTTATTTTTATTAATACAGTATAATTTTTGTCTGGATGTTTGTACACGACTGCCAGCATAGAATTCAGAATTTATATGTAAGCTTTTATTTTCACCTTGTTGTATTATTGAAAAATGTATTACCAATGTCTTGTTAAGAAGCCCGGGAGGGCCAACGTTCCCGACGTGAAAGTTCTCAAAATATCTTTTTAATTCACCTTACCCTACCCTTTTTCGTTAAAAAAATTGTAAAACTCAATAAAACTTTTTCTATAAAAAAAAAAAAAAAGAAGAAGACCAGATCAAGATCAAAGGCCAGAGAGGGCATAGAACCAGGGACTTTCAGCATCTCTGCTTCTCTTTTCTTCTCCACCCAACATCTGGACGCATGGGAGTCCCCCTTTTCTGTCCAGGAGCTCAAGCCACGGGAACCTGTCCACCATTAAACCACCTTTCCAAGCAGCCTCCGTGTTTCCAGTGTCTTTCCCCCCACTTGGAGCTGAACCCAGAAGGACGTTTCTCCCAACGCCTGTCAGCCCGCTCAGCGTCACCTTAAAATGGGGATGAGAGACACAAAAATGTAATGAATGACCACATTCCCAGGAAGAGTTTTTGCAGGATGTGAAGAAACTAAAACCAAAGTCCAAGAAACATCCAAATACCCTTATCTGGACCAGAGAGGTCCAGTTGCAGGCTCAGCCCATTGCACCAGGAAACCTGGGCAGCCGAGGAAGAGGAAGGTTTACATTGAAAGAAGATGATGATAAAGAAGCAGAAGGAAAAGCTGTGCTGGAATCACCAGAGGTATTTTCTTCCAGAATCCCAAATTAACTTCTAAACCTGGGATGACATTAATAACTATCAAAATGGGAAAAATATTGGTCTTTAAGATGCTGGATGGCGCACTGTTGTGGCCCAGCCGGCTCCGGATGAGCTGCTGACGGACTCTTCTAGCGAACAGCCCTATGAGTCTGCTCTGGAGAAGGAGGGAGGCCTTGGGGAGTGCTCAGAGTCAGAGCAGGACGCAGAGAAGCTGGCTGGCCACCAGGAGGTGCCTGGGTCATGGAGCAGTGGGGAGGATCAAAGGCAGTTTGCCCATGATGCCAGAGTGAGCAGGGCTGAGAGGCAGAGGCAACAATTACATCGAAGGCAGGCTCACAGACAATTAAGCGCCAGGTGGTTGCTGAGTGGCCACTCCCAAGAGAGCTTATAGGTGAGACGTTGGGAGGGGACATTTGCAGGAAGCAACCGATTGAACTTCCGATTGAACTTCAGATTTAGGTACTGCGCATGCGGGAAAATGGCGGTCTGCCTCTGAGCTCCGTTGGGTCCCGGAGCTCGTTGGCTTAAAAAAGCATGCTGCCCGGCCTGTTACCCACTCTTAAGGGCCGGGCCCAGTGAGCTGCTTACCCTAGCAGCAGATCGAGACCAGGACGGTCCTCTAGGGTAAGGTAGCGGCGGAGACATCGCGGAGGATGCCGGGTGCGGATGGCGGCCGGAACGTGGCGGTTGGAACGCCGGCCTTAGGAGAAGGAGGCCGATGCGAACGCCGATTCTAAGCCGGATTTCGAGCTGGAGGCCAGGAGGAGGTGGTGGCCGGGGCTGGAGCGGCACTGGGACAATCTGTGGAGCTGCGTTTATTGAGCTGGGACGATCTACGGAGCTACGGCCATTGGGGAGGATTGGAAATGGAGGAGAGGCCAGATCGGGCCGGGCTGGGCTGGGAGAAGAGCGGCCGGCCCGAGGCCTCTTGGAGGAGGTGAGACTCTCTTTTGGGCAGTGGAAAGAACGGCTGGGAGATTTTTTACAACATGGCCGTGGCCTGTGCATCCTTTGTGTTATCGTCCAGCCACTGGAGCCCCTGGATGGGCCTGATCGGGCCGGACCGAGGGCTTCGCTGGCTGGGGCGAGGCCGGGCCTGGGAGATGGAAGAGTGGTCGGCCCGAGGCCTCCAGGAGGAGATGAGTCCAGGCGGCCGGAAGGACCTTGAGATTCGTTAATAACAATAACAGTATGGTTGAGGCCTATAAGAACTTTTATCCGGACCTGGCTAGGAGCAGGAAGAGCGTCCTGGCCTGGTCTCCTCTTGAGAGGACGCAAGGCCAGAAGAGCCCTCTCAAAATCTGGGCTCCAGAGACTGCCCCCCCCCTCAACTATTCCCCAAATTACATCCATGTTACCCCACCCGGACAGACTATTTTAACACCTGCGATGAATTTTAAGATCAAAGCCGGACTATTTCTCACTGAGCATGTGAATGTATTTATTTATTTTTTAACATCTATTTTACCATCTAAATTGCCAACGATGCTCCCTATAATCAATTATACGACCCATTTTATATTCTATATTATATTTGTACTGTATTTATGTGTCTATATATTTATATATTTATGTATTTATATATTTATATACCTACGTGTCTATGTATTTATATATTTATATTTATATAGTATAATTATATTATGTATTCTAAGGCAGACCTTATGCTACTGCGAGAGTCCCCGCTCTCGCAGGTCTGGCCCTCCTCTTTAACGAGGGCCCGCCTTGATGAGGGATTTATTAATCCGGAGAGGTGGGCGAAGTGCGGCCTCAGGGGTTTTTTAGTTAAAAATTTCTTGTCTATTTTAGGGGGTACCAGGGAGGGGGGAGGGTATAGACAGGTGGAGACTAGCCAGAAGGGAACGGGCCGAGCCAGCAGATTACGGAAGGAGGCAGATGGATCCGCTAAGAGGGGGGATACAGGGGTCATCTCCATGGAGGGCCTACCCATTGAGAGGGTGGCAGGGAGAGGCAGATCCGATGGGAGACAAGTTCCATCCTCCAGGTTGGGGGCACGAGGCCGATGGTTACAAACGGTCAAGTGCCACAACCCCCGCAGGCTAGGTGGCCAGGGAGTACAGAGCCAGGGCCTACGGCTGATGTTTTGCAATGCCAGGTCCGTGGTCAACAAAGCCCCCCTCATTCATGACCTTGTGTCAGAGGGGGAGCCGGACCTGGTAGGAATTGCGGAGACCTGGTTGGGCCACGAGGGAGGACTCCCCCTTGTTGAAATGTGCCCACCAGGTTACCGCGCTTTTCATCAGCCCCGGGCCCTAAGCAGGGGTGGTGGGGTAGCGGTTATTATTAGGGAAGGTCTGGAGCCGAGAGAGACCATTGTGCCACAGACTACCGGTTGTGAGTCCCTCTGTGTGAAGTGGGGCCTAGGGAGGCAGTTGGGCTTGCTGGTTGTATACCTGGCTCCCCGCTATGTAACAGCAGCCCTGCCCGAGCTCCTCGAGGTGATCGCTACGATGGCAGTCGAGACCCCCCGACTTTTAGTCATGGGGGACTTCAATCTGCCATCGGTGGGCGAATCATCCGGGGTAGCTCGGGAGTTCATGGCTTCCATGACGGCCATGGACCTGACCCAATTAATTCAAGGCCCCACCCACGAGGGTGGACATACACCGGATCTCATCTTTGTCTCAGGCCAATGGAAGAGTGATCTGGGTATAGGGGATTTAGTCATCACGCCCTTGTCATGGACAGACCACTCACTTCTCCGGCTCGACTTTCCAACCGCTGCCCCTCACCGCGGGGAGGCGGAACCTGAGTCACCCATTTGGTTCCGCCCCAGGCGCCTGATGGACCCCGATGGGTTCCAGGCGGCGCTTGGGCCACTTCCTGTACCCCTGACCCGCGCCCCAATGGAGGACCTGGTGGCCGCATGGAACACTGCGACCACGGGAGCCTTGGATCGGGTTGCGCCCTTGCGGCCTCTCTTGCGGCGGCGAGCCACCCTGGCTCCTTGGTTCACCGAGGAGCTAGGGGTGATGAAACGCCACAAGAGATGCCTAGAGAGAAGATGGAGGTCTACTCGATCTGAATCTGACCGAACACAGGTAAGAGCCCATTTACGGACTTACATTGTGGTGCTGAGAGTGGCCAAATGCCATTTGGTATGGTCTGCGCGTGCGCAAGATGGCGGGTTAGCTCCGGAGCTCCGTGAGGGCTGCGGAGGTTTTTGTTAGCCTTTTAGTGCTCCCAGCCCTCTCCTATGGCTTAGAGGGCTGGGTATCGGTAGGGAATCCATCCTGGCGTGCAGGATGAGGTTCGCGCCGTTCTCGGAGGCGTCGGGAGCGGATACGGCTCCACGGACGCTGGGACGGTGGGAGCGTCTGGAGCGAGCCGCTTGGAGCCGTTTGGAGCGGAGGCGGAGGCCGGAGGTGGAGGCGGAGGCCGGAGCCGAAGCAGAGCGGAGGCCGGCGTCTTCGGCGCCTGAATCAGGGCGGGATGCCGGTCGCGCCTAAGAGCCCCCGATGCTGTGTCAGCTGTGGCTTGCCGAGGGCAGAGACGGAGGTGAGAGCTCCGAGTGGTCAGCGGCAACGGCGTTTGCTGGAAATGTGGATGGTGGCGGTGAGAGCGCCGGGAGGTGTGGAAAGGATGGTGAACGAGATGGCAACCGCGGGAGATGGAGTGTATGGCGGCTGCGGGAGATTGGCGGCGGTGAGAGAGCCGGAGAGTGGAGAGCGCTGGAGGGAAGGACGATGGCAGCGGTGAGAGCGCTGAGAAGTTGGCTTGTGAATGAGAGAATCCTGAGGCGACCGCTGGAAGCCTGGCCGACGGCGGTGGGAGCGCCGAGAGGCCGGTGGACAAGGCGGAGGCACAGGAGAGACAGATGGCGACGGTGAGAGCGTCGAAAGGGAACGCAAACGGCCATGCTGGCCAGTTGTCCATCTTAACTTCCTCCCTTTTGAGAACTAAGCCATGATATCCCGAAGACGGTATTTGTCCTTGATTTTGGACCGGAACAACTAACTGACTATCTTTAACTGACATTGCGAGCTTATCATCTTTTAATCCTTACTGGTTGCACTTTATTTCAGCTTAATAGCTATTAATGAAATGTATTTTAACTTGGCTAACAATTTTTTAACTTTTAAATCTTTGTATTTTAAACCCCAGCCCCACAAATGAATTCCATCATATTAATTATTTATTAACAACTTTTAGTACTTTTAGTATCTATTTATAACATATGTATTCCAGAGCTAGCCTTTTGCTGCTGCGAGAGTCCCCGCTCTCGCAGGTTTGGCCCTCCACACTATCGAGGGCCCGTCTCGATGAGGGATATGTTAATCAGGAGAGACGGGCGAAGCGTGGCCTTAGGGGATTTTTAATTACTAAATTATTGTCTATTTTAGGGGGCTCCAAGGGGGGGGATGGGTATAGACAGATAGAGACGACAGAACAACAGGAAAGGGGCCGGACCGGCAGCCGACGGGAGGAGACGGTAGGTTCAGATTTGAGGGGGGGACCATTAGTCGTTTTACCGGAGGGCGCGCCAATTCAGACGGTTGTGGGGAGGGGCAGGGCCGAGGGGAGACAAATTCCATCCTCCCGGTTGGTGGCACGTAGCCGTTGGCTACAAACGGTTGGGTGCCGCAACCCCCGCAGGCTAGGTGGTCAGGGAATACAGAGCCAGGGCCTGCGGCTGATGTTCTGCAACGCCAGGTCCGTGGTCAACAAAGCCCCCCTCGTTCATGAACTTGTGTCAGAGGGGGAGCCGGACCTGGTAGGAATTGCGGAAACCTGGCTGGGCCACGAGGGAGGACTTCCCCTCGTTGAAATGTGCCCGCCAGGTTACCGGCATTTCATCAGCCGCGGGCCCTAGGCAGGGGTGGTGGGGTAGCGGTCATTATTAAGGAAGGCCTTGAGCCGAGAGAGACCATTGTGCCTCAGACTACCGGCTGTGAGTCCCTCTGCGTGAAGTGGGGCCTAGGGAGGCAGTTGGGCTTGCTGGTTGTATACCTGGCTCCCCGCTATGTAGCAGCAGCCCTGGGGGGTTTTTAATCTGCCATCGCTGGGCGAATCATCCGAGGCAGCTCGGGAGTTCATGGCTTCCATGACGGCCATGGACCTGACCCAAGTAATTCAGGGCCCCACCCACGAGGGTGGACATACGCCGGATCTCATCTTTGTCTCAGGCCAATGGAAGAGTGATCTGGGTATAGGGGATATAGTCATCACACCCTTGTCATGGACAGACCACTCACTTCTCCGGCTCGACGTTCCGACCGCTGCTCCCCTCCGCGGGGAGGTGGAACCAGAGTTACCAATCTGGTACCGCCCCAGGCGCTTGATGGACCCGGATGGGTTCCAGACAGCGCTTGGGCCATTTCCTGTATCCCTGACCCGCGCCCCGATGGAGGACCTCACGGCCGCATGGAACTCTGCTGCCGTGGGAGCCTTGGATCGGGTCGCGCCCTTGCGGCCTCTCTTGCGGCGGCGAACCACCCTAGCTCCTCGGTTCACTGAGGAGCTGCGGGTGATGAAGCGCCGCAAGAGATGCCTAGAGAGAAGATGGAGGTCTAGCCGTTCTGAATCTGACCGGACACAGGTAAGAGCCCATTTACGGACTTACATTGTGGCGCTGAGAGTGGCCAAACGTCATCATTGTGCTACTCTCATAGCATCCGCAGAAAACCGCCCTGCCGCCCTGTTTAGGGTGACCCGCTCCCTCCTTCAACAGAGAGAGCGGGAAGTCCCACTACAGGGTAGAGCAGAGGAATTTGTGACTTTTCTGCAGGAGAAAACCGCTCAGATACAGAATGAGCTAGCCCCCATTCCTGGTCCAGTGGGATGCCACGAGAGAGATCTTGTTTGGGAGGAGTTTGACTCCGTTACTTCCGAAGATATGGACAGGTTACGTGGGCGACTGCGAGCCACCACATGTTTATTGGACCCGTGTCCCTCCTGGCTTGTACTGGCATCCTGGGAGGTGACACGAGGCTGGCTCCAAGAGGTTGTCAACGCATCCTTAAGTGAGGGTTCCTTGCCTGCTTCCCTAAAAGAAGCTATGGTGAGGCCCCTCCTTAAGAAGCCCTCTTTGGACCCAGCTCTTTTAAACAACTATCGTCCAGTCTCCAACCTTCCTTTTTTAGCGAAGGTTGTCGAGAGTGTGGTGGCACAACAGTTTCCCCGTCACCTGGAGGAAATTGAGTATCTAGATCCGCGCCAGTCCGGCTTTCGGCCCGGGCATAGCACCGAGACGGCATTGGTCGCGTTGGTAGATGATCTCTGGAGGGCCAGAGATGGGGGATGTTCCTCCATCCTGGTCCTATTAGACCTCTCGGCTGCTTTCGATACCATCGACCATGGTATCCTATTGCATCGGCTGGGGGGGTTGGGGGTGGGAGGCACCGTTTTACGGTGGTTCTCCTCCTACCTCTCTGGCCGATCGCAATTTGTGTTGGCAGGGGAGCAGAGGTCGACCCCGAGACCCCTCACATGCGGGGTGCCTCAGGGGTCGGTCCTCTCGCCTCTCCTGTTCAACACATACATGAAGCCGCTGGGTGAGATCATCCGTGGTTTTGGGGTGGAGTACCATCTTTACGCTGATGATACTCAGTTGTATATTTCCACCCCAAACCACCCCAACGATGCTGTAACGGTGATGTGCCAGTGCCTGGAAGCCGTACGGATCTGGATGGGAAGGAACGGACTCAGACTCAACCCGACCAAGACCGAGTGGCTGTGGTTTCCGGCTGCCCGATTCAACCAGCTCACTCCATCGCTGGCCATAGGGGGCGAACATCTTGCCCCTGTGGATGGGGCGCGCAATTTGGGTGTCCTCCTGGATACCCGGCTGTCCATGGAAGATCAAGTGACAGCCGTGGCCAGGAGGGCGTTTTACCAGGTTCGCCTGGTTCGCCAATTGCGGCACCTATTGGATCGGGACGCCCTTCGCACAGTCACTCATGCTCTCGTGACATCCCGACTGGACTATTGCAACTCTCTCTACATGGGGCTCCCCTTGAGGTGCACCCGGAGGCTTCAGCTAGTCCAGAATGCAGCCGCGCGAGCAATTATGGGGACCACTAGGTCGACCCACATAACCGCTCTTGCGCGAGCTGCACTGGCTACCTGTCGTCTTCCGGGTGCGCTTCAAGGTGTTAGTTATCATCTTCAAAGTGCTCCATGGCTCGGGACCTAGCTATCTGCGGGATCGGATCCTGCCCCATACATCCTCACGGCCGATCCGCTCCCACAGAGAGGGACTTCTCCGGGTGCCGTCCACTAGACTCTGTCAGCGGGCGACTCCCAGGGGAAGGGCTCTCTCTGTGGCGGGCCCGGCCCTCTGGAACGACCTTCCCCCCGATATCAGGATGACCACTGACCTCCGCTCCTTCCTTCTCAAGCTAAAAACACACTTCTTCTGTCTGGCCGGCCTAGGATAGTCTCTCTGTCTTTGGGTTTTTTTAATGGGGTAGCACATTTTTAGCGAATTTTTAGCACAGGGTTGGTTTAATTGTTTTTTATGAAATGTATGTATTTTTTGACTGTTTTATTCTGCCTGTGCACCGCCCCGGGTCCCTGTGGGGAGAGGGTGCGATTTAAAAATAAAATTATTATTATTATTATTATTTATCATTGTGCCACTCTCATAGCATCCGCAGATAACCGCCCTGCCGCCCTGTTTAGGGTGACCCGTTCCCTTCTTCAACAGAGGGTGCGGGAAGCCCCATTGCAGGGTAGAGCAGAGGAATTTGTGATTTATCTGCAGGAGAAAATCGCTCAGATCCATAATGAGTTAGTCTCCATTGATGGTCCAGTGGGAGGCCACGAGGCGGATCTTGGTTGGGAGGAGTTTGACTCTGTTACTTCCGAGGATATGGACAGGTTACGTGGGCGACTGCGAGCCACCACATGTTTATTGGACCTGTGTCCCTCCTGGCTTGTACTGGCATCCTGGGAGGTGACACGAGGCTGGCTCCAAGAGGTTGTCAACGCTTCTCTAAGTGAGGGTTTCTTGCCTGCCTCCCTTAAAGAGGCCATGGTGAGGCCCCTCCTGAAGAAGCCCTCTTTGGACCCAGCTTTATTAGTCAACTATCGTCCCGTCTCCAACCTTCCCTTTTTGGCGAAGGTTGTTGAGAGTGTGGTGGCACAACAGTTTCTCCGTCACCTGGAGGAAGTTGATTATCTAGAGCCGCGCCAGTCCGGCTTTCGGCCCGGGCATAGCACCGAGACGGCATTGGTCGCGTTGGTAGATGATCTCTGGAGGGCCAGAGATGGGGGTCGTTCCTCCATCCTGGTCCTATTAGACCTCTCAGCGGCTTTTGATACCATCGACCATGGTATCCTATTGCATCGACTGGGGGGGTTGGGGGTGGGAGGCACCGTTTTACGGTGGTTCTCCTCCTACCTCTCCGGTCGATCGCAATTTGTGTTGGTAGGAGAGCAGAGGTCGACCTCGAGACCCCCCACATGTGGGGTGCCTCAGGGGTTGATCCTCTCGCCTCTCCTGTTTAACACATATATGAAGCCGCTGGGTGAGATCATCCGTGGTTTGGGGTAGAGTATCATCTCTACGCTGATGATACACAGCTGTATATATCTACCCCAAACCACCCCAACGATGCCGTAGCGGTGATGTGCCAGTGCCTGGAAGCCGTGCGGATCTGGATGGGAAGTAACAGACTCAGGCTCAACCCGGCTAAGACCGAGTGGCTGTGGTTTCCGGCCGCCCGATTCAACCAGTTGACTCCATCACTGGCCATAGGGGGCGAACACCTTGCCCCTGTGGATGGGGCGCGCAACTTGGGTGTCCTCCTGGATACCTGGCTGTCCATGGAAGATCAAGTGACAGCCATGGCCAGGACGGCATTTTACCAGGTTCGCCTGGTACTCCAGTTGCGCCCCCTATTGGATCGGGATGCCCTTTGCACGGTCACTCATGCCCTCGTGACATCCCGACTGGACTATTGTAACTCTCTCTACATGGGGCTCCCCTTGAGGTGCACCCGAAGACTTCAGCTGGTCCAGAATGCAGCCGCACGAGCAATAATGGGTACCGCAAGGTATACCCATGTAACACCGCTCTTGCGCGAGCTGCACTGGCTGCCTGTCGTCTTTCGGGTGCGCTTCAAGGTGCTAGTTCTCATCTTTAAAGCGCTCCATGGCTCGGGACCTAGCTATCTGCGGGATCGGATCCTGCCACATACATCCTCCAGGCCGATTCGCTCCCACAGAGAGGGACTTCTCCGGGTGCCGTCCACTAGACTTTGTCAGCGGGCGATGTCCAGGGGAAGGGCCTTCTCTGTGGTGGGCCCAGCCCTCTGGAACGACCTTCCCCCCGACATTAGAACAACTACGGACCTCCGCTCCTTCCATCAGAAATTAAAAACACACTTTTTCTGCTTGGCCGGCCTAGGTTAGTCTCTACCTTAGGGGTTAGGGAATGTTAATTTTAAAAAATGGGGATTTTAGTGCAGGGACAATTAGATTTAATCTGTTTTTACTGTATTTATTTATGTACATATTTTATGTTGTTTTAATTTTTTCCCTGTGCACCGCTCCGAGTCCCCCTGGGGAGAGGACGCGGTATAGAAAAATAAAATTATTATTATTATAGTATTCCAGAAAGCCTGAGCCTTCTAGTCGTGTTTGGGATTCCGTGAGTTATCTGGGCTCTTAGCCAAAGCATTTGCTTATCTCGTAATTAAGCAGTGGTAAGCAGCCTAGTCTGTGTGATTCAGCTCGTGGGATAGAACAGCGCATTGACCCTATATTACATTTATTATGTAAGACTTTTATGAGTTACACCTCAAACCGGTGTAGGGCACCCCAGTCACTTCAAGGAAAAAAAGAAACTTACGTTGATTTCAACATGGACATGGAGTTTCAAAAACATGCTGAAAACATAAGCAAAGGAGTAAGACAGGGATGGCCTCTACTCCCCCTGTTATTTATCCTCTCAATAGAGACATTGAAGGTACAAATTAGACAGAACCAGGACATAAAGGGATTGAAAATTAGAACACAATAGGAATCCAAAATGCAGGCCTTTGCAGACGATCTAGCATTTATCATAGAGGAACCCCTAGAAACTGGACTAATATTGTTACAAGACATAAAACCAATTTGGTAAAGTGGCAGGGCTTAAAATAAATAAAGAGAAAACTAAAATATTAACTAAGAATCTAACCAAAAGACAAAATGAAGAACTGGAGGAGAAACTGGGAATTTGGAGGGCCAAGGAAATTAAATATTTGGGAATATCGTTATCGGAAAAATGTATCACAATAAAAGAAGATAACTGCAATAAATTGCTATTGTGGCAGAGGGGCCAGGGGACCCCAACCCCTGGACCTAGAGTCCAGCCCTGACCCCTTGGAAGGTTTGTCCGCTTGCCCTTAGGATATCTTGTGCAAGATGTGTGGGTGTACTTCTCTGTTCTCAAAAGTTCTGAAAGTATTACAAATATTGCTGAAACCTTGCTTCAAGGGATGGAAAGAGGAAGTAACTGGAGGAGAAGGGGAGGTGTAAGATAGAAACCCTATATGGGAACTATAGCTGGCTTAGAGACTGCGGATGCGCGAAGATGGCGGTCTGCCGCCGAGCGCTCTGAGGGTCGCAGAGGCTTAAGGGCTACGAAACATGCTGCCCGGACAGCTGTAAGGCCGGACCTAGGGAGCGGACCACCCCGGCTATCTTTTGAGACCAGGAGGGTCTCCCGGGGTGGACAGGCGGCTCCGGAGGGGTGACGCTGGTCGGAGGGCTCCAAAAACGCCGGGACGGAGGCTGAAGAGGCCGGAGTTTGAGGAGGCCGGAGGCTGAGCGGCGCGGCGGACTGGAGCCGGGACGGCCAGGCTGGGCGGCAGCGGAGGCAGCGGAGATGGCTTTGAAGGTCATCGGATGCCGTCGGAGGTACCGGGCCATCCGCTGACGGATAGGTGGGGCCTCGGAGGGCCGAAAATTGCCGTTCCGTGGCCGGGCCCGGAGGTTAGGAGTTCGGGCCGAAAGTGCCGCTCTGAGGCCGGGCTGGGCCGGGAGGCCGAGGAATCAGGCCTGGCGACCAGGCCTGGCGACCAGGCGGCCAGGTGGCCGAAGAACGTTTGGACCGGGCGACCGGGAGGCCGAGTAACAACTAGGCCGAAGCCTGGCCTGCCGGAGAACCGGGTGGACTGGGTGAGGCGGCTAGGCCATGTTTGGAGTTGGAGTGGAAGACCAGGCCTAGTCCTCAGACTTACCCCACATAGATGAACTATCCCTATCACCCACGATTTTGTGAACGATTTCAGAGCCGAACTATATATATTTCCCTAGCATGATGTGAATTTTAATGAATTTTATTGTATTTAACATCCATTTTAACATCTTCCTATTATCTATTTATAACATCTGTTTGCACAGCTTTTAACATCATCGTAGCCAATTGTAGCCCTAGATTAACTGCATGACCCATTTTACATGCTTATTGAGTACTCAAGAGCAGACCTTTTATTACTGCGAGAGTCACTCCTCTCGCAGGTTTGGCCCTCCGCTTTAACGAGGGCCCACCTTGATGAGGGATTAGTCAATCCGGAGAGGTGGGCAAAACGCGGTCTTAGTTTTTTTTTAGTTAGAGTTGTTATTTGTTTAAGGGGTTCCAGGGAGGAGGGAGAGGGAGGGTCTTTTCAATCAGAACGGGGCCAATATTTAGGGCCGGCGGACGGAAGCGGAAGTAGGATTAAGGATGGGTCCACTAAAAAGGGGGGACTGAGGGTTGTTCCTACAGAGGGCGTTCCCATTCGTTCGGTTTGGGGGAGGGGAAGGGGTGGCAGGAGACAGGATGTCCATCATGGGTCAGGAGAACGTGGCCGTTGGTTATGAGAGGTCACTTGCCCCGGCCCCCTGTGCTCCGCTCGCGGGCTAGGTGGTCAAGGATCACAGCACCGGGGGCCCCAGCTGATGTTTTGTAATGCCAGGTCCGTGGTGAACAAAGCCCCCCTTATTCATGACCTTGTGTCAGAGGGGGACCCGGACCTGGTGGGAATCACGGAGACCTGGTTGGGCTCTGAGGGGGGTGCGCCCCTCGTGGAAATGTGCCCACCGGGCTACCGTGCATTTCATCAGCCCCGGGCCCTGGGTAGGGGTGGGGGGTGGCGGTTATTGTCAAGGAAGATCTTACGCCGAGGGAGACCACTGTCCCTCAGATGACCGGTGTTGAGTCCCTCTACGTGAAGTGGGGCCTAGGGAGGCAGTTGGGCCTGCTGCTTGTATACCTGGCTCCCCGCTATGTAACAGCAGCCCTGCCTGAGTTGCTCGAGGTGATCGCCGAGATGGCAGTGGAGACCCCCAGTCTTATGGTCATGGGGGACTTTAACTTGCTATCGGCGGGCGAAACATCTGAGGCGACTTGGGAGTTCATGGCTTCCATGACGGCTATGGACCTGACCCAATTAGTTCAGGGCCCCACTCACGAGGGAGGACACACACTGGATCTGATTTTTGTCTCTGGGCAGTGGAGAAGTGATCTCGGAACAGGGGATTTAGCCATCTTACCCTTGTCATGGACAGATCACTCTCTCCTTCGGATTGACTTCCCAACCGTCACACCCCACCACGAGGAGGCGGAACCGGATACACCCAGGTGGTTCCGCCCCAGGCGCCTGATGGACCCAGAAAGGTTCCAGAGGGAGCTTGGGCCAATACCTGTGTCCTTGCCCCGCGACTCGACTGAGGACCTAGTGGCTGCATGGTATAGTGCGGCCACGGGGGCCTTGGACCGAGTTGCGCCCTTGCGGCCTCTCACGCAGCGTCGACTCACCCAGGCCCCCTGGTTTACCGAGAGGCTGCGGGAGATGAAACGCCGCAAGAGACGCCTAGAGAGTAGGTGGAGATCCTCTCGATCCGAAGCTGACCGAACACTAGTGAGAGACCATATTAGGGCTTACTTATTGGCGATAAAAGTGGCCAAACGGGAGTATTGTGCCACCCTTATCACGTCCGCAGATAACCGCCCTGCCGCCCTGTTCGGGGTGACCCGCTCCCTCCATCACTTTAAGGAGGCCCTCTTCTTAAGAAGCCATCGCTGGACTCCACCCGGTTGGATAATTTCCGACCTGTCTCCAATCTTCTCTTTTTGGGGAAGGTTGTCGAGAAGGTGGCTGCGTGGCAACTCCAGAGGTTTCTGGTTGAAACGGATTATGTCGACCCCTACCAGTCAGGATTCAGGCCTGGATTTGGGACAGACGGGGCATTGGTTGCACTTTGGGATGATCTCTGGAGGGAGCTGGATGTGGGTCATGTATCCATCCTTGTTCTACTTGACCTCTCAGCAGCTTTCGATACCATCGACCATGGTACTCTCCTGGAGCGAGAATGGGGATGAGAGTGAGAGGCTTAAGGCTATCCTGGTTCACTTCCTTCCTCTGCGGCCACTCTGAGGCAGTGTTGATAGGAGGGGGGGAGATCCAGCCCTCGCCCACCGCTTTGCAGGGTTCCTCGGGGCTCAGTACTCTCTCCACGCCTTTCTAGGAAGCCGCTGGGTGAGATCCCCCATCACCATGGACTGAGGCTTCACCAATATGTGGACGATGCGTAGCTGTCTCGTCCTGCGTTGAGTCCAGTGATGTCATGTCCTTCTTCTCACAGGGCCCGGAGGCTCTTAGGGGCTGAATGGGGAGCAAAGCATTGAAACGAAACCTTTGCAAGACCGAGTGGCTCTGGGTCTGGGGTCTGTTGGCTCAGGGAGAATTGCCACCTCTGGCCCTGGATGGGGTGGCCCTACCCCTAACAGACCCCGTGCCTAATCTGGGGCTTCTCCGGGACTCACGAATCCTGCTCAAAGGGCAGGTGATGATCATGGCCGGGAGGGTCTTTGTACAACTGGGTGTTGTGCACCAGTTGCACCCTTTCCTGGACCCACAATCCCTACTCACAGTCACTCATGCCTTAGTCACTTCCCGTCCTGACTATTGCAACACTCTTTACTTGGGGCTGCCCTTGAAGAGCATCCAGAAGCTCCAGTTGGTGCGAAATTCAGCCACCTGCATGGTTTTGTGCAGAGCCCAGTGTGCACATGTATCACCTCTCCTGCGGGAGCTGCTGTGGCTGACGATTTGCTTCCAGGTGCAATTCAAGGTGCTGGTTGTCACTTTCAAAGCCCTTCATGGCTTTGGGACCAGGCAATCTGAGGGACCATCTCTTGCCGGCCACATCTACACGACCCACCAGAGCAAGGAGGCAGGGAATATTGTGGGTCCCATCCCCGAGGAAGATGCACCTGGTGGGACCCAGAAGAAGGGCCTTCTCCGTGGTGGCTCCCTCTCTCTGGAACATCATCTCCCCCAACCCCCTCAGATTAGAATGCCCCCCACTCTTCCGCAAGGCGCTGAAGGCCTGGTTCTGCCAGGGGGCCTGGGGAACCCAGAGTGGGATGGAGCTCATGAAATGGCTTGTGTGATCGACTGTTGCTGGGGAGGGGGAGGTAGGGGGTGATTTTATTATATTAACTTATCTGATTCTTTTATTAAGTCTTATTGGTTCTTAATGTGGCTTTAAGTTACGTAAATCGCCTTGAGTGGCCATGGGCGAATAGGCAACCAATATACATCTAATAAATAAATAAATCACATAAATAAGGAGAAAGAAAGAAAGAGGGAGGGTGGAAAACGAGTGGGCAGAACGAGAAGGTGCAAGAACCAAAGGACGGAGAGAGAGAACAACTAGAAGGGTGAGACCTATATGTGAGTGAAGAGATGGATGAGGAGGTAAAGATGCGGTCTGTTAACATAAGTGGATTGAACTGCCCCATAAAAAGGAGGGGAAAAAAACATCCACAAAACTACATAGATTAAAATTGGATATAATCTGCCTCCACGGAGTGCATATTAAAAAGCAACGTGACAATCTACTGCAGAGGTGGGCAAACTTTGCAACTTTAAGTCTGAAGGACTTCAGCTCCCAGAATTCTCCAGCCAGCTTTGCTTTAAGTCTGGGAGCTGAAGTTCTTCAGACTTAAAGTTGCAAAGTTTGCCCATCCCTGGACTAGATGGCCTATAACAGGGGTGTCCAAACTTGGGAACTTTAAGACTTGTGGACTTCAACTCCCAGAATTCGCCAGCCAGCTGGCTGGGGAATTCTGGGAGTTGAAGTCCGCAAGTCTTAAAGTTCCCAAATTTGGACACCCCTGATCTACTGGAATAGCCCCAAACTGGGAAATTGTACTCATCACTAAGCACACCAACAGAAAAGAAGACTGACACTCTATGTCAGAGAATCATTAAAAACCAAGCCAATATACACAGATGCAGAAGGGAGAATAACAAGGTGGAGAATTCTGGGATCTCATGATGTATCAAGAGGGGATCAACCTGGGGAAGCCTGCCCTAAGGTTGCAATAGCTAAATTCCTTCTCGGGAGGAAGTCAGATAAGTCCCAGAATTCCTCTCAATTCAGAGAAATTCCCTGAGGACGGGCTCCATCACGAGTCCGAAAGCTTGATCGAGAAAACCTCCAGTCTCAACGACCGATCCGGATTGGATCCTGCAACCTTTTCCCGGGACACGTAGATTCGCCTTTATTTGCAGATTCCTTCCATTCCAATATTAGAGATACCAAAGAGATGGAAACCTTTGGTGGCTGATATGGCAAACTGAGCCCTGATCTTCGTTTCTGGATTTTCTCTTTTTTTCTTTGCCAGTTCTGGCTGGCAACTTCCGAAGCAAACCCTTGTCTGAACTCCTAGGTGTTGCCCCGCTCAGCAGAAGGACTAATGCAGCAGTAATTATTATTAATTACACTCTGAGTCTTAGAGAGATTAGAGCGGCTTCATGAATTAGTCAGCCACCAAGAAACGTTGCACAGCCTCAAGCGTTGCTCCTTCAACACAGAAGGGAAGTGGGGAGGGTGAGGGGGTGAGGGGTGGGGGGAGGACCGGGTGGGGAATGGAGGTAATGCAGGAATTTCAGCTCTTTGCAGAAAACCAGATTTTACCCAGATTTCTTTAGATCTTCAACCAGCCGTGCTTTCTCTAAATGCATCCCTCAGAATGATTCTGATCCAGCAGCCAAAGTTTAGAGCAAGAGAGGAGAGAGGTAGTGCAGGGCAGTGGTGAAATTCATTTTTTTTTTACTACTGGTTCTGTGGGCGTGGCTTGGTGGGCGTGGTATGGCTTGGTGGGCGTGGCAGGGGAAGGATACTGCAAAATCCCCATTCCCACCCAACCCTGGGGCCAGCCATTTGCTGGTTCTCCAAACTACTCAAAAATTCTGCTACCGGTTCTCCAGAACCTGTCGGAACCTGCTGGACTTCAACCTTGGTTCAGGGGTGGAATCCTGGGGTCCTGGGTGCTCTCTGAGCTGGGGTTGTTTCCTTGCATTATGTTGTCTAGGGACAGAAAGCACTCTCCTCCTTCTAGTACTGATGATGTTGCTGCCCTCAGCAGGGGTCTCCAACCCCCAGGCCAGTTCAGAAGTGGGCTGCATGAGTGGTGGGCTGGCACACACACACACACACACACACACCAGTTCCCTTCTCCCCCTGCCCGCCCACCAAGCCATGCAGTTTGGGGGCCGCTGGCCTAGAGAAAGGATAGCTAAGACAGCTCCCAAATTAGGTGCCATTAAAATATGTCCATGTGGGAAGGGATGGACAAGCGAGGGATGAATCCAGCTGTCCTTGGCAGGGAGGTGCATGGTTTAAAACGGTTTGCAAAGAGGGCTTGAAAGACAGAGATGCAGGGGTGGAATTCAGCGGGTTCTGACAGGTTCTGGAGAACCAGTAGCAGACATTTTGAGTAGTTTGGTGACATGGCAAAGGCCACCTGCGGCTGGCCCCAGAGTGGGGAGGGAAAGGGGATTTTGCAGTATCCTTCCCCTGCGCGGCCCACCCAACCACACCCACAGAACCGGTAGTAAAAAAAATTGAATTTCCCCAGTGCAGAGATGCTCTTGTGCAATGCTTCCAGTGGGCATCTCAGGGGCTGCCCCAAAGAAGAGGGGGCCCACCTTGTTCCATCTCGCTGGCCTTGCTTAGAGTTAGTGTATGCCTATATTTTGGGTTAGATTTTAACACTGGATTTTTAAGGGTTTCTATTTTTAGAGTTGGGTTTTTAAATTAATTGTTTTTAGCACGGGCTAAATTGTTTAATTTTAGTAGAATTTTGTATTGTCTGTATTTTTAGATCTTTAAATTCCTGTGCGCCGCCCTGGGTCCCATTCGGGAGATAGGGCGGGATAGAAATCTAATAAAATAAAATAAATGAAATAAATAAATAAATTCTCCAAAGAGCCTGAAGGCAAAACGAGACGCAAGGGATGGAAACTAACCAAGGAGAGAAGCGATCTAGAAGTAAGGGGGAATTTCCTGACAGGGAGAACAACGAATCAGGGGAACAACTTACGATTCTCCTTGGGATGATGACATTGTGGGTGCCTTGAAATTTCATTTTAGCGCCTGCCTACCCAGGAAAGCAACAAGAAAGGTTATCTTTATGTTCAAGATGTTTTAATTGTTTTCAATGTTGTTCAGTTTCAGAACTGTAAGCTGGCCACAGTCCCTTGGCTGAGATCGGCAGTTATAGAAGCCGAATAAATCAAGGAATATAATAAAAATGAATTATCAGAGAAAGTTTATTAAGAGCAGGTTGCAGTTGTCTTGCTGATGGGTGGACAATCCGGGACACACAATAGGGAGGTGTGTGGTGTATAGTTGTCTTATCAAGGCAACTTTTTCACCTGAAAGAACAGCGCAGTTAATGAGATTCTGAGTCGATCCCTTGATCTTAAGCGTGCAAACGCCCTTCTTGGCTCTATCCCCAGGATGTGAGATCTGACCGGATCCCCAGAGCTTCCAAGCACAGGGGCTTAGGAAGACTTATTTCTTCAAAGGGATAATCCACGCAAGAGAAAGTAGCACCTGATCCCACAATGGATTGTTCCCACAGCTTCTTTCTGACCGTTGCTTTGCAGAAAATAAGCTACGGAAAGAAAAGAACTCAACGCAACATTAACATGTTTTGAAACTGTTCTGGGCCATTTCAATTTTTCCTATCCAGACAGTTGATTCTAAAGTTCCTTTATAGCAGGGGTCTCCAAACTTGGCAACTTTAAGACTTGTGGACTTCAACTCCCAGAATTCTCCAGCCGGCTATTTCCTTCCTTCCAAGAAGGACATGTTGGGTTGGCCCACTTCTACTGATCTTTATGCACAGTATAAGTTTTGTATATAATTACCCAGATTCTGTGTACAACTCTCTGGTCCCTTGATGTGGAGTCAGGACGACTGGATGGAACTTTAACAGGTGAACAGAGTTGGAAGGGACCTTGCAGGTCATCTAGTCCAACCCCCTGCCCAAGCAGGAGACCCTACATCTGCCTCTACCAAGGAAGGAAGGAAGGAAGGAAGGAAGGAGTAATAGATTAACAGAGTTGGAAGGGACCTTGCAGGTCCTCTAGTCCAACCCCCTGCCCAAGCAGGAGACCCTCCATCTGCCTCTACCTAGGATCAAACTCATAACCTCCTGCTTGTGAGGCAAGAGCTGGCCGGATTCCCTTCCCGATGCCTACATGGAGTTAGCAGCAGATATTTTCTCTTTGCGCCCTGATAGAGAAACATCTGCCTAGATTTGAACTCTCAACCTCCCGAGTGGGAATCATCATAAATAAATCACTACGTAAATTATAAAAAGACGTTTATGTCCAACCTCAGCTATGGACTCTCCCTCCCACACAATCTCTTACCCATCCCACTCCATTAGCTTTTAAAGGCAGTCCTCATTTAGTGACCACAATTGGGAACAGCAAACCGTCAACCGAATCGGTCGCTAAGTGACCGCGCTACAGTTTGACTTTTACTTGGCTGAGCTTGTGAAGGCCATCCCTGAGAGGTGGGGTTGGGGGCCTCCAAAATTAGTTTTTACCACCGTTGCCACCGTGAATCATCACTAAAAAAAGAAGACAAGTCACTAAATGAGGACTGCCTGTAGAGACATTATGGCTGCTATTATTGTCTTGATTTGGGGGGGGGGAGCTGCCCTTCGCAGATGCCCCTGCGCCTTACAGCAGCTTGTCTGATTGCGGATGGGCTTCTCCCCCAGCCCCCACCAGAGAGGGGAAGGCGTGGGAAGGAAGGCAGGCGAGATTCCCGGCCCCTTTGCTGAAGGGATGAAAGAAGAGACTCATCCTGCGTGGGTGTCGTATTAAACACAACCCCTTTCTCTCTCTCTCTTTTTTTCCCCTTTGCTTGCAGCTGCCACCAGAAAACTATGTCATCCCCTGCCAATTCCTTAGCATGGGGGGCCGTGGAGTCCCAGAGGCCCCAAACGCTGGGAAAACACCTCCAGAAAGGAGGGCAAGGGGAGGGGCTCTAGGAATGGGGGTGGGGAAACCCCTCGGGGGGGGAGGGTCGCCAGGCCCAGCTTTGGGTGTTCAGAGCAGAAGCAAAGAAGGAAGCCAGGAAGCCCAATTGGAGCAACCTCTGAAGACAGGATCAGGAGAGGAGGGGCCTGATTACCAAGGGGGGGGGGAAGAGGTCTCCCTGCAGGTGAGGCTGACAGAACACCCCCTCCAGGAACCAGGATAGCTGGAAGGGGGGGGGGTTAAAACGTGGCTGTGGCATGAGGAGAACTCACGTTCAAGGCTGCTTGTCAACCCACCCCTTTCTCTGAGGCTAATTTGGGGTGGGGGGCATCTCCAGAAGACGCCTATCAACGAGGCTACAGGAGGGGACCCCCCTCCCAAACCAAGCCGGGGTTGCAGTGAAGAACAGAGAGGAAACAAGGCCCCTTCCCCCTTATTGGGGGCTGCAGGGGGAGTTCTGCCAACCCCCCCATGACCTTTGACTTCTGAAACGAGGGAAGGCTGGAAGGAAAGCCGGGCCCTTCTCAGCCAGGGAGGGGAACAGCAGGTGGGGGCTGCAGAAGGAGAGAACTTTTGCAGCGTTTCGATGATGAGCGAATTTATTATTATGAATTATTAGAACGAGGACGGGGGGGGGCAGCTATTCCACACCAGCGGCTGAATGCCAGGAACTGGGTGAAAATGGCCTGCCACGCAGCAGCCGTCCCCATCCACCCCCCCCCACCTCCCCACGCAACACTTAGTCACTTCTCACCTCTCTCTCTATTTTTTTTTTAAGCCGCTGTTAAAAACTTCAGAAAATACTTAATTCAAATGCCGGTTTAAAGTTGCAGAAATTTAAAAGGAGCAGGGATCAAAGCTAGTCAATTCAGAGTTCCTGCAGAAATAGAGACAATAATCAACGATGGGGTTACTGGAGAAATCGGTTGAAAAACCTACGGTGGCCGAGATGCCCATAAAAAGCAGGAAGCCGCACAATGGCCTCAGAATGGCCAAGATCCTGACTTTCCCGACCCTGCAGGCCCCCTGTTTTGAGATGACCCTTCAGGATGGCCAGATGTGCAAAGCCAACATCCAGGCCCTCCCATATCCTGGGGCTGCACAAGGCTAAGGAAGGGCCGGTGGTGGGAAAACCCAATCAAAGAACCAGAAGGCAGCAACGCATGTGCTGGTGCAAGGACCCCTGGCAGACACACACCCTTACTGCGCATGCCCAAGATGGAGTCCTGTCACGTTTGAGGAGAGCCTTGGCGAGATGATTGTCCTTCTCGGGGGACAATCAAGGGGTACCCTATTCCATCGTCGGTTCCAGGTCCAGCCAGGAGAACCTCCTGGGACCTCGGGGCTACCCTTGAGCTGCGATTTCTGCCTTGGAGCTGTGAGTGAAACGGGGTGGAGAATGGAGAGCTGCCGGCGTGGGTGTGGTCAGCTGCAGCGGGACGGTGGGGCGCCCAGCCTGGGGTTTCTGCTACTGCCGCTCCCCACACCATTGTGCTATGTTCCTCATCCCCCCTTCCTCATCCCCCCAGTTCCTCATCCCCCCTTGCTTATGGCCGAGATAGACTCGATTAGCGGGGAGTGGCTGAGGCGGCTGGCATGGATATTGATGCCCCAGCCTCCTGCCCCATACATCCCTTCGTCCGGTCCGCTCCCACAGAGAGGGTCTTCTCCGGGTGCCGTCAGCTGGGCAATGCGGTTGGCGACACCCAGGGGAAGGGCCTTCTCTGTGGCCCTCTGGAATGACCTACCCCCTGACCTTCGCACTACCTCGGACCTCCGCCTCTTCCGCCAACGTCTTAAGACGCATTTATTCCAACAAGCCGGCCTAGGATAGCCCCCCGTTCTGACTTTTATACATAAATTATAATTTGGTAGGGTTTTAATATGGGTTTTAGCACGGGTAAATAATTTAACATATTGTATTTATTGTGGTTTTTAAAAAATGCCTGTGCGCCGCACTGGGTCCTAACAAGGAGAACGGCGGGGTATAAATTCGAATAAATAAAATAAATAAATAAATATTGATGCCAGCGGAGGATAGCTTCGGTAGTTGGCGTGGGCGTGCTTGGAATGGGGGGAGGTTTCCTTTGTTGTGGCCCCCTCCGGTATCACCGCCGTTGCCTGGCCCACCGTACTGTGCCACTTGGCCATTTGGCCCCCTCCGCTTGTGACACCCTGGACTGGGTCAACGGAGGGCACCCCTGGCGACGGATACGAGTGCGGCTGGCGTGGATGGAGCTCAGCTGTTGGACGTGTTGGAGCAGCTGCTGCTGCCACCACTGTCCTCACCCATCATGGGCCGCTTTATCATCTTGCAATCTACTATCTGCTGCGATTTTGACATTTGGCCGTTACCAAGTGCCACAACCCCCGCAGGCTAGGTGGTCAGGGAGTACAGAGCCAGGGTCTACGGCTGATGTTCTGCAATGCCAGGTCCGTGGTCAACAAAGCCCCCCTCATCCATGACCTTGTGTCAGAGGGGGAGCCGGACCTGGTAGGAATTGCGGAGACCTGGTTGGGCCACGAGGGAGGACTCCCCCTCGTTGAAATGTGCCCACCAGGTTACCGCGCTTTTCATCAGCCTCGGGCTCTAGGCAGGGGTGGTGGGGTAGCGGTTATTATTAGGGAAGGTCTGGAGCCGAGAGAGACCATTGTGCCACAGACCACCGGTTGTGAGTCCCTCTGTGTGAAGTGGGGCCTAGGGAGGCAGTTGGGCTTGCTAGTTGTATACCTGGCTCCCCGCTATGTAACAGCAGCCCTGCCCGAGCTCCTCGAGGTGATCGCTACGATGGCAGTTGAGACCCCCAGACTTTTAGTCATGGGGGACTTTAATCTGCCATCGGTGGGCGAATCATCCGGGGTAGCTCGGGAGTTCATGGCTTCCATGACGGCCATGGACCTGACCCAAGTAATTCAAGGCCCCACTCACGAGGGTGGACATACACCGGATCTCATCTTTGTCTCAGGCCAATGGAAGAGTGATCTGGGTATAGGGGATATAGTCATCACGCCCTTGTCATGGACAGACCACTCACTTCTCCGGCTCGACTTTCCAACCGCTGCCCCTCACCGCGGGGAGGCGGAACCTGAGTCACCAATTTGGTTCCGCCCCAGGCGCCTGATGGACCCTGATGGGTTCCAGACGGCGCTTGGGCCACTTCCTGTACCCCTGACCCGCGCCCCGATGGAGGACCTCGTGGCTGCATGGAATATTGCGACCACGGGAGCCTTGGATCGGGTCGCGCCCTTGCGGCCTCTCTTGTGGCGGCGAGCCACCCTGGCTCCTTGGTTCACCGAGGAGCTAAGGGTGATGAAACGCCACAAGAGATGCCTAGAGAGAAGATGGAGGTCTTCCCGTTCTGAATCCGACCGGACACAGGTAAGAGCCCATTTACGGACTTACATTGTGGCGCTGAGAGTGGCCAAACGCCATCATTGTGCCACCCTCATAGCATCCACAGAAAACCGCCCTGCCGCCCTGTTTAGGGTGACCCGCTTCCTCCTCCAACAGAGGGTGCGGGAAGCCCCGCTACAGGATAGAGCAGAGGAATTTGTGACTTTTCTGCAGGAGAAAATCGCTCAGATACAGAACGAGTTAGTCCCCATTGATGGCCCAGTGGGATGCCACGAGACAGATCTTGTTTGGGAGGAATTTGACTCCGTTACTTCCGAGGATATGGACAGGTTACGTGGGCGACTGCGAGGCACCACATGTTTATTGGACCCGTGTCCCTCCTGGCTTGTACTGGCATCCTGGGAGGTGACACGAGGCTGGCTCCAAGAGGTTGTCAACGCATCCTTAACTGAGGGTTCCTTGCCTGCTTCCCTAAAAGAGGCTATGGTGAGGCCCCTCCTTAAGAAGCCCTCTTTGGATCCAGCTCTTTTAACCAACTATCGTCCAGTCTCCAACCTTCCCTTCTTGGCGAAGGTTGTTGAGAGTGTGGTGGCACAACAGTTTCCCCGTCACCTGGAGGAAGTTGATTATCTAGACCCGCGCCAGTCCGGCTTTCGGCCCGGGCATAGCACCGAGACGGCATTGGTCGTGTTGGTCGATGATCTCTGGAGGGCCAGAGATGGGGGTTGTTCCTCCATCCTGGTCCTATTAGACCTCTCGGCGGCTTTCGATACCATCGACCATGGTATCCTATTGCATCGGCTGGGGGGGTTGGGGGTGGGAGGCACCATTTTACGGTGGTTCTCCTCCTACCTCTCTGGCCGATCGCAATTTGTGTTGACAGGAGAGCAGAGGTCGACCCCGAGACCCCTCACATGTGGGGTGCCTCAGGGGTCGGTCCTCTCGCCTCTCCTGTTCAACACATATATGAAGCCGCTGGGCGAGATCATCCGTGGTTTTGGGGTAGAGTATCACCTCTACGCTGATGATACACAGCTGTATATATCTACCCCAAACCACCCCAACGATGCCGTAGCGGTGATGTGCCAGTGCCTGGAAGCCGTACGGATCTGGATGGGAAGAAACGGACTCAGGCTCAACCCGACCAAGACCGAGTGGCTGTGGTTTCCGGCTGCCCGATTCAACCAGTTGACTCCATCGCTGGCCATTGGGGGCGAACATCTTGCCCCAGTGGATGGGGCGCGCAACTTGGGTGTCCTCCTGGATGCCCGGCTGTCCATGGAAGATCAAGTGACAGCCGTGGCCAGGAGGGCGTTTTACCAGGTTCGCCTGGTTCGCCAGTTGCGCCCCCTATTGGATCGGGACGCCCTTCGCACAGTCACCCATGCTCTCGTGACATCCCGACTGGACTATTGTAACTCTCTCTACATGGGGCTCCCCTTGAGGTGCACCCGAAGACTTCAGCTGGTCCAGAATGCAGCCGCGCGAGCAATAATGGGTACCGCAAGGTATACCCATGTAACACCGCTCTTGCGCGAGCTGCACTGGCTACCTGTCGTCTTTCGGGTGCGCTTCAAGGTGTTAGTTCTCATCTTTAAAGCGCTCCATGGCTCGGGACCTAGCTATCTGCGGGATCGGATTCTGCCCCATACATCCTCCCGGCCGATTCGCTCCCACAGAGAGGGACTTCTCCGGGTGCCGTCCACTAGACTTTGTCAGCGGGCGACGCCCAGGGGAAGGGCCTTCTCTGTGGCGGGCCCAGCCCTCTGGAACGACCTTCCCCCCGACATTAGAACAACTATGGACCTCCGCTCCTTCCGTCAGAAATTAAAAACTCACTTTTTCTGCTTGGCCGGCCTAGGTTAGTCTCTGCCCAGGGATTAGGGATTGTTAATTTTAAATGGGAATTTTAGTGCAGGGATAGTCAAATTTAATTTGTTTTTATTGTATTTATTGTGTTCATGTATATATTTTATGCTGTTTTATTTCTCCCTGTACACCGCTCCGAGTCCCCTAGGGGAGAGGACACGGTTATACAAATAAATATTCTATTCTATTCTATTCTACCCCTACATACGGTCTTTATCACCAACCACTGCTATGATGGACATAAGCCTCCCGCTACCCCCTTGAACACTGTCGGCTGCTCCCCCCGTGGACATGTCATCTCCCTGTTCCAGCTCCCCATGATGCCCTCCCATTTGGCTGATGCCACACTCTCCTCTGCGTTACACTGCAACAGGACTTTACTCCCTGCGGGAACTCCCCCTTTCCCACTGATGGCCTTCTTGCCTATCAAGAGGCTTCCTTAATGACGGATCTTGGGATTCCAAGAGGTGGCATGCCAAGAAGAGACCTCTTAGGGTTTTTTTAAATCAAATTTTAAGAGACAGGCTTGGGGGGGGGAGTCTGCCAGGGCACAGGCCAGAGCTAATGAATGGGCACGGGTCGGGAGCGCTGGGAAGGGATGGGATTCCGGGGGAGACAATAAGCCATCCCATTGGGGGGTTTACCATCTCTACTGTTTATAGGAGAGGCAGGTACGGTGCGGGCCGAGGGCCAAATCATGTTCGGGGGATGCAGGTTCGCTGTTTAAGAGAGATTGCGCATTCCAACCCTCATTGCCATTGTCGCACCTCTGGGTGCTCGGGACTGCAGTACTCTGGTCTCTGGCTGGTGTCACTTAATGCCAGGTCGGTGGTACATAAGGCTCCCCTCATTTACGACCTCATACAAGAGGGGAAAGTGGACCTGGCGTGCATTACAGAGACCTGGTTGGGCCATGAGGATTGGTGTTCCCCTTAGTGAATTATGCCCACTAGGCTTCCGGGCGTTTCACCAGCCCTGAGCCCAGGGGAGGGGAGGGTGGTGGTGGTTATTAGGTAAAGTCTTGGACCTCAGGAGTTCACTGTGCCTCAGAGAGGCGGGTGTGAGTCCCTTTGTGTGAAGTGGGGTCTTGGAGTTCAGGTGAGCCTCTTTGTTACATATCTATCTCCCTGCTACATTTCATCGGCCCTGTCGGAGCTGCTGGATGTATTAGCCGGATTGGCAGTTGCTTTCCCCAGGCTTATGGCCTTGGGGGGATTTCAACCTGCCTTCCAATGGCGAGACATCCAAGTCAGTTCGGGAGTTCATGGCTTCCATGACGGCTATGGACCTAACTCAGTTAATTCAAGACCCCACTCATAATAGGAGGCACACGCTCGACCTGATCGACCCCGAAGTCCCTAACTTATGGGGCTCCCCAGGGATTGGTTCTCTCACTCCCTCCTGTTCAACATATGCATGAAACTGTTGGGTGAGATCATCTGTGGTTTCAGGGCACGGTATCGTCAATACACTGACGCTACACAACTTTTCACCTGTACCCGAAACCACCCAAACAATGCTCTTGGGGTGTGGATCTGGATAGAGACGAAGATCATTCGTGGTTTCAGGGCACGGTATCATCAATTCATATCACCTGACATAGTTTTTAAACTGGCATACTTTTAAAGGTTTTAGTTAAATATGGTTTTAGTAGGGATTTTAACAGGTTTTAGACAGGCTACTTATTATCTAATGCATTTAATAGGTTTTAATTGTTTTCTTTGTTTTTATTCGGGATTTTACTGCTGCCTGTACACCGCCCTGAGTCCGGAAAGGAGAAGGGCGGTATAGAAATTTAAATATTAAATCAAATTAAATATGCTGACGCTACACAACTTTTTACCTGTACCCCAAACCACCCAAATGATGCCCTTGGCTTGATGTCCCGATTCCTGGAGGCTGTGTGGATCTGGATGGGGAGGAACAGGCTCAGGCTCAACCCCTCCAAGACTGAATGGTTGTGGTTCCCGTCATCCCGATTTGTCCACCTTGTTCCATATTTGGTGATACAGGGAGAGGTTTTAGCCCCCTCAGAGAGGGCCCGAAGGCCCGCACCATATTGTGGTGGTCTCCTCCTATTTATCGGATCGATCGCAGTTCGTGTTGACTGGAGGAGGCCCCTAACTTGTGGGGTACCCCAGGGGTCGGTTCTCTCCCTTCCTCCTCTTCAACATATGCATGAAACTGTTGGGCGAGATCATCCATGGTTTCAGGGCACGGTATCATCAATACGCTGATGCTACACCACTTTTCATTTGTACTCCAAACCACCCAAACGATGCCCTTGGCTTGATGTCCCGATGCCTGGAGGCTGTGTGGATCTGGATGGGGAGGAACAGGCTCAGGCTCAATCCCTCCAAGACTGAGTGGTTGTGGTTCCCATCATCCCGATTTGTCCACCTTGTTCCATATTTGGTGATATGGGGAGAGGTTTTAGCCCCCTCAGAAAGGGCCTGCAAGGTCTAATGGACAGTTTAATTTATGTTTCTATGCTTAATCTTCCCATTGCCTGCGGTTATCTGCTCATAGCCATGCAGGTTTTAGGGAGCTGTATGCCAAAATAAAATAAAACTGGACACGTGGACTGCATTTCCATGTGGAAGCTATATTACTCTGGCATTCTCCCCACTGAAACAACATTTGCGTACATGGAAAGGGCATAGTCCTTTCCATGTACGCCTGGGATAGTCTCCCTGTCTTGGGGTTTTTATTGGGTAGCTTTTAGCATAGTTAGTTTTATGGAATTTTAGCACAGGTTAAGTTTAATTTGGTTTTAGAACTGTTTGTATATTTTTTTATTGTTTTTATTCTACCTGTGCACCGCCCCGAGTCCCCATGGGGAGAGGGAGCGGTTTATAAGTATTAAATTCAAATTCAAATTCAAATTCAAATACAATTTGTCTACTCCTGTAGTTACTGTAACTATTGTAATTACTGTAAAGACATTGTTCGTGTTGGTTGATGATCTCTGGCAGGCCCTGGACAGGGCACGGTATCATCAAAAGTGCAACACCACATTTCATTTGTACCCCAAACCACCAAAACGATGCCCTCGGCATGATGTCCCAATTCCTGGAGACTGTGCGGATCTGGATGGGGACGAACGGGCTCAGACTGAATCCCTCCAAGACTGAGTGGTTGTGGTTCCCGTCATCCCGCTTTGTCCACCTTGTTCCAACTTTGGTGATAGGGGTTGCTCCTTTGTCCTGGTCTTATTAGACCTCTCGGCGGCTTTCGATACCATCGACCATGGTATCCCACTGTGATGACTCAGGCGCTTAGGGCACCATTTTGTGGTGGTGCTCCTCCTATCTATCGGATCGATCGCAGTTCATGTTGACTGGAGGACAGGGATGGACCCTGAGCCCCCTAACTTGTGGGGTGCCCCAGGGGTCGGTTCTCTTCCTCCCTCCTGTTCAACACATGCATGAAACCACTGGGCGGGATCATCCGTGGTTTCAGGGCACGGTATCATCAATACACTGATGCTACACCACATTTCACTTGTACCCCAAACCACTCAAACAATGCTCTCACGTTCTTCTCCTACCTATCGGATCGATCGCAGTTCATGTTGACTGGAGGACAGGGATGGACCCTGAGGCCTTTCACTTGTGGGGTGCCCCAGGGGTCGGTTCTCTCACCCCTCCTGTTCAACATATGCATGAAGCCGCTGGGCGAGGTCATCCATGGTTTCAGGGCACAGTATGATCAATACATATCACCTGGCATAGTTTTTAAACTGGCATACTTTTAAACGTTTTAGTTTTATATGGTGTTAGTAGGGATTTTAACAGGTTTTAGACAGGCTATTTATTATCTAATGTATTTAATAGGTTTTAATTGTTTTCTTTGTTTTTATTCCTGATTTTACTGCTGCCTGTACACTGCCCTGAGTCCCAGAAAGGAGAAGGGTGGTATAGAAATTTAAATATTAAATCAAATTAAATATGCTGACGCTACACAACTTTTCACCTGTACCCCAAACCACCCAAATGATGCCCTTGGCTTGATGTCCCGATTCCTGGAGGCTGTGTGGATCTGGATGGGCACGAACAGGCTCAGGCTTAACCCCTCCAAGACTGAGTGGTTGTGGTTCCCATCATCCCGATTTTTCCACCTTGTCCCATATTTGGTGATACGGGGAGAGGTTTTAGCCCCCTCAGAGAGGGCCCGAAGGCCCGCACCATTTTGCGGTGGTCTCCTCCTATCTATCGGATCGATCGCAGTTCGTGTTGACTGGAGGATAGGGATCGAACCCGAGGCCCCTAACTTGTGGGGTACCCCAGGGGTCGGTTGTCTCCCTCCCTCCTCTTCAACATATGCATGAAACTGTTGGGGGAGATCATCCATGGTTTCAGGGCACGGTATCATCAATACACTGATGCTACACCACTTTTCATTTGTACCCCAAACCACCCAAACAATGCCCTTGGCATGATGTCCCGATTCCTGGAGGCTGTGTGGATCTCGATGGGGAGGAACAGGCTCAGGCTCAACCCTTCCAAGACTGAGTGGTTGTGGTTCCCGTCATCCCGATTTGTCCACCTGGTTCCAACTTTGGTGATATGGGGAGAGGTTTTAGCCCCCTCAGAGAGGGCCTGCAAGGTCTGATGGACAGTTTAATTTATGTTTCTATGCTTAATCTTCCCATTGCCTGCGGTTATCTGCTCATAGCCATGCAGGTTTTAGGGAGCTGTATGCCAAAATAAAATAAAACTGGACACGTGGACTGCATTTCCATGTGGAAGCTATATTACTCTGGCATTCTCCCCACTGAAACAACATTTGCGTACATGGAAAGGGCATAGTCCTTTCCATGTACGCCTGGGATAGTCTCCCTGTCTTGGGGTTTTTATTGGGTAGCTTTTAGCATAGTTAGTTTTATGGAATTTTAGCACAGGTTATGTTTAATTTGGTTTTAGAACTGTTTGTATATTTTTTTATTGTTTTTATTCTACCTGTGCCCCGCTCCGAGTCCCCATGGGGAGAGGAAGCGGTTTATAAGTATTAAATTCAAATTCAAATTCAAATTGAAATACAATTTGTCTACTCCTGTAGTTACTGTAACTATTGTAATTACTGTAAAGACATTGTTCGTGTTGGTTGATGATCTCTGGCAGGCCCTGGACAGGGCACGGTATCATCAAAAGTGCAACACCACATTTCATTTGTACCCCAAACCACCAAAACGATGCCCTCGGCATGATGTCCCAATTCCTGGAGACTGTGCGGATCTGGATGGGGACGAACGGGCTCAGACTGAATCCCTCCAAGACTGAGTGGTTGTGGTTCCCGTCATCCCGCTTTGTCCACCTTGTTCCAACTTTGGTGATAGGGGTTGCTCCTTTGTCCTGGTCTTATTAGACCTCTCGGCGGCTTTCGATACCATCGACCATGGTATCCCACTGTGATGACTCAGGCGCTTAGGGCACCATTTTGTGGTGGTGCTCCTCCTATCTATCGGATCGATCGCAGTTCATGTTGACTGGAGGACAGGGATGGACCCTGAGCCCCCTAACTTGTGGGGTGCCCCAGGGGTCGGTTCTCTTCCTCCCTCCTGTTCAACACATGCATGAAACCACTGGGCGGGATCATCCGTGGTTTCAGGGCACGGTATCATCAATACACTGATGCTACACCACATTTCACTTGTACCCCAAACCACTCAAACAATGCTCTCACGTTCTTCTCCTACCTATCGGATCGATCGCAGTTCATGTTGACTGGAGGACAGGGATGGACCCTGAGGCCTTTCACTTGTGGGGTGCCCCAGGGGTCGGTTCTCTCACCCCTCCTGTTCAACATATGCATGAAGCCGCTGGGCGAGGTCATCCATGGTTTCAGGGCACAGTATGATCAATACATATCACCTGGCATAGTTTTTAAACTGGCATACTTTTAAACGTTTTAGTTTTATATGGTGTTAGTAGGGATTTTAACAGGTTTTAGACAGGCTATTTATTATCTAATGTATTTAATAGGTTTTAATTGTTTTCTTTGTTTTTATTCCTGATTTTACTGCTGCCTGTACACTTCCCTGAGTCCCAGAAAGGAGAAGGGTGGTATAGAAATTTAAATATTAAATCAAATTAAATATGCTGACGCTACACAACTTTTCACCTGTACCCCAAACCACCCAAATGATGCCCTTGGCTTGATGTCCCGATTCCTGGAGGCTGTGTGGATCTGGATGGGCACGAACAGGCTCAGGCTTAACCCCTCCAAGACTGAGTGGTTGTGGTTCCCATCATCCCGATTTTTCCACCTTGTCCCATATTTGGTGATACGGGGAGAGGTTTTAGCCCCCTCAGAGAGGGCCCGAAGGCCCGCACCATTTTGCGGTGGTCTCCTCCTATCTATCGGATCGATCGCAGTTCGTGTTGACTGGAGGATAGGGATCGAACCCGAGGCCCCTAACTTGTGGGGTACCCCAGGGGTCGGTTGTCTCCCTCCCTCCTCTTCAACATATGCATGAAACTGTTGGGGGAGATCATCCATGGTTTCAGGGCACGGTATCATCAATACACTGATGCTACACCACTTTTCATTTGTACCCCAAACCACCCAAACAATGCCCTTGGCATGATGTCCCGATTCCTGGAGGCTGTGTGGATCTCGATGGGGAGGAACAGGCTCAGGCTCAACCCTTCCAAGACTGAGTGGTTGTGGTTCCCGTCATCCCGATTTGTCCACCTGGTTCCAACTTTGGTGATATGGGGAGAGGTTTTAGCCCCCTCAGAGAGGGCCTGCAAGGTCTGATGGACAGTTTAATTTATGTTTCTATGCTTAATCTTCCCATTGCCTGCGGTAATATGCTCATAGCTTTTCTTTGTTTTTATTCGTGATTTTACTGCTGCCTGTACACCGCTCTGAGTCCGGAAAGGAGAAGGGCGGTATAGAAATTTAAATATTAAATCAAATTAAATAGGCTGACGCTACACAACTTTTCACCTGTACCCCAAACCACCTAAACAATGCCCTTGGCTTGATGTCCAAATTCCTGGAGGCTGTGCGGATCTGGATGGGACCAAGAGGCTCAGGGTCAACCCATGCAAGACTGAGTGGTTGTGGTCCCCGTCATCCCAATTTGTCCACCTTGTTCCAACTTTGGTGATATTGGGAGAGGTTTAGCCCCCTCAGAGAGGGCCTGCAAGGAGTAATGGAGAGTTTAATTTATGTTTCTATGCTTAATCTTCACATTGCCTGCGGTAATCTGCTCATAGCCATGCAGGTTTTATTGAGCTGTATGCCAAAATAAAATAAAACTGGACACGTGGACTGCATCTCTATGTGGAAGCTATATTCCACATGGCATTCTCTCCACTGAAAAAACATTCGCGTATATGGTACAGGCATACAATTTGTCTACTCCTGTAGTTACTGTAACTATTCAAAGCCGACAACTCCAGGCAGACCAGAGTCTTTATCATCTGGTCTGCAACAATCGCTTTGTGGGGCAATGTCAGCTTCCCCAGTACCTGGATGAAGCTGTCTACCTGGATCCATTTCAGTCGGGTTTCAAGCCCAGGTACAGCACGGAGACGGCATTGTTCATGTTGGTTGATGATCTCTGGCAGGCCCTGGACAGGGCACGGTATCATCAAAAGTGCTACACCACATTCCATTTGTACCCCAAACCACCAAAGCGATGTCCCGATGCCTGGAGGCTGTGCGGATCTGGATGGGGATGAACAGGCTCAGGCTCAATACCTCCAAGACTGTGTGGTTGTGGTACCCGTCATCCCGCTTTGTCCACCTTGTTCCAACTTTGGTGATACGGGGAGAGGTTTTAGCCCCCTCAGAGAGGGCCTGCAAGGTCTGATGGACAGTTTAATTTATGTTTCTATGCTTAATCTTCCCATTGCCTGCGGTAATCTGCTCATAGCCATGCAGGTTTTAGGGAGCTGTATGCCAAAATAAAATAAAACTGGACACGTGGACTGCATTTCTACGTGGAATCTATATTACTCTGGCATTCTTGCCACTGAAACAACATTTGCGTACTTGGAAAGGGCATACAATTTGTTTACTCCTGTAGTTACTGTAACTATTGTAATTACTGTAACGGCATTGTTCGTGTTGGTTGATGATCTCTGGCAGGCCCTGGACAGGGCACGGTATCATCAAAAGTGCTACACCACATTTCATTTGTACCCCAAAATACCAAAACGATGCCCTCGGCATGATGTCCCGATTCCTAGAGGCTGTGCGGATCTGGATGGGGACGAATATCATCCGTGGTTTAAGGGCACGGTATCATCAATTCATATCACCTGGCATAGTTTTTAAACTGGCATACTTTTAAACGTTTTAGTTTTATATGGTCTTAGTAGGGATTTTAACAGGTTTTAAACAGGCTACTTATTATCTAATGTATTTAATAGGTTTTAATTGTTTTCTTTGTTTTTATTCGTGATTTTACTGCTGCCTGTACACCGCCCTGAGTCCGGAAAGGAGAAGGGCGGTATAGAAATTTAAATATTAAATAAAATTAAATAGGCTGACGCTATACAACTTTTCACCTGTACCCCAAACCACCTAAATAATGCCCTTGGCTTGATGTCCAAATTCCTGGAGGCTGTGCGGATCTGGATGGGACCAAGGGGCTCACGCTCAACTCATGAAAGACTGAGTGGTTGTGGTTCCCATCATCCCAATTTGTCCACCATGCAGGTTTTATTGAGCTGTATGCCAAAATAAAATAAAACTGGACACGTGGACTGCATTTCCATGTGGAAGCTATATTACTCTGGCATTCTCCCCACTGAAAAAACATTCGCGTATATGGTACAGGCATACAATTTGTTTACTCCTGTAGTTACTGTAACTATTGTAACTACGGTAATGGCATTGTTCGTGTTGGTTGATGATCTCTGGCAGACTGGTTTGCGCTTGCGCGAAGATGGCGGGGTAGCTCTGAAGCTCCGTGTGGGCTGCGGAGGTCGTTGGCATTTTGAGTGCCCCCCTGCCCTCGTTTGTGATCTTGGAGGGCATGGGAGGATGAGGGACCCACCCGGACACCTTAGGGTGGGGTTCGCAACATTGGGGGAAGAGCGGACGGAGCGCCGGCGACTGGAACGCTCGGCGGTGTGAGCGCCGGGCGGGAACTGCCGCAACGGAGGCCGGTGCAGAGGCCGCCGCCCGGACGTTTTAATAGGGCGGAGAGAGGCCGGCTGCACTGAAGAGCTCCGAAAAGCTAAAAGCTGAAAGCAACTTGGTGGCGTGCCGTGGGTGAAGCGGTGGTGAGAGCACCGGTGGCCAGCGGGAATGGTGAGAGAGGCGTGGAGGAAGATGGCGGAGGTGGCGGAGATGCTGGTTTGTTGGAGTGAAGAAGGTGGAGAGAGAGAGTGGAGAGTGTGGAGGGGAGAGGTTGCCGCTGGAGGCCGAGTCGACGGCGGTGGGAGCGCCGGAAGGCGAGAGACGAAGGCGGCGACTGAGGAGCTGGTTGGGGAAAGGCGGAAGGTGGTGGCTGTGAGAGAGCCATGTGGTGGTAGCAGAGAGGCGGCTGCTGGAGGCCAGGCTGACGGCGGTGGGAGCGCCGAGAGGCCTTTGGCGAAGGCGGTGATGCGGGGATTGCGGCGGTGAGAGCGCCGAGGTGGATGTGGACGGCTGCTGACCACTGTAATTTCATTTTCCCCCATGGTCACTCTCCCAAGTCTGGGAGAATTACACCACCAAGGCCTTAATAGGCCCGGAAGAACTGACTGACTGACTGTCTTAAAGAAGAACATGTGACAGCAACCAGTTATGGTCACCCCAATGGTCATCATTGCGAACTATCTAATTTAATTTAATTACATCTATTTACCAATTGATTTATTGGTTTACCCATCCTGCACTTTATTTCACCTGATTTCATCCTACCATCTAATGAATTGACTTGTGTGAATTGTTTTTAACCAACTGCCAACGACTTTTAACATCTGTGCTTTTTAACATCTGTATTGTTCCCATACCCACCCGAGTTTTATATATATAATTATTGAATTTTAATTATCTATTTAAAAATATTTAAAAATGTATTCCAGAGCAAGCCTGCTATCGCTGCGAGAGTCCCCGCTCTCGCAGGTATGGCCCCTTGATTTATCTAGGGCACATCTCGATGATGGTATTGTAAATCCGAAGAGATGGGCGAAGCGCGGCCTTAGGGGATTTTTAGTTTTTAACTTATTTAAATTATCTTTTTTAGGGGGTTCAAGGGAGGGGGGTAGATATAGACAGATGGAGATGGAAACAGCAATTAGTAGTAAGGGCCAGGATAGCAGTCGACGGCGGGAAGCGGAAGGCGAAAGGCAGGGGGATACCCGAGTCGTTCCTCAGGAGGGCATACCAATTCAGAGGGTCGTGGGGAGGGGCAGGACCGAGGGGAGACAATTTTCATCCTCCCGGTTGGTGGCACGCAGCCGTTGGTTACAAACGGTCGGGTGCCACAACCCTCGCAGGCTAGGTGGCCAGGGAATACAGAGCCAGGGTCTGCGGCTGATGTTTTGCAACGCCAGGTCCGTTGTCAACAAAGCCCCCCTCATTAGTGACCTTGTGTCAGAGGGGGAGCCGGACCTGGTAGGAATTGCGGAGACCTGGTTGGGCCACGAGGGAGGTCATCCCCTCGTTGAAATGTGCCCACCAGGTTACCGCGCATTTCATCAGCCGCGGGCCCTAGGCAGGGGTGGTGGGGTAGCGGTCATTATCAAGGAAGGCCTGGAGCCGAGAGAGACCATTGTGCCGCAGACCTCCGGCTGTGAGTCCCTCTGCATGAAGTGGGGCCTAGGGAGGCAGTTGGGCTTGCTGGTTGTATACCTGGCTCCCCGCTATGTAGCAGCAGCCCTGCCCGAGCTCCTGGAGGTGATCGCTACGGTGGCAGTGGAGACCCCCAGACTTATAGTTATGGGGGACTTTAACCTGCCATCGTTGGGCGAATCATCCGTGGTAGCTCGGGAGTTCATGGCTTCCATGACGGCCATGGACCTGACCCAAGTAATTCAAGGCCCCACCCATGAGGGTGGACATACGCCGGACCTCATCTTCGTCTCGGGCCAATGGTAGAGTGATCTGGGTACAGGGGACATAGACATCATACCCTTGTCATGGTCAGACCACTCACTTCTCCGACTCGACTTTCCGACCGCTGCTCCCCTCCGCGGGGAGGCGGAACCAGAGTCACCAATCTGGTACCGCCCCAGGCGCTTGATGGACCCGGATGGGTTCCAGACAGCGCTTGGGCCATTTCCTGTATCCCTGACCCGCGCCCCGATGGAGGACCTCACGGCCGCATGGAATAGTGCGGCCGTGGGAGCCTTGGATCGGGTCGCGCCCTTGCGGCCTCTCTCGCGGCGGCGAACCACCCTGGCTCCTTGGTTTACTGAGGGGCTGCGGGTGATGAAACGCCGCAAGAGATGCCTAGAGAGAAGATGGAGGGCTAGCCGCTCTGAATCTGACCGGACACAGGTAAGAGCCCATTTACGGACTTACATTGTGGCGCTGAGGGTGGCCAAACGTCATCATTGTGCCACCCTCATAGCATCCGCAGAAAACCGCCCTGCCGCCCTGTTTAGGGTGACCCGTTCCCTCCTTCAACAGAGGGAGCGGGAAGCCCCGTTACAGGGTAGGGCAGAGGAATTTGTGATTTTTCTGCAGGAGAAAACCGCCCAGATACAGAGTGAGCTAGCCCCCATTCATGGCCCAGTGGGATGCCACGAGGGAGATCTTGTTTGGGAGGAGTTTGACCCCGTTACTTCCGAGGATATGGACAGGTTACGTGGGCGACTGCGAGCCACCACATGTTCATTGGACCCGTGCCCCTCCTGGCTTGTACTGGCATCCTGGGAGGTGACACGAGGCTGGCTCCAAGAGGTTATCAACGCATCCTTGAGTGAGGGTTCCTTGCCTGCCTCCCTAAAAGAGGCTATGGTGAGGCCCCTCCTCAAGAAGCCCTCTTTGGACCCAGCTCTTTTGAACAACTACCGTCCAGTCTCCAACCTTCCCTTCTTGGCGAAGGTTGTTGAGAGTGTGGTGGCACAACAGTTTCCCCGTCACCTGGAGGAAGTTGACTATCTAGATCCGCGCCAGTCCGGCTTTCGGCCCGGGCATAGCACCGAGACGGCATTGGTCGCGTTGGTAGATGATCTCTGGAGGGCCAGAGATGGGGGATGTTCCTCCATCCTGGTCCTATTAGACCTCTCAGCGGCTTTCGATACCATCGACCATGGTATCCTATTGCATCGGCTGGGGGGGTTGGGAGTGGGAGGCACCGTTTTGCGGTGGTTCTCCTCCTACCTCTCTGGCCGATCGCAATTTGTGCGGGCAGGAGAGCAGAGGTCGACCCCGAGACCCCTCACATGCGGGGTGCCTCAGGGGTCGGTCCTCTCGCCTCTCCTGTTTAATGCATATATGAAGCCGCTGGGTGAGATCATCCGTGGTTTTGGGGTAGAGTACCATCTGTACGCTGATGACACCCAGCTGTACATATCTACCCCAAACCACCCCAACGATGCCGTAGCGGTGATGTGCCAGTGCCTGGAAGCCGTGCGGATCTGGATGGGAAGTAACGGACTTAGGCTCAACCCGACCAAGACCGAGTGGCTGTGGTTTCCGGCTGCCCGATTCAACCAGCTTTCTCCAACGCTGGCCATAGGGGGCGAACATCTTGCCCCTGTGGATGGGGCGCGCAATTTGGGTGTCCTCCTGGATACCCGGCTGTCTATGGAAGAGCAAGTGACAGCCGTGGCCAGGAGGGCGTTTTACCAGGTTCGCCTGGTTCGCCAATTGCGCCCCCTATTGGATCGGGACGCCCTTCGCACAGTCACTCATGCCCTCGTGACATCCCGACTGGACTATTGTAACTCTCTCTACATGGGGCTCCCCTTGAGGTGCACCCGGAGGCTTCAGTTAGTTCAGAATGCGGCCGCGCGAGCAATTATGGGCACCTCTAGGTTTGCCCACGTAACACTGCTCCTGCGCGAGCTGCACTGGCTACCTGTCGTCTTCCGGGTGCGCTTCAAGGTGTTAGTTATCATCTTCAAAGCGCTCCATGGCTCGGGACCTAGCTATCTGCGAGATCGGATCCTGCCCCACACATCCTCACGACCGATTCGCTCCCACAGAGAGGGGCTTCTCCGGGTGCCGTCCACTAGACTTTGTCAGCGGGCGACGCCCAGGGGAAGGGCGCTCTCTGTGGCGGGCCCGGCCCTCTGGAACGACCTTCCCCCTGATATTAGAACGACCACCGACCTCCGCTCCTTCCGTGTAAAATTGAAGACCCATCTCTTTCGACTGGCCGGCCTTGAATAGTTCTCTCTGTCTTTTAACTACAAATATTTTAATGGGTTTTTAATTTTATATTTTTAGCACGGGTAATTCTATTTAATTCTATTTTAAGTAATGTTTGTATCATTGTATATTGTTTTTAATTATGCCTGTGCACCGCCCCGGGTCCCTGTGGGGAGAGGGTGCGGTTAATAAATCTCAATTTATTATTATATATTATAGGCCCTGGACAGGGCACGGTATCATCAAAAGTGCTACACCACATTTCATTTGTACCCCAAACCACCAAAACGATGCCCTCGGCATGATGTCCCGATTCCTGGAGGCTGTGTGGATCTGGATGGGGATGAACAGGCTCAGGCTCAATACCTCCAAGACTGATTGGTTGTGGTACCAGTCACCCGCTTTGTCCACCTTGTTCCAACTTTGGTGATACGGGGAGAGGTTTTAGCCCCCTCAGAGAGGGCCTGCAAGGTCTGATGGACAGTTTAATTTATGTTTCTATGCTTACTCTTCCCATTGCCTGCGGTAATCTGCTCATAGCCATGCAGGTTTTACTGAGCTTTATGCCAAAATAAAATAAAACTGGACACGTGGACTGCATTTCTACGTGGAAGCTTTATTACTCTGGCATTCTTGCCACTGAAACAACATTTGCGTACATGGAAAGGGCATACAATTTGTTAACTCCTGTAGTTACTGTAACTATTGTAATTACTGTAAAGACATTGTTCGTGTTGGTTGATGATCTCTGGCAGGCCCTGGACAGGGCACGGTATCATCAAAAGTGCTACACCACATTTCATTTGTACCCCAAACCACAAAAACGATGCCCTCGGCATGATGTCCCGATTCCTGGAGGCTGTGCGGATCTGGATGGGGACGAACGGGCTCAGATTGAATCCCTCCAAGACTGAGTGGTTGTGGTTCCCGTCATCCCGCTTTGTCCACCTTGTTCCAACTTTGGTGATAGGGGTTGCTCCTTTGTCCTGGTCTTATTAGACCTCTCGGCGGCTTTTGATACCATCGACCATGGTATCCCACTGTGATGACTCAGGCGCTTAGGGCACCATTTTGTGGTGGTGCTCCTCCTATCTATCGGATCGATCGCAGTTTGTATTGACTGGAGGACAGGGATCGATCCTGAGGCCTTTTACTTGTGGGGTGCCCCAGGGGTCAGATCTCTCACCTCTCCTGTTCAACATATACATGAAACTACTGGGCGAGATCATCCGTGGTTTCAGGGCACGGTATCGTCAATACACTGATGCTACACCACATTTCATTTGTACCCCAAACCACTCTAACAATGCCATCACGTTCTCCTCCTATCTGTCGGATCGATCGCAGTTCATGTTGACTGGAGGACAGGGATGGACCCTGAGCCCCCTAACTTGTGGGGTGCCCCAGGGGCGGTTCTCTCACCCCTCCTGTTCAACATATACATGAAACCACTGGGCGATATCATCCGTGGTTTCAGGGCATGGTATCCTCAATACACTGATGCTACACCACATTTCACTTGTACCCCAAACCACTCAAACAATGCCCTCACGTTCTCCTCCTACCTGTCGGATCGATCGCAGTTCGTGTTGACTGGAGGACAGGGATGGACCCTGAGCCCCCTAACTTGTGGGGTGCCCCAGGAGTCGGTTCTCTTCCTCCCTCCTGTTCAACACATGCATGAAACCACTGGGCGAGATCATCCGTGGTTTCAGGGCACGGTATCATCAATACACTGATGCTACACCACATTTCACTTGTACCCCAAACCACTCAAACAATGCTCTTGCGTTCTTCTCCTACCTATCGGATCGATCACAGTTCGTGTTGACTGGAGGATAGGTTCGAACCCGAGGCCCCTAACTTGTGGGGTACCCCAGGGGTCAGTTCTCTCCCTCCCTCCTCTTCAACATATGCCCAAAACTGTTGGGCGAGATCATCCATGGTTTCAGGGCACGGTATCATCAATACACTGATGCTACACCACTTTTCATTTGTACCCCAAACCACTCAAATTATGCCCTCATGTTCTCTTCCTACCTGTCGGATCGTTCGCAGTTCGTGTTCCTGGAGGACAGGGATGGACCCTGAGCCCCCTAACTTGTGGGATGCCCCAGGGGTCAGTTCTTTCACCCCTCCTGTTCAACAGATACATGAAACCGTTGGGAGAGATCATACGTGGTTTCAGGGCACGGTATCATCAATACACTGATGCTACACCACTTTTCATTTGTACCCCAAACCACCCAAACGATGCTTTTGGCTTGATGTCCCGATGCCTGGAGGCTGTGTGGATCTGGATGGGGTGGAACAGGCTCAGGCTCAACCCCTCCAAGACTGAGTGGTTGTGGTTCCCGTCGTCCCAATTTGTCCACCTTGTTCCAACTTTGATGATATGGGGAGAGGTTTTAGCCCCCTCAGAGAGGGCCTGCAAGGTCTGATGGACAGTTTAATTTATATTTCTACGCTTAATCTTCCCATTGCCTGCGGTAATCTGCTCATAGCCATGCAGGTTTTAGTGAGCTTTATGCCAAAATAAAATAAAACTGGACACGTGGACTGCATTTCTACGTGGAAGCTATATTACTCTGGCATTCTTGCCACTGAAACAACATTTGCGTACATGGAAAGGGCATACAATTTGTTTACTCCTGTAGTTACTGTAACTATTGTAACTACTGTAACGGCATTGTTCGTGTTGGTTGATGATCTCTGGCAGGCCCTGGACAGGGCACGGTATCATCAAAAGTGCTACACCACATTTCATTTGTACCCCAAACCACCAAAACGATGCCCTCGGCATGATGTCCTGATTCCTGGAGGCTGTGTGGATCTGGATGGGGACGAATATCATCCGTGGTTTCAGGGCATGGTATCATCAATTCATATCACCTGGCATAGTTTTTAAACTGGCATACTTTTAAACGTTTTAGTTTTATATGGTGTTAGTAGGGATTTTAACAGGTTTTAGACAGGCTACTTATTATCTAATATATTTAATAGGTTTTAATTGTTTTCTTTGTTTTTTTTCATGATTTTACTGCTGCCTGTACACCGCCCTGAGTCCGGAAAGGAGAAGGGCGGTATAGAAATTTAAATATTAAATCAAATTAAATAGGCTGACGCTACACAACTTTTCACCTGTACCCCAAACCACCTAAACAATGCCCTTGGCTTGATGTCCAAATTCCTGGAGGCTGTGCGGATCTGGATGGGACCAAGAGGGTCAGGCTCAACCCATGCAAGACTGAGTGGTTGTGGTTCCCGTCATCCCAATTTGTCCACCTTGTTCCAACTTTGGTGATATGGGGAGAGGTTTTAGCCCCCTCAGAGAGGGCCTGCAAGGAGTAATGGAGAGTTTATTTTAGACCTTTTAAGACTCTTGTTGAACCTCCTCTCACGCGGCCCTTGTGAGGCCTTTAAGATTCTATCGACCCATAACCTTTAAGATCTTGGTTTGAAACAGCTGTAGTAATAAGACTCTGAACTTACCCCGATCGATGCACTGGTGCACTTTACCTCTATTCTTTAAGTGTCACCATTATGTGTTTTAATTCTATTTATTCCATCTATTTAATTCTATTTATTCCATCTATTCATGAATTTTATTGTGCCAACGATGCTTGATTTTAACCATGACCCATTTTTACATTTTATAATCACCATTTTGTACTCTAGAACCGATCTGCTACGACTGCGAGAGTCCCCGCTCTCGCAGGTTTGGCCCTCCACTCTAACGTGGGCCCACCTTGATGAAGGATTTATTAATCTGGAGAGGTGGAAGAAGCGTAGTCTTAGGGGTTTTTTAGTTTGAAAGTTAATGTCTATTTTAGGGGGTACCAGGGAGGGGGGAGGGTATAGACAGGTAGAGGCGGGGGAGGGAAGAGAGAGCCAGGCCAGCGGGCGACGGAGGGAAGCGGAGGGTTCCGTTAGGAGGGGGGAGATTTTAGTCGTTCCGACAGAGGGCATTTCCATCCAGAAGGTCGTGGGGAGAGGCAGGTCCGAGGGAAGACAAGTGTTACCCTCCCGGTTGGGGGCGCGAAGCCGTTGGCTACAAACGGTCAAGTGCCTCAACCCCCGCAGGCTAGGTGGCCAGGGAGTACAGAGCCAGGGCCTGCGGCTGATGTTCTGCAACGCCAGGTCCGTTGTCAACAAAGCCCCCCTCGTTCATGACCTTGTGTCAGAGGGGGAGCCGGACCTGGTGGGAATTGCGGAGACCTGGTTGGGCCACGAGGGTGGACTCCCCCTCGTTGAAATGTGCCCACCAGGTTACCGCACGTTTCATCAGCCCCGGGCCCTAGGTAGGGGCGGTGGGGTAGCGGTCATTGTAAAGGAAGGTCTTGAGCCGAGAGAGACCGTTGTGCCACAGACCACCGGTTGTGAGTCCCTCTGTGTGAAGTGGGGCCTAGGGAGGCAGTTGGGCTTGCTGGTTGTATACCTGGCTCCCCGCTATGTAGCAGCAGCCCTGCCCGAGCTCCTCGAGGTGATCGCTACGGTGGCAGTTGAGACCCCCAGACTTTTAGTCATGGGGGACTTTAATCTGCCATCGGTGGGCGAATCATCCGAGGCAGCTCGGGAGTTCATGGCTTCCATGACGGCCATGGACCTGACCCAACTAATTCAAGGCCCCACTCACGAGGGTGGACATACACCGGATCTCATCTTTGTCTCAGGCCAATGGAAGAGTGATCTGGGTATAGGGGATATAGTCATCACACCCTTGTCATGGACAGACCACTCACTTCTCCGGCTCGACTTTCCGACCGCTGCTCCCCTCCGCGGGGAGGCGGAACCTGAGTCACCAATCTGGTTCCGCCCCAGGCGCCTGATGGACCCGGATGGGTTCCAGACGGCACTTGGGCCACTTCCTGTACCCCTGGCCCGCGCCCCGATGGAGGACCTCGTGGCCGCATGGAATACTGCGACCACGGGAGCCTTGGATCGGGTCGCGGCCTTGCGGCCTCTCTTGCGGCGGCGAAACACCCTGGCTCCTTGGTTTTCCGAGGAGCTGAGGGTGATGAAACGCCGCAAGAGATGCCTAGAGAGAAGATGGAGGTCTACTCGATCTGAATCTGACCGGACACAGGTAAGAGCCCAGTTACGGACTTACATTGTGGCGCTGAGAGTGGCCAAACGTCACCATTGTGCTACTCTCATAGCATCCACAGAAAACCGCCCTGCCGCCCTGTTTAGGGTGACCCGCTCCCTCCTTCAACAGAGGGTGCGGGAAGCCCTGTTACAGGGTAGAGCAGAGGAATTTGTGACTTTTCTGCAGGAGAAAATCGCTCAGATACAGAACGAGCTAGCCCCCATTCATGCCCCAGTGGGATGCCACGAGAGAGATCTTGTTTGGGAGGAGTTTGACTCCGTTACTTCCGAGGATATGGACAGGTTACGTGGGCGACTGCGAGCCACCACATGTTTATTGGACCCGTGTCCCTCCTGGCTTGTACTGGCATCCTGGGAGGTGACACGAGGCTGGCTCCAAGAGGTTGTCAACGCATCCTTGAGTGAGGGTGCCTTGCCTGCTTCCCTAAAAGAAGCGATGGTGAGGCCCCTCCTTAAGAAGCCCTCTTTGGATCCAGCTCTTTTGAACAACTACCGTCCAGTCTCCAACCTTCCCTTTTTGGCGAAGGTTGTCGAGAGTGTGGTGGCACAACAGTTTCCCCGTCACATGGAGGAAGTTGATTATCTAGATCCGCGCCAGTCCGGCTTTCGGCCCGGGCATAGCACCGAGACGGCATTAGTCGCGTTGGTCGATGATCTCTGGAGGGCCAGAGATGGGGGTTGTTCCTCCATCCTGGTCCTATTAGACCTCTCGGCGGCTTTCGATACCATCGACCATGGTATCCTATTGCATCGGCTGGGGGGGTTGGGGGTGGGAGGCACCGTTTTACGGTGGTTCTCCTCCTACCTCTCTGGCCGATCGCAATTTGTGTTGGCAGGGGGGCAGAGGTCGACCGCGAGACCCCTCGCATGTGGGGTGCCTCAGGGGTCGGTCCTCTCGCCCCTCCTGTTCAACACATACATGAAGCCGCTGGGTGAGATCATCCGTGGTTTTGGGGTAGAGTACCATCTGTACGCTGATGATACACAGCTGTACATTTCTACCCCAAACCACCCCAACGATGCCGTAGCGGTGATGTGCCGGTGCCTGGAAGCTGTACGGATCTGGATGGGAAGTAACGGACTCAAGCTCAACCCGACCAAGACCGAGTGGCTGTGGTTTCCGGCTGCCCGATTCAACCAGCTCACTCCATCGCTGGCCATAGGGGGCGAACATCTTGCCCCTGTGGATGGGGCGCGCAATTTGGGTGTCCTCCTGGATGCCCGGCTGTCCATGGAAGATCAAGTGACAGCCGTGGCCAGGAGGGCGTTTTACCAGGTTCGCCTGGTTCGCCAATTGCGCCCCCTATTGGATCGGGACGCCCTTCGCACAGTCACTCATGCTCTCGTGACATCCCGACTGGATTATTGTAACTCTCTCTACATGGGGCTGCCCTTGAGGTGCACCCGGAGGCTTCAGCTAGTCCAGAATGCAGCCGCGCGAGCAATTATGGGGACCGCAAGGTCCACCCATGTAACACCGCTCTTACGCGAGCTGCACTGGCTACCTGTCGTCTTCCGGGTGCGCTTCAAGGTGTTAATTATCATCTTTAAAGCGCTCCATGGCTCGGGACCTAGCTATCTGCAGGATCGGATCCTGCCCCATACATCCTCACGGCCGATTCGCTCCCACAGAGCAGGGCTTCTCCGGGTGCCGTCCACTAGACTGTGTCAGCGGGCGACACCCAGGGGAAGGGCTCTCTCTGTGGCGGGCCCGGCCCTCTGGAACGACCTTCCCCCCGATATTAGGACGACCACGGACCTCCGCTCCTTCCGTCTCAAATTGAAAACCTACTTTTTCCGTCTGGCCGGCTTGGGATAGCCTCCCTGTCCTGGGGTTTTAGGGTAATTTTAATTATTTGTAGTGTTAAGGGGTTTTAGGGACAGTTTTTAGTTTTTATAGATGTTTTTAGCGCAGGATTTGTTTAATTGTGATTTTAAATTATGTATTCTGTTTGTGTTTATTGTTTTTTAATTTTCCTGTGCCCCGCCTCGAGTCCCTCTGGGGAGAGAGAGCGGGCTACAAATAAAAATTTATTATTATTAATTTATTATTATTATTATTAATTTATGTTTCTATGCTTAATCTTCCCATTGCCTGCGGTAATCTGCTCATAGCCATACAGGTTTTATTGAGCTGTATGCCAAAATAAAATAAAACTGGACACGTGGACTGTCGTCCCGATGGAGGGCATTTCCATTCAGAAGGTCGTGGGGAGAGGCAGGTCCGAGGGGAGGCAAGTTCTACCCTCCCGGTTGAGGGCACAGAACCGTTGGTTGCAAACGGTGAAGTGCCACAACCCCTGCAGGCTAGATGGTCAGGGAATACAGAGCCAGGGCCTGCGGCTGATGTTTTGCAATGCCAGGTTCGTGGTCAACAAAGCCCCCCTCATCCATGAACTTGTGTCAGAGGGGGAGCCAGACCTGGTGGGAATTGCGGAGACCTGGTTGGGCCATGAGGGAGGACTTCCCCTCATTGAAATGTGCCCACCAGGTTACCGCGCTTTTCATCAGCCCCGGGCCCTAGGTAGGGGTGGTGGGGTAGCGGTTATTGTTAGGGAAGGTGTTGAGCCGAGAGAGACCATTGTGCCACAGACCACCGGTTGTGAGTCCCTCTGCATGAAGTGGGGCCTAGGGAGGCAGTTGGGCTTGCTGGTTGTATACCTGGCTCCCCGCTATGTAGCAGCATCCCTGCCCGAGCTCCTGGAGGTGATCGCTACGGTGGCAGTTGAGACCCCCAGATTTTTAGTCATGGGGGACTTTAACCTGCCATCAGTGGGCGAATCATCCGAGATAGCTCGGGAGTTCATGGCTTCCATGACGGCCATGGACCTGACCCAATTAATTCAAGCCCCCACCGACGAGGGTGGACATACACCGGATCTCATCTTTGTCTCTGGCCAATGGAAGAGTGATCTGGGTATAGGGGATATAGTCATCACGCCCTTGTCATGGTCAGACCACTCACTTCTCCGGCTCGACTTTCCAACCGCTACTCCCCTCCGCGGGGAGCCGGAACCTGAGTCACCGATCTGGTTCCGCCCCAGGCGCCTGATGGACCCTGATGGGTTCCAGGCAGCACTTGGGCCACTTCCTGTACCCCTGACCCACGCCCCGATGGAGGACCTCATGGCCGCATGGAACACTGTGACCACGGGAGCCTTGGATCGGGTCGTACCCTTGCGGCCTCTCTTGCGATGGCGAGCCACCCTGGCTCCTTGGTTTACCGAGGAGCTGAGGGTGATGAAACGCCACAAGAGATGCCTAGAGAGAAGATGGAGGTCTACCCGATTTGAATCTGACCAGACACAGGTAAGAGCCCATTTACGGACTTACATTGTGGCACTGATAGTGGCCAAATGCCATCATTGTGCCACTCTCATAGCATCCGCAGATAACTGCCCTGCCGCCCTGTTTAGGGTGACCCGCTCCCTCCTTCAACAGAGGGTGCGGGAAGCCCCACTACAGGGTAGAGCAGAGGAATTTGTGATTTATCTGCAGGAGAAAATCGCTCAGATAAAGAATGAGTTAGCCCCCATTGATGACCCAGTGGGATTGCACGAGGCGGATCTTGTTTGGGAGGAGTTTGACTCCGTTACTTCCGACGATATGGACAGGTTACATGGGCGACTGCGAGCCACCACATGTTTATTGGACCCATGTCCCTCCTGGCTTGTACTGGCATCCTGGGAGGTGACACGAGGCTGGCTCCAAGAGGTTGTCAACGCTTCCTTAAGTGAGGGTTCCTTGCCTGCCCCCCTTAAAGAGGCCATGGTGAGGCCCCTCCTTAAGAAGCCCTCTTTGGACCCAGCTTTATTAACCAATTATCGTCCCGTCTCCAACCTTCCCTTTTTGGCGAAGGTTGTTGAGAGTGTGGTGGCACAACAGTTTCCCCGTCACCTGGAGGAAGTTGATTATCTAGAGCCGCGCCAGTCCGGCTTTCGGCCCGGGCATAGCACCGAGACGGCATTGGTCGCGTTGGTAGATGATCTCTGGAGGGCCAGAGATGGGGGTCGTTCCTCCATCCTGGTCCTATTAGACCTCTCGGCTGCTTTCGATACCATCGACCATGGTATCCTATTGCATCGGCTGGGGGGGTTGGGGGTGGGAGGCACCGTTTTACGGTGGTTCTCCTCCTACCTCTCTGGCCGATCGCAATTTGTGTTGACAGGAGAGCAGAGGTCGACCTCGAGACCCCTCACATGTGGGGTGCCTCAGGGGTCGGTCCTCTTGCCTCTCCTGTTCAACACATATATGAAGCCGCTGGGCGAGATCATCCGTGGTTTTGGGGTAGAGTATCACCTCTACGCTGATGATACACAGCTGTATATATCTACCCCAAACCACCCCAACGATGCCGTAGCGGTGATGTGCCAGTGCCTGGAAGCCGTGCGGATCTGGATGGGAAGTAACGGACTCAGGCTCAACCCGACCAAGACCGAGTGGCTGTGGTTTCCGGCTGCCCGATTCAACCAGCTGATTCCATCGCTGGCCATAGGGGGCGAACATCTTGCCCCTGTGGATGGGGCGCGCAACTTGGGTGTCCTCCTGGATATTCGGCTGTCCATGGAAGATCAAGTGACAGCCGTGGCCAGGAGGGCGTTTTACCAGGTTCGCCTGGTTCGCCAGTTGCGCCCCCTATTGGACCGGGATGCCCTTCGCACAGTCACTCATGCTCTCGTGACATCCTGACTGGACTATTGTAACTCTCTCTACATGGGGCACCCGGAGACTTCAGCTGGTCCAGAATGCAGCCGCGCGAGCAATAATGGGAACCTCAAGGTTTACCCACGTAACACCACTCTTGCGCGAGCTGCACTGGCTGCCTGTCGTCTTTCGGGTGCGCTTCAAGGTGCTAGTTGTCATCTTCAAAGCGGTCCATGGCTCGGGACCTAGCTATCTGCGGGATCGGATTCTGCCCCATACATCCTCACGGCCGATTCGCTCCCCCAGAGAGGGACTTCTCCGGGTGCCGTCCACTAGATTTTTTCAGCGGGCGACACCCAGGGGAAGGGCCTTCTCTGTGGCGGGCCCAGCCCTCTGGAACGACCTTCCCCCCGACATTAGAACAACCACGGACCTCCGCTCCTTCCGTCTCAAATTAAAAACACATCTTTTCTGCTTGGCCGGCTTAGGGTAGTCTCTTTTTATGGTTTACGGGATTTTAGTAATTTAATTGGGGGATTTTAGCGCAGGGATAATTGTTTAATTTGCCTTTTATCTAATTATTTATGTATATTTATTGTATTTTTAACTTCCCTGTGCACCGCTCCGAGTCCCCTAGGGGAGAGGAAGCAGTCTATAAATTAAATTTATTAATATTATTATTATGGGGCTCCCCTTGAGGTGCACCCGAAGACTTCAGCTTGTCCAGAATGCAGCCGCGCGAGCAATAATGGGAACCTCAAGGTTTACCCACATAACACCGCTCTTGCGCGAGCTGCATTGGCTGCCTGTCGTCTTTCGGGTGCGCTTCAAGGTGTTAGTCACCATCTTTAAAGCGCTCCATGGCACGGGACCTAGCTATCTGCGGGATCGTATCCTGCCTCATACATCCCTGCGGCCGATTCGCTCCCACAGAGAGGGACTTCTCCGGGTGCCGTCCACTAGGCTATGCCAGCGGGCGACGCCCAGGGGAAGGGCCTTCTCTGTGGCGGGCCCAGCCCTCTGGAACGACCTTCCCCCCGAGATCAGAACAACTACGGACCTCCGCTCCTTCCGTCAAAAATTAAAAACACACTTTTTCCGCTTGGCCGGCTAGGTTAGTCATTTGTCTTTTAATAGGGTGTTAGGGGATTTTAGTGTATTTTAAGATAGGGTGATTTTAGCGCAGGGATATTTTGTTTTAATTCGTATTTCATTTATCTATTTATGTATTTTATATTGGTATTTTTAATTTTCCCTGTGCACCGCTCCGAGTCCCTTTGGGGAGAGGAGGCGGTATATAAATAAAAATATTATTATTATTATTATTATTATTATTACTTAGTGGTTGTGGTTCCCGTCATCCCGCTTTGTCCACCTTGTTCCATATTTGGTGATACAGGGAGAGGTTTTAGCCACCTCAGAGAGGGCCCGAAGGCCCGCACCATTTTGTGGTGGTCTCCTACTATCTATCGGATCGATTGCAGTTCGTGTTGACTGGAGGATAGGGATCGAACCCGAGGCCCCAAACTTGTGGGGTACCCCAAGGGTCGGTTCTCTCCCTTCCTCCTCTTCAACATATGCATGAAACTGTTGGGCGAGATCATCCATGGTTTCAGGGCACGGTATCATCAATACACTGACGCTACACAACTTTTCACCTGTACCCCAAACCACCCAAACGATGCCCTCGGCATGATGTCCCAATGCCTGGAGGCTGTGTGGATCTGGATGGGGAGGAACAGGCTCAGGCTCAACCCCTCCAAAACTGAGTGGTTGTGGTTCCCGTCATCCCGATTTGTCCACCTTGTTCCCACTTTGGTGATACGGGGAGAGGTTTTAGCCCCCTCAGAGAGGGCCTGCAAGGTCTGATGGACAGTTTAATTTATGTTTCTATGCTTAATCTTCCCATTGCCTGCCGTAATCTGCTCATAGCCATGCAGGTTTTAGTGAGCTGTATGCCAAAATAAAATAAAACTGGACACGTGGACTGCATTTCTACGTGGAAGCTTTATTACTCTGGCATTCTCCCCACTGAAAAAACATTAGCGTATATGGTACAGGCATACAATTTGTTTACTCCTGTAGTTACTGTAACTATTGTAACTACTGTAACGGCATTGTTCGTGTTGGTTGGTGATCTCTGGCAGGCCCTGGACAGGGCACGGTATCATCAAAAGTGCTACACCACATTTCATTTGTACCCCAAACCACCAAAACGATGCCCTCGGCATGATGTTCCGATTCCTGGAGGCCGTGCGGATCTGGATGGGGACGAACGGGCTCAGACTCAATCCCTCCAAGACTGAGTGGTTGTGGTTCCCGTCAACCCGCTTTGCCCACCTGGCTCCAACTTTGGTGATAGGGGTTGCTCCTTTGTCCTGGTCCTATTAGACCTCTCGGCGGCTTTCGATACCATCGACCATGGTGTCCCACTGTGATGACTCAGGCGCTTAGGGCACCATTTTGTGGTGCTCCTCCTATCTATCGGATCGATCGCAGTTGGTATTGACTGGAGGACAGGGATCGATCCTGAGGGCTTTTACTTGTGGGGTGCCCCAGGGGTCAGATCTCTCACCTCTCCTGTTCAACATATACATGAAACTACTGGGCGAGATCATCCGTGGTTTCAGGGCACAGTATCGTCAATACACTGATGCTACACCACATTTCACTTGTACCCCAAACCACTCAAACAATGCCGTCACGTTCTCCTCCTATCTGTCGGATCGATCGCAGTTCATGTTGACTGGAGGACAGGGATGGACCCTGAGCCCCCTAACTTGTGGGGTGCCCCAGGGGTCGGTTCATTCACCCCTCCTGTTCAACATACATGAAACCACTGGGCGAGATCATCCGGGGTTTCAGGGCATGGTATCGTCAATACACTGATGCTACACCACATTTCACTTGTACCCCAAACCACTCCAACAATTCCCTCACGTTCTTCTCCTACCTATCGGATCGATCGCAGTTCGTGTTGACTGGAGGACAGGGATGGACCCTGAGGCCTTTCACTTGTGGGGTGCCGCAGGGGTCGGTTCTCTCACCCCTCCTGTTCAACATATGCATGAAACCGCTGGGCGAGGTCATCCATGGTTTCAGGGCACAGTATCATCAATACATATCACCTGGCATAGTTTTTAAACTGGCATACTTTGAAACGTTTTCGTTTTATATGGTTTTAGTAGGGATTTTAACAGGTTTTAGACAGGCAACTTATTATCTAATGTATTTAATAGGTTTTAATTGTTTTCTTTGTTTTTATTCCTGATTTTACTGCTGCCTGTACAACCCCCTGTGTCCCGGAAAGGAGAAGGGCAGTATAGAAATTTAAATATTAAATCAAATTAAATATGCTGACGCTACACCTTTTCACCTGTACCCCAAACCACTCAAACGATGCCCAGGGATCAAACCTGAGGCGCCTAACTTGTGGGGTGCCCCAGGGGATGGTTCTCTCCGTCCCTCCTGTTCAACATATGCACGAAACCATTGGGCGAGATCATCCGTGGTTTCCGGGCACGGAATCGTCAATACACTGATGCTACACCACTTTTCATTTGTACCCCAAACCACTCAAACAATGCCCTCACGTTCTCCTCCTACCTATCGGATCGATCGCAGTTCGTGTTGACTGGAGGACAGGGATGGACCCTGAGCCCCCTAACTTGTGGGATGCCCCAGGCGTCGGTTCTTTCACCCCTCCTGTTCAACAGATACATGAAACTGTTGGGAGAGATCATACGTGGTTTCAGGGAACGGTATCATCAATACACTGATGCTACACCACTTTTCATTTGTACCCCAAACCACCCAAACAATGCCCTTGGCTTGATGTCCCGATGCCTGGAGGCTGTGTGGATCTGGATGGGGAGGAACAGGCTCAGGCTCAACCCCTCCAAGACTGAGTGGTTGTGGTTCCCGTCATCCCAATTTGTCCACCTTGTTCCAACTTTGGTGATACAGGGAGAGGTTTTAGCCCCCTCAGAGAGGGCCTGCAAGGTCTAATTTAGACAGTTTAATTTATGTTTCTATGCTTAATCTTCCCATTGCCTGTGGTAATCTGCTCATAGCCATGCAGGTTTTAGTGAGCCTTATGCCAAAATAAAACAAAACTGGACACGTGGACTGCATTTCCATGTGGAAGCTATATTACTCTGGCATTCTTGCCACTGAAACAACATTTGCATACATGGAAAGGGCATACAATTTGTCTACTCCTGTAGTTACTGTAACTATTGTAACCATTGTAACTACTGTAACGGCATTATTCCTCTTGGTTGATGATCTCTAGCAGGCCCTGGACAGGGCACGGTATCATCAAAATTGCTACACCACATTTCATTTGTACCCCAAACCACCCAAACGATGCCCTTGGCATGATGTACCGATTCCTGGAGGCTTTGTGGATCTGGATGGGGACGAAGAGCATCCGTGGTTTAAGAGCACAGTATCATCAATACATATCACCTGGCATAGTTTTTAAACTGGCATACTTTTAAACGTTTTTGTTTTATATGGTTTTAGTAGGGATTTTAACAGGTTTTAGACAGGCTACTTATTATCTAATGTATTCAATAGGTTTTAATTGTTTTCTTTGTTTTTATTCATGATTTTACTGCTGCCTGTACACCGCCCTGAGTCCCAGAAAGGAGAAGGGTGGTATAGAAATTTAAATATTAAATCAAATTAAATATGCTGATGCTACAAAACGTTTCACCTGTACCCCAAGCCACCCAAACGATGCCCTCGGCATGATGTCCCGATGCCTGGAGGCTGTGTGGATCTGGATGGGGAGGAACAGGCTCAGGCTCAACCTCTCCAAAACTGAGTGGTTGCGGTTCCCGTCATCCCGCTTTGTCCACCTTGTTCCAACTTTGGTGATACGGGGAGATGTTTTAGCCCCCTCAGAGAGGGCCTGCAAGGTCTGATGAAGAGTTTAATTTATGTTTCTTTGCTTAATCTTCACATTGCCTGCGGTAATCTGCTCATAGCCATGCAGGTTTCATTGAGCTGTATGCCAAAATAAAACAAAACTGGACACGTGGACTGCATTTCCATGTGGAAGCAATATTACTCTGGCATTCTTGCCAGTGAAACAACATTTGCGTACATGGAAAGGGCATACAATTTGTTTATTCCTGTAGTTACTGTAACTATTGTAACTAACGGCATTATTCGTGTTGGTTGATGATCTCTGGCAGGCCCTGGACAGGGCACGGTATCATCAAAAGTGCTACACCACATTTCATTTGTACCCCAAACCACCAAAACGATGCCCTCGGCATGATGTCCACCTTGTTTGTCCACCTTGTTCCAACTTTGGTGATAGGAGTTGCTCCTCTGTCCTGGTCCTATTAGTCCTCTCGGTGGCTTTTGATACCATTGACCATGGTATCCTAATGCGATGACTCAGGCGGTTAGGACACCATTTTGCTGGGGCTATCCTCCAATCTATCGGATCGATCGCAGTTTGTGTTGACTGGTGGACAGGGATCGAACCTGAGGCCCCTAACTTGTGGGGTGCAGCAGGGGTCGGTTCTCTCCCTCCCTCCTGTTCAACATATGCACGAAACCATTGGGCGAGATCATCCGTGGTTTTAGGGCACGGTTTCATCAATACACTGATGATACACCACTTTTCATTTGTACCCCAAACCACCCCAAACAATGCCCTCGAGGTGATGCCCTGACGCCTATTTAATAGGTTTTAATTATTTTCTTTGTTTTTCTTCGTGATTTGACTGCTGCCTGTACACCGCCCTGACTCCCGGAAAGGAGAAGGGAGGTATAGAAATTTAAATATTAAATCAAATTAAATATGCTGACGCTACACAATTTTTCACCTGTACTCCAAACCACCCACATAATGCCCTTGGTTTGATGTCCCGATTCCTGGAGCCTGTGTGGATCTGGATGGGAAGGAACAGGCTCAGGCTCAATACCTGCAAGACTGAGTGGTTGTGGTTCACATCATCCCGATTTGTCCACCTTGTTCCAACTTTGGTGATACAGGGAGAGGTTTTAGCCCCGTCAGAGAGGGCCTGCAAGGTCTGATGGACAGTTTAATTTATGTTTCTATGCTTAATCTTAACATTACGTGGGCGACTGCGAGCCACCACATGTTTATTGGAACCGTGTCCCTCCTGGCTTGTGCTGGCATCCTGGGAGGTGACACGAGGCTGGCTCCAGGAGGTTGTCAACGCTTCTCTGAGTGAGGGTTTCTTGCCTGCCTCCCTTAAAGAGGCCATGGTGAGGCCCCTCCTGAAGAAGCCCTCTCTGGACCCAGCATTATTGGTTAACTACCGTCCGGTCTCCAACCTTCCCTTTTTGGCAAAGGTTGTAGAGAGTGTGGTGGCACAACAGCTTCCCCGTCACCTGGAGGAAGTTGACTATCTGGACCCGCGCCAGTCCGACTTCCGACCTGGGCACAGCACCGAGACGGCATTGGTCGTGTTGGTAGATGATCTCTGGAGGGCCAGAGATGGGGGTTGTTCCTCCATCCTGGTCCTATTAGACCTCTCAGCGGCTTTCGATACCATCGACCATGGTATCCTATTGCATCGGCTGGGGGGGTTGGGGGTGGGAGGCACCGTTTTACGGTGGTTCTCCTCCTACCTCTCCGGTCGATCGCAATTTGTGTTGGCAGGAGAGCAGAGGTCGACCTCGAGACCCCTCACATGTGGGGTGCCTCAGGGGTTGGTCCTCTCGCCTCTCCTGTTCAACACATATATGAAGCCGCTGGGTCCGATCATCCGTGGTTTTGGGGTAGAGTATCACCTCTACGCTGATGATACACAGCTGTATATATCTACCCCAAACCACCCCAACGATGCCGTAGCGATGATGTGCCAGTGCCTGGAAGCCGTGCGGATCTGGATGGGAAGTAACGGACTCAGGCTCAACCCGTCCAAGACTGAGTGGCTGTGGTTTCCGGCCGCCCGATTCAACCAGTTGACTCCATCACTGGCCATAGGGGGCGAACACCCTACCCCTGTGGCGCGCAACTTGGGTGTCCTCCTAGGTTACTGGCTGTCCATGGAAGATCAAGTGACAGCCGTGGCCAGGAGGGCATTTTATCAGGTTCGCCTGGTACGCCAGTTGCGCCCCTTATTGGATCGGGATGCCCTTTGCACAGTCACTCATGCCCTCGTGACATCCCGACTGGACTATTGTAACTCTCTCTACATGGGGCTCCCCCTGAGGTGCACCCGAAGACTTCAGCTGGTCCAGAATGCAGCCGCGCGAGCAATAATGGGGACCTCTAGGTTCACCCATATAACACCACTCTTGCGCGAGCTGCACTGGCTGCCTGTCGTCTTTCGGGTGCGCTTCAAGGTGCTAGTTGTCATCTTTAAAGCGCTCCATGGCACGGGACCTAGTTATCTGCGGGATCAGATCCTGCCCCACACATCCTCACGGCCGATTCGCTCCCACAGAGAGGGACTGCTCCGGGTGCCGTCCACTAGACTTTGTCAGCGGGCGACGCCCAGGGGAAGGGCCTTCTCTGTGGCGGGCCCAGCCCTCTGGAACGACCTTCCCCCCGAAATCAGAACAACTACGGACCTCCGCTCCTTCCGTCAAAAACTGAAAACACACTTTTTCTGCTTGGCCGGCCTAGGTTAGTCTTTACCTTTAGGGTGTTAGGGAATTTTAGCTTTATAACTTGGGGATTTTAGCGCAGGGATAATCTTAATTTAATTTGTTTTTATCTATCGTATTTATTCTATGTATGTATTTTTTATAGTATTTTAAATTTTTCCCTGTGCACCGCTCCGAGTCCCATTGGGGAGAGGATGCGGTATACAAATAAAATTTGATTGATTGATTGATTGATTCCTGCGGTAATCTGCTCATAGCCATGCAGGTTTTAGTGAGCTGTATGCCAAAATAAAATAAAACTGGACACGTGGACTGCATTTCCACGTGGAAGCTGTATTACTCTGGCATTCTCCCCACTGAAACAACATTTGCGTACATGGAACAGGCATACAATTTGTCTATTCCTATAGTTACTGTAACTATTCAAAGCCCACAACTCCAGGCAGACCAGAGTCTTTAGCCAACGATCGTCTGGTCTCCAACAATCGCTTTGTGGGGCAATGTCAGCTTCCCCAGTACCTGTATGAAGCTGTCTACCTGGATCCGTTTCAGTCGGGTTTCAGGCCCAGGTACAGCACAGAGACGGCATTGTTCGTGTTGGTTGATGATCTCTGGCAGGTATCATCAAAAGTGCTACACCACATTCCATTTATACCCCAAACCACCAAAGCGATGCCCTCGGCATGATGTCCTGATTCCTGGAGGCTGTGCGGATCTGGATGGGGAGGAACAGGTTCAGGCTCAATCCCTCCAAGATTGAGTAGTAGTGGTTCCCATCATCCCGCTTTGTCCACCTTGTTCCAACTTTGGTGATAGAAGTTGCTCCTCTTTCCTGGTCCTATTAGACCTCTCGGCGTCTTTTGATACCATTGACCATGGTATCCTACTGCAATGACTCGGGGGGTTAGGGCACTATTTTGTGGTGGGTCTCCTCCTATCTATCGGATCGATCGCAGTTCGTGTTGACTGGAGGACAGGGATCGAACCCGAGGCCCCTAACTTGTGGGGTACCCCAGGGGTCAGTTCTCTCACTCCCTCCTGTTCAACATATGCATCAAAGTGCTGGGTGACATCATCCGTGGTTTCAGGGCTCCGTCAATACACTGATGCTACACCATATTTCACTTGTACTGCAAACCACTCAAACAATGCCCTCATGTTCTCCTCCTACCTGTCGGATTGATCGCAGTTCGTGTTGACTGGAGGACAGGGATTGAACCCGAGGCCCCTATCTTGTGGGGTGCCCCAGGGGTCGGTTCCCTTCCTCCCTCCTGTTCAACACATGCATGAAACTACTGGGCGAGATCATCTGTGGTTTCAGGGCACGGTATCATCAATACACTGATGCTACACCACATTACACTTGTACCCCAAACCACTCAAAAAATGCCCTCACGTTCTCCTCCTACCTGTCGGATCGATCACAGTTTGTGTTGACTGGAGGACAGGGATGGACCATGAGGCCCCTAACTTGTGGGGTGCCCCAGGGGTCAGTTCTCTTCCTCTGCCCTGTTCAACATATGCATGAAACCGTTGGGCGAGATCATCTGTGGTTTCAGGGCACGGTATCATCAATACACTGATGCTACACCACATTACACATGTACCCCAAACCACTCAAACAATGCCCTCACGTTCTCCTCCTACCTGTCGGATCGATCGCAGTCTGTGTTGACTGGAGGACAGGGATGGACCCTGAGGCCCCTAACTTGTGGGGTGCCCATGGGTCGGTTCTCTCCCACCCTCCTGTGCACCATATGCATGAATCCGTTGGGTGAGATCATCTGTGGTTTCAGGGCACGATATCATCAATACACTGATGCTACACCACTTTTCATTTGTACCCCAAACCACCCAAACGATGCCCTTGGCATGCTGTCCCGATGCCTGGAGGCTGTGTGGATCTGGATGGGGAGGAACAGGCTCAGGCTCAACCCCTCCAAGACTGAGTGGTTGTGGTTCCCGTCATCCCAATTTGTTCACCTTGTTCCAACTTTGGTGATACGGGGAGAGGTTTTAGCCCCCTCAGAGAGGGCCTGCAAGGTCTAATGGACAGTTTAATTTATGTTTCTATGCTTAATCTTCCCATTGCCTGCGGTAATCTCCTCATAGCCATGCAGGTTTTAGTGAGCTGTATGCCAAAATAAAATAAAACTGGACACGTGGACTGCATTTCCATGTGGAAACTATATTACTCTGGCATTCTTGCCACTGAAACAACATTTGTGTACATGGAAAGGGCATACAATTTGTTTACTCCTGTAGTTATTGTAACGGCATTGTTTGTGTTGATTGATGATCTCTGGCAGGTCCTGGACAGGGCACGGTATCATCAAAAGTGCTACACCACATTTCATTTGTACCCCAAACCACCAAAGTGATGCCCTCCACATGATGGCCAGATTCCTGGAGGCTGTGTAGATCTGGATGGGGACGAACGGGCTCAGGCTCAATCCCTCCAAGACTGAATGGTTGTGGTTCCCATTATCCCGCTTTGTCCACCTTGTTCTAACTTTGGTGATAGGAGTTGCTCCTCTGTTCTGATCCTCTTAGTCCTCTCGGCGTCTTTCGATACCATTGACCATGGTATCCTACTGCGATGACTCGGGGGGTTAGGGCACCATTTTGTGGGGGGTCTCCTCCTATCTATCGGATCGATCGCGGTTCTTGTTGACTGGAGGACAGGGATCAAACCCGAGGCCCCTAACTTGTGGGGACCCCAGGGGTCAGTTCTCTCACTCCCTCCTGTTCAACATATGCATGAAACCGCTGGGTGAGATCATCCTGGGTCCGTTTGGAGAAGGGCAGGGTATAAATTCAATAAATCAAATCCGTTGTTTCAGGGCTTCATGATTTGTTTGCGCATGCGCGATAATGGAGGTCATCCTCTGAAAATGCTACGGAGAGCCCAGGGGCTGTTTTGCCTCGGAGGACGCTGCCAGCCCTCGCTGATCATCTTTGAGGGCTAGCCCAGCAAGACGACATGCCAGCCGCTGCTCCTGGCCGCTCAGATATGAGGGGCGAGGCCTGGGAATGACGGCTGGGTGAGGAGGAGCAGGGTGTGGTCCAATTCGGCCTTCTGCGGCCTGGAGCGTCCCGGCGCAGCTGCAAGCAGGGAGCTAGTCCGTGAAGCCGGGACGCGGAAAACTCGTATAGGCCTGACCGGGTCGGGTCGGGAGGACTACCATCGGGCGGTACGGTCTATGCCGGATCGTGCGGTCTAATCCCGATCCTGACCTGAGTGTTTTTATATCTGATCCCATCCGAGCTGTGGCTGGAGGCTGAGTGGCTGGAATGGTGAGAATGGTGGAAAGAAGGTGAGAGGATGTTGTCGGAGAGAGGAGAAGGCTGGTGGATGTTGCTGCAGGTGGAATGGTGAAACGGAGTTGGAATTGGAAGAGTTGGACGGTGAGAGGAAGTGAGAGGATGGTGAGAGTAAGTGAGAGGACGGAGAGAGGAAGTGAGAGGACGGAGAGAGGAAGCGTGGAGTGAGGAGAGGTGGAGAGAGAAATGGAGGACGATGGAAGATGATGGAAGAAGGAGAAGGAGAAGGAGGTGGAGTAAGGAGTTGGAGAAGGAGATGGAGTTGGAGAGGGAGTTGGAGAAGGCGATGGAGATGGAGGAATGGATGAAGAAGCCACGCAGCTAGATGGTGAAATGGTGGATCGTGACCGCAGAGGAGCCAGGAAGACCTTGAAGTGAGTGCTGGGCTTGGAGGTGGTAAGCTGTGCCACACATCCCTGCGTTTTACATCAGGCCGCACGATGGACCATCTAGTCGTGCGGCATTAAACGCGGACTGAGACCTATGTGACCGAGGAAGACAAATGGAGGGGGTTTGGATGAGACTAAACTGTGTTCCCCCCATCCATAAGATCATCAGTCTGACTGTCTTCTCCCCTCTGCCCTAAATGGATTATATCCACTTATACACACTTTGCACCTGTCACTTTATTTTACCCTGGACTCTGTTTTGGACTTATTTCGGACTTGCAGTTTGTCCCCTAGGTATGGACGACCTCTGTGTTTTTAGTGATGTATTCTAGGTGTGATCTCCTTTGCCTGCGGGAGTCTCTGCTCTCGCAGGCCTGGCCCCCTTGTCTAACACGGGCCAACCTCGAGGATGGACTGATTGCTCCTGAGAGGTGGGCGAAGCGCAAACTGAGGGGGTTTCTATTTAATTTTTTAATTCGGCTTTTAGGGGGTTCCAGGGGGGAGGGGGGGAGATAGCCCAGGGAGGGGATGGCATACGATAAGGCCGGCCGGCGGATGTAGGGAAACGGAGGAAGGGGAAGGGGAGGCCGTTTCCACTGAGGTTTTTTCTATTGTTCTGGTTCTAGGGAGGGGCAGGGGCGGTGGGAGGCGGACGTTGGAGGATCGAGGCTGCTGGATACAGGCAGTCATGCATTCCAACGCCCCATGCTCCCTTCGCAGACTAGGAGGGCAGGAATCACAGGACAGGGGCCCTAGGCTGATGTTATGCAACGCCAGGTCCGTGGTACAAAAAGCCCCCCTCATTTATGACCTTGTGAAGTGCCCCATGGGTCTAGTCAATACTCTGACACTACACAACCTTTCACCTGTACACAAAACCACCAAAACGATGCCCTCGAGGTGATGCCCTGATGCCTGGAGGCTGTGTGGATCTGGATCTGTGTTCCCGTCATCCTGATTTGTCCACCTTTGTTCCAAATTTGGTGATACAGGCAGAGGTTTTAGCCCCCTCAGAGAGGGCCTGAAGGCCCGCACCATTTAGTGGGGGGTCTCCTCCTATCTATCGGATCGATCGCAGTTCGCGTTGCCTGGAAGACAGGGATCGAACCCGAGGCCCCTAACTTGTGGGGGGCCCCAGGGGTCAGTTCTCTCCCTCCCTCCTGTTCAACATATGCATGAAACCGTTGGGTGAGATCATCCGTGATTTCAGGGCATGGTACCATCAATACACTGATGCTACATCACTTTTCATTTGTACCCCAAACCACTCAAATGATGCCCTTGAGGTGATGCCCCGATGCCTATTTAATAGGTTTTAATTGTTTTCTTTGTTTTTATTCCTGATTTAACTGCTGCCTGTACACCGCTATCATGACTGCTTCTACCTCCATTCAAGAAAGAACACACTTAAGCATATTCCAAATGATTAAGGTTACTTTTACTGAACTAGGAAAGGACAGCAGCAAATGTTAAGCCAGAAGTGGCTATTTTAGGCGCGAAGCATACATATCAAAGCATAAGCCAAACCCCAATCACCCATGACCCCCACCCCAATGTCCAATACAGTGTCTTCCACGTTGTCAGATGGGTAACACGTCCAGAGCGGTCATCAGAATGGAATGTGATACCGTTAAGCTTAGCAATATCACCACCTAGCCCCACCTTCCTCCAGCACACTTTCCAACAACATCCCCCCACCCTCCCCATTTCTATGGCAGCCAAGCATGCAGGAAAGCGAAGGCTGACAACCACCCTGAGTCCCGGAAAGGAGAAGGGAGGTATAAAAATTTAAATATTAAATCAAATTAAATAGGCTGACGCTACACAACTTTTCACCTGTACCCCAAACCACCCACACAATGCCCTTGGCATGATGCCCCGATTCCTGGAGGCTGTGTGGATCTGGATGGGGACGAACGGGCTCAGACTCAATCCCTCCAAGACTGAGTGGTTGTGTTTCCCATCATCCCGCTTTGTCCATCTTGTTCCAACTTTGGTGATAGGAGTTGCTCCTCTGTCCTGGTCCTATTAGACCTCTCAGCGGCTTTCGATACCATTGACCATGGTATCCTACTGCGATGACTTGGGGGGTTAGGGCACCATTTTGTGGTGGTCTCCTCCTATCTATCGGATCGATCACAGTTCGTGTTGACTGGAGGACAGGGATCGAACCTGAGGCCCCTAACTTGTGGGGTACCCCAGGGGTTGGTTCTCTCACTCCCTCCAACTCTGGCCATTGGGGGCGAAACAATGGCCCCCGTGGAGAGGGCGCGTAATCTGGGTTCTCACCCTCCCTCCTGTTCAACATATGCATGAAACCGTTGGGCGAGATCATCCGTGATTTCAGGGGATGGTACCATCAACACACTGATGCTACACCACTTTTCATTTGTACCCCAAACCACCCAAACGATGCCCTTGGCGTGATGCCCTGATGCCTGGAGGCTGTGTGGATCTGTATGGGGAGGAACAGGCTCAGGCTCAACCCCTCCAAGACAAAGTGGTTGTGGGTCCCGTCATCCCGATTTGTTCACCTGGTTCCAACTTTGGTGAAATGGGGAGAGGTTTTAGCCCCCTCAGAGAGTTCCTGCAAGGTCTGATGGACAATTTAATTTATGTTTCTATGCTTAATCTTCCCATTGCCTGCGGTAATCTGCTCATAGCCATGCAGGTTTTAGTGAGCACTGGACACGTGGACTGCATTTCCACGTGGAAGCAATATTACTGTGGCATTCTTGCTATTACTCTGGCATTCTTGCCACTGAAACAACTTTCGCATATATGGAACAGGTGTACAATTTGTCTACTCCTATAGTTACTGTAACTATTCAAAGCCCACAACTCCAGGCAGACCCGAATATTTAACCAACGATCGTCCGGTCTCCAACCTTACCTTTGTGGGGCAACGTCAGCTTCCCCAGTACCTGGATGAAGCTGTCTACCTGGATCCAGTTCAGTCGGGTTTCAGGCCCAGGTACAGCACAAAGACGGCATTGTTTGTGTTGGTTGATGATCTCTGGCAGGTATCATCAAAAGTGCTACACCACATTCCATTTGTACCCCAAACCACCAGAACAATACCCTTGGCATGATGTCCCGATGCCTGGAGGCTGTGCGGATCTGAATGGAGATGAACTGGCTCAGGCTCAATCCCTCCAAGACTGAGTGGTTGTGGTTCCCGTCATCCCGATTTGTCCACCTGGCTCCAACTTTGATGATAGGGGTTGCTCCTTTCTCCTGGTCCTATTAGACCTCTCGGCGGCTTTCGATACCATCGACCATGGTATCCCACTGTGATGACTCAGGGGGTTAGGGCACCATTTTGTGGTGGTTCTCCTCCTATCTATCGGATCAATCGCAGTTCGTATTGACTGGAGGACAGGGATCGATCCTGAGGCCTTTTACTTGTGGCATGCCCCAGGGGTCAGTTCTCTCACCTCTCCTGTTCAACATCTACATGAAACTGCTGGGCGAGATCATCTGTGGTTTCAGGGCACGGTACCGTCAATACACTGATGCTACACCATATTTCACTTGTACCCCAAACCACTCAAACAATGCCCTCATGTTCTCCTCCTACCTGTTGGATCGATCGCAGTTTGTGTTGACTGGAGGACAGGGATTGAACCCGAGGTCCCTATCTTGTGGGGTGCCCCAGGGGTCGGTTCTCTTCCTGCGTCCTGTTCAACATATACATGAGACCACTGGGCGAGATCATCTGTGGTTTCAGGGCATGGTACCGTCAATACACTGATGCTACACCATATTTCACTTGTACCCCAAACCACTCAAACAATGCCCTCATGTTTTCCTCCTACCTGTCGGATCGATCGCAGTTTGTGTTGACTGGAGGACAGGGATGGACCCTGAGGCCCCTAACTTGTGGGGTGCCCCAGGGTTCGGTTCTCTCACCCCTCCTGTTCAACATATAAATGAGACCACTGGGCGAGATCATCTGTGGTTTCAGGGCATGGTATCATCAATAAACTGATGCTACACTTGTACCCCAAACCACTCAAACAATGCCCTCACGTTCTTCTCCTACCTGTCGGATCGATTGCAGTTCGTGTTGACTGGAGGACAGGGATGGACCCTGAGCCCCCTAACTTGTGAAGTGCCCCAGGGGTCTAGTGAATACTCTGACGCTACACAACCTTTCACCTGTACACAAAGCCACCAAAATGATGCCCTTGTTGTGATATCCCGATGCCTGGAGGTTGTGCGGAGAGGTTTTAGCCCCCTCAGAGAGGGCCTGCAAGGTCTGATGGACAGTTTAATTTATGTTTCTATGCTTAATCTTCCCGTTGCCTGCGGTAATCTGCTCATAGCCATGCAGGTTTTAGTGAGCTTTATGCCAAAATAAAATAAAATAAAAATGCAACAAGCATCATGTCAGGATTGAAGTAGCCTTATAATTCTTCATAAGCTCCATTCTTGGGAATATTGGAGTTCCAGAATAACCAATATCTCTCCATCAGAATTCATTCTGCAGTGTTTAATAGTCTGATGGACAGTTCAATTTATGTTTATGTGCTTCATCTTCAAATCGCCTTTGGTAATCTACACATAGATGGGCAGGTTTTATTGAACTGCATTACAAAAAATATACACCCAGGTTTCATGTCAAACATAGACCAAATCCAGTTCCCTTTCCACAAAGGTATCCTAAGTGACTTTATATGTTTTTTTTTTAAGTTTAAAGACTTGGCATTTGGCTAGAACTACTTAAAGTTATGTTTTTTAAAACATTTTTAAACCTTTTAACATTTAAATTTCATCCCTGCTTTTCTGACTAGAAGACTTTTGAATTTGGAATGTGAGGGGGAGAATCACTAAATAAAAATGTTAAAAGAAAAAAGGCCAGAGATTATTTTGGCCCTCTACCTATGGTGTCATGAGAACAATATTTGAGTAAATGGAATTGGCACAGGATTTCTTTCTTTGTTCTATTTATTGTAGTTATTCAAAGCCATAACCACTGGTAAACTAAAGCAATAATTCCATTTTCCAGAATAAACTTGTGCAATAAAAGACTCTGATGGAAAACCCACTTCATTTTTCCACAAATATATCATGACTTTAAAAGTTATGAAGTTGGGATGCCAAGGGGAGAAGAATCATTGGATAATGTTACAAAAACATTATGTTGCATTTTTCCAACTGAAACAACACTTGCGTATAAATGGAACGGGCATACAATTGGTCTACTCCTTCTGTTTACTGTAGCTATTCAAAGCCTGCAACTACAGGCAGACCAGAGGAATAATTTGACTTTGGGGAAATAAATGTGTGGAATAGGAAACTGATAAAATCTAATCTTTGGCCTTATTGCAACAACAAAGCTCTCAGCCTCCATGTGGCTGTTGAAATGGACTCCAGATGTTGGGGTTCTAATGCCCATCTTGCAAGCACATCTGCACCCACAGACTTCAGATCAGATTAGAGAAATGTATATAATTGTGGCAAAGAAAACTCTGTCCTAATGCACAGGTTTGTGCAAATGTTAACATGGTTTCTAGACAGTCTGAAAAGTAGGTAGCAAAAACAAAGAATTTAGGAAACGTTTACCAAATCCAGCCAGTAAACTTGCCATTCCTGCCATTCCTAGGAAGGATATTTAAAAGTTTTCAAACCTTCACCTGCAGCCCATGGGAAGCAACAAAGACTCCATTTGACAAGCCCAGCAAAATTAAAGAATCCATTACAAACTTTGCCCATCCATCACCAATCGTGAACACCTCTAGCTTTATAACTTGGGGATTTTAGCGCAGGGATAATCTTAATTTAATTTGTTTTTATCTATCGTATTTATTCTATGTATGTATTTTTTATAGTATTTTACATTTTTCCCTGTGCACCGCTCCGAGTCCCATTGGGGAGAGGATGCGGTATACAAATAAAATTTGATTGATTGATTGATTGACCTCCCCGTTTCCTCAGGGGCCCCTCCCTCATGCCATGATGTCTTTGGTGTTAAATGCAGCCCCTGGAGCAAGCCACTCGCTTCCGTCTCAAAACAAAACTGAAGCGTAAGCCAAAGAGACCAACCATGAAAGGACCCATCAGGCACAGCCTGTCAGCAAACAAGTGCTTCAGGATGATGCCGAAGGACCCCTGCAAACCCAAAGCCAAGGGTAACTACTGGACTGGACACGTGGACTGCATTTCCAGGTGGAAGCAATATTATCCTGTCATTCTTCCCACTGAAACAACACTTGGGTGAATGGAACGGGCATACAATTGGTCTACTCCTTCTGTTCACTGTAACTATTCAAAGCCTGCAACTACAGGCAGACCAAGGGCCAAGCGAGGGCCAATCTGATGCGCAGGAGCAGCCTGCAGCTGGAGCAGGGCAGGAGTTGGTGGCTGCAGGTGTCTGGTGGCGCAGCTCATCCGTGGCCGCTGGATCTGGAGCCCTGCTACTGACCCCAAGCTTCCCGGCTGCTCTTTTGACCTGGGGGTGGAAAAGGAGGCTGATGGGCGGCAACGAGAAAGGGGAATGGAGCTACTCAACCACTCCAGGCAACCAGACAATGGAGCAGTTGTGGGAGCATTTTGGAGAGGCGACCTTCCGGGATCCTGGCTTCTGGTAGCATTGGGAGCGTGAGAGGAAGGTGGCCACCTGGCAGGTGAGGCAGCCATCTGGACACATGGCTCTGGCCCCACCCGCCCATTTGTCCAGCCCTAAGCTCTGCCTGGAAGTGGGCCATAGCAAGAGCCCTAGCCGGTGAGGGGAGCGGTGCAGAGGTCCTCCCTGGCAGAGCAAAACGCCCGTACAGAACCAGTTCCAGAAGAGGCCAGGAGTGGGGTGGACAACAGGCCCCATTGCCTGGGACCTCAGCAGGCCAGCAGGCCTCCCAGTCGGCAGCAGGCAGCACCCAGGGCTCCTGGCTACCATCAGGCCGACCAGCCCAGGCGCTGTGGGGCTGTTTTGAGGACATGGCCAGGGCTTAGCAGGCAGAAGGGGAGCTCCTGGCCTTGAAGCAGAGGGGCAGACAGGTGGCTGACTCTCTGGTATCAGGTGGCCAGCAAGTTGCCTGCTGACTTGGGGAGGGTCACCCCAAGGGAGAGATGGGCCCCAGGCCACGGAGCAGCAACTGATCCTCAGCCAGAGGGGCCCTAATCCAGCATCAGCCCCACCAGAAAGACTTGCTCAACCGCCTATTCAGTGTTTTCGATATGGCCAACTGGGCCACCGTGCAGCCAAGTGCCCGGCGGCTACCCTGAGGCTGAAATCTGGGTTTCCTGGGAAAGGGGGGTGTAGGAAGTTGCCCAGGAAACCCCCGAGATATCCAGGGTGGCATATCAAGCGTTGGAGGTTCTGGATGACTGGCAAACGAAGGAGGAGGGGGGAAATGGTGGTGGAGGGGAAGAGGGGACAAGGGTGAAGGAGATCCGATGGGGAGTCATCCCACCACTTCTGCATTCCCGCGACCCTCAATGCCCTGCGATTGGGCGTCCTCATTAGGTACGATGCCCTGATATCGTTTTTCTTCCTATTTTCCACTCTTCTATCCCTATTCTCTCTTCACCCTGTATTGAGGGGCCCCTTCCCCAAATTACACGAGGAGGGTGGGGCAGTCTGCCCATGCAGAGCGGGGCCGTTACTGGAAGGATTAGCACTTTCTTCCCTTTCTTCAAAGACAGCGGGCAGCCATGGAAGGACCCATCAGGCACAGCCTGTGAGCAAACAAGCACATCAGGATGATGCCAACGGACCCCTGTAAGCCCTTTGGGGGAAGGGGAACCACAGGACCCCATTTTCCCAGAATCCTTGAAGCTACAGAGAACATCCATCTTGCTTATTCTGTGTCTCCTGATTGTTAGTTTATGTTTTTTCTTCATGTGTACACTTTATAAAATATGATTTATGATTGTAGGCTGCCCAGAGTTAGCCTGAGGTAAGATGGGCAGCTAATAAATTTCATAAATAAATACATGAAAATACCAACATTTTGAGGTGCGGCATCTTAAGCACAAAGGAAAACCCACTTCACTTTCCATGAATATATCCTGACTTTATAAGCTATGAAGTCGGGATCCATTACAAACTTTGCCCATCCATCACCAATCGTGAACACCTCCCCGTTTCCTCCGGGGCCCCTCCCTCAAGCTATGATGTCTTTGGTGTTAAATGCAGCCCATGGAGCAAGCCACTCGCTTCCGTCTCAAAACAAAACTGACGCGTAAGAGACCAACCATGAAAGGACCCATCAGGCACAGCCTGTCAGCAAACAAGTGCTTCAGGATGATGCCGAAGGACCCCTGCAAGCCCAAAGCCAAGGGTACAGACAATTGGTCTACTCCTTCTGTTCAGTGTAACTATTCAAAGTCCACAACTCCAGGCAGACCAGAGGGATAATTTGACTTTGGGGAAATAAATGTGTGGAATAAGAGACTCTGATGAAATCTAATTTTTGGCCTTAATGCAACCATGGAACAAAGCTCTCAGCCTCCATGCGGCTGTTGAAATGGACTCCAGATGTTGGGGTTCTAATGCCCATCTTGCAAGCACATCTGCACCCACAGACTTCAGATCAGATTATAGAGAAATGTATATAATTGTGGCCAAGACAACTCTGTCCTAATGCACAGGTTTGTGCAAATGTTAACATGGTTTTTAGACAGACTGAAAAGTAGGCAGCAAAACCAAAGAATTTAGCAAACGTTTATCAACCCATTTAGAACTTTGCCCATCCATCACCAATCTTGATCACCTCCCCATTTCCTCAGGGCCCCTCCCTCATGCCATGATGTCTTTGGTGTTAAATGCAGCCCCTGGAGCAAGCCACTCAGTTCCGTCTCAAAACAAAACTGAAGCGTAAGCCAAAGAGACCAACCATGAAAGGACCCATCAGGCACAGCCTGTCAGCAAACAAGTGCTTCAGGATGATGCCGAAGGACCCCTGCAAACCCAAAGCCAAGGGTAACTACTGGACTGGAAACGTGGACTGCATTTCCAGGTGGAAGCTATATTATCCTGTCATTCTTCCCATTGAAACAACACTTGCGTAAATGGAACGGGCATACAATTAGTCTACTCATCTTTTTCGCCTGGCCGGCCTAGGGTAGTCTCTCTCTCTATGGGTTTTTAAAGGTATATATATATTTAGTGGGGATTTTTAGTTAAGGGATTTTAGCACAGGTATAAGTTTAATTTGTTTTAAATTTGTATGTATTTTGTATATTTATTGCTTTTATTTTCCCTGTGCACCGCCCCGAGTCCCTGTGGGGAGAGGGAGCGGTCAATGAATTCAACATTATTATTATTATTATTATTACTCCTTACTGTAACTATTCAAAGTCCACAACTCAAGGCAGACCAGAGGGATAATTTGACTTTGGGGAATAAATGTATGGAAAAAGGGACTCTGACGAAATCTAATCCTTGGCCTTCATAAAGCCATGGAACAAAGCTCTCAGCCTCCATGCAGCTGTTGAAATGGATTCCAGGTGTTGATGTCCATCCTCATGGCCGATTCGCTCCCACAGAGAGGGACTTCTCCGGGTGCCGTCCACTAGACTTTGTCAGCGGGCGACGCCCAGGGGAAGGGCTCTCTCTGTGGCGGGCCCGGCCCTCTGGAACGACCTTCCCCCCGATATTAGAACGACTACGGACCTCCGCTCCTTCCATCTGAAATTAAAAACACACTTTTTCCGCTTGGCCGGCCTAGGCTAGTCTCTCTTTCTATGGGGTTTTAAACTTATTTATAGCTGCTGGGTATTTTAGTTTAATGGGTTTTAGCACAGGAATAGATTTAATCTGTTTTTATATTATGTATTTATATTTGTATATTTATTGTTTTTACTTTCCCTGTGCACCGCCCCGAGTCCCTGTGGGGAGAGGGAGCGGTTCTACAAATTAAATTAGAATTTGAATTGAATTTGAATTTGAATGTTGTATCACATCTGCTGTGCTCTAATGAGCAACCAGCCAACCCCTGTGTTTCCTCTCCTGAAAATTCCCTCCCTGGAAAGGAGGCTTCAGAGTCAGATCTGTCAAGCAGAAGCCAAAAGACAACAGTCCCTGGAGGCCCTCAGTGAGATACGACCACCAGCCGTATGAAAATGTCCTTGGATCTCCAGCAGCAACTACCGAAGGACGATGCCCTGGAGGAGGCTCAATGTTTCCCCACCTCTCCTGGGGGAGACACTCCTCGCATGTATCCACTCTCCAAAACCCCAAAGAGGGATCTCCACTCAGGCTAATTGTCAGCAGCAGGAGCTCCATTCACCAGAAACTTTGCCAAACATCTACCCAGTTTATCGGCTACTCTGGTGGGCAACACCAGCCATCGCATCAACAAGGATGGATTTTGTCAGCAAGGTTTGGCAACTACAACTGAATCCGAATGAGAAGATTGGTTTCTTATGACGTGAGAATGAACTTCCCCAGCATTCCCACAACTGAAGCTCTCAAGGTGGTGGAGACCCAACTGCTATAAGACAGCACATGAAGTGACAGAACCAACCTCAGCCCAGACCACATTTGTTCAGCCAACTGGAGCAAGCCACTCAGTTCCGTCTGAAAACAAGACTGTTGCCAGCTGTCACCTTATCCTTGTGTTGTGGCCTGTCAGCCCCTCCAGCAGCCGAATCAGGTGAGGAGGAGGAGGCATGGGGGTCAGGGTCAGCATCAGGGCAACTTGAGAACTCCAAGAGGTGAGAACTTTCCCAGCCTAGACGCAACACCCACCATTCAATCCTCCCAAGGTCCTAGTTTCCAACAGGAGTTCCCTCACATCCAATCCAACTGGCGTCCCACCTGAGGAAGCAGCACCTGGCCAAAGGCACACCAGGGACACCACAGCATGCAATTTTCCAACATCCACCAACCAGGGTTCACCAGAAGAAAATACGGTTGCCAGAGCCCCATTTTATTCAGCCACAGAAAACCACCCTCTGCTTTCAGTCCACTCATGCACGAACTTCAGCAACAAGTTGAAATCCCAACCATGGAACAAAGCTCTCAGCCTCCATGTGGCTGTTGAAATGGACTCCAGATGTTGGGGTTCTACTGCCCACCTTGCAAGCACATCTGCACCCACAGATTTCAGATCAGATTAGAGAAATGTATATAATTGTGGCAAAGAAAACTCTGTCCTAATGCACAGGTTTGTGCAAATGTTAACATGGTTTTTAGACAGACTGAAAAGTAGGTAGCAAAACCAAAGAATTTAGCAAAAGTTTACTAAGTCCAACACTGAAAAACACAATTCTCACCCTTCCTAGAAAGGATATTTAAAAGTTTTCAAACCTTCACCTGCAGCCCATGGGAAGAGACAAAGACTCCATTTGACAAGCCCAGCAAAATTAAAGAATCCATTACAAACTTTGCCCATCCCTCACCAATCGTGAACACCTCTAGCTTTATAACTTGGGGATTTTAGCGCAGGGATAATCTTAATTTAATTTGTTTCTATCTATCGTATTTATTCTATGTATGTATTTTTAGTAGTATTTTACATTTTTCCCTGTGCACCGCTCCGAGTCCCCTTGGGGAGAGGATGCGGTATACAAATAAAATTTGATTGATTGATTGATTGACCTCCCCGTTTCCTCCGGGGCCCCTCCCTCATGCCATGATGTCTTTGGTGTTAAATGCAGCCCATGGAGCAAGCCACTCGCTTCCGTCTCAAAACAAAACTGAAGCGTAAGCCAAAGAGACCAACCATGAAAGGACCCATCAGGCACAGCCTGTCAGCAAACAAGTGCTTCAGGATGATGCCGAAGGACCCCTGCAAGCCCAAAGCCAAGGGTAACTACTGGACTGGACACGTGGACTGCGTTTCCAGGTGGAAGCAATATTATCCTGTCATTCTTCCCATTGAAACAACACTTGGGTGAATGGAACAGGCATACAATTGGTCTACTCCTTCTGTTCAGTGTAGCTATTCAAAGCCTGCAACTCCAGGCAGACCAGAGGGATAATTTGACTTTGGGGAATAAATGTATGGAAAAAGGGACTCTGACGAAATCTAATCCTTGGCCTTCATAAAGCCATGGAACAAAGCTCTCAGCCTCCATGCAGCTGTTGAAATGGACTCCAGGTGTTGATGTCCATGTTGTATCACATCTGCTGTGATCTAATCAGCAGCCAGCCAACCCCTGTGTTTCCTCTCCTGAAAATTTCCTCCCTGGAAAGGAGGCTTCAGAGTCAGATTGGCAAGCAGAAGCCAAAAGACAACAGTCCCTGGAGGCCCTCAGTGAGATACGACCACCAGCCGTATGAAAATGTCCTTGGATCTCCAGCAGCAACTACCGAAGGACGATGCCCTGGAGGAGGCTCAATGTTTCCCCACCCCCTGTCCTGGGGGAGACACTCCTCGCATGTATCCACTCTCCAAAACCCCAAAGAGGGGACTCCACTCAGGCTAATTGTCAGCAGCAGGAGCTCCATTCACCAGAAACTTTGCCAAACATCTAAGCAGCTTATCAGCAACACTGATGCGATGGCCAACACCAGCCATCGCATCAACAATCCACAGGATGGATTTTGTCAGCAAGGTTTGGCAACTACAACTGAATCCGAATGAGAAGATTGGTTTCTTATGACGTGAGAATGAACTTCCCCAGCATTCCAACAACTGAAGCTCTCAAGGTGGTGGAGACCCAACTGCTATAAGACAGCACATGAAGTGACAGAACCAACCTCAGCCCAGACCACATTTGTTCAGCCAACTGGAGCAAGCCACTCAGTTCCGTCTGAAAACAAGACTGTTGCCAGCTGTCACCTTATCCTCGTGTTGTGGCCTGTCAGCCCCTCCAGCAGCCGAATCAGGTGAGGAGGAGGAGGCATGGGGGTCAGGGTCAGCATCAGGGCAACTTGAGAACTCCAAGAGGTGAGAACTTTCCCAGCCTAGACGCAACACCCACCATTCAATCCTCCCAAGGTCCTAGTTTCCAACAGGAGTTCCCTCACATCCAATCCAACTGGCGTACCACCTGAGGAAGCAGCACTTGGCCAAAGGCACACCAGGGACACCACAGCATGCAATTTTCCAACATCCACCAACCAGGGTTCACCAGAAGAAAATACGGTTGCCAGAGCCCCATTTTATTCAGCCACAGAAAACCACCCTCTGCTTTCAGTCCACTCATGCACGAACTTCAGCAACAAGTTGAAATCCCAACCATGGAACAAAGCTCTCAGCCTCCATGTGGCTGTTGAAATGGACTCCAGATGTTGGGGTTCTAATGCCCATCTTGCGAGCACATCTGCACTCACAGATTTCAGATCAGATTAGAAAAATGGATATAATTATGGCAAAGACAACTCTGTCCTAATGCACAGGTTTGTGCAAATGTTAACATGGTTTCTAAACAGTCTGAAAAGTAGGTAGCAAAAACAAAGAATTTAGCAAACGTTTACCAAATCCAGCCAGTAAACTGGATATTTTATAAACTAGGAAGGATATTTAAAAGTTTTCAAACTATCACCTGCAGCCCATGAGAAGAGGCAAAGACTCCATTTGACAAGCCCAGCAAAATTAAAGAATCCATTACAAACTTTGCCCATCCATCACCAATCGTGAACACCTCCCCGTTTCCTCAGGGGCCCCTCCCTCATGCCATGATGTCTTTGGTGTTAAATGCAGCCCCTGGAGCAAGCCACTCGCTTCCGTCTCAAAACAAAACTGAAGCGTAAGCCAAAGAGACCAACCATGAAAGGACCCATCAGGCACAGCCTGTCAGCAAACAAGTACTTCAGGATGATGCCGAAGGACCCCTGCAAGCCCAACGCCAAGGGTAACTACTGGACTGGACACGTGGACTGCATTTCCAGGTGGAAGCAATATTATCCTGTCATTCTTCCTACTGAAACAACACTTGGGTAAATGGACGGACATACAATTGATCTATTGGCCCCCAATAACAATATAGACCATAGCGGTGCCTCTTCTCGGACAACTTTTCTCGCACAGACTATCCTTAATGCTTGCAATGTACTCAGCAGTTGACCTCCATGCCCTGCAAGAATCCCCTCTCTCACAGGTTTGGCCCTCAGCATTAACGAGGGCCCACCTCGATGAGGGATTTATTAATCAAGAGAGGTGGTTCGAAACGGAAGCTAAGGGGATATTGGATTAAATTTTTAGTCTTGGTTTTAAGGGGTTCCAGGGAGAGGGGTGGGCAAACCAGAACTAGGGTGGTGGGTGAGGGTGATCACCCACCGGGGAACTCTCCCAGGGCGGCTGATGGTCTTGACGAGGAGGGCGTAGGCACTGGAATTGGGGAGGGGAGAGGGTCTGCTTAGCAGAGGGCAATCCCATCAAGGCTGTGTATGGGAGGGGTAGGTATGGCGGGAGCAGAGAGCCATATCACATTAGGGGAGGGCGCACCCGCTGCTTGTGAGCTGTGGCGCGCTCCGGCCCTCATGGCTCCTCTTGAGACCCAGGGGGTTCGGGATCTCAGGGCCTGGGCCTTCGGCTGATGTGTAACGCCAGGGCCGTGATTAATAAAGCCCCCCTCATTTATGATCTGGTTTTGGAGGGGGAGGTGGACCTGGCGGGTATTACGGAAACCTGGCTGGGCCAATAGGAGGGGGGGCTCATTGAAATGTGCCCGCCAGGTTACCATGCATTTCACCAGCTGAGAGCCCAGGATCAGGGTGGGGAGGTGGCAGCAGTTATTATAAAGGAGGGCCTGGACCCAAGGGAGACCACTGTGCCGCAGAGTCCTTATGTGTGAAGTGGGGTCATGGGGGGCAGTTGGGCTTGCTGATTGTGTACCTGGCCCCCCGCTACGTATCAGCAGCCCTACCTGAGCTTCTCAATGTGATAGCCGAGATGGCGATTGAGACCCCCAGGCTGTTAGTCATGGGAGACTTCAATCTGCCATCGGTAGGCGAAGCATCTGAGGCGGCTTGGGAGTTCATGGCCTCCATGACCGCCATGGACCTGACCCAATTAGTTTGTGAACCTACCCACACCGGAGGACACACACTGGACTTAGTTTTTGTCTCCGGCCAGTGGCTGAGTGATCTTGGTTTAGGGGAAATAGCCGTTGAGCCCTTGTCATGGTCAGATCATTCTCTCCTTTGGCTGGCCTTTCCAACCGCTGCACCTCACTGTGGGGAGGTGGAACCGGAAGCGACAAGATGGTTCCACCCCAGGCGCCTGATGGACCCTGAGAGGTTCCAGATGGAGCTTGGGCCAATACCTGAGACCATGATCCACGACTCGACTGAGGACCTAGTGGCCGCCTGGAATAATGCGGCCATGGGGGCCCTGGACCGGGTCGTGCCTTTGCCGCCTCTTACCCGATGTCGATCTACCTCCTCCAAGGAGCTGAGGGTGATGAAGCGTCGGAAGAGATGCCTAGAGGGCGTTTGGAGGACCACCTGCTCCGAATCTCACCGGACGCTGGTAAACTCCCATTTAAGGACTTACCTAGTGGTGATAAAAGAAGCGAAATGAAACTATTTCTCCACTCTTATCGCGTCTGCAGGTAACCGACCTGCTGCCTTGTTTAGGGTGTCCCGCTCCCTCCTCCATCAGAGGGCCCGGAATGCTCCCCTGCAGGGTCGGGCAGAGGAATTTGGGCGTTATCTGCATGACAAAATCGATCAGATATGGGACGGGTTAGCCTCTGATTGGACTAGTTCAGACTGGTCGACGGAAGCAGGTCTTGAGTTCACTATATGGAAAGAGTTCGATCCTGTGACTCCTGAGGACATGGACAGGATACTGGGGTGGCTGAACACAACCACATGTTTACTGGACCTGGCCTCCCGGGAGGTTACACGAGGCTGGCTCCAGGGAATTGTCAACGCTTCTTTGAGTGAGGGGTTTTTACCGGCTGCCTTGAAAGAGGCGGTGGTGAGGCCCCTCCTCAAGAGGCCCTCCCAGGACCCAGCTGTTTTGGTAACTACCATCCTGTCTCCAACTTTCGCTTTCTTGCAAAGGTTGTTGAGAGTGTGGTGGCATGACAGCTCCCTCAGCAGCTGGAGGAAACTGTCTATCTAGCACGGAAATGGCATTGGTCACGTTGGTTGATGATCTCTGGAGGGCTCACGATAGAGGTTGGAATTTCATCAGTATGCAGATGACACCCAGCTGTACATCTCCGCCCCGGACCACCTCAACGATGCCACAGAAGTGATGTCCCGGTGTCTGGAGGCTGTGCGAGTCTGGATGGGGAGGAACAGGCTTTGACTCAACCCGTCCAAGACCGAGTGGCTGTGGTTTATGCCGTAATGACATAGCTAGTTGGTTCCATCTCTCGCTATCGGGGGCGAGTCATTAGCCCCCGCAGAGAGGGCCCACAACTTGGGTGTCCTCCTGGATACTCGGCTGTCTTTAGACAATCATATGACAGCTGTGGCTAGGGGGGCTTTTTATCAGGTTCGCCTGATACGCCAGTTGCGCCCCTTTCTGGATCGTGACGCTTCACGCATGGTCACTCAAATCCTCATTATTTCCCGCCTGGACTATTGCAATGCTCTCTACATGTGGCTCCCCTTCAGGTGCACCCGGAGGCTCCAGCTAGTTCAGAATGCGGCCGCGCAGGGGATTTTGGGGGCCTCTAGATGCTCCCATGTGACACCTCTCCTGCGCGAGCTGCACTGGCTGCCTGTGGCCTTCCGGGTGCGCTTCAAGGTCTTAGTAACCATCTTTAAAGCGCTCCATGGCACGAGACCTAGGTATTTGCAAGACCGCCTCCTACCAAATACCTCCCTCCGACCAGTCTGCTCCTACAGAGAGGGCCTCCTCAAGGTCAATGCTGGCTGGCGACCCCTAGGGGAGAGCCTTCTCTGTGGCAGAGCAAAACGCCCATAGAAGACCAGTTCCAGAAGAGGCCATGAGGGTGGTGGAGAGATGGGCCCTAGGCCACGGAGGCTCCCTGAGCAGCAACTGATCCTCAGCCAGAGGGGCCCTACTCGGGCATCAGCCCCACCTGAAAGACTTGCTCAACCGCCGATTCAGTGTTTTCAAAACAACACTTGCATAAATGGAACGGGAATACAATTTGTCTACTCTTGTTTAGGCTACAAAGCTTCTTGGGATTCGCTAACTACGACCACCAGTTCATCCTGTCCTTCGCCCAAGTGGCATTCCTGCCCACCAACCTGTTAAAAAGAAAAGATGTAGCCGGCAAGCCATGCCTGGGGGCTTTGGTAGCATGGGCAGTGGAATGCCAGTGGGCGCTTGAACAGTTAAAGGCTTCGTTTGCAAGAGAGCCAGCACTTAAACACCCAGATCCGTCAAAACCAGCCCATGAGAAGAGACAAAGACTCCATTTGACAAGCCCAGCAAAATTAAAGAATCCATTACAAACTTTGCCCATCCATCACCAATCGTGATCACCTCCCCGTTTCCTCAGGGGCCCCTTCCTCAGGCTATGATGTCTTTGGTGTTAAATGCAGCCCCTGGAGCAAGCCACTCAGTTCCGTCTCAAAACAAAACTGAAGCGTAAGCCAAAGAGACCAACCATGAAAGGACCCATCAGGCACAGCCTGTCAGCAAACAAGTACTTCAGGATGATGCCGAAGGACCCCTGCAAGCCCAAAGCCAAGGGTAACTACTGGACTGGACACGTGGACTGCATTTCCAGGTGGAAGCAATATTATCCTGTCATTCTTCCCACTGAAACAACACTTGGGTGAATGGAACGGGCATACCATTGGTCTACTCCTTCTGTTCACTGTAACTATTCAAAGCCTGCAACTCCAGGCAGACCAGAGGGATAATTTGACTTTGGGGGAAATAAATGTGTGGAATAAGAGACTCTGATGAAATCTAATTTTTGGCCTTCATGCAACCATGGAACAAAGCTCTCAGCCTCCATGCGGCTGTTGAAATGGACTCCAGATGTTGGGCTTCTAATGCCCACCTTGCAAGCACATCTGCACCCACAGACTTCAGATCACGCTCTAAATGCCAAAAGATTATAGGGGGATATGTGTGATTTATGGCAAAAGTTTCTATTGCGGGAAGAAATGGAAGATTTAAAAAAAATTCTTTTCTTTTGGAACGAACGCAAATGGACCTTTCATTATAGTCCAAAACTGAGAGTTGAAAGGGAGCGTCTTTTACCTCCTTCCCATTCGGTATTTGTGTTTTTCTTTCTATTTCTCTCTCTCTTCCATCCCCATTCTCCCTTCACCCTTTACTGCGGGGACCCTTCCCCAAATGACACAAAGGAGGGGGCCACAGGGAGAGCGTTTGTGCCGATACCCGAATTCCCAACCGAAAGGCGAAGAAGAAACGAACTTACAGTAATGGATCCCATGGACGGGAAGGGCCTGGGGAACAGTGGAGGAGGCACTGCGGCTGGCATCCGTGGAGTCTAACCAGCATGCCGACCAAAAACGGAGGCCACAGAGGCCTTTCTATGAGGCTCAGCGCATGTACCTTTCTACCAAGCGTTTTAAAGTTAAACGGCTCATGTAATAAGCTATACCTGTACCATTTCTCTGATGCATCGAGGGTGCCCAGGGCTAATGGACGGCCCCTCGCTAGGTTTCACCCAAAGCATCCTGGGAAATTGGGGGAGGGGGCTTAATGCACAGCATTCATAGATTCTTATGCCTCCATCCACTCACCGGACTCTTTGTCTTCCAGATACCATCCCCATGGTAGGGGGGGCCGCATGTCAGCTCCGGCGTGCAGTCAGGCCCGGAGCTGCCATTCGGATTGAGGCACCCCTGCAGAGCCAGACCTCACCTACTGGCCCGAGGAGGAAGTGGTGGCATTTCCTAGGCTCAGAAACCTCCAGGAGCGCACACACAGATGACCAGCAGCGGAGAGTCGATTGTGTGAGGGTGGCATCATCAGGAGTGCGATAGAGCCAGGGCCATCCGACATTTCCCAGCCAGAAAAGCAGCTGCCTTTGGAGTCAGAGACAAGTGAGGAGGGGGTGGGGAGGAACAGCTGGGGCCATTTCCAGATGTTCACATGTGCAAAGCAGATAGGGGGAGAACATCTTGCCCCTGTGGATGGGGCGCGCAATTTGGGTGTCCTCCTGGATACCCGGCTGTCTATGGAAGAGCAAGTGACAGCCGTGGCCAGGAGGGCGTTTTACCAGGTTCGCCTGGTTCGCCAATTGCGCCCCCTATTGGATCGGGACGCCCTTCGCACAGTCACTCATGCCCTCGTGACATCCCGACTGGACTACTGTAACTCTCTCTACATGGGGCTCCCCTTGAGGTGCACCCGGAGGCTTCAGTTAGTTCAGAATGCAGCCGCGCGAGCAATTATGGGGACCACCAGGTTTACCCACGTTACACGCTCTTGCGCGAGCTGCACTGGCTACCTGTCGTCTTCCGGGTGCGCTTCAAGGTGCTAATTATCATCTTCAAAGCGCTCCATGGCTCGGGACCTAGCTATCTGCGAGATCGGATCCTGCCCCATACATCCTCACGACCGATTCGCTCCCACAGAGAGGGACTTCTCCGGGTGCCGTCCACTAGACTTTGTCAGCGGGCGACGCCCAGGGGAAGGGCTCTCTCTGTGGCGGGCCCGGCCCTCTGGAACGACCTTCCCCCCGACATCAGAACGACCACTGACCTCCGCTCCTTCCGTACGAAATTGAATACCTATTTCTTTCGACTGGCCGGCCTTGAATAATTCTCTCTGTCTATTGATTCCAAATGCATTTTAATGGGTTCTTAATCATTTTTAGCACGGGTAACATTGTTTAATTATGTTTTAAAGTATGTATTTTGTATTTATTGTATATTGTTTTTAGTTTCTCCTGTGCACCGCCCCGGGTCCCTGTGGGGAGAGGGTGCGGTCAATAAATCCGAATTTGATTTTTGAACAATGGAGGAGAAGGAGCTGTCTCCATTTTTTCTTTCCTAATACAAATCATAGCTTTCAGGCAGTAATTTTCTTCGCGCATCGGAGACGACTCCCAGTTGGAAAATGGACCAGGAAATTTCTTCCATCAATTGGCGACCACAACGGGACTCCCAGCCCAGCCAGCCACCGCCCCGGCCCCGAGGAACCACTTCACTGCTGGCTGCAAATGCTTTCATCTGCGAAGGGACCTCTGTGGAGCAGCCCAGCTGGAAAAATGGGTATTAAAGGGAGATCCGGACTCTTGAGCTCCACAGCTGCCTTATCTTGGGTACTACAGGGAGTGAAAATGTGTGTTTGAAGGCTTAGATCTAAAAGCGGCAATCGGAAGTCATCTCCTCCGCTCGGCCCTCAGCCACACTCCAGCCTGCTGCTAGTCCACAGGGGCAGCGACCGACAGGAGTGAGAAAGCACGGGGGGTTGTCGGAGTGTGAAAACCTTTTGTGAAACTAAGGAGAAAAGCCAAGTGGGCAACAAATGAAGATAATGGTTAGAGTAAGAAAAACAGAAATCCCAGTGGAATCTTTAATGTAGGAAGTAAGCCCAGAGATTAGGAGGGGCCTGTACTAGACTATCACAGAACCCCCCTGCCCACCTGGGGAACCGTAGAACCAGACAGTAGGTCCTCCTAGACCCAAGACGTCTGAAAACTGAAGGCGGATAGGAGGTGCCCATAGAGACCAGCTGGGCAGAGGCCTTCCTGTGCCACCATGCCACTGCCCTTCAGACAGCCAGACACCTCCTTAAGGACTAGGACCAGGATTTGGCGTATCGAGACTTCTGGATATGGACAGGGGAAAACACATCGTACCACAAATCCTGACCCACACATTTCAGGTATCTTTGCATCAGACAGAATCTTCACACTGTTGTATTTTTGGATTTTAAGTTCCTGTGCGCCTCCCTGAGTCCCTTTTGGGAGAGAAGGCGGGATAGAAGTCTAATAAAATAAATAAATAAATGAAACATGCCCTCACCTCCTCAGGGGGCATAGAAAGAATTAGCAGAGAGGTGAATTCCCGTATTGGGCAGACTATGCCAAGAGTGGCCACAGGTGCTACCTATAGCACTCTTTTACTTAAGAACAAGGCCAAGGAGAGACTTGGGCATCTCGAAATCCCCTTTGGGTGACCACCAGACACCTTACAGGGCCGAGACCCACCCTCCCTCAGCCTAGATAGGCGGGATCTGGTCCTCTCTCCTTACCTTGCAGCCCTGCAGAAGAGGCTACAAATCCAGTAGACTCAGAATGTGCTAACAACGGCGTTGCCCCGGAGGAGCCCCTGCAGCCCTTTGAGCCGGGAGATTGGGTGTGGATCAAGTCCTTCACTAGGACTTCAATGCTGCAACCCAGGTGGAAAGGACCTCATCAAGTCTTGCTAACCAGACAGCCAGCCCTCAAGGTTGCAGGAGAAGACTCCGGGATCCACTGGACCCACGCTCAACCAGCCGCAGTGGATCACAGCTCACGAGTCCCTTCGAGGAGAGGGGGTGGTTTAGAAATTTAATAAATTATTAATTATTATTATTTTTATTTCCTCAACTCTACCACCTAAAGTACCACTTGGAACACTGAAGAAGGATCCAGATACTGAACAGTGGACTCTAGAATCATTTTTTAATATTCAAAAGGATGGATGAGGAGGATAAAAATAGGGATGGGTTTTTGTAAAGTTTTGGTAATTTTCATGCTTGTAACCAAAGTTACACCTTTTTTGGAAACTAGCCAGATTTCTGACAAAGGGAATATCTGGAAGTACTTAGCCACAGAAGTCCTCAACATCCCAAACTCTTGCCTAGCTGGAGGAAAATCTGAACAGATATCCTCATGACATGTTTGATGGGTGTCTCTTTGACACCACGAGCTATCCTCAATCACAGCACACTCAGGGATTTCCACCCATTTACTTTTTCTTTTCTTGATCTTAAAATTTCTTTATATTTTATTTTTTTCCCTTTCGAATGGATGGAGAGGAAAGACCTTAAGAGAAATGAAGCCCCTGAGAAACCAAGAGAAAATGGTTAAAAGGAGGAAAGAAAGAGAAGGATTTGTTCATAGAACAGAATGAGCGAATAGAGCCAAAGGTTTATGTTTAATACAATATGGGAGAAACAGATTAAAATTACATGAAATGTTTAATATATAAAATAAAATTTGAGGATATATGTTATCAACAGTAAAACAGAACAATAGATGGAAGTGATATGTGAAATGTGATTAATTTGGAGAGGCAAATAATGATGTTGCCAATATACTGACTTTGTCAGCGGGCGACGCCCAGGGGAAGGGCCTTCTCTGTGGCGGGCCCAGCCCTCTGGAACGACCTTCCCCCCGATATTAGGACAACTACGGACCTCCGCTCCTTCCGTTTAAAATTAAAGACACATCTTTTTCGCCTGGCCGGCCTTGGGTAGTCTCTTCTAAGGTTAGGGGTTTTAGGGGTAGTTTTAGTTTAATTTATGGGTTTTTAGCGCAGGACTAATTTAATTCATTTTTAATTTTGTATTCTGTCTGTGGTTTTATCTGTATTTTTAATTGCCTGTGCCCCGCCTCGAGTCCCTTTGGGGAGAGAGAGCGGGATATAAAATTAAAATTATTATTATTATTATATTAAGAAGAAATTAAAATTAAAGCGGGAGTTTAGGGAATGAAGATATGATGACCGAAATGAAAAATGGAAAAAAAGATGTAAAATGTACTATGTATAATTAGAAGATGCAAAGAGGGGAAAACATGAACACTTTATAAACACTTTGTTTATAAAGTAGTTTTAACTTTGTAAACCAAAAGAGATTTCTGCCTAGACAACTCCTATTCAAGCATTTTGGGGATGCTCTTCTAACATAAAGGATAACACTGTGTACACACTTAAAGTCGCTGTGGCCACCAATGCACTTTTATGTTTTACTCTCCGTGGATGCTTACTCCACAAGGTCCAGGAATGCACCAACCTGACTTTACCTGCAACCACACAGAAGCCATTCCATCCTCGAACAGTCACCTGAGTCTACCTCCAGGTGGGTTCATACTATGTGGGCTACACACCTGCCCTTACCTACCAGCGAACTCCACAGGAGGGCCCTGTATCTTGGGCCGACTGACCCTACTAATGCCTTCATTGCAGAGATGACACAAAAGACCTTTCCACACTTTGGCACCAGACTCCAAAGTCTCTCGACTCACGACAGCCGAGTGTGCATCCCTGGCCGTTTCGCCAGTGGGAGGGCCACGGCTGGCAGTACGACATGCTAGAAGCCTGAATAGCCTTGAATGTACCCTAGCAAAAGGTTTGAATTCGACACCCTGAATGAAGAATTAAGCCAGGTGAGGCCAACAACCCTGGAGATCAGAGCGGCCATCGATTGCCTCCTCTTGAGACCCAACCATGGCTGTGAAGAGTTGGGGTGTGTGTGTTGCTTTCACCTACAGGAAAGCGCAGGGCTCATAGAAAAAGATATTGGACGCCTCAAAGAGCTGGTGCAAAACATTGGGCCTCATCAAAGCTCTCTAGATTTCTCCTGGCTTTTTTTCTGGCTACTGAACTTACATTGGCTCAAAGTCCTCATTGTACGTATTGTCACCGTCACCGTCACTGGACTTCTCCTGGGCAGTCTCTGTCATTCTATCCCACCAAGCCTTGCGTGTCTAAAGGATTGTCACCGTACAACCTCTAAACCAGGGATGTCCAAACTTGGGAACTTTAAGACTTGTGGACTTCAACTCCCAGAATTCCCCAGCCAGCTATGCTGGCTGGGGAATTCTGGGAGTTGAAGTCCACAAGTCTTAAAGTTCCCAAGTTTGGACATCCCTGCTCTAAACAAATCGTGAAGGGAAAACAATGGGCTTTAATGGTGGTTCAGGAAGAGTAGGGGGTCGTCTTATACACCCAGTTGCCTTATACGAGGGAAAATATGGTAGTTTGGTTTATTCACACATTTGGCTCCCAATGTGTAAATAAAGAGGGGTTTTCTTTTTTTGGGTGGATGGGGGTGTCTGTTTCTTGCATCTGCGAAGGCCGGGTCAAAATCAAAAGGAGGGTGTTGTAGACAGGAGTTGGGTGGTGTCATATCCCTCCACCCCCAACCCCCCCCCCCGAGAGAGGGCTGTTCCATTTGATTAGGGACGGATTCTTTTACCCCCCTTTCAAACCAGCTTTCGACCTCTCTGTGCAGAAGATGGACTTTGCGATCTTCAAGAGATTTCCAGTTGAATTTATGCCCCTCCTGGCTTGTACTGGCATCCTGGGAGGTGACACGAGGCTGGCTCCAAGTGGTTGTCAACGCATCCTTGAGTGAGGGTTCCTTGCCTGCCTCCCTAAAAGAGGCCATGGTGAGGCCCCTCCTCAAGAAGCCCTCTTTGGACCCAGCTCTTTTGAACAACTACCGTCCAGTCTCCAACCTTCCCTTCTTGGCGAAGGTTGTTGAGAGTGTGGTGGCACAACAGTTTCCCCGTCACCTGGAGGAAGTTGACTATCTAGATCCGCGCCAGTCCGGCTTTCGGCCCGGGCATAGCACCGAGACGGCATTGGTCGCGTTGGTAGATGATCTCTGGAGGGCCAGAGATGGGGGATGTTCCTCCATCCTGGTCCTATTAGACCTCTCGGCGGCTTTCGATACCATCGACCATGGTATCCTATTGCATCGGCTGGGGGGGTTGGGGGTGGGAGGCACCGTTTTACGGTGGTTCTCCTCCTACCTCTCTGGCCGATCGCAATTTGTGCGTGCAGGAGAGCAGAGGTCGACCCCGAGACCCCTCACATGCGGGGTGCCTCAGGGGTCGGTCCTCTCGCCTCTCCTGTTTAACGCATACATGAAGCCGCTGGGCGAGATCATCCGTGGTTTTGGGGTAGAGTACCACCTGTACGCTGATGACACCCAGCTGTACATATCTACCCCAAACCACCCCAACGATGCCGTAGCGGTGATGTGCCAGTGCCTGGAAGCCGTGCGGATCTGGATGGGAAGTAACGGACTTAGGCTCAACCCGACCAAGACCGAGTGGCTGTGGTTTCCGGCTGCCCGATTCAACCAGCTCTCTCCAACGCTGGCCATAGGGGGCGAACATCTTGCCCCTGTGGATGGGGCGCGCAACTTGGGTGTCCTCCTGGATACCCGGCTGTCCATGGAAGATCAAGTGACAGCCGTGGCCAGGAGGGCGTTTTACCAGGTTCGCCTGGTACGCCAGTTGCGCCCCCTATTGGATCGGGACGCCCTTCCCACGTAACACCGCTGTTGCGCGAGCTGCACTGGCTACCTGTCGTCTTCCGGGTGCGCTTCAAGGTGTTAATTACCATCTTCAAAGCGCTCCATGGCTCGGGACCTAGCTACCTGCGGGATCGGATCCTGCCCCATACATCCTCACGGCCGATTCGCTCCCACAGAGAGGGACTTCTCCGGGTGCCGTCCACTAGACTTTGTCAGCGGGCGGCGCCCAGGGGAAGGGCCTTCTCTGTGGCGGGCCCAGCCCTCTGGAATGACCTTCCCCCCGATATCAGGACAACCACGGACCTCCGCTCCTTCCGCTTAAAATTAAAGACGCACTTTTTTCGTCGGGCCGGCCTTGGGTAGTCTCTTTTTAGGTTAGGGTTTTTTAGGGGTAATTTTTAGTTTAGTTTATGGGTTTTAGCGCAGGATCTATTTAATCTATTTTTAACTCTGTATTTTGTATTTGTTTGTGGTTTATTTGTATTTTTAATTGCCTGTGCCCCGCCTCGAGTCCCCTTGGGGAGAGAGAGCGGGATATAAATTAAAATTATTATTATTATTATTATTATTATGGCCTTCATGGGCCCCTGTAATCTCCTGATGGCCGTTGGCGTTGGTGAACTCTTATTTACAAAAAAAATATATGCACACAAGCTTCATTTCGAACATCTGCCCAGCGGTGAACACCGACTTCTACAGGGTGTGCACTTTGGTCAAAGTTGGGTACAGAAGAAAGACTAGTTAAACATTGCATGATAAGCCTCCTGCTGCCCCCCAAAAAATTCGGTCTAACATACCAACCGATCAAAGGGAAAATGTGTGGATTCAGAGGGGTGAAGCCAGGATGGCAGAGAGGCATCGTCTATGTGAGGTCCTCCCCCCCAAGGAGCAACTTTCATCATCACACTTTTAATCCAGACTACACACTCACAAACACCTGAAAGTTGGCAGGGACCCGATGAGCAGCCAGCCAACCCCTGTCAGGGTTTCTTCTCCTGAAAATTCCCTCCTTGGACAGGAGGCTTCAGAGTCAGATTGGCAAGCAGAAGCCGAAAGTCCACAGTCTATGGAGGCCCTCAGTGAGATACGACCACCAGTCCTAAGAAAAGGTCCATTGACCTCCAGCAGCAACTACTGAAGGACGATGCCCTTGAGAAGCCTCAATGTTTCCCCCTCTGTCCTGGGGAAGACACTCCTCGCATGTATCCACTCTTCAAAAACACCAAAGAGGTAACTCCACTCAGGCTAATTGTCAGCAGCAGGACCTCCATTCACCAGAAACTTTGCAAAACATCGAAGCAACTTATTGGCAACATGGAGGCCCTCAGAGAGATACGACCACCAGTCCTAAGAAAAGGTCCGTTGACCTCCAGCAGCAACTACTGAAGGACGATGCCCTTGAGGAGCCTCAATGGGAGGAGCCCCTCTGTCCTGGGGAAGACACTCCACACATGTATCCACTCTCCAAAAACACCAAAGAGGTAACTCCACTCAGGCTAATTGTCAGCAGCAGGACCTCCATTCACCAGAAACTTTGCAAAACATCGAAGCAACTTATTGGCAACATGGAGGCCCTCAGAGAGATACGACCACCAGTCCTAAGAAAAGGTCCGTTGACCTCCAGCAGCAACTACTGAAGGACGATGCCCTTGAGGAGCCTCAATGGGAGGAGCCCCTCTGTCCTGGGGAAGACACTCCACACATGTATCCACTCTCCAAAAACCCCAAAGAGGGAACTCCACTCAGGCTAATTGTCAGCAGCAGGACCTCCATTCACCAGAAACTTTGCAAAACATTGAAGCAACTTATTGGCAACATGGAGGCCCTCAGGGAGATACGACCACCAGTCCTAAGAAAAGGTCCGTTGACCTCCAGCAGCAACTACTGAAGGACGATGCTCTTTTGAAGCCTCAATGTTTCCCCCTCTGTCCTGGGGAAGCCACTCCTCGCATGTATCCACTCTCCAAAAACACCAAAGAGGGAACTCCACTCAGGCTAATTGTCAGCGGCAGGACCTCCATTCACCAGAAACTTTGCAAAACATCGAAGCAACTTATTGGCAACATGGAGGCCCTCAGAGAGATACGACCACCAGTCCTAAGAAAAGGTCCTTTGACCTCCAGCCACAACTACTGAAGGGTGATGCTTTCTGGCAGATGCCTTCTCTAGGAAGACGCAGGACAAAAGCAGCTGGGGAGAAACAGTACAGCCGATGATACGCAAGAAATCGGCTCAGGAAACCTCGCTGACATCACCACTGCATACCCCAGATAACGACATACCCCGGGCTATTCAGAAGGACCTCCCAAGAGATGAGTGGTTCAAGAGAACCGATCATGGCTGACTCAGAAGGATGCTCAGAAGGGATCCAAGTTGTAGGTGCACCATTCGGTCGGAAGTACTATGGTGGTGCCACAATAGTCATCCAGCCAGCCATTGGGGGGGGGGGTGTCAAAAACCCTGCATTTAATGAATCGCCAATTCTGGTGGCCGCACATCAAAAGGAATATAGAGGAGGAGGTGCATAGCTGTGCAGTGTATACCTCCATGAAAGGCTTTCCTGGAAAACCTCCCGTTTCCTGCAGCCTCTCCAGAGCAGCCGTGGGAGCAAATAGCCATGGAGATGGCAGGGACCTGATGAGCAGCCAGCCAACCCCTGTCAGGGTTTCTTCTCCTGAAAATTCCCTCCCTGGACAGGAGGTGCCAGAGTTAGATTGGCAAGCAGAAGCCAAAAGAACAACAGTCCATGGAGGCTCTCAGTGAGATACAACCACCAGTCCTAAGAAAAGCTCCGTTGACTTCCAGCAACAACTACTGAAGGACGATGCCCTGGAGGAGGCTCAATGTTTCCCCACCTGTCCTGGGGGAGACACTCCTCGCATGTATCCACTCTCCAAAACCCCAAAGAGGGAACTCCACTCAGGCTAATTGTCAGCAGTAGGACCTCCATTCTCTCGTCTATGGGATTGTTAATAATTTTAGATAGGGATTTTAGTATTTTAATTGGTAATTTTTAGCGCAGGGATATATTTAATTTGTTTTTATCATGTGTGTGTGTATTTATTGTTTTATTCGCCCTGTGCACCGCTCCGAGTCCCTTTGGGGAGAGGGAGCGGTCAACAAATTAAATTATTGATTATTGATATTGATTCACCAGAAACTTTGCCAAACATCAAACCGGCTTATCGGCAACTCTGGTGGGCAACACCAACCATCGCATCGACAACCCACAGGATTTTGTCAGCCCAGTTTGTCAACTACAACTGAAATTGAATGAGACGATGGTTTCTTATCACGTGAGAATGAGCACTTCAACAACTGAAGCTCTCAAGGTGGAGAAGAACCAACTGATATAAGGCAGCGCATGAAGTGACAGAACCAACCTCGGCTCAGACCTCATTTGTGCCTTGCTGGACCTCTGACTGACCACTACCTATCAAATATAATGAAGGTTTCTATGGGCCAAAACATGGCTGAGCCTTGGTTGAGCTGTGTCCCGCCCACCCCTTTGCAGCCAATCTCACCAAACCCATATATTTTTATTATTCCTGTGCACCGCCCTGAGTCCCACTTGGGAGAGAGGGCGGTATAGAAATTGGATAAATAAAATAAAATAAAGTCTGTGGGCAGATACATTAAGTTCCCTAGGACAGATCTTAAGAATATAGACTGACCTTCCTGGATTATGCAGTACAGGGAGATGCCTCCACATTGACGTTTACAGGAAATCCGCACACACAGATCAATCTTTACTTTTTGATTCTCACCACCCACTGGAGGTCACTTCTTGGTGTTGCTAGAGGCCTGCAGAGCTGGCAGCAGAGTCAGATAGCAAGGAGGTTGGGGAGGAGCATGGGCCAGTCCTGGAGTCTGGGGAAGGCTCAGACGATGGCTTTGTGTCGGAAGCAGAGAGGGGGCCGTGGGACATCTGGGAATTATGTGCTGTCTCCGGAGTCTGACACCAGAAATGCCGAGGGTGATTGCCAGCATAGGGAGCAGCTGGAGAGGGGCAGGGAGATCTGGCCTTTCATAATCAGCTGGAGACCCAGGGGCTCATAGCACTGTCTTAGACACACTTCGTGCCGAGATTCTGTGCTGGGATCAAGGCCTTGTAACTCAGCTGGTGTGAGGCGTCTCGGAACCATGAGTGTAAGACAGCGCTCTTTCAGCTTATCTACAGGGGACCCTTCCCCAAATTACACAATGAGGAGGGGGCAGGCTGGCTACACAGAGGGGTCCCATCACTCGACAAAATGGCACTTTCTTCCCTTTCTTCAAAGACAGCAACCAACCAAGGATATTTAAAAGTTTTCAAACCTTCACCTGCAGCCCATGAGAAGAGACAAAGACTCCATTTGACAAGCCCAGCAAAATTAAAGAATCCATTACAAACTTTGCCCATCCATCACCAATCGTGATCACCTCCCCGTTTCCTCCGGGGCCCCTCCCTCAAGCTATGATGTCTTTGGTGTTAAATGCAGCCCATGGAGCAAGCCACTCGCTTCCGTCTCAAAACAAAACTGAAGCATAAGCCAAAGAGACCAACCATGAAAGGACCCATCAGGCACAGCCTGTCAGCAAACAAGTACTTCAGGATGATGCCGAAGGACCCCTGCAAACCCAAAGCCAAGGGTAACTACTGGACTGGACACGTGGACTGCATTTCCAGGTGGAAGCAATATTATCCTGTCATTCTTCCCACTGAAACAACACTTGGGTAAATGGAACAGGCATACAATTGGTCTACTCCTTCTGTTCAGTGTAACTATTCAAAGTCCACAACTCCAGGCAGACCAGAGGAATAATTTGACTTTGGGGAAATAAATGTGTGGAATAAGAGACTCTGATGAAATCTAATTTTTGGCCTTCATGCAACCATGGAACAAAGCTCTCAGCCTCCATGCGGCTGTTGAAATGGACTCCAGATGTTGGGGTTCTAATGCCCACCTTGCAAGCACATCTGCACCCACAGATTTCAGATCAGATTATAGAGAAATGTATATAATTGTGGCAAAGAAAACTGTGTCCTAATGCACAGGTTTGTGCAAATGTTAACATGGTTTTTAGACAGATTGAAAAAGGCAGCAAAACCAAAGAATTTAGCAAAAGTTTACCAACCCATTAAAAACTTTGCCCATCAATCACCAATCGTGAACACCTCCCTGTTTCCTCAGGGCCCCTCCCTCAGGCTATGATGTCTTTGGTGTTAAATGCAGCCCATGGAGCAAGCCACTCAGTTCCGTCTCAAAACAAAACTGAAGCGTAAGCCAAAGAGACCAACCATGAAAGGACCCATCAGGCACAGCCTGTCAGCAAATAAGTACTTCAGGATGATGCTGAAGGACCCCTTCAAACCCAAAGCTAAGGGTAACTACTGGACTGGACACGTGGACTGCATTTCCAGGTGGAAGCAATATTATTCTGTCTTTCTTCCCACTGAAACAATACTTGCGTACATGGAACAGGCATACAATTTGTCTACTCCTTACTGTAACTATTCAAAGTCCACAACTCGAGGCAGACCAGAGGAGTAATTTGACTTTGGGGAATAAATGTATGGAGAAAGAGACTCTGATGAAATCTAACCTTTGGTGTTCATGCTACCATGGATCAAAGCTCTCAACCTCCATGCTGTTGAAATGGACTCCAGGTGTTGATGTCCATGTTGTAGCACATCTGCTATTACAGACTTCAGCTCTAAATGCCAAAAGGTAGTAGGGGGATATGTATAATTATGGCAAAGGTTTCTATTGCAGGAAGAATTTTAACAATTGTGAAAAAATTCAGCTTCAGATTAAATTTATTGCTACACTTATTTATAGCTGCTTTCTCTGATCCTCCTTTTGATCAATAACATGACCTGCAAATAATCCAAACTAGAAAACTATGTTGCATGCAAAGTCATTACATTGTTGCAAAGATGGCTAAACTACTGCTTCTACTTATAATTAATCATCCAGCTAAACTAATCAACTTGTTCAAATAACAGCAGAGAGAGAAAATCCTTCCCAGATTTCCCAGAGTTTCTACACTACACTATTAATGTCAGAGATGAGTGGAAGATGGCTTCAATTGCCCCCTCAGAAGCTATCAATACCATGTCATGCCCTTTGGACTGCTGAGTGCACCAGCCGTGTTCATGCAGTTCATCAATGAGGTCCTGCATGAACACCTGTGTAGGGGGGTACTTGTTTATTTGGGTGATATCCTCATATACAACAGGACGATGAACGAACACGAGAGGCTGGTGCGACAGGTTCTCCAAAAACTGTGGAAAGCACACTTGTATATCAAACTGTACAAGTGGGAGTTCCATAAAACCTCATTGGATTATCTGGGGTTTTTCATATCACCCAAGGAAGTGGAAATGGATCATGCTAAGGTGAAGGCAGGGTTGGACTGGCAGGCACCCAAAACACAAAAACAGCTACAAAGCTTCTTGAGATTCGCTAACTACGACCACCAGTTCATCCTGTCCTTCGCCCAAGTGGCGTTCCTGCCCACCAACCTGTTAAAAAGAAAAGATGTAGCCGGCAAGCCATGCCTGGGGCCTTTGGTAGCATGGGCAGTGGAATGCCAGTTAAAGGCTTTGAAAGTAAATTGGTTAAAATCTGAATTATTAACGGATAATAATGGTAATGAGCGGGAGAATGGGCAAGAACAATTTGGGATAAGGATTAAAAATACATTGAAATATTTGGGTATAACACTTTCACTCAAAGTTAGAGAAATGAAAAAACTTAATTATGATGTGGTGATGAATGAAGTTGAGAAAAAGATAGATAAATATAAAAAGATAAAACTGTCTTGGTTCGGTAGAATTGCAATGTGTAAGATGATGTTGTTACCAAAGTTTAATTTTTTATTTGAGATGCTACCATTAAATTTGACAGAGAAAGATATTGAAAGATATCAGAAGAAATTGGATAAATTTTGTAATGGTGGGGAAAGACCCAGATTACTGAAGAAAATGTGGTATCAAAATCAAAAGGAAGGTGGATTAGGAATCCCCAAACTACTCAATTATTATTGGGCCTACGGTATTCGAACCGTGGTAAAAATACTTAAAGGTGAAGATAGTCATTGGAGAGATTTAGAGTTAAAAGATATTAAGAGATTTGGCTCAACATGGTTTTTAGATAAAGCAAAATCAAAAAGGGTAATTAATAGCTATTGGTTAAAGGGATTGAGTAAAATTTGGAATAAATTTGTTAAAATTCTAATTCCGGATATAATTTTTTTGGGGAAGACAATTGGAAATTGGCCGATTAAAACCAATATAACTTGTGATAAGGTAATTGAAGATGAAAATATAGAAATTATAATAGATTGGCTAAAAACATTAGAAAATGAAAGAAGAAAAAAAGAAATTATTGAAAAATTGGGTTTAGGCTGGTTTGAAAAAATACAAATAGAAAATTGGACTAAGAAAGTAAGGGAAAATTGCATGATAAGTAGAAATAAAACTGAATTTGAACATATAGTATCTCAAATTATGAAAGATGAAATTGGGTTAAAGGGACTCGTTAGTAAGATTTATAAGATTATAAATTTTGATGAAAAACCACAAATGGTGATGAAGATGAATTGGGAAAAAGAACTTAATATTAAAATATCAGATTTAGATTGGAATGTGAATTGGAAGAGTAGAATTATGAAGACTTTATCTGTAAGGATTAAAGAGCATAATTATAAGGTTGTTTGGAAATGGTATTTGACTCCATTAAGATTATCATTGATGGATAAAAAAATTAGTAAAAAATGTTGGAGATGTGATATGGAATTAGGGACTTATGAACGTATGTGGTACAAATGTGATAAAGTTAAAAAGCTTTGGCAACAATTGGAGAAAGTGATATTTGAAATGATGGAGAAAATAATAATATTGAGATCAGAAACTATATTATTGTTGATAATTAAGGAAACAGAACCAACAAAATATGAGAAAGAACTGATTAGAATTATGATTATAATGAGTAGAATTATAATAGCTAGATATTGGAAATTAGATGTGAATTTTAGAATAGAAGAGTGGTATTGTGAAATGTGGAAATTAGCTTTAAATGATAAAATGACATGTGATATTAAAATTAGAAATGGTATTTATAAAGAAGATATTTTTTGGAAAACTTGGAAACCATTTGTGGACTATACGCTTGGAAATTTGGACGCTTCGGTACCTGTACCCAGAGAACGTGGATTTTGGCGATCATGAGGATATATCCGAAGAACCAAATCTTCCTTTCTTATGTATAGCACAGGGTGAAGTATTGTATGTGTTGTTATAATGTTTAAAATTTAATAAAAACTTTAAAAAAAAAAACCCCAAAGAGGGAACTGCACTCAGGCTAATTGTCAGCAGCAGGACCTCCATTCACCAGAAACTTTGCCAAACATCAAACCGGCTTATCGGCAACTCTGGTGGGCAACACGAGACATTGCATCAACAATCCACAGGATTTTGTCAGTCAAGTTTGGAAACTACATCTGAAATTGAATGAGACGATGGTTTCTTATCACGTGAGAATGAGCACTTCAACAAAAAAGACTGCGCTTGCGCGAAGATGGCGGGGTAGCTCTGGAGCTCCGTGTGGGCTGCGGATGCCGTTGGCATTTTTAAGTGCCCCCTGCCCTCGTTTGTGATCTTGGAGGGCATGGGAGGATGAGGGACCCACCCGGACACCTTAGGGTGAGGTTCGCAATATCGGGGGGAGAGCGGACGGAGCGCCGGCGACCGGAACGCCCGGACGGTGAGAGCGCCGGGGCGGGAACTGCCGCAACGGAGGCCAGTGCAGAGGCCGCCGCCCGGACGTTTTAACAGGGCGGAGAGAGAGGCCGGCTGCACCGAAGAGCTCCGGAAAGCTGGAAATTGGTGGCGAGCCGTGGGGTGAAGCGGTGGTGAGAGCACCGGTGGCCAGCGGGAATGGTGAGAGAGGCGTGGAGGAAAGATGGCGGAGGAGGCGGAGATGCTGGTTTGATGGAGCGAAAGGAAAGTGGAGAGTGAGAGTGCGGAGGGGAGAGGTTGCCGCTGGAAGCCGAGCCGACGGCGGTGGGAGCGCCGGGACGCGAGAGACGAAGGCGGCGACAGAGGAGCTGGTTGGAGAAAGGTGGAAGGTGGTGGCTGTGAGAGAGCCATGTGGTGGTTGAGAGTGGAGAGGCGGCTGCTGGAGGCCAGGCTGACGGCGGTGGGAGCGCCGAGAGGCTACTGGCGAAGGCGGTGACGCGGGGATGGTGGCGGTGGGAGCGCCGAGGTGGATGTGGACGGCCGCTGACCAGTCGCAATTTCATTTCCCCCATGGTCACTCTCCCAAGTTTGGGAGAATTACACCACCAAGGCCTTGATAGGCCCGGAAGAACTGACTGTCCTAAAGAACATGTGACAGTAACCAATTATGGACGCCCCAATGGTCATCATTGCGAACTAATTTAACCTAATGTAATTGAATCTATTTACCAACTGATTTATCTTGGTTTACCCATCTTGCACTTTATTTCACCTTACTTCATTTTACCAACCAAATGAATTGACTTGAGTGAATTGTCTTAATTAACTGCCAACGACTTTTTAACATCTGTATTTTTAACATCTGTATTTATCCCAAAACCCACCCGAATTTTATCTGTATAATTATTGCATTTTAACTATTTATTTAATAATGTATTCCAGAGCAAGCCTGCTATCGCTGCGAGAGTCCCCGCTCTCGCAGGTATGGCCCCCTGATCTATCTAGGGCCCATCTCGATGATGGTATTGTGAATCCGAAGAGATGGGCGAAGCGCGGCCTTAGGGGATTTTTAGTTTTTAATTTATTTAAATTATCTTTTTTAGGGGGTTCAAGGGAGGGGGGTAGATATAGACAGATGGAGATTGAAACAGTGATCAATAGTAAGGGCCAGGATAGCAGTCGACAGCGGGAAGCGGAAGGCGAAAGGAAGGGGGATACTCGAGTCGTTCCACAGGAGGGCATACCAATTCAGAGGGTCGTGGGGAGGGGCAGGACCGAGGGAAGACAATTTTCATCCTCCCGGTTGGTGGCACGCAGCCGTTGGTTGCAAACGGTCGGGTGCCACAACCCCCGCAGGCTAGGTGGCCAGGGAATACAGAGCCAGGGTCTGCGGCTGATGTTTTGCAACGCCAGGTCCGTTGTCAACAAAGCCCCCCTCATTAGTGACCTTGTGTCAGAGGGGGAGCCGGACCTGGTAGGAATTGCGGAAACCTGGTTGGGCCACGAGGGAGGACTTCCCCTCGTTGAAATGTGCCCACCAGGCTACCGCGCATTTCATCAGCCGCGGGCCCTAGGCAGGGGTGGTGGGGTAGCGGTCATTATTAAGGAAGGCCTTGAGCCGAGAGAGACCATTGTGCCTCAGACTACCGGCTGTGAGTCCCTCTGCGTGAAGTGGGGCCTAGGGAGGCAGTTGGGCTTGCTGGTTGTATACCTGGCTCCCCGCTATGTAGCAGCAGCCCTGCCCGAGCTCCTGGAGGTGATCGCTACGGTGGCAGTTGAGACCCCCAGACTTATAGTCATGGGGGACTTTAATCTGCCATCGTTGGGCGAATCATCCATGGTAGCTCGGGAGTTCATGGCTTCCATGACGGCCATGGACCTGACCCAAGTAATTCAGGGCCCCACCAACGAGTGGACATACGCCGGATCTCATCTTTGTCTCGGGCCAATGGAAGAGTGATCTGGGTACAGGGGACATAGTCATCACACCCTTGTCATGGTCAGACCACTCACTTCTGCGGCTCGACTTTCCGACCGCTGCTCCCCTCCGCGGGGAGGCGGAACCAGAGTTACCAATCTGGTACCGCCCCAGGCGCTTGATGGACCCGGATGGGTTCCAGACAGCGCTTGGGCCATTTCCTGTATCCCTGACCCGCGCCCCGATGGAGGACCTCACGGCCGCATGGAACAGTGCGGCCGTGGGAGCCTTAGATCGGGTCGCGCCCTTGCGGCCTCTCTTGCGGCGGCGAACCACCCTGGCTCCTTGGTTTACTGAGGAGCTGTGGGTGATGAAATGCCGCAAGAGATGCCTAGAGGGAAGATGGAGGTCTACTCGATCTGAATCTGACCGGACACAGGTAAGAGCCCATTTACGGACTTACATTGTGGCGCTGAGGGTGGCCAAACGTCATCATTGTGCCACTCTCATAGCATCCGCAGAAAACCGCCCTGCCGCCCTGTTTAAGGTGACCCGTGCCCTCCTTCAACAGAGGGAACGGGAAGCCGCGCTACAGGGTAGAGCAGAGGAATTTGTGACTTTTCTGCAGGAGAAAACCGCCCAGATACAGAGTGAGCTAGCCCCCATTCATGGCCCAGTGGGATGCCACGAGAGAGATATTGTTTGGGAGGAGTTTGACCCCGTTACTTCCGAGGATATGGACAGGCTACGTGGGCGACTGCGAGCCACCACATGTTTATTGGACCCGTGCCCCTCCTGGCTTGTACTGGCATCCTGGGAGGTGACACGAGGCTGGCTCCAAGAGGTTGTCAACGCATCCTTGAGTGAGGGTTCCTTGCCTGCCTCCCTAAAAGAGGCTATGGTGAGGCCCCTCCTCAAGAAGCCCTCTTTGGACCCAGCTCTTTTAAACAACTATCGTCCAGTCTCCAACCTTCCCTTTTTGGCGAAGGTTGTTGAGAGTGTGGTGGCACAACAGTTTCCCCGTTACCTGGAGGAAGTTGACTATCTAGATCCGCGCCAGTCCGGCTTTCGGCCCGGGCATAGCACCGAGACGGCATTGGTCGCGTTGGTAGATGATCTCTGGAGGGCCAGAGATGGGGGATGTTCCTCCATCCTGGTCCTATTAGACCTCTCGGCAGCTTTCGATACCATCGACCATGGTATCCTATTGCATCGGCTGGGGGGGTTGGGGGTGGGAGGCACCGTTTTACGGTGGTTCTCCTCCTACCTCTCTGGCCGATCGCAATTTGTGCGGGCAGGAGAGCAGAGGTCGACCCCGAGACCCCTCACATGCGGGGTGCCTCAGGGGTGGGTCCTCTCGCCTCTCCTGTTTAATGCATACATGAAGCCGCTGGGTGAGATCATCCGTGGTTTTGGGGTAGAGTACCACCTGTACGCTGATGACACCCAGCTGTACATATCTACCCCAAACCACCCCAACGATGCCGTAGCGGTGATGTGCCAGTGCCTGGAAGCCGTGCGGAGCTGGATGGGAAGTAACGGACTTAGGCTCAACCCGACCAAGACCGAGTGGCTGTGGTTTCCGGCTGCCCGATTCAACCAGCTCTCTCCAACGCTGGCCATAGGGGGCGAACATCTTGCCCCTGTGGATGGGGCGCGCAATTTGGGTGTCCTCCTGGATACCCGGCTGTCTATGGAAGAGCAAGTGACAGCCGTGGCCAGGAGGGCGTTTTACCAGGTTCGCCTGGTTCGCCAATTGCGCCCCCTATTGGATCGGGACGCCCTTCGCACAGTCACTCATGCCCTCGTGACATCCCGACTGGACTACTGTAACTCTCTCTACATGGGGCTCCCCTTGAGGTGCACCCGGAGGCTTCAGTTAGTTCAGAATGCAGCCGCGCGAGCAATTATGGGGACCACCAGGTTCACCCACGTTACACCGCTCTTGCGCGAGCTGCACTGGCTACCTGTCGTCTTCCGGGTGCGCTTCAAGGTGCTAATTATCATCTTCAAAGCGCTCCATGGCTCGGGACCTAGCTATCTGCGAGATCGGATCCTGCCCCATACATCCTCACGACCGATTCGCTCCCACAGAGAGGGACTTCTCCGGGTGCCGTCTACTAGACTTTGTCAGCGGGCAACGCCGAGGGGAAGGGCTCTCTCTGTGGCGGGCCCGGCCCTCTGGAACGACCTTCCCCCTGATATCAGAACGACCACTGACCTCCGCTCCTTCCGTACGAAATTGAAGACCTATTTCTTTCGACTGGCCGGCCTTGAATAATTCTCTCTGTCTATTGATTCCAAATGCATTTTAATGGGTTCTTAATCATTTTTAGCACGGGTAACACTGTTTAATTATGTTTTAAAGTATGTATTTTGTATTTATTGTATATTGTTTTTAGTTTCTCCTGTGCACCGCCCCGGGTCCCTGTGGGGAGAGGGTGCGGTTAATAAATCCGAATTTGATTTGAAGCTCTCAAGGTGGTGAAGGCTATGCACAATACACAATGAGGAGGGGGCAGGCTAGCTACACAGAGGGGTCCCATCACTCGCCAAAATGTCACTTTTTTCCCTTTCTTCAAAGACAGCGACCAACCAAGGATATCTAAAAGTTTTCAAACCTTCACCTGCAGCCCAGGAGAAGAGGCAAAGACTCCATTTGACAAGCCCAGCAAAATTAAAGGATCCATTACAAACTTTGCCCATCCATCACCAATCGTGAACACCTCCCCGTTTTCTCAGAGGCCCCTCCCTCAAGCTATGTTGTCTTTGGTGTTAAATGCAGCCCCTGGAGCAAGCCACTCAGTTCCGTCTCAAAACAAAACTGGAGCGTAAGCCAAAGAGACCAATTTGACTTTGGGGAAATAAATGTGTGGAATAAAAGACTCTGATGAAATCTAATTTTTGGCCTTCATGCAACCATGGAACAAAGCTCTCAGCGTCCATGTGGCTGTTGAAATGGACTCCAGATGTTGGGGTTCTAATGCCCATCTTGCAAGCACATCTGCACCCACAGACTTCAGATCAGATTATAGAGAAATGTATATAATTGTGTCAAAGAAAACTCTGTCCTAATGTACAGGTTTGTGCAAATGTTAACATGGTTTTTAGACAGACTGAAAAGTAGGCAGCAAAACCAAAGAATTCAGCAAAAGTTTACCAACCCATTAAAAACTTTGCCCATCAATCACCAATCGTGAACACCTCCCCGTTTCCTCAGGGCCCCTCCCTCATGCCATAATGTCTTTGGTGTTAAATGCAGCCCATGGAGCAAGCCACTCAGTTCCGTCTCAAAACAAAACTGAAGCGTAAGCCAAAGAGACCAACCATGAAAGGCACAGCCTGTCAGCAAATAAGTACTTCAGGATGATGCCGAAGGACCCCTGCAAACCCAACGCCAAGGGTAACTACTGGACTGGACACGTGGACTGCATTTCCAGGTGGAAGCAATATTATCCTGTCATTCTTCCCATTGAAACAATACTTGCGTACATGGAACGGGCATACAATTGGTCTACTCCTTGTGTTTAGTGTAGCTATTCCAAAGCCTGCAACTACAGGCAGACCAGAGGGATAATTTGACTTTGGGGAAATAAATGTGTGGAATAAGAGACTCTGATGAAATCTAATTTTTGGCCTTCATGCAACCATGGAACAAAGCTCTCAACCTCCATGCTGTTGAAATGGACTCCAGGTGTTGATGTCCATGTTGTAGCACATCTGCTATTACAGACTTCAGCTCTAAATGCCAAAAGGTTGTAGGGGGATATGTATAATTATGGCAAAGGTTTCTATTGCAGGAAGAATTTTAACAATTGTGAAAAAATTCAGCTTCAGATTAAATTTATTGCTACATTTATTTATAGCTGCTTTCTCTGATCCTCCTTTTGATCAATAACATGACCTGCAAATAATCCAAACTAGAAAACTATGTTGCATGCAAAGTCATTACATTGTTGCAAAGATGGCTAAACTACTGCTTCTACTTATAATTAATCATCCGGCTAAACTAATCAACTTGTTCAAATAACAGCAGAGAGAGAAAATCCTTCCCAGATTTCCCAGAGTTTCTACACTACACTATTAATGTCAGAGATGAGTGGAAGATGGCTTCAATTGCCCCCTCAGAAGCTATCAATACCATGTCATGCCCTTTGGACTGCTGAGTGCACCAGCCGTGTTCATGCAGTTCATCAATGAGGTCCTGCATGAACACCTGTGTAGGGGGGTACTTGTTTATTTGGGTGATATCCTCATATACAACAGGACGATTAACGAACACGAGAGGCTGGTGCGACAGGTTCTCCAAAAACTGTGGAAAGCACACTTGTATATCAAACTGTACAAGTGGGAGTTCCATAAAACCTCATTGGATTATCTGGGGTTTTTCATATCACCCAAGGAAGTGGAAATGGATCATGCTAAGGTGAAGGCAGGGTTGGACTGGCAGGCACCCAAAACACAAAAACAGCTACAAAGCTTCTTGAGATTCGCTAACTACGACCACCAGTTCATCCTGTCCTTCGCCCAAGTGGCGTTCCTGCCCACCAACCTGTTAAAAAGAAAAGATGTAGCCGGCAAGCCATGCCTGGGGGCTTTGGTAGCATGGGCAGTGGAATGCCAGTGGGCGCTTGAACAGTTAAAGGCTTCGTTTGCAAGAGAGCCAGCACTTAAACACCCAGCTCCGTCAAAACCATTTTTGGTACTGGTGGATGCCAGATGGATAGCAATAAGAACACTCCTTCTACCAGGTAATGAGCAAGGGTCCCTCCAACCGTCTGCAAACATGTCACGAAAATTAAATGACACCAAGTGCAACTAGCCCATCTGGGAGAAGGAAGCGTTCGTAGTTAGATGGGCATTGTTGACATGGCAACATTACTATAAGGTTTCCCCACCACCACCACCATTTGAGGTCTGGACAGACCACAAAAACCTGGGGGCCCTGCAGTCCCCACATCGGCTATCCCCGAAGGAGGTCCAGTGGGCATTGTATTTTTGTAGGTTTAACTTCTGGTTGAAGTCCATCCTGTGGATGGGGGGACTTTTTGGCAGATGCTTCCTGTAGGAAGACGCAGGACGAAAGCAGCCGGGGAGAAACAGTACAGGCGATGATAACCATGAAATCGGCTCGGCAAACCTCACAGACATCACCACTGCATACCCCAGATAACGACATACCCCGGGCTATTCAGAAGGACCTCCCAAGAGATGAGTGGTTCAAGAGAACCGATCATGGCTGACTCAGAAGGATGCTCAGAAGGGATCCAAGTTGTAGGTGCACCATTCGGTTGGAAGTACTATGGTGGTGCCACAATGGTCATCCAGCCAGCCATTGGAGGGGGGGGGTGTCAAAAACCCTGCATTTAATGAATCGCCAATTCTGGTGGCCGCACATCAAAAGGAATATAGAGGAGGAGGTGCATAGCTGTGCAGTGTGTACCTCCATGAAAGGCTTTCCTGTAAAACCTCCCGTTTCCTGCAGCCTCTCCAGAGCAGCTATGGGAGCAAATAGCCATGGAGATGGCAGGGACCTGATGAGCAGCCAGCCAACCCCTGTCAGGGTTTCTTCTCCTGAAAATTCTCTCCCTGGACAGGAGGTGCCAGAGTTAGATTGGCAAGCAGAAGCCAAAAGTTCACAGCCCCTAGAGGCCCTCAGTGAGATACAACCACCAGTCCTAAGAAAAGGTCCTTTGACCTCCAGCCACAACTACTGAAGGACGATGCCCTTGAGGAGCCTCAATGTTTCCCCCTCTGTCCTGGGGAAGACACTCCTGGCATGGATCCACTCTGCAAAACCCCAAAGAGGGAACTGCACTCAGGCTAATTGTCAGCAGCAGGACCTCCATTCACCAGAAACTTTGCCAAACATCAAACCGGCTTATCGGCAACTCTGGTGGGCAACACCAGACATTGCATCAACAATCCACAGGATTTTGTCAGCCAAGTTTGGAAACTACATCTGAAATTGAATGAGACGATGGTTTCTTATCACGTGAGAATGAGCACTTCAACAACTGAAGCTCTCAAGGTGGTGAAGGCTATGCACAATACACAATGAGGAGGGGGCAGGCTAGCTACACAGAGGGGTCCCATCACTCGCCAAAATGTCACTTTTTTCCCTTTCTTCAAAGACAGCGACCAACCAAGGATATCTAAAAGTTTTCAAACCTTCACCTGCAGCCCAGGAGAAGAAGCAAAGACTCCATTTGACAAGCCCAGCAAAATTAAAGGATCCATTACAAACTTTGCCCATCCATCACCAATCGTGAACACCTCCCCGTTTTCTCAGAGGCCCCTCCCTCAAGCTATGATGTCTTTGGTGTTAAATGCAGCCCCTGGAGCAAGCCACTCAGTTCCGTTTCAAAACAAAACTGGAGCGTAAGCCAAAGAGACCAACCATGAAAGGACCCATCAGGCACAGCCTGTCACCAAACAAGTGATTCAGGATGATGCCGAAGGACCCCTGCAAACCCAAAGCCAAGGGTAACTACTGGACTGGACACGTGGACTGCATTTCCAGGTGGAAGCTATATTATCCTGTCATTCTTCCCACTGAAACAGCACTTGGGTAAATGGAACAGGCATACAATTGGTCTACTCCTTCTGTTCAGTGTAACTATTCAAAGCCTGCAACTCCAGGCAGACCAGAGGGATAATTTGACTTTGGGGAAATAAATGTGTGGAATAAGAGACTCTGATGAAATTTAATCTTCATGCAACCATGGAACAAAGCTCTCAGCCTCCATGTGGCTGTTGAAATGGACTCCAGATGTTGGGTTTCTAATGCCCATCTTGCAAGCACATCTGCACCCACAGATTTCAGATCAGATTATAGAGAAATGTATACAATTGTGGCAAAGACAACTTTGTCCTAATGCACAGGTTTGTGCAAATGTTAACATGGTTTTTAGACAGACTGAAAAGTAGGCAGCAAAACCAAAGAATTTAGCAAAAGTTTACCAACCCATTAAAAACTTTGCCCATCCAGAAAACATCAATTTCAAGAAGGAGCTATTGGACACACGGAAGCAAGTGCTGGAAAACACACAGAAGACTGAAGAATTGGAAGGGGGGTTGGCGGGGGTTAAGGGAGAGATTAAAAATGTTACTAAAGAGGTTGGGGAAACAAATGGGCATGTGTCTAGGATTGATATGGAAAGAATGACATATTTTTTGAGATTTCAGAATGTTCCTGAGGAATCTGGTGAATGCCTCCCTGATCTTATGAGCACAATTTTAGCAGACTATTTACAAAAATCTAAGGATGAGATCAGGTGGGACATTGACCTAGCCTACAGAATTAACTCAGCATATGCCAGGATAAATGAAGTGCCTAGAGAGATACATGTGAAATTTGTTAGAAGGTCAACCAGAGAGAAAATCCTGAAAGTGCAGAGAGGTAGTCCATTAATCTATCAACAAAAAGAGGTTGCTATCTTGAAGCAGATCCCTAGAAAGATTCGAGAAGCAAGGAGGAAATTTTCCTTCTTGTCTAAAATTTTATTTGATCATGGGATTTGGTTCAAGTGGGTGACACCCGAAGGGATGCTGGTGTTCTGGGAAGGAGGAAGAGTGAGGATTAAAACAGTTGCTGAGGCGGAAGCCTTTCTTAAAAAACATTCCTCTATCCTGGGGGAAGATCCAGGGGGGACGGAGGGGGCCACGGCCCCGCCTACTGGGGGCCTGGAAGGAGAAAAAGAAGATTCAATTGCCAAGAGACTTAGATCAAAAAAATAACTTTGCCTTGACTATTTTTTTGAACAATTTTGCATAATATTTGTATTTGACCTCTCGGCGGCTTTCGATACCATCGACCATGGTATCCTATTGCATCGGCTGGGGGGGTTGGGGGTGGGAGGCACCGTTTTACGGTGGTTCTCCTCCTACCTCTCTGGCCGATCGCAATTTGTGTTGGCAGGGGGGCAGAGATCGACCGCGAGACCCCTCGCATGTGGGGTGCCTCAGGGGTCGGTCCTCTCGCCCCTCCTGTTCAACACATACATGAAGCCGCTGGGTGAGATCATCCGTGGTTTTGGGGTAGAGTACCATCTGTACGCTGATGATACACAGCTGTACATTTCTACCCCAAACCACCCCAACGATGCCGTAGCGGTGATGTGCCAGTGCCTGGAAGCTGTACAGATCTGGATGGGAAGTAACGGACTCAGGCTCAACCCGACCAAGACCGAGTGGCTGTGGTTTCCGGCTGCCCGGTTCAACCAGCTCATTCCAGCGCTGGCCATAGGGGGCGAACATCTTGCCCCTGTGGATGGGGTGCGCAATTTGGGTGTCCTCCTGGATGCCCGGCTGTCCATGGAAGATCAAGTGACAGCCGTGGCCAGGAGGGCGTTTTACCAGGTTCGCCTGGTTCGCCAATTGCGCCCCCTATTGGATCGGGACGCCCTTTGCACAGTCACTCATGCTCTCGTGACATCCCGACTGGACTATTGTAACTCTCTCTACATGGGGCTGCCCTTGAGGTGCACCCGGAGGCTTCAGCTAGTCCAGAATGCAGCCGCGCGAGCAATTATGGGGACCGCTAGGTCCACCCATGTAACACCGCTCTTACGCGAGCTGCACTGGCTACCTGTCGTCTTCCGGGTGCGCTTCAAGGTGTTAATTATCATCTTTAAAGCGCTCCATGGCTCGGGACCTAGCTATCTGCAGGATCGGATCCTGCCCCATACATCCTCACGGCCGATTCGCTCCCACAGAGCGGGGCTTCTCCGGGTGCCGTCCACTAGACTGTGTCAGCGGGCGACACCCAGGGGAAGGGCTCTCTCTGTGGCGGGCCCGGCCCTCTGGAACGACCTTCCCCCCGATATTAGGATGACCACGGACCTCCGCTCCTTCCGTCTCAAATTGAAAACCTACTTTTTCCGTCTGGCCGGCTTGGGATAGCCTCCTTGTCCTGGGGTTTTAGGGTAATTTTAATTAGTTGTAGTGTTTAGGGGTTTTAGGGACAGTTTTTTAGTTTTTTATAGATGTTTTTAGCACAGGATTTGTTTAATTGAGATTTTAAATTATGTATTCTGTTTGTGTTTATTGTTTTTTTTAATTTTCCTGTGCCCCGCCTCGAGTCCCTCTGGGGAGAGAGAGCGGGTAACAAATAAAATTTATTATTATTATTATTGGATTTTTTGTAAAGGACTGACAGTATTGAATTGAGAATTTAGATATATGTACACGCTTTCACTTTGCAGTGTGATGAAAAATGTTTTTCTTTTTATTGTTATTAATTTATTTTGAGGTCCCGGAAGAGCCGACGACCTCGACGTGAATGCTTTCAAAATTTCTTTGTATCCCTTACCCTATCCTACAGAAAAAATGTAAAACCAATAAAACTTTTTCAATATAAAAAAAAAAAAACTTTGCCCATCAATCACCAATCAGGATCACCTCCCCGTTTCCTCAGGGACTCCTCCCTCAAGCCATGATGTCTTTGGTGTTAAATGCAGCCCATGTGGTGGACACTCTCCCCCCATATGGCCCAGCCAACTGGAGCAAGCCACTCAGTTCCGTCAAAACAAAACTGAAGGGTAAGCCAAAGAGACCAACCATGAAAGGACCCATCAGGCACAGCCTGTCACCAAACAAGTACTTCAGGATGATGCCGAAGGACCCCTGCAAGCCCAAAGCCAAGGGTAACTACTGGACTGGACACGTGGACTGCGTTTCCAGGTGGAAGCAATATTATCCTGTCATTCTTCCCATTGAAACAACACTTGGGTGAATGGAACGGGCATACAATTGGTCTACTCCTTCTGTTCACTGTAACTATTCAAAGTCCACAACTCCAGGCAGACCAGAGGGATAATTTGACTTTGGGGAATAAATGTGTGGAATAAGAGACTCTGACGGAATCTAATCCTTGGCCTTCATAAAGCCATGGAACAAAGCTCTCAGCCTCCATGCAGCTGTTGAAATGGACTCCAGGTGTTGATGTCCATGTTGTATCACATCTGCTGTGATCTAATGAGCAGCCAGCCAACCCCTGTGTTTCCTCTCCTGAAAATTCCCTCCCTGGAAAGGAGGCTTCAGAGTCAGATTGGCAAGCAGAAGCCAAAAGACAACAGTCCCTGGAGGCCCTCAGTGAGATACGACCACCAGCCGTATGAAAATGTCCTTGGATCTCCAGCAGCAACTACCGAAGGACGATGCCCTGGAGGAGGCTCAATGTTTCCCCACCTCTATGGCCGGTTTAAAAATCAACAAACAAAAAACTAAAATATTAACCAAAAATATAACAGGGAAACAAAAGGAGCAAATACAAGAATTAATGGGAATTGAAATCGTTAAAAAGGTGAAATACCTGGGAATCTGGCTAACCAATAGATGTTCTGCAATTAAAGAGCTGAACTACAATAAACTAATAAGAGAAATGGCTGGGCAACTCGAAAATTGGAGTAAAATCCCAATATCTTTATTAGGAAGGATAGCGGCTATCAAGGCATATATTTTACCAAAATGGACATACTTATTTCAAACAGCACCTGTAAAACCAAACAAAGAACTCTTCCAAAAATTAGATCAGATTTCTCTTAAATTTGTCTGGCAGGGAAAAAAAGCACGTATTAAAAAAAAAAATGCTCCAGGAGCACAAATTGAAAGGAGGCCTGGGACTACCAAACTGGGAGCTCTATTATTATGCATCAACATTAACCTGGGTTAAAGATTGGGTCACTCTCTCAAGGAATCGAATATTGGCACTTGAAGGCCATGATTTGCCCCAGGGTTGGCATTCATATCTCTGGCCCAAAGATAACAAACATCCCAAAAGTTTTATAAACCATCATACTAGGGCGACTCTTTTTATGTCATGGTTAAAAATCAAACAACTTTATAACCAAATTCCAAGATGGTTAGCACCAATTGAGGCAGTGACTTACCCAACAGTTCATAACTCAAAAAGAAACTTAACCTATGATGATTTGATAGACGAAATTGGCAATATTAGAACAAGGGCAGACTTAGAGCAAAGGGGGTGGAAAATAGACTGGTGGTCCTACACCCAAGCAATGTCTAAACTTAACAGGGATAAAAAACAATTTGGAATTTACCCATCAAAACAGGATATTGATAAGATTCTATGGGACTCACCGACTAAATTTATCTCCAAAGCATACAAATTACTTTTACAAGATTACATCGGTGAGGAAATAGTCAAAGATGCTATGATCGCTTGGGGAAGAAACATAGGAAGGAACATTACACTGGATGAATGGCAAACAATTTGGAGCAAATCTATCAAAATGACCCTGGCCTCCTCATTTAAGGAGAACCTATACAAAATGCTGTACAGGTGGTATTTACCACCAGCCAGAATAGCGCACATGTACCCGAATACCTCTGATAGATGCTGGAAATGTAAAACAGCCAGGGGTACGTTCTTCCACCAATGGTGGACTCGTCCAAGAATCAATCAACTTTGGAAGAAGACGCAGACCTGGTTGTTGGAAATAGTAGGTATCAACTTCCCCCTCAAACCGGAATATTACCTAATTGGCATTAAACCAAACCAAATTGAGAACAGAGACTGGTACCTTTTCATACACATAACAACTGCAACAAGGATGGCCATTGCCCAACAATGGAAAGACTGTAACATACCAACGGACCAACTAATCATATCAAAAATTTTTAACTGTGCTGAATCTGATAGGCTAACATATGTTTTAAGGGACAAAGCAGAATCAACTTATGCTCAATCATGGGAAAGGTGGTACATATGGTACGATAAAAGAACAAAAGGATACCAAAGCAAACAACCAACTAACATAAACGTGAAATAAATACAAGGAACAAGTGAGGCGATAGTGAACTTAAGACAACCGTAGAGATACATATACAGACAGTTATATTAAAATGTATATAACAATGGATAGAACAGACTGGGACATAGAAAAACTTTTGAATTGGGGGAATAGCTATATCCCCGGTATGTCCACCCCCTTTTTCTCACTTTCCTATCTTCCCACTCTTCTTTTCCCCCTTTCTGCCCTAAAAATGTACGTTGTATATTTGTTAAATGTTATATTTTATATTTATACCAATAAAGACTATTTTATATTAAAAAAAAATGTTTCCCCACCTCTCCTGGGGGAGACACTCCTCGCATGTATCCACTCTCCAAAACCCCAAAGAGGGGACTCCACTCAGGCTAATTGTCAGCAGCAGGAGCTCCATTCACCAGAAACTTTGCCAAACATCTACCCAGTTTATCGGCTACTCTGGTGGGCAACACCAGCCATCGCATCAACAAGGATGGATTTTGTCAGCAAGGTTTGGCAACTACAACTGAATCCGAATGAGAAGATTGGTTTCTTATGACGTGAGAATGAACTTCCCCAGCATTCCAACGACTGAAGCTCTCAAGGTGGTGGAGACCCAACTGCTATAAGACAGCACATGAAGTGACAGAACCAACCTCAGCCCAGACCACATTTGTTCAGCCAACTGGAGCAAGCCACTCAGTTCCGTCTGAAAACAAGACTGTTGCCAGCTGTCACCTTATCCTCGTGTTGTGGCCTGTCAGCCCCTCCAGCAGCCGAATCAGGTGAGGAGGAGGAGGCGTGGGGGTCAGGGTCAGCATCAGGGCAACTTGAGCACTCCAAGAGGTGAGAACTTTCCCAGCCTAGACGCAACACCCACCATTCAATCCTCCCAAGGTCCTAGTTTCCAACAGGAGTTCCCTCACATCCAATCCAACTGGCGTCCCACCTGAGGAAGCAGCACCTGGCCAAAGGCACACCAGGGACACCACAGCATGCAATTTTCCAACATCCACCAACCAGGGTTCACCAGAAGAAAATACGGTTGCCAGAGCCCCATTTTCATTCAGCCACAGCAAACCACCCTCTGCTTTCAGTCCACTCATGCACGACCTTCAGCAACAAGTTGAAATCCCAACAGGTAAACAACAACCAGTATCTTCAACAGCAGCTGTGGCGATGGCCAATGCAAATGCAGACCATCTCCGTTGTCATCACGGAGACCATCAAAAGCACAACAGTTATTCATTAAAAGTGGGAAGTGACAGTTTGATGGCCTCCAAGACCATGACTAATGTCATCTGCCCAAGTGAGTGTAGGGGCTTGGAAGGTGGAGTCTCACCAAGGAGACCAAGGTAATCTAAGTTTCGAAGAACTTAATGGACTGGTGGTCAGTTTTCCTGCCTGTAGAAGGGGTAATAGTTGCACTTGGACTAATTTTTGTATTTTTCCTATCTAGAGTCGAGTGGCTGCCTATGCTTTTCCCTCAATTCTCTGTGGAGGGTCCGGCCCTGTGGAACGACCTACCCTCCCCCCCCGACCTTCGTACCATCACGGACCTCCGCCTCTTCCGCCGGGCATTAAAGACACATCTATTTCAAGAGGCCAGCCTGGCTTAGTTTTAATGGGTAAAGTTTTAATTGATTTTAACCTTTTCTAATCCCAATTTTTAGCACAGACCCTAATTTAATTCATTTTAAACTGTTTTGTATTGCATTGCATTTGTTTTTTATATTTCTGTGCACCGCCCTGAGTGCACCGCTACAATGTGTTGGTCTTATAAATGTTGGTGTGGACATTGTTGTTGCTCTCACTGTATTGATTGTGTATTGGGCGTAAGACAGAGTGCGATATTAAGATAATTGAAGATGCAATGGCATCGTATCTCGTGGTGCCTCTTAGGGGCCCTTTCTACTACACTCTTAAAACCAGCCCAACCATTGGAGCATGTGTGCAATGCATGAAAGTGACCCAAGAGAGAGGGGGAAATTGAGAACACAATGATACAATCACACTATGATCCCTGGCTGACTTGACAGGCTGCCCTCAGAACAACACCCAAGACAAATGTTGTAACACTAGCAAAGGGACTGAATGCTACGAACCAAAAGCAATAGGACCAGTGACTGCCAGAATATGGCTGTATGCTTATAAAGGAGGGGGAAGAGTGTTGTCTAGCTCATAAGGAAACAAGAGGAGAAACCAACGTGTGGCTCTGTTTTAACAGATGAGCAGAGTTGGAAGGGGCCTTGCAGGTCATCTAGTCCAACCCCCTGCCCAAGCAGGAGACCCTACATCTGCCTCTACCTAGGATCGAACTCACAACCTCCTGATTGGGAGGCAAGAGCTCCACCTCGAGGCCACAGCAGCAGCTATTAACAAGGGATAAGGGCCTGATAACTCCTTTGGGATGAGACATGGAAACCTGGAGTGGGAAAGGAGTTCTATGAAAGAATGGAAACACCAGCTTCAGAGACCATCTACATTAAGTACGGGACAGGTGGTGCCCTTTGGAACGACCTCCCTCCTGAACTTCGTACCATCTCTGACCTCCGCCTCTTCCGCCAGTGTCTAAAGACACATCTTTTTCAGCAAGCCGGCCTAGCCTAACCTCCCGCTGGGGCTATTTTAGATAGTTTTTAGATAGTTTTAAATTGGGGTTTTAATTTGGTTTTAGCATAGGATTGTCTAATTTGATATGCTTTTAAATTTTGCATATTTTGTTTTATATGTTTTTAAATTCCTGTGCGCCGCCCTGGGTCCCTCGTGGAGAAGGGCGGGATATAAATCGAATTGAAATAAATAAATAAATAAATTTTGCCCTGAGTTATGATTACTGGCACACCACTGCAGTTGCAAATGAAAGGAATGCAAGGCCAAAAAAAAAACAGATATTAGTTACGGGTAGCACCAGGACAGATTGCACCCAAGGGAAACGTAACCCCATTTGCTTGTAGACCAATCAATCATTGGAAAAAGGAAGACAACGCAAAGGATTCGGTATAGAACAGACCGGACTGGAAGGGACCCCTGGGGGGTGGCTAGTACTAAACAAGAGTACTCTAAATTCTAAATAGTTAGAATCCCCCAAATTCTCCCCACCCCACTCCAAAAGCGGTAAACGTATTTGTGCCATTGGCTGAAGAGTTTGGAAAGAGTGTTACAATGAAGAATTGGTGTGTGTGTAACAAATATGGGAGAATTAACGGCCATGGGAGGCTCAGGAAGTAAGCTACGATACAGTGGTTGAAAATACTTTGGAATTCACAAGAGGCAAGGAAGGAACATGGGCGTTGACCACAAATTTAGTAGGAAAAGTGTGTTACGAAAGAAGGAAGGGCAGTAGAAAGGCAGCAGTAGGAGATACGACTGGTTTGCCTGTATGGAACAATGGGAGTTTTGGTGGGGAGGAAGTGGAGCCTCAAAAGAGGAAGCCTTCAGGGAAATAACTGAGGTGGCTTATCTAAAGGAGGGGTCTCCAACCCTTGCAACTTTAAGTCTGAAGGACTTCAGCTCCCAGACTTCTCCAGCCAGCAAAGCTGGCTGGAGAAGTCTGGGAGCTGAAGTCCTTCAGACTTAAAGTTGCAAAGGTTGGGGACCCCTGACGTATCTGACATTTGGTTTGCGGTTTTTTTTGATACATTTTTTTTATTTTTATTGTTAGTGTTAATTGTTTGTTTCCTCCCTCCCTCCTTTAATTTGTATTTTAACCTTGGACATAAAAACTCATGTGGGAAAATAAAGGAACGGTCGCTCTTAGGACTCATAGCTGAGATAGCAAGGCAATGCCTGGAACCTACAGCACCCCACAGAGACTACACAGGCAGTGTGGGTCCAGTATATAGTTGACACCTTTGTCATATCAAAAAGGGACCAACTGAAGGAGACCTTGAAGCTGTCAACAACATCTTCAAAGGAATAAAGTTCGCAAGAGAAGAAGTAAACAACACGCTCGCCTTCCCTGAAAACATCAACAGAGGCAGGGATGGCGAAATAGAAACACACGGCCATTGTCCATCCACACCAACCAATGGTACCACAGACCAAAGGAATGCAGGAGTGCAACCACCTCAGAGGAGAGGGAGCAATGGTGGGTTGTAGGTGGTAAGCCCTGGTACGGGTGTACCGGAGCCTGCCTGGAACACTGGATGCTGTTCCAAACATACTGGTTGGAATGGGATGCGGAACCCACTATGGAGATGGAGCAACTCCGAAGGCTTCAAAGAATGTGTTGTGGCCCGTCAGCCACTGGTCCTTCCAGCAGCCAAATCAGAGGAGGAGGAGGAGATGGCATGGGAGTCGGGGTCAGCATCAGGGCAACACAAGAGCTCTGAGGCGGAGGAGGGAATGGAGCTGGCAGAGAGAGAGAGAGAGAGAGCCTGGGCCATCCATCAGCCCTCAGATGGAGATTCCCAGGCCTGATGAGGAAGAGGAGGAACAATGCCTGACGCGCAGATGCGCAGAAGGCAGAGGAGAGCAGTGGAAATCTTTCCCCAACAGGAGAAAGACGAAAACCCCACAGCATTTGCACAAAGAGTATTTGGAAGTTTTCAGACCCTTTACCGACAACTGGTGGGAAGAGACAAATGCTTTACACATTCGCAAATGACAAACCCCAGGAAGACTAAATGGCTCCAGTAGGAACCTTCCCCCCCCCCATCATCAACAGCCATGTCCAAGCCTTCTCCACAGTCGGTGGTCCACGGGTGGAGCAACAGTTCTAAGCCTCCTCCACAGGCTCCACTCAGCAAAGATTTCAACCCTGGATGCAACACAAGGGGTAAACCTGGTTTCAGAGCAGATGACTTGAGGGCACAGATGACTTAGTCAACTGGGAGAGCCATTCAGTTCCGTCTCAAAACAAGGCTGTTGTCTCATTCGTTTTGTCAGGGTAATAATGATTCTAAGAGCTGACCGGCTGCTACAATGATGGGATGCTGGGAATGAGCCAGCAAGGTTTTTGGGCTGATATCACTTTAAGAGCCTGTAATAAGAAGAGGCCCCGTTGGGTGTATCGCTCTCTGTCCATATGTCTGTCCATATGTGCTTCCGTATGTCAGGAAACCTCATCTTGGCCTTGCTGCAGCTTTGAGGGTCGGTTCCCCATCCCCATACAATCCAACATGGCACCACCAATGGTTACCTCTTTATTTCTTTATTTTTAATAATTCTCTATGATTCTCTATAGATTTCATGCTCAGGAGACCATCTGCTAAGAACTAAGCAATGCTTATTTAAGGAGCAGCTCTCTGTAACCTGATTCCCCCCTCCCTTTACAAAGGTGGAGGGGATTCTAACACAGGAGGAAGCAAATCCCTCAGGACTATGGACCACCAAAAGCAAACGCAGACGCCCATGTCATCACTGAGGTAAAAGAGCGGGAATTTTAAATAGAATAAGGAATAGGGGAAATTAAAAAAAACAGCAACACTCCAATCTGTCCACTTGCTAATAAGGTGGATGAAATGCTCCTTTTAAAGGGATGCAATTCTGATTTTTACAACACAGGATTCCGATGGAATCCTGGCTAAATGAGGAAAACGAAGACAGCAGCATGCACAGACCAGGGTTCCAGATCCACAGAGCAGACAGGATTGCAGAATCATCAGGTTGGAGAAAGGGGAGGAGACTGATGAATCGACAACAGTTGGCCTCAGGATATAACTATCCTACACAAATTCTGTGATGAAAACTTTGTCTTCACTTATCCAATGCAAACCTTTTTATTCTCTTCGAGACTTTTCCTCGTTTCTCCTAATTGCTGTGAATGTTACTCCACAAGCTCGTGTGAACAATGGATGACGAACTCTAGATGATCAGGTGATGGGAGGCTGAGGCCAAATACCCAGATTCACTGGCCATTTCTCTAGGAGATTCCAACAAAGGAAACTTCAGAAAAGAGCTTCCAAAATATTTTCAGTGTGTCAATTGTCCCACCAGAGGGAAGAATACTTTAGACCATTGCTACACAACATTGAAAGATACTTATCGGTCCTTGCCACGAGCAGCTGTGGCCATTCTGACCACTGCATGATTCACCTTGTACCTGCTTACAAAGACTTAAAACCAGGAAGCCCACAATTAAATCTGTGAAGACTTGGACTAAGGAGGCAAAATTGTAGCTACAGGCTTGCTTTGACTGCACTGATTGGAATATTTTTGGGAGAATCCTCTGCAGATCTGGATGAACTCAGAGATGCCGTAAAATCCTATGTCAGCTTCTGTGAAGACCTAGGAGTACCGACCAGGAACTTGTGAATATATACAGCACCAATAAACCTTGTTTTCACAGCTAAACTTAAGCAGCTGCGTCGTCCCAAAGAGGAAGCCTGCAGAGAAGGTGATAGAATGATCAGTCTCATCCTCAAGCAGCACCTGGCCAAACCAAGGCCACGAACGTCACATGACGCAGTTTTCCAACAGCCACCAACCCGAGTTAACAAGAGGCAAGTTCAAGACAAATGGCATCCAACAATGGCAATCCAATCTTTGCTTTCAAAGAAGATTTTCATGGTCTTCAGCTACAAGCCACAACCACCCCACAATCCCAACAGGTTAACAAAAGTTCAACAACAGATGCAGCAATCGCCAAAGCAGCAGCAAATCAAGGCACCCGACCAAGACCGAGTGGCTGTGGTTTCCGGCTGCCCGATTCAACCACAGCTGACCCCATCGCTGGCCATAGGGGGCGAACATCTTGCCCCTGTGGATGGGGTGCGCAATTTGGGCGTCCTCCTCGATGCCCGGCTGTCCATGGAAGATCAAGTGACAGCCGTGGCCAGGAGGGCGTTTTACCAGGTTCGCCTGGTTCGCCAATTGCGCCCCCTATTGGATCGGGACGCCCTTCGCACAGTCACTCATGCGCTCGTGACATCCCGACTGGACTATTGTAACTCTCTCTACATGGGGCTTCCCTTCAGTTAGTTCAGAATGCAGCCGCGCGAGCAATTATGGGGACCACCAGGTTCACCCACGTTACACCGCTCTTGCGCGAGCTGCACTGGCTACCTGTCGTCTTCCGGGTGCGCTTCAAGGTGCTAATTATCATCTTCAAAGCGCTCCATGGCTCGGGACCTAGCTATCTGCGAGATCGGATCCTGCCCCATACATCCTCACGACCGATTCGCTCCCACAGAGAGGGACTTCTCCGGGTGCCGTCCACTAGACTTTGTCAGCGGGCGACGCCCAGGGGAAGGGCTCTCTCTGTGGCGGGCCCGGCCCTCTGGAACAACCTTCCCCCTGATATCAGAACGACCACTGACCTCCGCTCCTTCCGTACGAAATTGAAGACCTATTTCTTTCGACTGGCCGGCCTTGAATAATTCTCTCTGTCTATTGATTCCAAATGCATTTTAATGGGTTCTTAATCATTTTTAGCACGGGTAACACTGTTTAATTATGTTTTAAAGTATGTATTTTGTATTTATTGTATATTGTTTTTAGTTTCTCCTGTGCACCGCCCCGGGTCCCTGTGGGGAGAGGGTGCGGTTAATAAATCCGAATTTGAATTTGAATTTTGAATCTCTATTGTCTTCACAAACACAACCATTGAGCAGGAAGTGACAATTTGATGGTCTCCAAGGGACAACACAGCATGCAATTTTCCAACATCCACCAACCAGGGTTAACCAGAAGAAAATGCGGTTGCCAGAGCCCCATTTTCATTCAGCCACAGCAAGCCACCTTCTGCTTTCAGTGCACTCATGCATGATCTTCAGCAACAAGTTGAAATCCCAACAGGTAAACATCAACCAGTATCTTCAACAGCAGCTGTGGCGATGGCCAATGCAAATACAGACCACCTCCATTGTCATCACGGAGAATCAAAAGCACAACAGTTATTCATTAAAAGAGAAGGGGGAAGTCACAGTTTGGTCTCCGAGACCATGACTAATGTCATCTTCCCAAGTGAGAGTAGGGGCTTGGTCTTGATGAGGTCACTTTCTCCAGGGGTCCTGAGAGCCATTCGGTCTCATATCCCAAGGGGCAAAACTGCCCCTTCTCAGCTGGTCACAGAAGCCCCATTCATATCTGGACATAGAAGGTCACCTCAAAATCACCACGTGAACAGGACCCCAAGGGAGCTTCTTAAAATGCAAATGGACTTTCTTGGGTTTTGGAGAACCTCCATAACTACATGAACAGGAGTTCGGTCTAAAATCATTTCCAAAGAGGCTACCAGAATCCTCCTGAATTTGGCCATGAAAAAGAATGCTTTAATTTAGACTTAAAAACAAGAAAGTAGGAGGGGAAAATATCCAGAATTGGGATTGGGAAAAGCAAATGTAAGTAATCCAGGCTAATCCTGGATGCCTTCTAGACCGGCATTATAAAACATGCTGGAAATCTTTCAAAGTCTCAGCTGCAGAAGCACAAGAGGAAAGATCACCAGATGGCTGCTAGAATCCTAAGGTTGGATGGGACCTCCGAGGTCTTCTAGTCCAACCCCCTGCCTGGGTGAAACGGTTGGTCCAGTCTAGTTTTGAAAACCTCCAGTGATGTAGCACCCACAATTCTGGAAGCTACTCCAGGGATTCTTTTGATGATCAGAAAACAGCGTGCAGGATAAAATAATAACGAGATGGATAAGTTAAAAGATAAATGATGGCAATACGCAGGCTTGGTTGGAGCTTACATCTACTGATACCCCTGGATTTTGGGCTCTTATGACACCTTATACCTACATGGGACCTCCCCCTCTATTAATTTACCTGCACAGATTTTATATACTCCTTAGCTGACCTCCATGCCCTACGAGAGTCCCATCTCTCGCAGGTTTGGCTCTCAGTTTTAACGAGGGCCCACCTCAATGACGGACTTGTGAATCCTGAGAGGTGGAGGATTAGAGGGTTTTAGGGAGATTTTTAGCTAGGTTTTTAAGGGGTTCCAGGGAAGAGGGTGGGTTAACAGAAACTAGGGAAGTGTCGTGGGGGGAATAACCCACGGGGTATTATGTCCAGGCCGACCTATGATCCCGACGGGGAGGACGTAGGGTCCATTTCTAGGAGGGGAACAGAGGTCAATTTATCAGAGGGCCATATCATCAGGACAGTATATGGGAGGGGTAGGCATGGTGGGAGCTGGAGACCATATCACGTTATGGGAGTGCGCACCCACTGTCTACAAGAGGTTGTGTGCTCCAATCTCCATGGCTCCTCTCGCAATCCAGGAGGTCCGGGTTCTCAGGGCCTGGGCCCGAGGTTGATGTTGTGCAATGCCAGGTCCGTTATCAACAAGGCCCCCCTCATCCATGATTTGGTATTAGAGGGGGAGCCAGACCTGGTGGGCATTACTGAAACCTGGCTGGGCCATGAGGGGGAAGTGTCCCTCATCGAAATGTGCCCGCCAGGCTCCTGGGCATTTCATCAGCCATGAGCCCAAGGCCGGGGTGGTGGTGGTGGCGGTTATTGTAAAGGAGGGCCTAGCTCCGAGGGAGACCGCTGTGCCGCAGATAGCCAGCTGTGAAGCCCTGTGTGTGAAGTGGGGCCCTGGGAGGCAGTTGGGTTTGCTGATTATGTACCTGGCTCCCCGCTACGTCTCAGCAGCCCTGCCCGAGCTCCTTGAGGTGATAGCCGAGATGGCAGCTGAGACCCCCAGGCTATTAGTCATGGGGGACTTCAATCTGCCATTGGTAGGTGAAACCTCTGAGATAGCTCGGGAGTTCATGGCCTCCATGACGGCCATGGACCTGACCCAAGTAATTCACGGTCCCACTCACACCAGGGGCCACACGCTGGACCTTGTTTTAACTCTGGCTAGTGGAGGAGTGATCTGGGATTAGGGGATTTAACGGTTACACCCCTGTCATGGACAGATCACTCTCTCCTTCGACTAGACTTCCCAACCGCTTCACCCCATCGCGGGGAGGTGGAACCGGAAATACCACGATGGTTCTGCCCCAGGCTCCTGATGGACCCAGAGATATTCCAGACAGAGCTTGCGCCAATACCTGGGACCCTGACCCACGACTCGACCGAGGACCTAATGGCTGCCTGGAATAATGCGGCCGCCGGGGCCCTGGCCCGGGTCGCGCCCCTGCGGCCTCTCATGCAGTGCCAAACCACAGATTTAACCATCATTTCAACGGGGAGGAAATGACCATCTTAGACCAAGCCAAGTCCAAAATCGCCAGGGGATTTCTAGAAGCCTGGCACTCGGACAGATGCAGAGACGTTAACAGCTGTCGGTGCAAAAGGGACCATCGCCCAGATGAAACAGATGGGCAAAGGAGGCCCAACACTTCTCCACCGTTGATCAGCACCTGGGTCAGCATAGATGACCTCCAAGGTTAACATCAGACCAACTATCAAGTAAGCAACACTCCAGTCAAGAAGCTGCCCAAGACACCAACAGCAAATAGCCCACCCAGAGAATCTCCCTGACCACCTCTACCAAAACTGACAGGGCAATCCACCAGAATAGAAACTGACTGCAAAGGGAGCGAAAGGGGAGTGGAGTTTGCAGGAGACCATGAGTCCCTTCTTGCCAAGTATTACGGCATCTGAAAGATCTCGGCCTGGCCACTCTCCAAGCCTGAGAAAGGTCGGTGATTGTGAACTATCTTGAGAGACTGTGGGAGAGGAAAGACTTTGCTGGGGAGGAATTCCTTGTAAATTAAATAAAAGGGATTTATGGGGATGAGGACTCAGCTTCGTGCTGCTAGGTCAGAACGCAAAGGACCGATGGGGCTACTGCTAAACTCCTAATGTAGTATTGCTACGACTACCAACGATGCTACCATCTCCTCACTAGGTGACCTTCACATGATGTGACCGGGTGGTCCTGGGACTGACTGATTCCGTCACCATACGAGATTGACAAAAGCAGAAGAAAAACTGAAACAAGACCCTTCAACCAGTCCGGTTGATGAGGGCACCAAGCCTGGCGACGAAATGTTCAGAAGCTAAAAAGCCAGTTCGGAGAGGAAACCACCACCACCACCTCCTGCTAAATGCCAAAAGTAGAAGCTCATGTGATATTTTCAACCCAAGGTATTGGGATATGATAAAGGGCATTCTCAAAATCAAGGCAGGGGTCAGAGACAAGAGGGATGGGTTAGCCTTAAACAGGATGTCATAACGCTGCAGCCAGTCTCCTTCGTGGCAAGAGGGGCAGCAAAGACATTAACCAAAATAAAATAGAATGAAGAGGTCACAGAAGTGAAAAGTACAATTGTGCCTGGGAATGGACTGAGGACTCGGCTGACCCATCACCAGATGTCCAGCAGGTTCTCTGCCCAAGTTAGCAAAGGTGGGCTGAGGTTCCTGATTCCTCAGGTAAAGACCTTTGACTGGCAGAGCTCAAGGCGAGGGGCTTCTCTGTTGAGGCCCCCAACCTCTGGAACGGTTCCCCCCAAGAGGTGAGGTGGGTTGCCCCACTCTCCTGGCCTTTCAGAGGGGTTCTGCCATCTTACCTGGGGCCACATCTGTTGGGCTGGTTTACACCTTGAAGTGCCTCCTCCTGGCATTTTGAATTCTAGCTATCTTTGCTTCCTCGTATTTACTATGTGCACTTTTGATGCTTTAATTGCCTGTTGTTTCATTAAGGTTTTAATTGCCCATCGCCCAGGGTTGAGGGAGACGGACAGCTTCTAAATTTGATATATAAATAAATACAAAGGTGACCTCAGAGGCTGAAACCTTCCAGGATTCACGGTACTGCTAAGGTTCTATACCCATGAATGGACCTCCTCAAGAGTTGCATGGGTCCTGGGACAACCAGGGTCTCTCCTGATTAGTTAGTGACCCAACCCTCCTGGCCAGGACACCATCTCTGTCGTGGCTTCCTCCCTTTTGAACCTCATGGCCACAGAGATGGGGCTGGCCCACACTTTGACCCTCTTTCACCAAACCCTGAAGGCCTGAGGAACTCAGAGTGGGAGGGAGCCCAACCAAGGGGGGTCTTTGATTGTGTATATGGACGGTTATTGGTTTCTATTCTTTTATACGGGGTTCTTACTGTTTGTAAGCTCCCCTGAACCATTGAGAATAAGTGGGCGTCCATGTAAGTCTTATGGATGAATGAATGAATGAGGATCTGCTCTCCTCTTTCTCCTACTAAGTAAGAAAATAAAGAGTTTGGGACCATCTATTCCCACCAGGTTCTACCCATTCCAGGAAATGCACCTGGGAGATTTTTGGGGGTAGGTGGGTGTCCCCATTGCATGAAGGGAAGAGGTGAAGGCAGGCGAAGGCACTCCTCAATCATGGTGCCTTCACATTGGAAGAACCTTCCTCAAGAGGTCAAGGGTAGTCCTCACTGATGGCCTTCCAGAAACCAAGAATTCTGCCTAAGGCAGAGCAGTCCACTTCGAAAATGTCCACCATCTGGGCTGCTCTTGAAGCCTTCTCCTCAACCAACAACCAGTGATAAAAGCTTTGAGGAGAGATGGCTACTGGGGTGTTGGAGGAAGAGAAAAAGCTGTGTGGTTGTGTGTAGCAGCCTAAAGCAGTAGAAAGAGATGCTTCCCTCAGAAGGAGTAGTAGCTGGGGGACCAGTAATCGGAGGCTTAGTAGAAGCGGAAAGGAGTGGTAAGCAGTGAGTACTAACCTTTGAATGCTTGTGTGTTCGTGTTGTCTAGGCAACTCTCTTGTTGTGTTGGCTGTCTTGGGGTTTGAAGTCGATTGACGTGGGCATATTTAAAAAACTTAAGTTTATTTTTTTATAACTCTAATCAGTTTTTGTATCTATAATTTGTTCAGATCTGACATCACAAAGCTTCAGTCCTGCTTTGCTTTGATGGCAGCCTCCCATAAAGATCGGGGAGGGGGCAGGGGAGGATAGTTGGGAGGGAGGGAGAAAAGGCAGGAAGTGCTAATTGGCGACAATGGTTAAACGATCCAAGGACACAGAAGGCATCAAATTCCCACCAAAGAGGCGCCAAACTTTAGAACTCCTTCCAAAATTCCAAAATTGAATCTTATTGGACATTTGTTGGATGGTACGAGAGAAACAATGTGGAAGAATGAACAAAAAGTCGTGGCCCAAACTTTTGGGTACAACATTGATTTTGAAAAACGGCAAAAGTTATGGGGGAAAAATAGAACATTAACCTTGGCCACATCATATAAAGAGAATCTATACAAAATGTTCTATAAGTCAGGGGTCTCCAACCTTTGCAACTTTCAAGTCTGAAGGACTTCAGCTCCCAGACTTCTCCAGCCAGCTTTGCTATATGGATACAGATATGGAAAAGCTCTTATAAATGTAAATTTGTGTTTTGTCTTTTAAAGGTTGGAAAATTCAATAAATACTATTATAAATGAATGAATGAATGAATGAATGAATGAATGAATGAATGAATGAATGAATGAATGAGCAAAAGATGTTGGATCCAATGAATTCAGTGTAAAGCTGGGCCTTGTGTGTCAGATTTCAACCCCTCCCCACTCTGGCGTTGGCAGAAGAGCCAGGAACGCCGTCTGTGGTGTGGAGCCAGGAGGAGGGAGCATCCCTGTCACGCTGACCTTTCAAGAAGCAACAGGGAAGAAGGCGAGGCTTCCTGTTGGCTAAGCCACTGACCAAGGCCATCCTCTAAGTGAGCAGCTTAACAGCTACCACTATATTCAAGGAGCGAAGCTTGCTGGGCGCTTACCTTTTATGAAGTGGCCAAGTTGAAGAACTTTAATCTGAATTAATTTTTTTCATTTTGTATATTTTTATTTTGCAAGTTGTGCTTTGGGATCTGAACGACCATAAAAGTACATGATAGTTGCTGCTGATTTTCTTCCCTTTCCAAAACTAAATCATGTGCTCTATTCAAGGCCTTATTCCAACTCTCCAACTGAGTTCCCTTCCCTTTCAAACAAAGGAGTGGAACCTGTGGACTAACGTTGGTGTGATCCACGCTGAGAAAGCAGTAGCCAAGGATTCCCATAATGCCTCCCATTGACCTGCCCCCCCCAAAGACAATCTGAGCCCAGAGTGTTCCAAGTATGAGAAAGAAAGAAGGTGAACTAGAAATTCAAATAAACGGAGGCAGATATGATATTGTTGCCCTTACGGAATCTTGGAGGGAGGAACCTTTTTATAAGGGTAAATTTGAGTTTTGTCTTTTAAAGGTTGGAAAATTCAATAAATACTATTATAAATGAATGAATGAATAAATGAATGAATGAATGAATGAATGAATGAATGAATGAATGAATGAATGAATGAATGAGCAAAAGATGTTGGAGACACAAAACTGCACCATGACACAAAGGAAATGATTTGGATGCACAGATGGCAGTACCCATCCTCATCCCTTCATGGCATAGAAGGGGATTTCTCTAGATCTTGTTGTCAAACTGTTGATACCGTGAAACGTGATTGACAAATTTTCAATCCGCCAGTTGTGACAAGGAGGGTTGAAGGTTACTTATCCAAAATCCAATTGCTGAGTTGCACAGCTCCAATGAATTCAGTGTAAAGCTGGGCCTTGTGTGTCAGACTTCAACCTCTCCCCACTCTCGCGTTGGCAGAAGAGCCATGAACGCCGTCTGTGGTGTGGAGCCAGGAGGAGGGAGCATCCCTGTCACGCTGACCTTTCAAGAAGCAACAGGGAAGAAGGCGAGGCTTCCTGTTGGCTAAGCCACTGACCAAGGCCATCCTCTAAGTGAGCAGCTTAACAGCTACCACTATATTCAAGGAGCGAAGCTTGCTGGGCGCTTACCTTTTATAATACTATTATAAATGAATGAATGAATGAATGAATGAATGAATGAATGAATGAATGAATGAATGAATGAATGAATGAATGAATGAATGAATGAGCAAAAGATGTTGGAGACACAAAACTGCACCATGACACAAAGGAAATGATTTGGATGCACAGATGGCAGTACCCATCCTCATCCCTTCATGCCATAGAAGGGGATTTCTCTAGATCTTGTTGTCAAACTGTTGATACCACGAAACATGATTGGCAAATTTTCAATCCAACTAGTGTCAGTTGTGACTAGGCGGGTTGAAGGTTACTTATCCAAAATCCAAGTGCTGAGTTGCACAGCTCCCAATGTCAGGTCTTGTCAGCCTTCGCATAGACTGCTTAGCTGCCATGGAAACGGGGAGGGTGGGGCGCTGGGATTCAATTGTTATGCTGGTGGTAGATTGGTGGAAGATGATGCCGGCTGGTGTTATCTCTGGACTAACGGTCTCACATTCCATGCTGGTGATGACCTGCCCACCTGATGTCGGAGAAGAACGTATATTGGACACTGCAAAGGGGGGTTAGGGCTCTTGGGATGGGCTTAAGCTTTAATACTCTATGTTCGCGCCTAAACTAGTTACTTCCTGCTTCACTATGGTCTGTTGATCTCCGGTACTCAGTAAAAGTAGCCTTATTCATTTCAAACAATGTCTAAGAGTGGTCTTTCTTGAGTATTAGAAGAAATAGACCGTGACAGGTCTGCTTCATCGATAACCAAGAAAGAAACCCCTCGACTCCACCACTGGTATGCGAAGTAGATGGCACCAGAGTACGTCCTTCTGCAATTCACTCTCCTGCACCATACAGTCCCAATAGCCCAAATGCAAAGCCCCTCCCTCCCCGTTTCATATGGCAGCCAAAGCGAACAGGAAAGCGGAGGCTGACACCAACGAATTCAGTGTAAAGCTGGGCCTCGTGTGTCAGATTTCAATCCCCCCCACTCTGGCGTTGACAGAAGAGCCATGAAAACCGTCTGCCCCCTCCCCCAAAAGACAATCTGAGCCCAGAGTGTTCCAAGTATGAGAAAGAAAGAAGGTGAACTAGAAATTCAAATAAACGGAGGCAGATATGATATTGTTGCCCTTACGGAATCTTGGAGGGAGGAAAGCTGTTTATAAGGGTAAATTTGAGTTTTGTCTTTTAAAGGTTGGAAAATTCAATATATACTTTTTTTTAATTTCTGTCACAAGCACCCCACCTCTGTGTAACAACCCTCATCAACAACAGCAAGAATTCACCCACGTCAGCTGCCAACACTCTGAAATGCACAACTATCTTCAAAACACATTCGGGGAAACTAAACTCCTCATTTTACCACGTCGAACGGGGTGTATTGCTAAGCTCTTTTAAAAACAATGGCCTCAGTGGCTTTCTTTTCATTGGCTGCGTGCCGAGGTTTATCTTTTGCTCACAGCCTGGAGTTCCGTTGGTAAATAAGTGGCGATATAAATCTCTTCAGTAAATTGCAAAATAAAGTAATTAGAAATGCGTTAGGAAACTAATACATACAGAAAGACCCTCCAAGGCTACTGTGATTACATTAGCATGCAGTCACAAATGTGCCAGGGGGGCCTGTTTTTATTTATTAAATCTGGACAACGGCTCGATTCCCAGTACACTGCTCCAACCACTAGGCAACACACTGCCCCGTAAAAACCCCTGTAAAGAGTGTTGTGGGAAGCAAAAGACCCCACAGCCCACCAGGGATGGAAGTAACATCTCCTGAAATCGGTAGATGGTGCAATCAACCTACAGTTGGTGCAGAGCAGGGGTGAATGGGCAGTTTGGGGGCACCCTAGAGAAGCATATGTAACACTGCTGTTGGATGAGCTGCACTGAAATGTCGGTTTGCTTCCAGCTCTAATTCAGGACGTGGGAGGGACCAAGCCCTCCACAGCATGGGGTCCAGGATATCTGGAAGTCTTCTGGCCTTGGTGGGATTGGCTCAGCCCTCCACTCCATCTGGCAAGAAGGACATGCTTTACTAGTCTACCAGAGCCAGCTTATGTTTACTAAATTCACCAAAGAAAGAAAAGTTTTACTAACTGGAGATGAAATGGACGTAGGAGACACCTACATATAGCTTGGCCAGCGGATCCCAATGGAAGCTGATACAATAAAGGAAATTAAAAACACATCTTTTCTGTCTGGCCGGCCTAGGATAGTCTCTCTGTCTCTGGGGTTTTATTGGGAAGTTTTTTAGTATAGCTTAGTTTTAATGGGGAATTTTAGCACAGGTTTAGGTTTAATTTGTTTTTTAAAGAAATGTTTGTATATATTTATTGTCTTTTATTCTTCCTGTGCACCGCCCCGAGTCCCTATGGGGAGAGGGAGCGGTTTACAAATATTAAATTGAATTGAATTGAATTGAATTGAAATTGTGCTTCAATGGGATTGGCAGGCATTCGGCATCGGGTCAACAGCGTAGCTTATGCCGACGACCTGGTCCTCCTTGCAGGGAAGTCCCCTCGGCTCCAGGAAAAGCTGCATGTCCTGCCTGAAGCCCTTCCCCATGCCGGTGTGATGCTGAATGCAAAGAAGTCCACTGGCCTTAACCCTCGCCCAGGATCGCAAGAAGGAGTAAGTGGGCCTCCCACCAACCGCCTATGAATTAACACATGCAGTGTCAATACCACTTTATAGGGCCTTGGGAACGCCATGCTTGGAGTCCTGCATTCAGTTTTGGTCGCCACGATGCAGAAAAGACGTGGAGACTCTAGAAAGAGGGCAGAGAAGAGCAACAAAGAGGATGAGGGGACTGGAGGCTCAAACAGACGAGGAACGGTTGCAGGTTGAGAAACACTGCTCCAGTCCAACTCTCATTAGCTCAATTGGAAGTGAAAGTGAAAGCATCCAGCTGCCAGAATCTCGCTAACCTAATTTCCCTTGGTTGAATAAACCAATACTAATTGAGAATCTCTTGAGAATCTCGGGTGGGATGGGGAGGTGATTGACCGGAAAGTCTTCTCCAAAGAGACATGGGAACTGATCTGCATGAAAAACGCAGAGCAAAATCTAACAAGTAGAAGAAACTATTTTAAGGCAGAGGGCGGGGGACAATTCTTCCAATTAAGCTCAGGCTTAAACAGGATAGGTTTTCGTACAGGCGCAGAAGGGTTCTGAGTTGGGGGCTTTCGGCTTCGGGAGGGGGCTTCAGAGGGAAGCTAGGGCACGACCTTCATTGATCGTGGAAATGACTCCATTTGTCTAAGTGAAAATCCTCTTGGTGGATCGATCCCCTGTCCCTGCAACAGCTCGGCTGGGTCTTTCCATTTTTCAGAAGGTGGGGAGAGGGGGGGGGAATCGATCTGCCGCCTGCAAATGTTAACCCCTTTCCTCCAAAGTGGTTTCCTGCATCTTGGGCAAAAGACAGGAAGGTGCAACTCAGCTGTAGTTTGCTGGTGCAAATGACTCTCCTCTTGGCCACGGGCTCTTGGTCACTGAACAGAGCAACCCAGTAGGTAAGTTTATTGATTTATTTCGATCAATCGGAATAGGGACCTTGCAGGTCTTCTAGTCCAACCCCCTGTTCAAGCAGGAGACCCTCTGCCATTCCAGGCCAACGGCTGTCCGGTCTCTCCTTCGCCCGCAGCTTCAGATGGCAAAGTAGTCGCATTGGTAGATTGTCCTCCTTGCCAAGAAATGACTCCTTCATTCCAGATTCCTTCTCTCATTCATTACTTTCCATCTGTTGAATCTTGTCTTGCCTTCAAGTGCTTTGGAGAATAACCTTCACCCTCATCCTGACCCTCCAATTCCAGAAGGTTGGATATTCCAGCGCCTAATAGCACTTGTGATCAGGAGATCTTGAATCTGGATCTCTTAGAGGTTTCTTGGAATGGAGGCAGCCTCGATTTTGCCATTCAGACCTTGTGGCCGGGTCCTTCAGACTTCAGGAGAGCCACAATGAAGTATCCATGAGATGTTCTGCAGATGTTTCCTCCTCCGTCTGTGGGAATCCCCCTTAGCCTGTGGTTCAGGAACTTGGAGCGTGCCTTGCCGGGTTTGTAGCCTGGGCTACATCTGAACTCGGGGTTGTTGCTGATTTCCTGGGAGGCATTGATCCCTTGGCTCTTGGCAGTGGTGTTGCCCTACCGTGACAGGCCCACCTTGTGCATATTAGCCAGGTGCGATTGGACCCACAAGGAATTTGCCTCCTGGGCAGACATTTGTCTCTCAGTGTACAAACAAGCAACAAGTGATTAAATCATGATTGTAAATGCCAAATTTCATTCAGCAGGTGCCCCCCACACACACACTCTCTGCTTCCAATGAATATTGGCATGACATTCAGCAACAAGATGCAACTACTCACAATCCCAAAGGGGTCGACCACAACTGGCTACAGATGATTGTACAGACAAGAGGTAAACCCAGGTCGTATAGCAGGTGCACCTGCTGGTTTTAGCAGCGTCCTTCTCGTGGTTCAGGCACCCAGATTGCTTGAGGGGCTCCAAACAATCCAGTGGGGAACTCTCTGGCTGAGCTCAAACAAGCTCTAGGCGGCACCTCTGGATCCAGCCAGCCAGCTTCAGTCCAAAGGCGGTTTCTTCCACCGAACACCGGGAAGCCATTGGTAAGCAGCAGTGTGGCCAAAGCCATGGGCCACCTCTCATGCTCCCTTCCAACACCCCTCGGCCAAAGTCAGCCAGAGGAAAGGTAGTGCCACCATTCCAGTTAGCATGCAAAATTAAATCAGAGTCCAGGGCTACTCAAAGCTCCAATTCATGAAGAGTGCCATGCTGGCAATCTGAAGCAGCTTCTGTCCCCCCCCCCCACCCCCAAAGTTAAAATTCAAGATTTTGCCCCACGTTCTACCACATCCAACCAAATTGGACCTCCACAATGCCTGGAAAGAGCAAAACTTCCAAAAGTGTCTGAGATGTTACTCAGCACCTGGCCAAAGCCAGGCCACGGACCTCAGAGGAGGCAGTCTACTAACAGCCATCAACCAGGGTTGACCAAGGAAAAGGTCTCTTCCCCAAGACCAGCATTCGCTCAGCCATAGCCCCCCACTCTCTGCTTTCAATGAACACTTGGGACAACTGGACCATCCAGGTTACGGAAGGGGTTAGGTCCCCCTCCACCCCACCGGTGTCTTTTGCCAGGACCTGCAGATATTGGACACTGGCCATCCGGAGACCTGGGACTGATAGACCTGCTCAGCAGTTGAAACACACAGTCAACAAGGGAAGCCCAACAGCCAAGCCCCAAACTAGAGAAGTCTTTCACCTCTTCACGGAGGTGAAGAGGATTTTTATCCCACCCCATGGACCTCAGAGGACACAGCCTTCAGTTGACCAAGGAAAAGGTCCCTTCCCCAAGACCAGTTTTTATTCAGCAATAGCAACCCACTCTCTGCTTTCAATGAAGACTTCCATGATATTCAGCCACAAGCCACAACTACCCACAAGCCCAGAAGCTTAACATCCACCAGCTGCATTTCATGGTGCACGCACTAAGGAAACCCAGGAACTGGCAAATAATCCTGCCATGAAATGGTAATGCTAGGTTTCCTTGTGCAAACAGATTAAAACTTGGATGTTTGCTATTCAATATACAATGGAAGGGACCGTGGAGGTCTTCTAGTTCAACTTTCCAGTCCGTCTCTCAAGCAGCACCTGGCCAAAGCCAGGCCACGGACCTCAGAGGACACAGCCTTCCAACAGCCATCAAGCAGGGTTGACCAAGTAAAAAGGTCTCTTCCCCAAGACCAGCTTTCATTCAGCCATAGCCCCCCACTCTCAGCTTTCAATGAACACTTGGGACAACTGGACAATTCAGGTAATGGAAAGGGGTAGGTCTCCCCCCCCACCGGTGTCTTTTGCCAGGACCAGCAGATATTGGACACTGGCCATCCGGAGACCTGGGACTGATAGACCTGCTCTGCAGTTGAAACACGCAGTCAACAAGGGAAGCCCAACTAACAAGCCCCAAACTGGAGAAGTCTTTCACCTCTTCACGGAGGTGAAGAGGATTTTTATCCCACCCCATGGACCTCAGAGGACACAGCCTTCAGTTGACCAAGGAAAAGGTCCCTTCCCCAAGACCAGTTTTCGTTCAGCAATAGCAACCCACTCTCTGCTTTCAATGAAGACTTCCACGATATTCAGCCACAAGCCACAACTACCCACAATCCCAGCGGCTTAAAATCCACCAGCTAAATACCTATGACATGAGTGTAGCAAGAAATCCAACCATTTATCTTGATGAGGCCAGTTTTTCTATGGGTCCTGGGACTTATTCTGTTTCATGCCCCAATATGGAAACCTACAGCCCAGAGTCACTTGGGGATGAAATAGATGGGATAGAAATTTAATAATAAATACTCATTAAAAACGTCACCTTCCAAAACAGAGGAGACTTTTGATATAGAAATGAGGCACCAAAGATGTCTAAAGACCCCAGGAGGAGGAGAAAAAAGAAGGAAAAACCTGCTTTTTAAGAACATTTGCATGTGATTAGCAGTGGCGTTTGTAACAATGGCAGATAAAGACATTACAAAGGAGATACTTCAAGGGGCGTTTGAGGACATGGGAGCGAGCCTCACAGCTCCAATGACAGTGAGGGTCTATTCATTCCATGCATTATTCAAAAAGGATATTGAAGAAGGAACGGAAGGGGCAAAGTGGAATAATTTGGGAGAACGTCTAGACTGAAGGGATCAAGGGGTTTCAACAAATTCTAACCTGGGTGGAAAGCCTGGAAAACAAAATAGAGATGAAAAATTAAAGTGGAAAGACAAATATAGACAACTGTCTTTCCCAGTACTCTATTCAAACTTGGATACTGTCCCCTTTGTAAACAAATTACTAGTCTACATAGACAGGTTGCCTATCTAGAATCTCTAATCTGTGCTCTCCAAGCAGAAATGAGGTGTCCAACTTGGCCATGGAGATGCCACACTCTCAACCCCCTCTACCGCAAGGATCCTGCAGGAGAAGAGCAGTCAGGACAACCATGTGATCTGGCAGGTTGAGAGCTGTGAACCATAAACACAAAGCTTTTGCTGTGGCACAGCACAACAGATGTAGCCCCCTTGCTGACCTTAAAGCCAGCATTAAAGAAACACGTTAAGATAGTTGTGATGAGGTTGACTCAAATAAGCAGGAGATCGTGGTCCAACATGAAGTTTTCCACTTTTCTATGCAATTCTCTGTCCCCCCTTTGAGCCAACAGCAACTTTCCAGTCTATCCCTCAAGCAACACCTGGCCAAAGCCCGGCCACGGACCTCAGAGGACACAGCCTTCAGTTGACCAAGGAAAAGGTCTCTTCCCCAAGACCAGCATTCGCTCAGTCATAGCCCCCCATTCTGCTTTCAATGAAGACTTCCATGATATTCCGCCACAAGTCCCAACCTTCCTTCAAAGAAAGAAGAAGCGCCTGCAGCTCCCAGGAGGTTAACAAGCATCAGCCATTCAGTTCCCCTCAAGCACCACCTGGCCAAAGCCCGGCCACGGACCTCAGAGGACCTACAGCCTTCCAACAGCCATCAAGCAGGGTTGACCAAGTGAAAAGGTCTCTTCCCCAAGACCAGCATTCGCTCAGCCATAGCCCCCCACTCTCTGCTTTCAATGAAGACTTCCATGATATTCAGCCACAAGCCACAGCCATTGATTTGAAGAGAGAAGCCGCCCTTGGAGCTCTTCCAGAAATTAATGGAGTATAAGGTCGCCAAAGACCAAAGGGTCACCCGAGCGGCAATTAGAAAGAAAGGACAAGAACAACAGGTGCGCCAGAGGGCGGAACAACTGCAAGCGATACAACCGACTGTGGTACAATCAATGGAAGCTGTGGGAGGAGCAAGGCCTAAACAACAATTGGCGGATTTAGATAGCTTGCTTCAGAGACTTCAACCAAAGGACGATGTCGTCTAGGTTCTTGACTTGGAATGTTAATGGCCTGAACTCACCGCAGAAAAGAAAAAAGGTTTTCCATTACTTAGGCGTCTGACCAATAAATATCTGACTAATTCCAGATTGGGGAATTGCTTTGTGGCTTCGGCTCCAGAGGAAAAAAATATGGAGTGGTAATTTATATAAGACAAGAGCTTACGGCAAATCTTTTAGAGGCAGATACTCAAGGACGGTACCTGATACTAGAACTCAACTTACAAGATGAAAAAATTTTAATAGTTGGAATATATGCACCAAATCAACAGCAAATGAAATTTTATAAGACTTTGAATAAAAAAATAGCCCAATTGGATTATAAATCATATGTTCTGATGGGGGACTGGAATGGAGTCGTGGATCCTAGAAAACACAAGAAAGGTCTAATTGGTGCCACATCTTGCCGAGCGCAACTTCCTTCATCCTTTTTCGAGATGTGGGATGAGTTGGAACTAATAGATATATGGAGAGTTCGTAACAAAGACGAGAAAGACTTCACCTTTTACTCCGCTAGACACCAGTCTTTCTCAAGGATTGACTTTATTTTAATTTCTAATGATTTATTTTCCAGGGTGAAAAAAGTGAAGATCTTCCCGAGATTGATCTCGGATCATAGTCCAGTTTGGATAGACTTTGAATATAAAGTTAAAGAACGAAGATCGTGGAGAATCAATGAAAGTTTGTTTAGACACGAAGAACTGGTCGATGAATGTAAAAAATACTTAAAGGAATTTTTTGTTATGAATTTGAATAAGGGAACATCGATAGATATGGTTTGGGATGCAAGTAAGGCTTATAGGAGGGGTATCCTGATATACTTAAATAGTAAAATTAAAAGGCAAAGGGAAAAGAAAAGAAGAGACCTGGAGCAGGAGATAAAGGATAAGGAGAAATTATTTACTCAAAATCCCTCTGATAGTTGAAAGTTACAATAAAACTATTGAAAGAGCAGTTTAATATGTTACTATCGGATCAAGTAGCCATGAAATTGAAATATGCTAAGTGTAATACCATCCGCAACTTTTTTTTACTGGGTATAACCACAAATTGTATTGTTGTTGAAACAAGGTTAATATTGAACTTAATAACTGCTGCAAGATTGCTTGTAGCACAGTATTGGAAAAAGGAGGATCTAGGTACGGTAGAGGATTGGATTTTTAAGGTTTCAAATCTGGCAGAGATGGCTAAGATCTCTGCGTATTTAAAGGATCAATCACATGACAAATATTTGTTGGAATGGAGGAACTGGATAAGCTTTATACAAAACAGATATGGATCAGATAAACTTGTTATAGCTTACTAGGGAAAAGGTTTATTATTAATGTTCATAGATACAGATTGTTTAAGTATTGTGTTTGTTTCGGAGGAAAAATATTAATATAGCTATAGTTTTTTTTCTTTTTTCCTTTTCTTTTAGAATGTTTGATTGTAATAGGCAATTTTAAATAAGCAGATTTGAAAGTCTGATACCCTGTATCCAGCTCTGGGAAGCTCCGGGGAGGGGGGAGGAGGGTGGGATTAGAGGGGTTAGAGGGGGGCAAATTGTATTGAAAGTTTTCCACTTTTCTATGCAATTCTCTGTCCCCCCTTTGAGCCAACAGCAACTTTCCAGTCCGTCCCTCAAGCAGCACCTGACCAAAGCCCGGCCACGGACCTCAGAGGACACAGCCTTCGGTTGACCAAGGAAAAGGTCTCTTCCCCAAGGCCAGCATTCGCTCAGCCATAGCCCCCCACTCTGCTTTCAATGAAGACTTCCGTGATATTCCGCCACAAGTCCCAACCTTCCTTCAAAGAAAGAAGCAGCGCCTGCAGCTCCCAGGAGGTTAACAAGCATCAGCCATTCAGTTCCTCTCAAGCACCACCTGGCCAAAGCCAGGCCACGACCTCAGAGGACCTACAGCCTTCCAACAGCCATCAAGCAGGGTTGACCAAGTGAAAAGGTCTCTTCCCCAAGACCAGCATTCGCTCAGCCATAGCCCCCCACTCTCTGCTTTCAATGAAGACTTCCATGATATTCAGCCACAAGCCACAGCCATTGATTTGAAGAGAGAAGAAGAAGCTCTTCCAGAAACCGGGAAATTATTAGCTAAATGACAAGGAAGAAGATTCTGCTTGGATCACAGTAAAAAAAAAAATTCCTAAGAGGCCCCGAAGAGCTTGGGAAGGGCTGGACTTTCCTTCATGGGAAGCCCTTAAGGCAGGGATGTCGAAACTTGGGAACTTTAAGACTTGTGGACTTCAACTCCCAGAATTCCCCAGCCAGCATAGCTGGCTGGGGAATTCTGGGAGTTGAAGTTCACAAGTCTTAAAGTTCCCAAGTTTCGACATCCCTGGCTTAAGCAGATGTTAGACCAGGATCCCCAACCCCAGGGTTGCAGCCCACGACCGGGCCGTAAGGTGGTCAGAACCTAATGGTTTTTTAGAGCTGCCAAAAGCTTGCCCACTGCTCACACGAAACCCCCCCCCTTTCCCCCTCCCTTCCATAAAGCTTGGGGGAAGGGAATAAAAGCAAAGTCCCTTTGGGGAACAGGTCACACACACACACACACACAGCAGCCTCTTCTCCCCAAATAGAAAGGCTTGGGAGGTTTGCGTTGGGCCGAATTGTCCTGCTTGTCAGCCGAGATATTCGTGGCTGGTGAGAAATTGCAGGGAAGAATAGAATTAGAATATAGAATATAGAAAATGGCGGTGCAAGTATATGCAGCAGCTCGATGCTCCAGAGACAGGTATTTTTAAATTTAATTTATTGTTTGGGTCTCTTTCAACGACTGCTCTGCACGTTGAGGACCAGTTTTTTAGACTTTCCAAAGGTTGACTGGGAGCAGCTTAATAAAATGCCCAGAAAAGCTGTTTAACTCTATTGCCTTTGTACTATATCTAGAATTTCTATGCCTGGGGTTGATTGCCCTGCACAGCTGTTGAAACACTCAGTCAGCACCCGTGGAGGCAAACTTTGAAGCCCCAAACCTCAAATTTGGATGGAGCCTTTTTGCCTCTTTCCAGCAAGGACTTTTGTCCCACCATCAGTTCTCCAGTCACCAAAACGTCCCGGTTTCCAGCCTGAGTTTCATCGCATCCAACAGACCTGGACTTCCACCCTGCTTCCCCCCCCCCCCAAGAGGACCCATCCAGTCCCATCCTCAAGTAGCACCTGGCCGATGCTCCACCATGAACAGTTTTCCAGCCACCGCCAACCAGAGTTAAAAAAGGCTCTGTCGCCCAAGGCCAAACTTCATTCAGCCACCCACCCTCCGCTTCCCATGGATATTGACATGATATTCAGCCACAAGCTGCATTTACCCGTCACAGGTTAAACGCAACCGGCTACACACGATTGTGCAGGCAGTAAGGACATCTTACCCCTGTGGATGGGGCGCGCAACTTGGGCGTCCTCCTGGATACCCGGCTGTCCATGGAAGATCAAGTGACAGCCGTGGCCAGGACGGCGTTTTACCAGGTTCGCCTGGTACGCCAGTTGCGCCCCCTATTGGATCGGGATGCCCTCTGCACAGTCACTCATGCTCTCGTGACATCCCGACTGGACTATTGTAACTCTCTCTACATGGGGCTCCCCTTGAGGTGCACCCGGAGACTTCAGCTAGTCCAGAATGCAGCCGTGCGAGCAATAATGGGGACCTCCAGGTTTACCCATATAACACCGCTCTTGCGCGAGCTGCACTGGCTACCTGTCGTCTTTCTGGTGCGCTTCAAGGTGTTAGTTATCATCTTTAAAGCGCTTCATGGCACGGGACCTAGTTATCTGCGGGATCGGATTCTGCCCCATACATCCCTGCGGCCGATTCGCTCCCACAGAGAGGGACTTCTCCGGGTGCCGTCCACTAGGCTATGCCAGCGGGCGACGCCCAGGGGAAGGGCCTTCTCTGTGGTGGGCCCAGCCCTCTGGAACGACCTCCCCCCCGAAATTAGAACAACTACGGACCTCCGCTCCTTCCGTCAAAAACTGAAAACACACTTTTTCTGCTTGGCCGGCCTAGGTTAGTCTCCCGTCTTTTAATAGGGCTTAGGGGACTTTAGTTAATTTTAAAAATTGGGGATTTTAGCGCAGGGATAATCATTGTTTAATTTGCCTTTTATTTAATTTATTATATATATTTATTGGTATTTTTTAATTTTCCCTGTGCACCGCTCCGAGTCCCTTTGGGGAGAGGAAGCGGTCTATAAATAAATTTATTATTATTATTATTATTACCCAGGAAGTAGCAGGTGCACTCGGCCAATTTCAGCAGCATCCTCCTCCTTGTGGTCCAGGGCTTCGGATTTCCCCGACCCCACCAGTGAGGGGATCAAAGGACTCCAGCGGCCGAGGTTAAACAAGGAGCAGGAGGCCCCTTTGAGCCATTCATCCTGGATGATGTGGTCAGCATTCCGAGTAACGCACCCGAAGAAACTGGAACTCCAGGACAGACAAGTCACTCAAAGAACATTTGCGTTGGATCATCATATCAGCACTGCTAGTTGACAACCAACTCCAAAGTCTCCTGCGCTAATTGCATAACTGAAAGAGTGGGGAGGATGGACAGCTGGGCCTTGTTCCAGAGGTATGTATGCGCAGAGCCTGGGGAAGGCCCTGATGGATAGAGCCAGGGCCATCCGACATTTCCCAGCAGCTGCCTTTGGAGACCGAGATAAGTGGGGAGGACGGACAGTTGGGCCTTGGACAACAGGTACGTTCTGCGCAGAGCAGATAGGAGAGGTGAACAATGGAGGACAAGGAGTTGACCCAGGAAGCAAAGCACACCTGGACGCTGAATGGCCCCTCCCTGGCTGGGGAATAAATAGGAGGAAAAGGGCGTGGTTGTCGTAGGAGACAACAGTTGGTATTTCTGAAGATTTTGATCATGGTGTTTTGTGCCATGAAGACTGATTGCCAGAACTTAAATTTGCTGCCTATCGGCTGTGAGCTCACGGCCTTCCAATTAATGCAAGGAACGGATAAGGTCTGTACTGCAGTTAACTCCTTGAAGGACTCTTGCCTTCACTCACGACACTCACATTGTACGAAGGACTATTCCACTTCGTGAAAAGCCCGACGTCTAACAGCCAGCCGCAGTCCCTTTGCTGTGATTCTAAAACGGCTGCCAGGAAAGGCACGGGAGAACCCTTCCCAGAGGTTGAGGCGGCTTCTTCCACTTGGCCCACAATGTGGTTGTGGCCTTGGCATTTGTGCCTGTCCTGGACCTGGAAGGCTAGGTTGGTGCTCTAGAAGTTGCCAGGAGAGAGGCAACTTGTTGTGCCAGCTTTCCTGCTACATCGCAGCCTCTCTGCCATCTGCCCACCAGCCGCCTCCCTGTCAGGGCTGGCTGTGGAGTTCCACAGAGTTATGGCCCTTGGGGACTTCCAGTTGCCGTCCCTGGGAAGGACCTGGGAAGCATCCTGGCTTCCTCTCCCTGGTTGTTCTTGGCCTAAAGATGTAGTGGCTTCATCCGATAGGCTAACATATATCTTAAAAGATAAAACAGAGTCGATTTATGCTCAAACATGGGAAAAATGGTACATATGGTACGACAAGAGAACAAAAGGATACCAAAGTGAACAACCAAATAGTATAAATGTGGAATAAATACAAGGTACAAGTGAGACGACAATGAACTTAAGATAATTATAGAGATACATAGGCAGATAGTTAAGTCAAAATGTATATAAGAATGAATAGAACAGACTGGGACAAACAAAAACTTTTGAATTTGGGGAATAACTATATCCCCGGTATGTCTACCCTTCTCTTCTCTTTCTTCTATCTCCCTCCTCCCCTCTTCCCCTACCTTCCTTTCCGCCTTAATAATGTATGTCGATTTTTCTTTATATTTGTTAAATGTTATTTTTATATTTATATTAATAAAGATTTTTTTTTTAAAAAAAAAGATGTAGTGGCTTCATATTGGACATGGGCTTCTTGTGGGCATAGTGGCCGTGCGTTCCAAGGGAAGCCCCTTCCGTAGCTCCTCTGCCCAGGTCAGGGCATGTCCTGGCCACCTGGAGATACTCTTACACGGCCCCTCTGTGACGCCCTCTTCCAACAGCCCCCAACCGGAGTTCACCGGATGAAAACCCAGCTGCCCCTGACCAGTTTCCATTCAGCCACAGCAACCCCCTCTACGCTTCCAAGGAAGGCTTTGCAAGACACTCAGCAACAGACCGCAACGACCTGCAATCCCAACAGGTTAAGCCAGGGATGTCCAAACTTGGGAACTTTAAGACTTGTGGACTTCAACTCCCAGAATTCCCCAGCCAGCATAGCACAAGTCTTAAAGTTCCCAAGTTTGGACATCCCTGGGTTAAGCCACAAGCAGCCACCGAAGGTTGTAGGCACGCACGAAGGGAAGGCAGGAAGCGATAAATAAGCAAGGAATGAAACTGTAACCTATGAATTACTCCCTGTGGGATTCATGGTATAATTGGCTAGAGGAAAAGGGGGGGAGGAGGAAACAGGTAAGCAAAAAAGAAAGGAAAGAAGATCAACAAAGATCATCAATTAAGAAACAGCCACAAAACCGGAAAATGATTAAAGGATGGAAAAACAAAATAGACCGTAGCAAATAAATAATAGGAAATGGATAAAAAACGAGTCGAATGTAATAAAGGTTGTTATACAAAGAACGTATAGAACGTTACATAGAGAATGAAGCATAAAGATGTATGAAATAATATAAATGCATATATACACACACTTATACTTATTAGTTATAGAAGACTTCTATGTACAGGCAAAAGAATCACAACAGATATGCCAAAGAAGTGTCATGTGTTGCAAAGATGTGATGTTTGCATCAACAAAATGAAAAGTTGGAACAAAAAGAAATTGTAGCCTTGCGTTTCCCCTTTGCAGGCAGGTTTAAACAATTGCATGAAACCCTGACTTCTGGGCCCTCCGGAAGGGCCAGCCGGAGGTGCCCCTGGGTTAAAGCCCTTGACTTCTGCGCTTAAACTTAAACTTCATGCCACGTAAATGAAGCCCAACGTTGGCTTTGAACACCCGACTGGTGACTCAGCCTCCTTCCTCATTGTTCCATGCTCCCCATTGCTCCGAAGTCGACTTTGAAGGATCAAAAGAACAGAGGAAGCTGCACAAAGTGATAGACCATCTTCTCTGGGACACTGGACCTTCCAGGACACGGAAGGGGAGAGAACCTGCTTCTTCTGCCAGAACCTGCAGATATCCATCTACATGCCTGGGGTTGATTGCCCTGCACAGCTGTTGAAACACTCAGTCAGCACCCGTGGAGGCAAACTTTGAAGCCCCAAACCTCAAATTTGGATGGAGCCTTTTTCCTCTTTCCAGCAAGGACTTTTGTCCCACCATCAGTTCTCCAGTTATCCAGACAGTTGGGCCTTGTTCAACAGGTACGTGTGCGCAGAGCAGATAGGAGAGGTGAACAATGGAGGACAAGGAGTTGACCCAGGAACACCTGGACGCTGAATGGCCCCTCCCTGGCTGGGGAATAAATAGGAGGAAAAGGGCGTGGTTGTCGTAGGAGACAACAGTTGGTATTTCTGAAGATTTTGATCATGGTGTTTTGTGCCATGAAGACTGATTGCCAGAACTTAAATTTGCTGCCTATCGGCTGTGAGCTCACAACCTTCCAATTAATGCAAGGAACGGATAAGGTCTGTACTGCAGTTAACTCCTTGAAGGACTCTTGCCTTCACTCACGACACTCACATTGTGGGTGAATGCCATTAATTCACATCTCATATGTGGCTGGGTCTTTGCACAGATGCAAAGTCTCCTGCGCTAATTGCATAACTGAAAGAGTAACCGTTTCCCTCCCCAATTCTCCCCAAGTCTACAATGAATATTGACATGATATTCAGCAACAAGCTGCAGATCGCAACAGGTTGACCACAACCAGGTAAATAGGATTGTGCCTGCAGAAACTGAACCCAGGAGGTAGCGGGTGTCTCCTGCCAGTTCTACCCGCATCCTTCTTGTGGTCCAGGGCCTCGGATTGCTCCGAACCCAGCAGTGAAGAGATCAAAGGGATTTGGGAGGAAATTATACGGTAGAGCTTAAAACAAATGACAGGCAGCCCAAGTTAGCTTGGATGACCAGCACAGACAGGGTTGCCAGCCTTGTTTAACCACTCTGGGCACAGAAGAGCGGTTTCGATGAGGGGGCTTTGTGAAGGGGCCTAGGAGGATCCTCATATTTGGCAGAAATACTTGGTTGTGCATTCTGCAGCCCCCTGATGACACCTGGTGTGGGGTTGGGACCTGCTCCCAAACAATTGCTCAGGAGCGGCTTCCAAACACTTAGCTCACCTTTAGGTCATCCTAGCAAAGCCGTGCGAGGGGTGCACCTGCGTTGTGACCAGTTCTGCTTAACAAAACGTGCACAAACAGCTGCCCTGCTTTGTGAAAAACAAGGCGGCTGACATCCAACCATGGTCCATTGGATGAGATTGTGAAGTGGCTTCCGTGAATGGCATCAGGGATGCTTCCCAGAAGAGCTTAGAAGGCGCAGAGATGGATAAATTTGACCAAGGAGATCCAAGGAAAGGACGAAACAATTTACTATTTAGTTTGGGGGAAACGGTCTAAGTGGTGAGATGATAGAAATAGGAAATAAGAACTTGGAAAGTGTAGTTTCTATTACAGAAGAAGTTGGAATTAGCGATAAGAATGTAGGAAAAGTAGGATTTACAAAAGTAGGAAAAGTTATATATCAGTAGAAGAACAAAAAAGACTGCCGGATACAAATAACCCAACATTGACAAGCAAAAGAGTACGAAATAACAGGATCACGTGTGTAAAATTAGAATGCATTGAGAGGGAAATAGCGTTTGTAGAGATGCACCGATAGATTTCGGCTGTTAGAAGGAATGGGCAGTTCCAATGTTATTTGTGAAGGGTGGCTTATGTCTTTGTCAATATGTATAAGTGTTTATAATAAAAAAATTTTTTAAAAAAGGGGAATGCTTTGACAGGGAGCCTCTGTCAAAAGGCCCTGCCTTCCACTTCGCCCAGAACACAAGGAACTCTTTGGTAACCACTAGGGCTGCTGGCCATGATTGCAGCAGTGCCACGGAGTTCACCCGGAAGGCACGGGTGGTTGTGGCTTTGGCATTTGTGTCTCTCCTGGACCTGGAAGAATATGTTGGCGCTCTAGAAGGATGTGTGCCAGGAGAGCGGCAACCTGTTTGTGCCAGCCTCCCTGATGTACATCAGCCTCCCTGCCCTCCGCCTGCCAGGAACCTCCCTGCCAGGATTGCCTGTGGAGCTCCCCAGAGTTATGGCCCTGGGGGACCTCAACTTGCTGTCAGCTAGGACAGACTGAAGCACTTGGGGGATTCGTGGCCTCCATGGCAGCCGTGGGCCTCTCCCTGGTCATTCCTGACCTGGAGGGACAGCCTCCTCAGCCTGGATAATGGTTTTCTTCTCGGAGGAGTGGCTGTGCGATGCGAGGGAGGACGCTTCCACCATTCCTCTATCAGGTCATGTCCTGCAACTTGAAGATTCTCTCCTGCGCCATTCGCACATTTGCACAACCAACCTAGTTCAGGCACCATGTTGGCCTGCCGGGGAATTTGCTGGAGAAAGCAGCGATGCTGGGAAGAAGGACTGGTGCAACCAATGAGGCTGCCAGAGAACTCGGATATGGGGGGCCCAGTTGGGTTCCGAAGGGGGAAAAGCTGCTCCAGGGTCCCTGGAAGCTGCCTGGAATGGGGAGGCGAAGAACCTCGGACAGGGTCACCCACGAATGGGGCCTTCTCTTGTCCCATCGCTCCATTCCTCCCCATGGTTCATGGAGGACCACAAGCAGCCCTAAGATTTCTCCGCCCCCCCCCCCTTTGAAGTCAGCACATCACCAGCCTCTCGGGAGGATGGAAGTGGAGGCACAAGAGGCCAAGAATGGTTTCCATCCCCAAGCAGCTCCTGGCCATGAGCAGCATGTGGCGCACTCTTCCAAAAGCCACCAATCAGAGTTTAAAGCAGGTCTGTTGCGGGAGAAGAGTTTTCATTAAGTGATAGGAGCCCACTCTTTGTGTTCAGCAACAAGCCACAACTACCCACAATCCCAAAGGCTTAACCACACCCTGCTCGACAGGAAAGCGCAGGCAACAGGTAAACCCAGGAAGTCAGGTATGACCACAGAGTGGCTTTCCTCAAGCAGCACCTGGCCAAAGCAACATCAGGCCAGGACCACCAACCAGGGTTGACAAGAGGAAAGGGATACACTTCATTCAACTGGAACGCCCCCCCCCCAGCCCTCCATTTTCAATGAATATTGACATGATATTCAGCAACAAGCTGCAGATCGCAACAGGTTGGCCACAACCAGGTAAATAGGATTGTGCCTGCAGAAGCTGAACCCAGGAGGTAGCGGGTGTCTCCTGCCAGTTCTACCCGCATCCTTCTTGTGGTCCAGGGCCTCGGATTGCTCCGAACCCAGCAGTGAGGAGATCAAAGGGATTTGGGAGGAAATTATACGGCAGAGCTTAAAACAAATGACAGGCAGCCCAAGTTAGCTTGGACGACCAGCACAGACAGGGTTGCCAGCCTTGTTTAACCACTCTGGGCACAGAAGAGCGGTTTCGATGAGGGGGCTTTGTGAAGGGGCCTAGGAGGATCCTCATATTTGGCAGAAATACTTGGTTGTGCATTCTGCAGCCCCCTGATGACACCTGGTGTGGGGTTGGGACCTGCTCCCAAACAATTGCTCAGGAGCGGCTTCCCAACTCTTAGCTCACCTTTAGGTCATCCTAGCAAAGCCGTGCGAGGGGTGCACCTGCGTTGTGACCAGTTCTGCTTAACAAAACGTGCACAAACAGCTGCCCTGCTTTGTGAAAAACAAGGCGGCTGACATCCAACCATGGTCCATTGGATGAGATTGTGAAGTGGCTTCCGTGAATGGCATCAGGGATGCTTCCCAGAAGAGCTTAGAAGGTGCAGAGATGGATAGATTTGACCAAGGAGATCCAAGGAAAGGACGAAACAAATTACTATTTAGTTTGGGGGAAACGGTCTAAGTGGTGAGATGATAGAAATAGGAAATAAGAACTTGGAAAGTGTAGTTTCTATTACAGAAGAAGTTGGAATTAGCGATAAGAATGTAGGAAAAGTAGGATTTACAAAAGTAGGAAAAGTTATATATCAGTAGAAGAACAAAAAAGACTGCCGGATACAAATAACCCAACATTGACAAGCAAAAGAGTACGAAATAACAGGATCACGTGTGTCAAATTAGAATGCATTGAGAGGGAAATAGCGTTTGTAAAGATGCACCGATAGATTTCGGCTGTTAGAAGGAATGGGCAGTTCCAATGTTATTTGTGAAGGGTGGCTTATGTCTTTGTCAATATGTATAAGTGTTTATAATAATATATTTTTTTTAAAAAGGGGAATGCTTTGACAGGGAGCCTCTGTCAAAAGGCCCTGCCTTCCACTTCGCCCAGAACACAAGGAACTCTTTAGTAACCACTAGGGCTGCTGGCCATGATTGCAGCAGTGCCACGGAGTTCACCCGGAAGGCACGGGTGGTTGTGGCTTTGGCATTTGTGTCTCTCCTGGACCTGGAAGAATATGTTGGCGCTCTAGAAGGATGTGTGCCAGGAGAGCGGCAACCTATTGTGCCAGCCTCCCTGATGTACATCAGCCTCCCTGCCCTCCGCCTGCCAGGAACCTCCCTGTCAGGACTGGCTGTGGAGCTCCCCAGAGTTATGGCCCTGGGGGACCTCAACTTGCTGTCAGCTAGGACAGACTGAAGCACTTGGGGGATTCGTGGCCTCCATGGCAGCCGTGGGCCTCTCCCTGGTCATTCCTGACCTGGAGGGACAGCCTCCTCAGCCTGGATAATGGTTTTCTTCTCGGAGGAGTGGCTGTGCGATGCGAGGGAAGACACTTCCACCATTCCTCTATCAGGTCATGTCCTGCAACTTGAAGCTTCTCTCCTGCGCCATTCAGACATTGGCACAACCAACCTAGTTCAGGCACCATGTTGGCCTGCCGGGGAATTTGCTGGAGAAAGTAGCGATGCTGGGAAGAAGGACTGGTGCAACCAATGAGGCTGCCAGAGAACTCGGATATGGGGGGCCCAGTTGGGTTCCGAAGGGGGAAAAGCTGCTCCAGGGTCCCTGGAAGCTGCCTGGAATGGGGAGGCGAAGAACCTCGGACAGGGTCACCCACAAATGGGGCCTTCTCTTGTCCCATCGCTCCATTCCTCCCCATGGTTCATGGAGGACCACAAGCAGCCCTAAGATTTCTCCGCCCCCTCCCTTTGAAGTCAGCACATCACCAGCCTCTCGGGAGGATGGAAGTGGAGGCACAAGAGGCCAAGAATGGTTTCCATCCCCAAGCAGCTCCTGGCCATGAGCAGCATGTGGCGCACTCTTCCAAAAGCCACCAATCAGAGTTTAAAGCAGGCCTGTTGCGGGAGAAGAGTTTTCATTAAGTGATAGGAGCCCACTCTTTGTGTTCAGCAACAAGCCACAACTACCCACAATCCCAAAGGCTTAACCACACCCTGCTAGACAGGAAAGCGCAGGCAACAGGTAAACCCAGGAAGTCAGGTATGACCACAGAGTGGCTTTCCTCAAGCAGCACCTGGCCAAAGCAACATCAGGCCAGGACCACCAACCAGGGTTGACAAGAGGAAAGGGATACACTTCATTCAACTGGAACGCCCCCCCCCCCCGACCCCTCCATTTTCAATGAATATTGACATGATATTCAGCAACAAGCTGCAGATCGCAACAGGTTGGCCACAACCAGGTAAATAGGATTGTGCCTGCAGAAGCTGAACCCAGGAGGTAGCGGGTGTCTCCTGCCAGTTCTACCCGCATCCTTCTTGTGGTCCAGGGCCTCGGATTGCTCCGAACCCAGCAGTGAGGAGATCAAAGGGATTTGGGAGGAAATTATACGGCAGAGCTTAAAACAAATGACAGGCAGCCCAAGTTAGCTTGGACGACCAGCACAGACAGGGTTGCCAGCCTTGTTTAACCACTCTGGGCACAGAAGAGCGGTTTCGATGAGGGGGCTTTGTGAAGGGGCCTAGGAGGATCCTCATATTTGGCAGAAATACTTGGTTGTGCATTCTGCAGCCCCCTGATGACACCTGGTGTGGGGTTGGGACTTGCTCCCAAACAATTGCTCAGGAGCGGCTTCCAAACTCTTAACTCACCTTTAGGTCATCCTGGCAAAGCCGTGCGAGGGGTGCACCTGCCTTGTGACCAGTTCTGCTTAACAAAACGTGCACAAACAGCTGCCGGGCTTTGTGAAAAACAAGGCGGCTGACATCCAACCATGGTCCACTGGATGAGATTGTGAAGTGGCTTCCGTGAATGGCATCAGGGATGCTTCCTAGAAGAGCTTAGAAGGCGCAGAGATGGATAGATTTGACCAAGGAGATCCAAGGAAAGGACGAAACAAATTACTATTTAGTTTGGGGGAAACGGTCTAAGTGGCCCTCTGGAACGACCTACCCCCTGACCTACGTACTATCTCGGACCTCCGCCTCTTCCGCCAGTGTCTCAAAACGGATTTATTCCAACAAGCCGGCCTAGCATAACCCCCCGTTTCTGACTTTTACTTGTATAAATTTTAATTCTTAAGGTTTTAGAAGGGTTTTTTAGCACGGGATATAATTTAATAGTTTTTTAATAATGTATTTTTGTAATTTTGCATGGTTTTTTAATATTGCCTGTGCGCCGCCCTGGGTCCTTGCAAGGAGAAAGGAGGGGTATAAATTTGAAAATAAATAAATAAATAAAAAATTGTCCAATAAAGATTATTTTGATTTTTATAAATAAACCAGCCTAGTGGGAAACTGCCTGGCTGAGCTCAAACAAGCTCTAGGTGGCACCTTTGGATCCAGCCAGCCAGTTTCAGTCCCATGGTTGTTTCTCCCACCTCACCCAGAATACCAGGAAGCCAAAGCCCTGGGCCCCCTCGGACCCTCTTCCAATCCCCCTCAACCAACGGGAACCTCTTGCCCATGACCACTTTTCATTCAGCCATTCCCTCCCACTCTCTGCTTCCAGTGAACCCTTGCATTATATTCAGCCACAAGACACAACTACCCACAATCTCAGCAGGTTAACAACAATTAGCCATTCAACACCCCCAAAGGACTTGGATTCCAACACGGGTTCTTCCACATCCAACCGAATTGGACTTCCACAATGCCTGGAAAGAGCAAAACTTCCAAAAGTGTCTGAGATGTTACTCAGCACCTGGCCAAAGCCAGGCCACGGACCCCAGAGGAGGCAGTCTACTAACAGCCATCAACCAGGGTTGACCAAGGAAAAGGTCTCTTCCCCAAGACCACTTTTCATTCAGCCATAGCCCCCCACTCCCTGCTTTCAATGAACACTTGGGACAACGGGACAATCCAGGTTATGGAAGGGGGTAGGTCCCCCTCCACCCCACCGATGTCTTTTGCCAGGACCTGCAGATATTGGACACTGGCTCCTGCCAAATTCGTAAATGGACGTTGGGTTTTTATTGGGAATTTTAGCACAGGCTTCTAATTTAATTCTTTTTAACTATATTTATTGTATTGTCTAGTAGTATTAGTTTTAATTTCCTGTGCACTGCCCTGGGTCCATCTCGATGGAGAAGGCGCGGTATATAAATCGAAATAAATAAATGAAATGAAAATGAAAAATGGCCATCCGGGGACCTGGGACTGATAGATCTGCTCTGCAGTTGAAACACGCAGTCAACAAGGGAAGCCCAACAGCCAAGCCCAAAACTGGAGAAGTCTTTCACCTCTTCACGGAGGTGAAGAGGATTTTTATCCCACCCCATGGACCTCAGAGGACACAGCCTTCAGTTGACCAAGGAAAAGGTCCCTTCCCCAAGACCAGTTTTCGTTCAGCGATAGCAACCCACTCTCTGCTTTCAATGAAGACTTCCACGATATTCAGCCACAAGCCACAACTACCCACAATCCCTGCAGCTTAACATCCACCAGCTAAATACCTATGGCATGTGTGCAGTAAGAAATCCAACCATTGCCCTCCCAAACAAAACAATTATTCCTTAAAACGAAAGTGGGAAGTGATAGTTAATGGCCTTCAAGGCCGTGTCTGATGTCATCTTCCCAAGTGAAAATAGGGGCTTTATCTTGATGAGGCCAGTTTTTCTATGCAATTCTCTCTCCCCCCCTTTGGGCGAAGAGCTGCTTTCCAGTCCGTCTCTCAAGCAGCACCTGGCCAAAGCCAGGCCACGGACCTCAGAGGACACAGCCTTCCAACAGCCATCAAGCAGGGTTGACCAAGTAAAAAGGTCTCTTCCCCAAGACCAGCTTTCATTCAGCCATAGCCCCCCACTCTCTGCTTTCAATGAACACTTGGGACAACAGGACCATCCAGGTCATGGAAGGGGGTAGATCTCCCCCCCCCCCCACCGGTGTCTTTTGCCAGGACCAGCAGATATTGGACACTGGCCATCCGGAGACCTGGGACCGATTGGCCTGCTCAGCAGTTGAAACACGCAGTCAACAAGGGAAGCCCAACTAACAAGCCCCAAACTGGAGAAGTCTTTCACCTCTTCACGGAGGTGAAGAGGATTTTTATTCCACCCCATGGACCTCAGAGGACACAGCCTTCAGTTGACCAAGGAAAAAAGGTCCCTTCCCCAAGACCAGTTTTTATTCAGCAATAGCAACCCACTCTCTGCTTTCAATGAAGACTTCCATGATATTCAGCCACAAGCCACAACTACGCACAATCCCAGCAGCTTAACATCCACCAGCTGCATTTCATGGTGCACGCACTAAGGAAACCCAGGAACTGGCAAATAATCCTGCCATGAAATGGTAATGCTAGGTTTCCTTATGCAAACAGATTAAAACTTGGGTGTTTGCTATTCAATATACAATGGAAGGGACCGTGGAGGTCTTCTAGTCCAACTTTCCAGTCCGTCTCTCAAGCAGCACCTGGCCAAAGCCAGGCCACGGACCTCAGAGGACACAGCCTTCCAACAGACATCAAGCAGGGTTGACCAAGTAAAAAGGTCTCTTCCCCAAGACCAGCTTTCATTCAGCCATAGCCCCCCACTCTCTGCTTTCAATGAACACTTGGGACAACAGGACCATCCAGGTCATGGAAGGGGGTAGGTCTCTCCCCCCCCCCGGTGTCTTTTGCCAGGACCAGCAGATATTGGACACTGGCCATCCGGAGACCTGGGACCGATTGGCCTGCTCAGCAGTTGAAACACGCAGTCAACAAGGGAAGCCCCACTAAGAAGCCCCAAGCTGAAGAAATCTTTCACCTCTTCATCAGCAAAGGTTTTTATCCCACCCCCATCAGTTGGTTCAGTCTCCAAAACGTCCCAATTTCCAGCAAGAGTTCTATCACAGCCAAAGAGGTAGAAATCAACCTGAAACTCTCTCCCGTCCCTTTGGGCCAAGAGTGACTCCAGTCGGTCCCTCAAGCAGCACCTGGTCAAAGCCTGTGACCTCAGAGGACACAGCCTTCAGTTGACCAAGGAAAAGGTCCCTTTCCCAAGACCAGTTTTCGTTCAGCAATCGCAACCCACTCTCTGCTTTCAATGAAGACTTCCACGATATTCAGCCACAAGCCACAACGACCCACAAGCCCAGCGGCTTAACATCCACCAGCTAAATACCTATGACATGAGTGCAGTAAGAAATCGAACCATTTATCTTGATGAGGCCAGTTTCTCTATGGGTCCTGGGACTTATTCTGTTTCATGCCCCAATGTGGAAACCTACAGCTCAGGTCTCAGTGATGCGAGGGAGTTAAGGGAAGGGAAAGGTGAACTTGGGTATTTGGATGACACTTTCCAATCCTGGTTAAGTGCTTCTGCAATGCACGGGCTAGAGACAAAGATTGTTTCTGTTTAGCGGTTCAAGTGGTGGCAGGTCTGACCGCAACGCTATTCAGCGAAGCTCCCTGCTAGGTGAGGACTGGCAGTTCCTTCATTGGAAGGAACCTTCATTGGAATCACCCATTCAGAAGTTGACCTTGTGACTCTTGCCCCTGGTTCTCCTTGCTCTTCAACCGTGGGCTACTGGACTGCCTGCGCCATGCCCTTGGAATCCGATTCAGTTGCAGCACAGAGTGCATTTCTCCCTGCTACCAATCACCACCCCCTCCCCAATTCCTCCTGGGATCTCTACACCTCCCCAGAATCACAGACTGGTGAGCAAGATGCTGAATTCACCAGCAAGGTTTGGATAGAACTGTGCCTACTCAGCAGAGAAAGGATTAAAGTTGCCATCAGAAAAATGGCTTCTTGTTGGAAGCGACTCCAATGTCTGGCTTCCCTAGTGTCACACTTGGAATCTAGTTATTTATGACCCAGGTTGGGGACTAACCATGACCTTATGTCTCCGCTGATTTGGCTTTGTAAACCTTTGGATTGCTTGACTTGGAAATCTTTGGAAATCTTTGGAAGCTAAATCTTTCAGTTTCCCCCCCGTTTCCCTCGCTCTCTTTTTTGTTGGAAAGTTTTTTATTTTTACACATACAAAAACAAACAAAACATATTAGGATTTGAAAAACTTCTGTGTGTTTAAGAACCACGTCCCACGTCTGAAAGATGCTACAAAGGTCAGGACAAGAACGGCTGACTATCTTCATTCAGTTCTTGGACTCCTGGAATGAATGTGGAGCCATACTCTTTTGCTCCTTGAACTCCTAACACAATTATTCCGACAAGCACTCTTTGCAAAGACCTTGATTTATGATCTGGTCTCCCTGTTATCTCTGCTTTGTTGTAGTAAATGACTCCTTAGCAGCTGCGTGTGGGTGCAAATCAGGTTGGCTTTGATAAAGATGCTTGGAGGCTAAGCTATCCAGAAGTGACCTCACATATTTTTCAGCAAGACAGAAGATACGCTCAAGGATTGGCCCTGTGTTGGGTCTCCAAAATTCTTTCCCCGTCTATTAAAGAAGTGCAGATCATCTCATGGTTTATCTTATGGTCTCAAAGGGGAGGGGGGGATTTCAGGTGGAGGATGCATGACATGATATTACTTGAAGAAAGTATTCGGCCAGCCAGGATAGAGCTGGAATGGATTTCATTTTTTTTTATTCCTGGAGATTCTAAGTCGGGTTCTAAAATTATGTGTCCTGGAGATCGTTCCTTAAGGCCCAAGGAAACCCATAGGGCCACCACAATAAATTAACCAGGAGCCTCCCAGAAATGTTCTGCAATCTTAAACTCGAGCAGGAGATAAAAAATTGAACTCTCCCTCTTTTTTTCCACTTTAAATAATCCACTCCTATACTGACATTCAGTTACAATTCTGGAAAGGGGCTACATGGGGCTTCCCTTGAGGTGCACTCGAAAGCTACAGCTAGTCCAAAACGCAGCCGCGCGGGTGATTACGGGAGCCACTAGACGCTCCCACATAACACCGATCCTGCGCGAGCTGCATTGGCTTCCTGTGGTCTTTCGGGTGCGCTTCAAGGTTTTGACGACCATCTTTAAAGCGCTCCATGGCTCGGGGCCTAGTTATATGCGAGACCGCCTCTTGCCCCATACATCCCTTCGACCGATCCGCTCCCACAGAGAGGGCCTTCTCAGGGTGCCGTCGGCCGGACAATGCCGGCTGGTGACACCCAGGGGAAGGGCCTTCTCTGTGGCGGGCCCTGCCCTGTGGAACGACCTACCCCCTGAACTCCGCACCATCACCGACCGCCGCCTTTTCCGCCAGTGTCTAAAAACACACTTATTTCACCAAGCCGGCCTAACATAGCCTCCGCTGTGACTAATCTTAGATAGTTTTTAAAATGGGGGATTTTAGAGCAGGTTTGGATATTTAATAGGTTTTTAAATTTTGTATTTTGTATTATTTATATGTTATTTTAAATTCCTGTGCGCCGCCCTGGGTCCTTTTGGAGAAGGGTGGGATATAAATCAAATAAAACTAAAACTAAAGGTGATGCAGACTGCAAGGGTGTGGAGATTGTGAGAACCTGGATGGGGAAGAGCTGGCTTCGAATCAACCTTGGCAAGGGTAGAGGGGCATTGAACTTTCGCCCCACCCCCACTGTGGCTCTGGCGAGAGGCCCTCCCGGACTCCCGAAGAGGAGGTTGCAAAAGAGAAGGCTGTCCGTAAAATTGTCAGAACGCACCTGTGCTGCTTTTCCCCCCCTCCCTCCTTTTAAGCATCCTCGCCGGTGTCAGCACAACCACCTCGACCATAAAATCTCACTGAGAAACAGCGGTGTGAATGTCGCCGAAGGAAGAAAGAGTATGATTGTGCATGGAAGTAAAGAAGAAAACCAGCTGGAAAGGCACACTTTTCTCTAGCAGTACTCACTACTACACTCCTACTCCATCTCCTGCTCCTTGCAACTGTGGAGAAGAGTGGCGAGCAACGAGTGATAGCACGCAAGCAGGCAGAGGGCTTCGGGTGTTGTCTAGGGACCCGTCTTGCTGGCTCTTTTGTGTCATGAGCCCACCCAATCCAGTGTGACAGTGGTGCTCCCCCAGACGGGGCTGAGTGTACAATTTTGGGGTCCTTCTGGCTGCAGCTCAAGCAGCAGGTGGGAGCCACAGTCAGTGAGACCTTTGCACCCCTCTAGGGTGCTAATTGTGGTTTGTTTCTGGACCAGGAAGCCTTCCTCCCCATTTTATCAATCTTAGTTGGGCTTGTTGGTTTTTAATCTTATGGGCCAAATATGTTTTTTAAATTGTGTTTTAACTTTTACATATCTGTGTTTTATTTTGGCTGTACACCGCCCTGAGTCCCTCGGGAGTAGGGTGGCATAAAAAAATAAATACAATAAAATAAAACAAAATCAGTCAATCGTGCCTTAGTCCCCTTCCCAGTGTCCGTATATCTGGTTCAATGACACGGAAGGAGAAAGGAATTGGAAAGGAGGATGCCTGGTTTAAAAAAAACGAACAAAGTGGTTTTGAAAGAAGCAAGAATGTCGGGGGATTCCATCTCTAGCATCGTCATCACCAAATGCTTTCACTCCATTGGAAGAATTGCAGTAAAAAGATCTAAGGGTGAAGGTTGATCTCCGGTGGGTCTGGACTCAGAAAACAGATTAAAACTCTCCCCAGGAACAGCGCTGAGGAAGGAGCTTATCCTTCCTCAGGGGGGAAGGAAAGCTTTGGAGAGATCCGGAAGAGCTTCCTCCATTATCTTCGTTCCTCTTGGAGCATTAACGCAGCCTGGAGGACCCTGAGCCACCCCTTTGTCCTCAACCACAAAGGGAACACACCCGAGAGAGTGTGAGAGTGTGTAGCTGCATTTGGAAGGAGGGTGGAGTTGTGGGGCAGACGTTCCCTGCTGGACCAGCCGGTCACCCGTGCCTTGGTCACCTCCTGCCTGGATCACCGTAATGCTCTCTACATGGGGCTGCCCTGGAAGGCTACCCAGAAGCTTCAACTGGTCCAGAATGCCACAGGGCACAGAGTAATGGGGGTCTCGAGGTTTGCCCACAAAGCTCATCGACTGTACGATCTGGGTTGGATTCCAGTTGCTTTCTGGGTGCAATTCTGGGTGCTGTGGTCACTTCTACAGCCAACTGTGGTACAGGGCCAGGCTACCTGTGGTGATGGCCTTTCCCAAAGGGCGTCAAGGAAGTCAGATAGCTTGGGATGCCCCTAGCCCCTTCCCCCCTCAGTGTTCTGTGAGCTTGGTTGTTTTCTTGCTGACATTTCTCTATCAAACTCAGTAACCTCATCATAGGTTACTCATGAATACTTTCAGGCAAGGGATGGGACAGCCGTGAGCTCAACAAGCCACTGAGGGTGATGGGAGGGGGCAGCTCGGATTTTGGAAAAGCAGAGCCCAGCAATGTCATCCCTCTAAAGCCCCTGCCGAGAGTGTCAGCTCCGGCCAGCCCAGAGGCCTGGAGCTGCCACGCAGGGGGAGAAAACCCAGCCAGCTGTCAAGACTCACCAGGGTTCACTCCTCCCTAGGTAGCCGAGTCAGCTAAGTCGCCCTGTTATCTTCACATTAACCAAAAATACATAGGGACATCCGAGGAAAGAAATGCGAAGCTACTCTTAGAGCAAATGCAAGGACAATTTAGCACGAAGACTCCAAAGACGCCCCAGTCTAAGGCAGATTCCCATTATAATGTAGAATTTCAGTAATGGTATCCAGTTATAAAGCAAGAAACAGAGTTTACGAATCAGCCCCATTCATTTACACATCCCAGCTATGTCTTTTACATGTGTGATAAAGTGGCTGCTCCCCTTAGCACTAAAGAATGTGTACAACTGCTTCAAAAGTTATCAGAGGTATATACATCGTTTCCTGGGCCGTCACTGAAACCGCCGAATGGTAGCAAATGCAAAAAATAAGCATCTTTTATCAGGACGTGGCTCTTGAAGGACAAGAGACGGTTGACTTAAAGCCCGGATCTGGAGTTTGTGCTAGTGTAGATCAACCCATGCCCACACAATCTGCAAACGGAAGGAAAACAGAACAGGCCAGTTCCCGGGAGACCGAGTCCCTTCGGGGAGATAGGGCGGGATATAAATCCAATAGACACAAGCATACAGAAGACAAAATGGAAATAAGTAGGGATGCACAGTACCCATCTCAGGCTCTTTCCAAAGGTATCGGGTCTGATGAGGGCAAAGGGGAAATGATGGAAGAAGTAATGAAAACATCTATTAAACAGCAAGGAAGGCTGCATACAATTTCGCAAAAGAAAAAGAGGGGGGAAAGCAGCCTCTTCAAACGGAAGTTGAAATGTTAAGGAGTTCCAAGGCCTTGGAGGAGCTGACAGAAGAGCAGCAAAATTTACAAAAAGAACTTGAATCTGTGCAGACTGAGCATGCTCAAAGAATGCAAGAGTTTTATGTTGAACAAAGAGATTTAGAGAAGACGCTGGAGCAGGTAAGAAAACAAAATTGTACCTGGGTTCATAGCAAGTAGGGAACCCCACCTGAGATGCCAACTCAAGCATCCCACAAAACCGGGGAGAAGGGGACCTTTGACTCCTAACTGACTGCCATTGTTGGCTCCCCAAATGCTGTCTCCGTGGTAGGGGGGATGCATGTCAGCTCCGGCCAGCCCAGAGGCCTGGAGCTGTCGTGCAGGGGGAAAAACCTGGGCCAGCTGCCAAGACTCACCAGAGCAGCTAGCAAATCAAGCTTTCCTTTCTCTTCCCGCCCAGACAGAGAAGCTGCTAAGCCAACCGTGAGCATCAATAAACCACACAGCTGGATGTGCTATAATTCAAGGGAGCCAAGCAAACGATGCTAATTATCACGATGCTTGCCTCAAACTAACCAAAGGCCAGAACACCAGAGGTCTCTCCTCAAAGAGCAACTGGAAACAGAGCATGACCCACAGCACAGAAATATGCTGACCACTTCCATCAAGGTTGCATCTCAGAGACAAGCTGAAATAAGGAAGGCGAAAACTGCAAACCACCCGAGTCCAGTACATCTCAGGAAAAGGAGAAGGGATGGATGGTCAACACCTCCAGTTGTGGAACCACAACCCCTCCCCCCCAGGGACACAACACACAGCTGAGGCTAACCTGCTAAAAATTCTCTGCGACTTAGAAGCAGCTTCTAAAACCCACAGGAGCTGAAGGGGAGAGTCACGAAAGCGTAAGGAAAGGAAAGTAACCGAAAATAGAACTAGAACCAGAACCAACTCAAAGCAGAAGCCCTCGAAGGACACCGTTAGTAGGGAACCCAACCCTCTGATGTCGCAAAACATCAGAGGGACCTAGCTATCTGCGGGATCGGATCCTGCCTCACACATCCTCACGGCCGATTCGCTCCCCCAGAGAGGGACTTCTCCGGGTGCCATCCACTAGACTTTGTCAGCGGGCGACGCCCAGGGGAAGGGCTCTCTCTGTGGCGGGCCCGGCCCTCTGGAACGACCTTCCCTCCGATATCAGAACGACCACGGACCTCCGCTCCTTCCGCCTGAAATTGAAGACTCATCTTTTCCGCCTGGCCGGCCTCTATGGGTTTTTAAATGTACATATATATTTAGTGGGAATTTTTAGTTAAGGGATTTTAGCACGGGAATAAGTTTAATTTGTTTTAAATTTGTATGTACTTTGTATATTTATTGCTTTTATTTTCCCTGTGCACCGCCCCGAGTCCCTGTGGGGAGAGGGAGCGGTCAATAAATTCAACATTATTATTATTATTATTAAAACCAATTAACAAAAAAATCTTGGACATCAGAGAGAGGGAAGCAAGAACACACTTCCATGACGCCACGAAGACCCCCGTTTCGCCAACAGCCCTGGGGAACCCAGAGGGCGATGAATGGCTTAGGCAGAGGAGTTGATTCCAAGCATAAATCTCAGGACAGTCAATGGAGTGGCGAGAAAGACGGGGGGAACTCTGGCATAAAACAGGAAGTACGGGGAGCAAATATGAGGCCACTCAAATAGGACTCAGATGCTCAAAGTATGAGGAGCAAACAGGGGAACTTAAAGTCGTAGCGCATAAGGACAGATATGAGGAGGGAGGGAGGCCCCAACCCTCCCCACATGGGTTAAGAGCCTAAAAACATGGCACAGCCATTAGGTTGGCACCCCAATGGGGCACCACCACAGAGGATGTGGTGGATGTCCAATTAACAACGGACCTCACGGGCCCACCCATCCTCTCCTGCTCTCGCCAGCTCTTTTGGGAAAGTTTCTATCAACTTTTTTTTACCTCGTTCTATTTTTTATGACTGTGAGATGCCCAGCGTTATCTTGTGGGAAAATGGGTCGCCTATATATTTCATAAATACATAAGTTGACATTGTTCCCATCACTGAAACTGGGTGGGATGAAGCTCAGGCTTGGAACAAGGTTCTGGAGGAAGAAAGGCACTCTCAGCCATCCTAGATGCATCAGGGATGGCAGTGAGAGCGTGATGACAAGACAGGAACACACACCCATTGTCAAGCCATCCACACCAACTCCCCCACACACCACCTGAAATAGATCAAGGAATCCGGGGATCATGGCTTGTACACCGCCCCGAGTCCTTCGGGAGTAGGGCGGTATACAAATATAAATGAGCTAAACTATAGGACTCCCATGCATCCAACCCAGCATGTGCTTCCAGTACATAGGCAACACCTTTTAAAAAGCAACCAACTGAAGAAGAACATGGAGCCACAATGCCACCCGCTCGCTCCTTCAAAGAAATAAAATTCACCAGAGATGAAGAAAGGCACTCTCAGCCTTCCTAGATGCATCAGGGATGGCAGTGAGAGCGTGATGACAAGACAGGAACACACACCCATTGTCAAGCCATCCACCCCAATTCCCCCACACGCCACCTGAAGTGTGCATCCAGACTTGACGTCCGACCATGTGAGCATTGAAATGAAATGTGAGGTGAGTCCCACCCCTACTGATCTCCCATAGGATCCTGAAGGCCTGGCTCTGCCAGTTAGCTTGGTACCCCCAATGGGGGAGCAGCACAGTGGGGGGGCTGATCGATTGGCAAAGGATTTCTCCCCCACCCCCATTCTGTTCCTGCTTGTTTTGAATTTTGCATTAACTTCTTCATTCTTTTAATTCTTTTATCTTTGAAGTAAGATGGACGGCTTGTAAATTTTATAAATAAAAAGATATTGTTGGCATCACTGAAACTTGGAGGGATGAAACTCAGGCTTGAGAAGGATTTAAACTGTTCAGAAGAAAGATTTAACAGAAGAGGAGGTGGAGCCGCATTTTGTATTTATAAGAGACAGCTGGATCTCCAAAGTCCTTTCCAACTCAGTCTATATTCTGCAGGACTAAAAGGGGTTGGACAGCAGAGCCAGGAGGTGCTTGTGAAGCCCCATTCCTGAAGGCAGGCTCATGAGAAGAGTTGGGACTGTGGCCATGCCAGCCTCGGAGGGTATCATTAGCAGGGACCCCAACCTATGATATTGCAAAAGAACTGATAAAAAGAGGATGGTCATCAGAGAGAGGGAAGCAAAGACTCCATCAACCAATGTTTTTCTGGACTGCATTGCTTTGCAGAATGAAGTGGTTTCTCCGACTGAGGATTCCTCTAATGACTTGGAATCTGTTTCCTGGGAATACTTGCCCTCTCCTGCTGTGACCATGAACTTCCTCAAGATCACCCGTCTACATAGAAGCCAACCTTTGTCACTCTCAATTCAAGAGGTCGGACTCGGCTGTGAATTCCGGAACGGTGGCAGCAACGGCTATGAACAACGGCTGACACACAGTCCATTTCTCACGTAAGACAGACAGGGAGGAAACCTCCAGCAGATTGCAAGAACAAAAGCAAGAGGTCAGAGGAAGGTTATCTAGCGAGGATCATCCAGGAGAACCAAAGAACAGCCTTTTCTCCATGGCATCCAATATTGTCTCTCCAGAGGAGAACAATAGTCACCCAACTGAAGGTTGATCTCGTTCAACTCAACTGAAAAGACATCGTGAAGATCGCTTAAAGGGGTCAAGCACTTCCAATGTGATCTACCAAATGCCTCCTTGCTTGGGTGGCCCCAGGGGCCACGTAGGACAGACAAGGAGGAAACCTCCACCAAATTGCAAGAACAAAAGCGAACGGTCAGAGGAGGAGGAGACCCAAACAATTGCAACCGCATCTGGCAAGTGTTTTTAGAGTTGGATATAAAAGACAAAATGGTTTAAACAGAAATGTACTTGTCAGATTTGCAAATCTTAGTGATAAACTGGAGGTGATAGCGAAAATAAGAGAGATGGGTGAAGCTCCAAAATTTGAGGAGAAAATTATTCAAGTCTTTCCGGATATATCAAGAGATGAAAGAGCGTGGAGATCTTTTTTGAAGCCAATTACAAAGGTTTTGAGAGACAATGGAATTAAATATAATTGGAGGCCACCACAACAGTTGAAATTCTTTTATAAAGGGAAAATGCAAAATGAGGGGAGGGCTGGGCAAGACAAGGCAGCCAAAGCTGAAAACTTACAAAGCAGCCTTCGACACACCCCAAGCAACGTCCCCAAAGCCACACACAACAGACACTGTAAATGCCACCCACAGAACAGAACAACACTCTCTGCTAGGGAGAAGGTCCCCAAGGATGGGCCCAAGCATGGATCCGAAAGCTCGGAAGACTCAACTTGGAGTCCCAGTGTCTGTCTCAGAATGAATCCTGTAGCACCCAACCTTCTTCCAGTGTGAGGGACTGTCCCCATAATGCCAGCCTTGGAGGGTATCATTAGCAGGGACCCCAACCTATGATATTGCAAAAGAACTGATCAAAAGAGGATGGTCATCAGAGAGGGGGAATCAAATACTCCATCGACTCCCCACTAGGGTGCCTCCAAAGAGTCATGGACATCATCAACCTTGAGTTCATGGCTTTCTTCCATTGTGCAGGACAAATACTGTGTATCAATAAATCAAAGGAACCCCCAAGGGACCCTGGCTTCCAGGACTCATAGCTGAGACCGCAATGCGATGCTGGAACCTATAGTACTCCCACGCATGCAACCCAACATGTGGATCCAGTACATGGACAACACCTTTGTCATATTAAAAAGGCACCAACTAAAGAACATGGAGCTCTCACCAACAATGCCAACCTCTCCTTCAAAGGAATAAAATTCACCAGAGATGAAGAGACACACTCTTTCTCCAGCCGTCCTGGATATATCAACAGAGGCAGCAATGGCAGAGCTGTCTATATATGGGTGGTCATTAGAGGGTGTTTCTCTCATCGTGTATCTCATTTCCCTCCTTGTGCCTGTAGCTGAGTGGTAAGGAGTTAATCTACTATGTGCACGTTTGCATATATGTACTATAAGCCACTATTAATTGTGTAAAGGCTGTGTGTGCTGTGTGCTCTGTTCTGCTCCTGGGTTTATCTCATAATAATAGTGATGCTGCCAAAACTCTGACAGAATCCAGTACATAGATGACACCTTTGTCATATTGAAAAGGGACCGACTAAAGAACAATGAAAAAGCAACAGGCGACATAACTCCCACTAAGATTCTGACTTTAAAAGGTTGTCTTTCCTGTTGCAAAAGGTCACATACAAGATTACGTAAACACTCTCCACCTTGATGTCACGACACTCTTCACATCCATAGATCCAGAATCAGCAAAAGGAATCCATGCGCCTTCAGATTGAAATATCTACAATGGTGGATTTGATGAAGCTTTGATTGACCATCTATGTTTACTTCGAGGGGGAAATGTTATGGATAAATCCAAGGGACCCCTGTGGGATCACAACTGCCAGCAGTCATAGCAGAGACCCTTGGGCTTCACCCGTGGAAGCTCTATACTCCCAGGCCTACAACCCCAAGTATGGATCTGGTGCCTGGATGGCCCCTTTGTCAAAATAAAGGAGGAACTACTAGAGGAGGCGCATGGAGCCATCAACAATGTCAATCCATTTTAGTCTTTGCTTGGTGATCGGCCCTCGAGGAAGGACAGAGGAAGAGAAAGGAGAGAGGATCAGAACTTGAACTTTAACTGAAAGTCAGAGACGTGGCTTCTCATGAGCTGCACAGCAGGGGGTCTAGACTGTTGGCAGCACCCTTTCAACCTCATGAAGTAGCCCTTGTTGCTTCTCCGAGCCTCTGCACCAGAGACATTGTACCCTGTGTGGCCAAACGCATGGATGGGCCAGTGAAATAATTCTGTTCCTCTCTCCTATGCTACATGGGAATGGCCTGCCCAAGCTGGCAGGCACAGGGGGCCTACTGCAAATCCCATCAGTCAAGGAATTTTGGCCGGTGGGGAAGGGTCCATGAGAAGAGGCTTCGTCTGCCATGGCTCCTGTCCTTTAGAACATCTGCCCCCCCTTAGAGGTGCCACGGGACACACCTGCCCCCCAGGGCTCCTTAAGAGACGCAAGAGTTGAGTCTGCCAAAATGGCTTGGCAACCCAACAGGGTAGCTTCGTACAAGGGGTGGTTGAAAAGCTAATCCCATCCCCTCACCCCCTGGGGGTCCAGCTCTCTCCTTCACCGTCTTCTCTTGGTGATTTTATCTGTTTTGTCATTTGACATTTGATGATTTTGATGTATTTTGATGCTGCAGAGATGTTGCTCAGGAGGCGGGTGACAAATTTTCATAATAAATGTTAAAAAATAAATGAGTTTCTTGCCATCCGAGGTGACCACATGAGACATTTGGTTTGCTTTATGGCTGGACAAACATTTTGAAAACGTTTTTCTGGATTGCATTGTTTCAACGTTTTTCTGGATTACATTGTTTTGCAGAATTGAAGTTGTTTCTCCGACTGAGGATTCATCTAATGACCTGGAATCTGTTTCCTGGGAATACTTGCCCTCTTCTGCTGTGACCATGAACTTCCTCAAGATCACCGTCTACATAGAAGCCAGACTTTCTTACACTCAATTCAAGAGGCTGGACTCGGCTGTGAATTCTCTAAACCAGGGGTCCCCAACCCCCGGGCCGCGGACCGGTGCCGGTCCGTGGCTGGATAGGAGCCGGGCCGCAGGGCCGGAGAGGAGGAGGAGGGAGGAGGGGGCAGCCGACGGTGGGACTCCTGCGCGCCGCAGCAAAACAGCCCGCGGATTCCCTTCCTCCCTGCCCCCCCAGAGCTTCCCCAACCGGCATGCCACCCACTCGTCTTTTTCCAGGAGCTGCGGAGGTTCCTCCCCCCCACCCCACCCCACGGAGCCTTCTCAGCTCCTGGAAGGAGCCTGACCGAGCGCACGAGGGACCAAGCGCGGCAGCGGCCGCCCAGGCGGGGCAGGCTAAGGCTAGTGAGCGAGTCGAGCCGAGCTGAGGAGACTCCGCGGTGGGGGGGGGGGGACGACAGACCGACAGAGAGAGGCATAGACACAGAGAGAGACAGGGTGGGAGGGAATCAGAGAGAGTCACACACACACACACGCGCGCGCGCGCGGAGGGAAGGAGGGAGAGAAGGATAGACAGAGGCACAGACTGAATGATTAAGTGCCTGAATGCGAGACAGACAGACAGACACACACACACACACACAGAGTGACAGAGATGGGCGGACGGAGAGAGAGACAGAAAGAAAAAGAATGAAAGAGAAAGAAAGAAAAAGAAAGTGGGAGAGAGAGAGAAAGTAAGAGAGAGAGAAAGAAAGACAAACAGAAAAACAGAAAAAGAGACAAAGGAAGAAAGAGAGAAAGAAAGAGGGAAAGAAAGAAAAAGAGACAGAAAGAGAAAGAAAGAGAGGGAGAGAGAAAGAGGGAAAGAGAAAGAGAGAAAGAGAAAGAAATAAAGAGAGAGAGAAAGAGGGAAAGAAAGAAAAAATGAGAGAGAGAAAGAGAGAAAGAGGGAGAGAAAGAGAAAGAAAGAGGGAAGGAAAGAGAGAGAGAGAGAGAGAAAGGGAAAGCGAAAGAGAGAAAGAGAAAGAAATAAAGAGAGAAAGAGGGAAAGAAAGAAAAAATGAGAGAGAAAGAAAGAGAGAGAAAGAGGGAGAGAAAGAGAAAGGAAGAAAGAGAGAAAGAGAAAGAAATAAAGAGAGAGAAAGAGAAAGAAAGAGGGAAGGAAAGAGAGAGAGAGAGAGAACTTATGACCACAATTGAGCCCAAAAGTTTGGTTGCTAACCAAGACCATTGTTAAGTGAGTTTCACATTTTCCAAATTGGCCACGCCCACCCAGTCACATGACTGCTGAGCCACTCAGCCGGTCCGCAGAGTTTTTTTTAAAATGAAACCGGTCCCTGGTGCAAAAAAGGTTGGGGACCCCTGCACTAGATGACCTCCAAGGTCCCTCCCAGCTCTGCTATTCTGTCATTATCCATTCTGAATAAACCAGGTTAACAACTTGGCCGGCTGGGGAATTCTGGGAGGTGAAATTGTTATAAAATAAATGAAATAAACGCCTCGGGTGAGAATTCATCAAAGGACAAAAACCACCACCAGACAAATGGCCACACCTGGGTTTTGGCCATGGAAAATTAGTGAATTTAAAAAAGGGCACAAAATCAGCCTCTACAGGTGGCCCTTGACCTATGACCCCCCCCATTAAGCCCAAAATTTCCGTTGCTGAATGAGACCGTTGTTAAGTGAGTTTTGCCTCAGTTTACCAACTTTCTTGCCACCGTTGTTAAGTGAATCCCTGCAGTTGCTCCTTTAGTCACATGGTTGTTAAGTGAATCTGGCTTCCCCCTTGACTTTGCTCATCGGAAGGTCGCGAAAGGGGATCACGTGAGTCTGGGACACTGTGACCGTCATAAATACGAGTCAAGGGTCTGAGTTTTGATCACATGACCATGGGGATTCTGAAACAGTCGTAAGTGTCAGCTTGCAAACCATCCCCATAACGATTATCCAGCTGCCCTAGAGAAGCGAGAATTCCAAACATTCCTGTGGTCAGGAGTGCAATCTCTCAAGATGACCTGTGAAATGCGTATGCATAGATTTAATTTCAATGCTAATGGGGTAACGTGATTTATGACCAGGCGGATGGGAGGAGGCATAGGGGGGTAAAGTTCAGGCTCCACCGGTGGCTCAGCCAAGATGTTAATCCTAATAAATGGGTGTTTTTTGAACTTTGTCTCGAGGCCCGTGAATTAATTGGGGTTTTCTCTTGGGAGCTTCACAATAAGTATGGAAAAGGGTCATGAATCACGTTTTCAGTGCCCTTGTAACTTTGAATGGTCACAAAACCAATCATTGTTAAGTCCATGTACTTCTTGGTGGGTTTCTTTGCAGAGTCAGGATGGCCTTCAGCCTACCAAGGAGGCAGCCGCTCGGAGAAGACCTTCCCAGGAAGCAGCTGCTCCATAAAGACGCCTCCTCCAGGGAAATTGGATGTGAATTAGCCAAGACCCCCTGCTTAAACACAAGAGAGCAAGATTTCACCCCCTCCCCAAATCCCTTTGCGTCTTCTATAACACAATAACAGAGCTGGAAGGGGCCCGGGAGGTCTTCTAGTCCAACCCCCTGCTCAGGTAGGAAACTCTACCGCTTCAGACCAATGGCTGTCCAGTCTCTTCTTAAATCTCCCACTGTTGGAGCATCCAAAACTTCTGGAGACAACTTCTGTTCCACAGTGAGAACAATTAGCCAGTGGAACAACTTGCCTCCAGAAGTTGTGGATCCTTCAACGCTGGAAGTCTTCAAGAAGAAACTGGACATCCATTGGTCTGAGACGGTATGGGTTTTCCTACCTGAGCAGGGGGTTGGACTAGAAGACCTCTGAGACCCCTTCCAGCTCTTCTGTTATTCTGTTATCTGGTCTTTCCCCAGGTGAAAGCTTCCCGCCTGGGAGATTCCTGTATTATCGGCAGAGAACAATAAAGTAGCTGGTTTGACCTCTGGGGCTGTTTGTGCCTTAGGTCAGCGCTCTGGAAGAAATTCAAGAGATGCCAACCCAGGTTTGAGAGGTTGTCAAATTTCTCTTAAGTCTGTGCCAACTGGGAAGATGCCAACTTGTCTAGACAGTCGCCACATCCTTGGCAAAAGGAGGAGGGAAAAGATGAAGATTCACTGGCAAAAGGGCAATGCGGTGGCGTTTGCTTCAAATCCTGCTCTTCCTTGGGAGCACGAGCACCTGCAGGAGGCTGACAGGAAGCCAGGTCCTGCGTTGCCCTTGGCTGGAAGTCTCAAAGGACACGGAGGGGGGGGGGGGGAAAGCATTGAAGGGGAGCCTCCATCTTCCCATATCATGCATTTTACGGGCCTTGATTAACTTTTAATGTCATTTAAGTAGGTCAGTGCAAGGGCCGGAGAAAAGCAAGGGAATGCCCTTCACACACACACACACACACACACAAGCACAACCTTTGTCCCTGGTTGAAGCTGCCTTGTGCAGTTGCCTCCTTCTGCTAAGCCAGGGGTCTGCAAAGTCGGCTCTTTTAAGACTGGTGGACTTCAACTCCCAGAATTCAACTCCTGAGAGTTGAAGTCCACCAGTCTTAAAAGAGCCGACTTTGCAGACCCCTGTGCTAAGCTATGAGAAACTTTCTCCCTGCCCGAGGGGGCTCCTTGCTCCAGAAATCCCTTATTTGGAAAAACGTTCACGCCATGCAAACGTTCAGAGTGTTGGAAGAATTTACTTGGTCCAATTGTCTCAGCCGGATCACAAATAAACGCAAATACAAATGCAGACTTCTACTCCTGTTAGAGTCTTATTCCTTCAGCCACGTTACCATGGTGGGAGGTAGAAGCTCTGAGTGTCCACGCAAAGCAGCAGAGCCCTCCCCCTCCTCTTCATCTTCTTCATCTTCTTCCTTGGAGAGGGCTTGATAGATGCCAAATCCAGTTTGAACATCTGGCTGACTGTGCAACAAACAATAAACAATAATAACAATAGTACAATACAATACAATATACAATAGCAGAGTTGGAAGGGACCTTGTAGGTCTTCTAGTCCAACCCCCTGCGTGGGCAGGAAGCCCTATACCATTTCAGACAAATGGCTATCTAACATCTTCTTAAAGACTTCCAGGGTTGGGGCATTCACAACTTCTGGAGACAAGCTGTTCCAGAGGTTAATTGTTCTAACTGTCAGGAAATTTCTCCTTAACAATATCCACAAGGTTGACTTCCGTCCCTCTGAGGTGGGTAACATGAAGACCCAGATTGTTCTTATCCTTTAGTAAGACTAAAGGATTGATGTATAGTAAGAGTCCATCCTGGATCGCGACTCTTGAAGCAACCATGTACCCAACTTTATATCATTTGGATAAACTTGTGACTTATAGGGAACTGCTGGATGGCGGAGGTAATCTTAGGTCCAAAACAAATTTAAAATCACGGGGAATTAATTTGGACTGGTGGGCATATACACAAATACAGTCAAGATACCAGAAAGACAAAGCGACATGGGGAATCTTCACTTCCCCACAAGAATTCGATAAGGCCCTTTTGGAAACCAATAAAAAATGTATTTCTAAAGTATACAACCTCTTGCTGACATGAAATATAGGTGACAAAAATAATCAAAGACTCGATGATAGCCTGGGGGAGAAATTTCGGGTATTCATTGGATCTTGAAAAGTGGCAACAACTATGGAATAAAACAGCAAAATTAACGATGGCCGTGCCTTTTAAAGAAAATATGTATAAGATGCTCTACAGATGGAATATACCACCAGCAAGAATCGCGAAGAGGTTCCCTGGAACGCCCGAAGAATGCTGGAAATGCGAGTCAGCCAGAAGCACATTCTATCATTAGTGGTGGACATGTCCACAAGCCCTAAGATATTGGAGTAGGATAAAAGATTGGCTTACGTAGATTACAGGAATCACCTTTCAATTAAAACCAGAGGCTTATTTATTGGGGAGAAACCCCGGAGGCATAAGGAAGATAGACTGCTATCTTTTCACACACATGACCACTGCAGCCAGAATAGCATATGCACCGTTTTGGAAAGGGAAAGAACTACCATCAGACCAACGAATTATCAACAAAATCCTCTGGTGTGCTGAATGCGGCAGACTAACATATATTCTCAAAGACAGACAGGAAGCAATATTCTACCAAAGTTGGGAAAGATGGTATGACTGGATGGAGGTAAAGAGACTACGGGATGAGAGATAGGGAAGGATATACAATGTAGATATATAGATAGTAAATAAAATGAATGTATGGAGCAGTGGTAGTTATGGGGAATTGATAAATGTAAGATATAGACAAATAGAAATTGCTGGAATATCTAGGAATGTAGTAAGATGGTATACGATGTTACTTGGTAACTGTGTACATACTGTGTACATATAGGGGGTGGCTTACTCCCAGTTGTATCTGTGTAGTTTTGCTTTGTCTTGTCAATGCGTTATTTATGTTCTTTTTTCTGTTACTAATTTACAATAAAATTATATATATATTTTAAAAAGGCCCAGATTGTTGAGGGCCAGAGGCTGACTCTGTAAAACCGCTTAGAGTGGGCTGTAAAGCACAGTGAAGTGGTATATAAGTCTAAGGGCTATTGCTACTGTTTTTCCTTCCTTCCTTCCTTCCTTCCTTCCTTCCTTCCTTCCTTCCTTCCTTCCTTCCTTCTTTCCTTCCTGTTTGATCCTGACCACCTCGCGTGGCTCAGCTTTCTGAGGTCAGTAAAATGAGGACCCAGATTGTTGGGGGCCAGAGGCTGATTCTGTAAAACCGCTTAGGGAGGGCTGTGAAGCCTTGTGAAGGGGTATATAAGAGTCTAAGGGCTATTGCCATTACTCATACGGTGAAAATCCCCAGGAGAAGAAACTAACACCTCTTCTATCAGTCACTTGGAAACTTATGTTCACCCATGTAAAGAAAAAGCTTTGAACTTTCGGAAGCAACTGTGGGGAAACCCAGGGGAACATGATCAAAGGGCCTCCTGGATCAAAGATATTCAAAAACAAGCAACAAGAAACACAATGGAGACTATTGTAATAACAACTGATATGGCTGCAAAACAAGCAAAGAAGGTCAAGAACTGGAGCGCACCTGGCCTGGGCGAACTGCATGGATCCTGGCTAAAACACCTGACCAGCCTCCATCATCCGCTGGCCACTCCATTTGATGAAAGACTTCAAAGGGCAACAAGCGAAGGACGGTTAACATACTGATCATATGTATCAACCATCAATACAATACAATACAATAGCAGAGTTGGAAGGGACCTTGTAGGTCTTCTAGTCCAACCCCCTGCGTGGGCAGGAACCTTATACCATTTCAGACAAATGGCTATCTAACATCTTCTTAAAGACTTCCAGGGTTGGGAAGCGTCAGTCAATGAAATCAGCGCCAGTCAATGAAATTTCTGAAACATTTTTAACTGTTCAGTTGACTGACTTTCATGAATAAAAGAGAACAACAACAACAACAACAACAACAACAACACAATAACAAAAGAAATGGTGCAAAGGCAGTCAGGAAAAGTGAAGAACCGGAGTGCACCTGGACCACATGAGTTACATGGCTTCTGGTTAAAGGCACTTACAAGTGTGCACAAAAGATTGGCAGCCCAAATGAACCAGAAAATGATGAATGGATGACAACTGGGAGGACATTTTTGATCCAAAAAGATAAAAGGAAAGGAAAGGACCCTGGAAACTATAGGCCAATCACCTGTTTGCCAACAACATCCAAGCTCCTTACTGGTATCATTGCAAACCAAGTTTATGGATACTTGGAAAGAAATAACTTGCTTCCTGTGGAACAGAAAGGATGCTGCAAAAATTCAAGAGGAACAAAGGACCAACTGCTGATTGACAAGCTAATCCTAAAGAATTCAAAGAAAAGACAAACCAACCTGTTCATGGCTTGGATAGACTATAAGAAAGCGTTTGATTCAGTTCCCCATAGCTGGATCAAGAAATGCCTGGAAATTTTTGGCATCAGCAGCAACATACAAAAAATCATGGAAACTTCAATGAATCTCTGGAAAACAAAACTTATGGCTAATGAAGAAGAACTGGGTGAAGTTGAAATTAAACAAGGCATTTTCTAGGGTGATTCCCTTTCACCCCTTCTTTTTATACTCTCAATGCTACCACTGACAATCATTTTGAAGAAGATGAACTGTGGATACGAACTTGCAAAGAAAGGACTGAAAACTTCGCACTTGATGTACATGGATGATTTGAAGCTGTTTGGTAAAGCAAAAGCTGAACGGAATTTATTAATTGAAAGCACAAAAGAATTTAGCCAAGACATTGGCATGCAGTTTGGAATTGACAAATGTGCAACAATGGCAATCAAAGCAGGCATAGAAGAAGATGGAATAGAACTTGAGAATGAAGAAAAGCTAAAGGCAGTGAAACCAGAAGGTTACAAGTACTTGGGGATTTTTAGAGGCTTCTGACTTAATGCATAATAAAGTCAAGGAATCAACTTCAGCCAAGTACATTAGAAGAATTCACAAGATATTAAAGTCCAAATTGAGTGGAGGAAACATCATAAAAGCCATAAATACCTGGGCTATACCTGTGATTCGATACTCTGCAGGAATAATTGACTGGACCCAGATGGAGTTGGACAATTTGGATAGAAAAACGAGGAAGCTTATGACAATGAATCATGCTTTGCACCCTAAGTGATGTTGACCGATTATATCTACCAAGAGCAGAAGGTGGTCGAGGACTCGTACAAGTAAAGCAGACTGTGGAAGAAGAAAGACACAGCTTGAATGATTACATCCAGAAAAGTGAAGAACCAATGATTAAGGAAGTAAATAAAGGAGACCTTTTAAAGACAACTAAGTCAAAAGCTGAATATAAGAAAGAAGTAATTGAGAAACAAGCTGAAAATTGGAAAGCAAAGCTATGCATGGCCAATACTTGAAAAGTATTGTAGGCAAAATGGACCAAAAACTAACTTGGAACTGGTTAAGATCAGGAGTACTGAAAAAAGAAACAGAAGGCTTTATTTTGGCAGCTCAAGAACAAGCCTTAGCCACAAACTGCATGAAGGCAAAAATTCAGCATGTTACCACCAACAGCAAATGTCGCCTCTGTAGTGAGAAAGATGAGACAGTCGACCACCTGATCAGTGGATGCACTACCTACAACGCCATGACCGTGTTGCTAAGATCATTCACTGGAAATTGTGCCAGAAGTTTGGATTTGAGTATAGCAAAAACTACTGGGAACATCAGGTTGAGAAAGTTTTAGAGAATGAGAAAGTCAAGATTTTGTGGGACTTCAGAATTCAGACTGACAGGCGCTTGGCCTACAACACACCTGATATAACAATAATTGAAAAGAAAAAAAGTATGGTTTGTTGACATTGCAATACCTGGTGATGCACGAATTGAAAATAAGCAGCATAAAAAACCACAAAGTACCGGGACTTGCAAATTGAAGTTGAGCGACTGTGGAAAAAGAAATCATGTGTTGTCCAGATTGTAATTGGAGCCCTTGGAGCAAGACCCATAGGGCTACCTCGCTATTTAGAAATTCTAAATTTACCAGACTTGAACATTCTGATCCTACAAAAAACCTCCCTACTTGGAACAGCTTCTATCCTCTGACGTTACCTTAACAGTTCCTAGGACCTTGGTTAGGACTCAAGCTGTTGAGCTACCAACCAGCCCCAAAGGCTGTGAATCTTCCCAAAGATTAACCAATAATAATAAAGGCAAGCAAGGGTAGTACCAATAGTAAGAGGTGCGTTGGGTGCAGTCCAAAAACAACTGGAGTGCCACTTGAACACCATGATCGGCATTGACAAATTCTCCATCAGTCAATTGCAGAAGGTGGCTTTTCTTGGAGTTGCTTCCATCCTGGGATGATACCTGTAACACCACCAAACATCCAGATTTGTCTCTCCCAGGTCATTAGTAAGGATTCGATAGGTAGCCCAAAATGCCAACCCAGACTGAACATCTGGCTGAGTGTGCGATGATTAATAACATGGCACCAATAGAAGGAGGAGCAAAGAAGATAAGGAGGAGACATGATAAGAGTGCAGCCACACCACAAGGGCTAACAGGCCTTAGGCAGCAGTGGGAGCAATGAGAGGTTCAGCAGAGGGATGGCAGGAGGGAAAATGGTACCTTTATGTCCAACTGAAGAGTCGTCTTGAAGGGAGGAGCTGAAACCGTTCCAGATGTGATGGGGTGTTGCAGCATGGCCCCCATAAGCTCCTGTCTACGGAACAAAGACCAAGAAAAGTTTCCGTTTCTCCAAAGACCAAGAAAAATTTCCGTTTCTCCAAAGACCAAGAAAAGTTTCCGTTTCTCCAAAGACCAAGAAAAGTTTCCGTTTCCCCAAAGACCAAGATAACTTTCCCTTTCTCCAACACCCAAGGGCACGTGTTATGCACCCAAAGCTACGTAGGTATTAGGATGTGACCATATTAGGTATTAGGGTGTGATTATATTAAGTAACAATGCATATTATTGGACGATGTATTTACTTCCTTGTATTAGCCTATATTAGCCTAATAAAAGAGGTTGCAGGGCGGTGCTCAGGGCTTCTAAGGTTCCACGCTGATCACAGAGCTTGCTCTGCCTTCGATCTCATGCTTAATCCAATCTGTGTTGTTGCCTTCTTCCTTGGAGCCCGCCCGGCCTATGGCTGAGCGCACCCCGGTCCAGGGGCCCCGCAGACCTGCACACTCACCGCGATATCTGGTGACCACGACGTGGACCTTGTCTAAGATCACGTTGCCTTGACTCCCACCTTACACACCTCGGCGAAGGCTTTTCCGTAAGTATGGGCTCCTCACTTTCTCGAGTTTCGTCAGTTCACAGGGACGAACTCCTCTCTTTAGTCAAGAAGGCTAATTCTCTGCAAAAAGTTAACGGCACTACTGTTTATCCTCTCTCTAAGAAAGACCTTTCCGCCTTTCTCAAATATGCTTCTTTACACTGTCCTGCCTATCCTCTTGAAGGTTCTCTTCGCCTTTCCACTTGGCAGCGCTTGGGCAAATATCTCCACCAACACCCTCGCGCTCCTCCCCGAATCCTCTCCACGTGGCGCGCTGTTATGACCGCCCTCAACACTCTTTTTCCTCCTTCTACTTCTCCATCGGACCCTTCCGAGGAAAAATCCCTTTCTCCTATCACTGCTGAACCCCCTCTTCAAGAACCTTCCGAGGCTCACATTCCTTTTCCACCTCCATATGCTCCCCCTCCTCCTGTCCCCTCTCCTCCACCTCCTCCTCTTCCTCCCCCTCCTCCGCCTGAGCCCTTCGACGCTTTGCCCCCACTTTTGAATTCCTTTCAGCACGCCCTTGCTTCTGGTCGTGTTTCTGCTGAGGAACTTTCTTGCTTTCCTATGGTCCTTCACCAACCTGCGGGCGCTGCCGGCCCCCTTCCTCACTACGTCCCCATTGATTGGGACATATTGAAAGAAATAAAATCTGCTACTGTCAAATATGGTCTTTCTTCCCCTTATGTTCGCACTCTTCTTGAAAATGTATCCGCTCAACATAACATTTTGTTTTCTGAATGGCGTTCTATTGCTGGCATGCTCTTGTCTTCTGCGCCTCTTTCCACCTGGATGAATGACTATCGCTTTTCTGTGACTGCCGCTGCTGCTCGCGGTTTGCCTCCTTTGGTCACCCTCGACCATCTTTTGTGTCAAGGCACTATCCAAACCCCCCTTCAAGAAATCACCATGGGGGGGCGGTGGTTATGATATCATGCGCAATGCTGCCTTAAATGCCTTTCGCCGTGTTTCTGATCCTACCAAACCTACTCAAGCTTTTTCTTCTATTCTCCAAGGGGCTACGGAACCCTATTCCGCCTTTATCGATCGCCTCTCTGAGGCCATCAATAAACAAATTGACAACCCTGATGCTCAAGCTGAACTTCTTGCTAATCTTTCTGTTTCCAATGCTAATGCTGAATGTCAAGCCATTCTTCGTCCTCTCCAATCTGTCCCTCATACTACCCTTGCTGACTATCTTCGCGCTTGCCAAGCGGTTGGTTCCGCCACCCACTCGGCTCACGCTCTTGCCGCTGTGCTTGCTACTCATTTGCAGCCCTCCCATCTCTCTCCTACTGAAACTGATTCTCTTTTCGTTGCCTCTCGTCCCTCTGGCAACTGTTTCAATTGCGGCAAACCTGGACATTTTAAAAACCAATGTCGCCAACCTGGCAGAGGCGGCCGCCCGCGCGGACTTTCCCGCGGCCCCGCGCCTCCCGCCAAACCTAAGACTGTTTGTCCCCGCTGCCGCAAAGGTTTTCACTGGGCCAGTACTTAACTTTCCACCTTCACTGGCGATCCTTTCCACTCCAGCACTACCCACCGCATTTTTGACACAAACACCCACCAAAAGTACACTGTTGATCTTGGAATGGATTCACTTGCCCCATACACCTCGCAATACCATCACCACAAAGGCACAGCAGATGGCGCAACTCATTGACAAAGGCCGTAAACGTGCCCGCCATCTCATGGCCATAGAACCAGTTGTCATATACATTCCATTTAGATTATCACTTTGGGAACCACTTTTCCAACAGTCAGATGATTTACAATTTGCACTGGAAGGCTGGGTAGGAACCATTTCATGCCACCTTCCCGCGGACCCTAGGCTCCAATTGATCCGCTCATTGCCAATTTCTTTACAAACACCTATCGTTACTTCCCCAATTCCACAAGCCCTGACCGTCTTTACTGATGGCTCTAAAACACATGGCGCCTGCGTATGGCAGGTAGACAACACATGGCATAAACAACTAACATCGCCACAAACCTCTGCGCAACAAGCAGAATTGGCCGCCTTTATTCTGGCCTTACAAAAATTCCCATCTCAACCAATCAATGTCATCACGGACAGCCTGTATGTTTCACAACTTCTTTTACACATTTTTGCTGCATACATATCACCATCCACACCGCAACATATTATGCGGTTGTTTTTGCACTTGCAAACCTTATTACATGATAGACAACATCCTTTGTTTGTGGCACACATACATAGTCATCAGAATTTACCTGGTATAATTTCAGAAGGCAATCAACAAGCAGATGCCGCCTGCAGCATTATGCCAGTTACCATTAAAACACCTATGCCCTCTCCCTTAACTGCGGGAGAGAGTCATACCTTTTTTCATCAAAACAAAAAGGCATTAATGAAACAATTTGGAATTACTATGGCAGAGGCCACGGCCACAGTACAACAATGCCCGACCTGCAGCCTCCAGGCCAATAGCTTACCCCAAGGGGTGAACCCTAGAGGCCTGGAAGCTTGCGATACGTGGCAAATGGACGTTACACAATACGCTCCCTTTGCACCCTGGAAGTTTTTACATGAGTCTGTTGACACATTTTCAGGATTTATTATGGCCACGCCCCAAAAGGGTGAAACTACCAAACATGTTATTAATCATTGTATTCGTTCTTTTACAACGCTGGGATGCCCAAAAACCTTAAAGACAGACAATGGCCCGGCGTATACTAGCTCCCCCTTCGCGGAGTTTTGTCATCGTTGGTCCATTGTCCACAAATTCGGAATTCCATTCAACAGCCAAGGGCAGGCTATTGTAGAACGGGCTAACCAAACATTGAAGAATGCCTTAAATCGATTCACAGGGTCAAAAGGACTTAGTCCCCCTAGCCTCCCGGCGTTGCAAAATGTTTTAAACACATGTCTTTATACCTTGAATTTTCTCAACCTCTCTGGCACTCCTGCCTTTTCTGCTGCATCCCGCCATTTTTCCAAACCTTCTGTTCCCACCTCCCGACCCCTTGTTTACTATAGACAATTGCCGGATCCAGCTTGGAAAGGACCAGCGGAGTTGATAACTTGGGGAAAAGGCTATGCCGCAGTACAATTGGACAATCGAGTCCTTTGGGTGCCAGCTCGCCATGTTTGGCCTTACCACGTGCCAGCTAAGCCTCCTGGTGGTCATCCTTCTTCCGCCTTTAATCAACCCCCAGCCGACGGTGTCACAGCCACAGCACCACACACCTGATGGACTGCCAACACCACCCGTAGCAACACCATGACGGGGTATGTTACCAACACACAACTCCCTCATTAGAACACACCAAACACGCTACACCGCCATTGAGGGCTTTCCATACTCCCGCACGATGTTTTGCTTCCAGAGATCTCCAATCAAAAAGAAAGGTACGGCTTCCGGTTCCGGCTCCAGCGGCGACGGGCGAGCCTAGCGCTCGCTCGCCGTTTTGTTGCTTTTTCTGCCCCCCCACGGGGGCGAGACGCCCCTTTTTTGGGGGTCTCCCGTAAAGCTGGCTTGCCTGAGACGCTCCCCCCCACGGCGGTGGGGGAAGTGACCCTTGTCTTTGGCTTAGGTGAAGGAGAACATGCTGCGGGGGGTTCTCCCTTCGTCAAAGGAAGACGGCGCCATTCACATCCATGTAGAGGGCTAAACGTCGATGTCGGAAGGCTTTCCGAGGCTTCAGCTGCAAGGGGAGAGTGAGTGTTCAAAAACTTGTTTTTCTTACTGTCAGCCGGGCTGAAAGGACTGGGAGGGGGGTGTTTGTTTTTTTAAAAAAACCCCTCGGACTTAAGCAGCACTTGGAAATGGTTCCTCGCGGCGAGGAGCGGAAATCTTTAATCCTGACTGTTTGCGTTAAGGGAAAGTGGATTGCGGCTTGCTTGCAACAATGTTTCTAGGTCTGGCTGACACAATTTCTCTCACTACTTTCTCCTGCGGGCTCTGAGCTGGGCGGTGGAAAATGGCCTCTCTTTGTTCCTGATTGACTATTTTGTTTATGGAAAAATTTCAGCGTCTCTTTGCAATCTGGACTATCTCTGGCTTTTAATGAAGAATTTTTTTCTTTTGGATTTGTGATTTCTTTTCTGGAGTACCTTCGCTATCACACTTATTGAGTTGGAAAATTGTTTCTCTCTTGGTTCCTGAATTTTACAACGTTACAACCTTGATCAGAACTTTTGGCTCCCGGTCAGCCTCACCAACCCCACCCTGAAAACGCCATTTTAGTGGCATTGACTTTTACAGTTAGTCATGGCTCAGGAAACAGCACTGACAAGTTTAGAACAAAGGATGGCTTCTCTTGAAACTGTTATACAAACTTTGGTACAAGAAATTCAGGCCCAGAGGGCAGAAAACTTCAACTTCAAGAAGGAGTTATTGGACACACAGAAGCAAGTGCTGGAAAATACACAGAAGAATGAAGAATTGGAAGGGGGGTTGGCGGGGGTTAAGGGAGAGATTAAAAATGTTACTAAAGAGGTTGGGGAAACAAATGGGCATGTGTCTAGGATTGATATGGAAAGAATGACATATTTTTTGAGATTTCAGAATGTTCCTGAGGAATCTGGTGAATGCCTCCCTGATCTTATGAGCACGATTTTAGCAGACTATTTACAAAAACCTAAGGATGAGATCAGGGGGGACATTGACCTAGCCTATAGAATTAACTCAGCATATGCCAGGATAAATGAAGTGCCTAGAGAGATACATCTGAAATTTGTTAGAAGGTCAACCAGAGAGGAGATCCTGAAACTGCAGAGAGAAAGTCCATTAATCTATCAACAAAAAACGGTTGCTATCTTGAAGCAGATCCCTAGAAAGATTAGAGATGCAAGAAGGAAATTTTCCTTCTTGTCTAAAACATTGTTTGATCATGGGATTTGGTTCAAGTGGGTGACACCCGAAGGGATGCTGGTGTTCTGGGAAGGAGGAAGAGTGAGGATTAAAACAGTTGCTGAGGCGGAAGCCTTTCTTAAAAAACATTCCTCTATCCTGGGGGAAGATCCAGGGGGGACGGAGGGGGCCATGGCCCCGCCTACTGGGGGCCTGGAAGGAGAAAAAGAAGATTCAATTGCCAAGAGACTTAGATCAAAAAAATAACTTTGCCTTGACTTTTCTTTTGAACAACTTTGCATAATATTTGTATTTGGATTTTTTGTAAAGGACTGACAGTATAGAAATGAGAATTTAGATATATGTACACGCTTTCACTTTGTAGTGTGATGAAAAATGTTTTTTTTTTTTAAATTGTATTAATGTATTTTGAGGTCCCGGAAGAGCCGACGACTTCGACGTGAATGCTCTCAAAATTTCTTTGTATCCCTTACCCCATCCTATAGAAAATGTAAAACCAATAAAACTTTTTCAATATAAAAAAAAAAAAAAAAAAAGAAAGGTACCATGTGGCGCTGGTTTTTTAACAACACTTGGCTCCCGGAAGAATCAGGACATTACTTAATAACATCCCAGTACACATCCACTCAGATTACCGTGATAAACCCCACCATTCATGATGCAGGACTGTACCAATGCGAAATTGTAAAAAATGTCGCAGGAATGGCCACTTCTACGCGCCTTGCCCTGCAACTAACTATACAACATAAGCCCCATCGCTTTCGTAACCTCATTCGTAACCAACGCTCTTTGAACGAACATCGCCCACTAACATACACATGGACAATTCGCGACTTTGAGGGCAACATATTAAATCAAACCAGCAACTATACCAATTGGCCATGGTATCCCGTATTGCAGTTTGATTTTGCAGAAATGAGAACGGGAGTTACAAAATTTGCAGATAAAGAACTACAGGCCAACATCTGGGACAAACAGGGCTCTTGCTCCCCGGCACCCGCTGATAACTATCGGATATACTTTTGCCCGGCCCACTCCACAGGGGGCTCACGGGCCTCCTGCGGGTCGGTGGTGGATAAATACTGCAAGACTTGGAGCTGTGTTTCCACCGGACACATCTGGTGGGACCCCCCGACGAAAAACGATTATGTCTCCATCACCCGCCTACATGAACACTTATACTGTCCTAGCCGACCCTGTTGCGGCCAAAGACTAAATCCCATGGCTGTCACTTTTACGGACAAGGGCAAAACATTGCCCAAAAGTCAATGGGTGACAGGGTTTACGTGGGGGGGGGGGAGAGAATGGAGTGGGGATGGGGACGATGGCGGGACCTTTTCTATTCGCTTGACTATTACCGTTCCTACCATTCAGATAGGTCCCAACCAAGCCCAGCCTTCCACATTTCTTTCCCCCTTGGCACACCGCCCCAACCCTTTGATGTCATTAATCAATTCTTCTTATTTTTTGTTCGCCGCAACGCTGAATGATACCTTCAAAACAGAACATTGCTGGCTGTGCCTTTCCAGTGTGCCTCCGTTTTACGAAGCTACTGCCTCCATTGAACCCATTGGGAACTATTCCCAGGACACTAATTGCAGGTGGCAGAACTCCTCCATCACAATTTCATCAATCACAGGTCGGGGATGTTGCTTGGGGAATGTACCATCCAATTATAGCCAATACTGTGTTAATTCATCACATCATTATCATTGTCAACTCTGGCTACCTGATTCACGATCTGGCCTAAATACAGAAGGAAGGGGGGGTTATAACCAGGTTTTTACCACCAACGGGGGAAATATCTCCCAAAGACTTACAGGCCAGTTTTTTTATTCCTGGTAACAACTCCATTTGGGCATGCTCCACGGGCGCTACAGCCTGCGTCCACGGTGACACACTTATTCTTAATAAGGCATTTTGCATTCAAGTACAAATGATTCCCAAAATAACGTACTATCAACAAAATGACTTTCTTAACATGCTTGAACCTCCTGAGTACCCACTACGTCAAAAAAGGGAAGTAGTTACGGCTCTTACGCTCTCCGTGTTACTAGGATTAGGTGTGGCGGGGGCCTCCACTGGGGTGGCGGCCATTGTAACAGGACAACAGCAAATAGCCCACTTAAGCAAAGAAATTGATGAGGACCTGAAAAATATCGAAACCTCAATTACCGCCCTCCAAGAATCCCTTACATCTTTAGCGGAAGTCACCTTGCAGAACAGAAGAGGGTTGGATTTGCTGTTTTTCAGCAAAGGAGGGCTATGTGTAGCCTTAAAAGAAGAGTGTTGTTTTTATACTGATAAAACCGGAATAGTGAAAGATTCTATGGTAGAACTTAGAAAAAGGCTGAAAGACCGAGAGCATGCCAGACAACAACAAATGTCATGGTTTCAAAGTATGTTCAATTTTTCTCCTTGGCTTACAACATTATTATCTGCTATGTTAGGACCAATTATTATTATATTATTGTTATGTACCCTTGGCCCATGTGTTGGAACAAAATTGTTGCGCTTTTTGCAATCACGCTTAAACTCCTTGGGAGATGACCTGACGGAAACGAAGAAACAGGTAATGCTATTAAACTCACATATCAGACCTAATGAAAAAATGCCATTGCTGCACTTCTCGGATTTAGACATCAATTCGGCATCGGATGACGAAGGTATGGACCCAGCGGATTGAGGGCATCCGAAGGGAGGCCCTACATCCAATGGGAGCATGACCGCAGTCATCAGCTCTGAATAACCACAAGGTTTAGGAGCATTTCAAAAAACATAAACAGAGGAGATGTTGCAGCATGGCCCCCATAAGCTCCTGTCTACGGAACAAAGACCAAGAAAAGTTTCCGTTTCTCCAAAGACCAAGAAAAGTTTCCGTTTCTCCAAAGACCAAGAAAAGTTTCCGTTTCCCCAAAGACCAAGATAACTTTCCCTTTCTCCAACACCCAAGGGCACGTGTTATGCACCCAAAGCTACGTAGGTATTAGGATGTGACCATATTAGGTATTAGGGTGTGATTATATTAAGTAACAATGCATATTATTGGACGATGTATTTACTTCCTTGTATTAGCCTGTATTAGCCTAATAAAAGAGGTTGCAGGGCGGTGCTCAGGGCTTCTAAGGTTCCACGCTGACCACAGAGCTTGCTCTGCCTTCGATCTCATGCTTAATCCAATCTGTGTCGTTGCCTTCTTCCTTGGAGCCCACCCGGCCTATGGCTGAGCGCACCCCGGTCCAGGGGCCCCGCAGACCTGCACACTCACCGCGATAATGGGGGGTCTGCAGATGTTTCCTCCGCCCTCTTTCTGACCCACCCAATAGGCAGGCCTTCTATGGAAGGCAGGCTGGTTCCCATTGGTTCTTTCCTGCAGGCTTTTCGTCAAAGAGCGACAAAGCCCCCCGTCCAACATCTCAGGTGCCGCCCCAAAGGAACAGGGGACAACCCGTTCCCCAAAGTCCCCGAAGGCCGGAGAAGAAGCAGCAGGTGGAAACTGACCCAGGAGAGAAGCAACCTGGAATTAAGGAGGGATTTGCATGAGAGTTAAAGTCATCAATGGGACGGCTTTCGTCCAGAAGTGGCCGGTGCTCCATCACGGGAGGTTTTCAGTAAGAGATTGGACCATCTGAAATGGTGCAGGATCCCCTCATTAAACAGGGGGTTGGACTAGAAGACCTCACAGGTCCCTTTCAATTCTGTTTTTCCTTTCCTTTCCTTTCCTTCCTTCCTTCCTTCCTTCCTTCCTTCCTTCCTTCCTTCCTTCCTTTCCTCCTTCTCCCTCTCCTCCTCCTTTATCAATTATTTCCTTTCATTTCCTTCTCCCTTCCTTCCTTCCTTCCTTTCCTCCTTCTCCCTCTCCTCCTCCTTTATCAATTATTTCCTTTCATTTCCTTCCCCTTTCCCTTCCTTCCTTCCTTCCTTCCTTTCTACCTTCCTTCCTTCCATTCCTCCTTCTCCCTCTCCTCCTCCTTTATCAATTATTTTCCTTCCTTCCTTCCTTCCTTCCTTCCTTCCTTTCCTCCTTCTCCCTCTCCTCCTCCTTTATCAATTATTTCCTTTCATTTCCTTCCCCTTTCCCTTCCTTCCTTCCTTCCATTCCTCCTTCTCCCTCTCCTCCTCCTTTATCAAATATTTTCCTTCCTTCCTTCCTTCCTTCCTTCCTTCCTTCCTTCCTTCCTTCCTTCCTTCCTTCCCTCCTTCTCCCTCTCCTGCTATTTTATCAATTATTTCCTTTCCTTCCCTTCCCTCCCTCCCTCCCTCCCTCCCTCCAGGAGAGGCAACCGCTTGTCCTTTTCTATTCTATTATTCTGACATGAGCAGCCACAGAGGAAACCAGAAGCCCCCCTCCTCAGCCAGACGTCCTTTGGGAGCCTGGATGCAGAGGATGCCCCTGCAGGAGAGGGGGCCATGTGTGCGGGGGTGGGGGTGGGGTGGAGGGGGGGGCTGTCGGCAGGCCGCTGAAGTGGCCCATGAATGATGGATGAAGCTGTGCGGCTGAGCTGCCACTCTCCAGCGGAGGCATTAATAACTGCCAGGCTGCTCTGCAGAGGCGCGTCAGGGGAAGCCTTCCTCTCCTTCTCCTCTGCTGAAGAAGAGGCATCGACCGCTTCCCTCCTCGGCACTCGAGGCCCCCAACTCCAGCGCAAGGAGGGGGCCGCCTGGGGAATTTAATCCCTCACAAAAGGACAGAGGAGGCAAAACTTGGTGCAAAACTCAATCCGGGCACTTGGCTTGACAGGCGGGTGGGGAGGAGATGCGGCTTTGAAGCGAAAAGCCAAGTCCCAAAACTTTGGGAAACTTTTCTTCGCTTGTTGGTTTGGCGCTCAAGGGTGTGTGTGTGTGTGTGCGCGCGCTCTCCCCTGGAAGAGGCTGGTGGGCTAAGAGGACCTCATCCCCCTGCTGTCCACCTCTGACTTTTTACATTGTTTTTAAAATGTTAATCTGTTTAGTTTTAATATTCCAATATATTTCAATTGTTTTTCTATTTGATGGCCAGATCCCGAAAGATCTCCTGCAGGGAGAATTAGTGAAGGGAAAGCTCCCCAGAGGGAGACCCCTGCTGCGATAGAAGGATATCTGCAAGAGGGATCTAAAGTCCTTCGGGATGGACATTAACAGCTGGGAAACCTTGACCTCTGACCGTTCAGCTGGGAGGCTAGAGGCGCAGCGTGGCCTTCCCCAATTCGAAGAGACACTCGTTCGGCAGGCTGAGGCCAAGAGGCCGTCCCGGAAGCAGCAAAATCTGGGGGAGGGCTGGGCAGGGGGCAGAATACAATGCAATACAATAGCAGAGTTGGAAGAGACCTTGGAGGTCATCTAGTCCAACCCCCCTGCCTAGGCAGGAAGCCCTATACCATTTTAGACAAATGGCTATCCAACCTCTTCTTAAAGACTTCCAGTGTTGGGGCATTCACAACTTCTGGAGGCAACTTCTGTCCCACTGATTAATTGTTCTCACTGTCAGGAAATTTCTCCTCAGTTCTAAGTTGCTTCTCTCCTTGATTAGTTTCCCCCCTTTGCTTCTTGTTCTGCCCTCGGGTGCTTTGGAGAATAGCTTGACTTCCTCTTCTTTGGGGCAACCCCTGAGACACTGGAAGGCTGCTATCATGTCTCCCCCGGTCCTTCTCTTCATCAAACTAGACCTACCCAGTTCCTGCAACCGTTCTTCATATGTTTTATCCTCCAGTCCCCTCATCCTCTTGGTTGCTCTTCTCTGCACTCTTTCCAGAGTCTCCACGTCTTTTCTACATCATGGCGACCAAAACTGGATGCAAATATTCCAGGTGTGGCTCAGTGCCCTCGGTGTGGAAGGGATCGTCACTCCCGAATTGGCCTTTTTAGCCACACCAGGTGCTGCTTTAGGACCTCTTTCCAGAGCACGATGCCACAGTCTTTTGAGACTGAAGGATGGCAATGATTTTCTATTTGTCTCATAACCTGTGTAGGAAGTCAAAGCCCGCCCCTCTCCTAGAAAAATGAAATACCCTGGGAGATACTGAAAAGAATATTATATTTCCCTGGATAAGAAATGGAGAAACACATTTTTAGGCAGGAAACAGACTCACTTTTAATAGCCCCCCCCCTTGTCAATGGGCCATTAAAGGACTGGGACGGTCTGTTTCTACATAACAAAGGTAGGGTTAACCTACAGAAACTCACCACAAGGCACTGGGGCAAATTATATCAGCCAGCAAGGCAACCAAACTTGGGCTCAAACCACAGCCTAGAGCCATGATGGCGAACCTATGGCAGGCATACCACAGGTGGCACGCGTAGCCATTTATTAGGGCATGCCAGGCGTTGCCCTGCCAGCTCCACTTTGGCCTTCTTTTTTGGCTATTTTCTGCCCTCCGGAGGCTTCAGAGAACCTCCTGAAACCTCTGGAGGGCCCCCGGGGGTGGGTGGGGGGCTGTTTTCGCCCTCCCTCGGCTCCTAGAAAGCCTCTGGAGTCTGGGGAGGGCAAAAAAAGCATGCCAAAAGTGGGGGGAGGACTTGTCACATGCACATGTGCACTGGGGTCACACACATAGCTTCCCCTGCTCTTGGCACGCCCTCCAAAAAGGGTTGGCCATCACTGGCCTAGAGAGTGCCCCCCCCTTGGCCCCACTGGAGTCTGACAACCAATCAGAAGACCAGATCAATTTTATCAGACTATTTACGTAAACCCAAAGAGGAGATCATGGGGGACATTGACCTAGTCTACAGAATAAACTCAGCATATGCCAGGATAAATGAAGTACCCAGAGAGATACATATTAAATTTGTTAGAAGGTCGACAAGGGAGGGAATCTTGAAGGCGCAGAGGGAGGGTCCGTTAATTTACCAACAAAAGGAAGTCGCCATCTTGAAGCAGATCCCAAAAAAGATTAGAGAGATGAGACGGAAATATTCCTTCTTATCTAAAAAATTGTTTAACCACGGGATTTGGTTTAAGTGGGCGATGCCAGAAGGGATGTTGGTGTTTTGGGATGGAGGAAGAGTAAGGATTAAAACAGTTGCTGAGGCGGATGCCTTTCTTAAAAAACATTCCTCTATCCTGGGGGAAGATTCAGGGGGGACGGAGGGGGCCACGGCCCCGCCCGCTGGGGGCCAGGAAGGAGAACAAGAAGACACAATTGCCAAGAGACTTAGATCTAAAAAATGACTTTTATTTTTATTTTTATTAATACAGTATAATTTTTGTCTGGATGTTTGTACACGACTGCCAGCATAGAATTCAGAATTTATATGTAAGCTTTTATTTTCACCTTGTTGTATTATTGAAAAATGTATTACCAATGTCTTGTTAAGAAGCCCGGGAGGGCCAACGTTCCCGACGTGAAAGTTCTCAAAATATCTTTTTAATTCACCTTACCCTACCCTTTTTCGTTAAAAAAATTGTAAAACTCAATAAAACTTTTTCTATAAAAAAAAAAAAGAAGAAGAAGACCAGATCAAGATCAAAGGCCAGAGAGGGCATAGAACCAGGGACTTTCAGCATCTCTGCTTCTCTTTTCTTCTCCACCCAACATCTGGACGCATGGGAGTCCCCCTTTTCTGTCCAGGAGCTCAAGCCACGGGAACCTGTCCACCATTAAACCACCTTTCCAAGCAGCCTCCGTGTTTCCAGTGTCTTTCCCCCCACTTGGAGCTGAACCCAGAAGGACGTTTCTCCCAACGCCTGTCAGCCCGCTCAGCGTCACCTTAAAATGGGGATGAGAGACACAAAAATGTAATGAATGACCACATTCCCAGGAAGAGTTTTTGCAGGATGTGAAGAAACTAAAACCAAAGTCCAAGAAACATCCAAATACCCTTATCTGGACCAGAGAGGTCCAGTTGCAGGCTCAGCCCATTGCACCAGGAAACCTGGGCAGCCGAGGAAGAGGAAGGTTTACATTGAAAGAAGATGATGATAAAGAAGCAGAAGGAAAAGCTGTGCTGGAATCACCAGAGGTATTTTCTTCCAGAATCCCAAATTAACTTCTAAACCTGGGATGACATTAATAACTATCAAAATGGGAAAAATATTGGTCTTTAAGATGCTGGATGGCGCACTGTTGTGGCCCAGCCGGCTCCGGATGAGCTGCTGACGGACTCTTCTAGCGAACAGCCCTATGAGTCTGCTCTGGAGAAGGAGGGAGGCCTTGGGGAGTGCTCAGAGTCAGAGCAGGACGCAGAGAAGCTGGCTGGCCACCAGGAGGTGCCTGGGTCATGGAGCAGTGGGGAGGATCAAAGGCAGTTTGCCCATGATGCCAGAGTGAGCAGGGCTGAGAGGCAGAGGCAACAATTACATCGAAGGCAGGCTCACAGACAATTAAGCGCCAGGTGGTTGCTGAGTGGCCACTCCCAAGAGAGCTTATAGGTGAGACGTTGGGAGGGGACATTTGCAGGAAGCAACCGATTGAACTTCCGATTGAACTTCAGATTTAGGTACTGCGCATGCGGGAAAATGGCGGTCTGCCTCTGAGCTCCGTTGGGTCCCGGAGCTCGTTGGCTTAAAAAAGCATGCTGCCCGGCCTGTTACCCACTCTTAAGGGCCGGGCCCAGTGAGCTGCTTACCCTAGCAGCAGATCGAGACCAGGACGGTCCTCTAGGGTAAGGTAGCGGCGGAGACATCGCGGAGGATGCCGGGTGCGGATGGCGGCCGGAACGTGGCGGTTGGAACGCCGGCCTTAGGAGAAGGAGGCCGATGCGAACGCCGATTCTAAGCCGGATTTCGAGCTGGAGGCCAGGAGGAGGTGGTGGCCGGGGCTGGAGCGGCACTGGGACAATCTGTGGAGCTGCGTTTATTGAGCTGGGACGATCTACGGAGCTACGGCCATTGGGGAGGATTGGAAATGGAGGAGAGGCCAGATCGGGCCGGGCTGGGCTGGGAGAAGAGCGGCCGGCCCGAGGCCTCTTGGAGGAGGTGAGACTCTCTTTTGGGCAGTGGAAAGAACGGCTGGGAGATTTTTTACAACGTGGCCGTGGCCTGTGCATCCTTTGTGTCATCGTCCAGCCACTGGAGCCCCTGGATGGGCCTGATCGGGCCGGACCGAGGGCTTCGCTGGCTGGGGCGAGGCCGGGCCTGGGAGATGGAAGAGTGGTCGGCCCGAGGCCTCCAGGAGGAGATGAGTCCAGGCGGCCGGAAGGACCTTGAGATTCGTTAATAACAATAACAGTATGGTTGAGGCCTATAAGAACTTTTATCCGGACCTGGCTAGGAGCAGGAAGAGCGTCCTGGCCTGGTCTCCTCTTGAGAGGACGCAAGGCCAGAAGAGCCCTCTCAAAATCTGGGCTCCAGAGACTGCCCCCCCCAACTATTCCCCAAATTACATCCATGTTACCCCACCCGGACAGACTATTTTAACACCTGCGATGAATTTTAAGATCAAAGCCGGACTATTTCTCACTGAGCATGTGAATGTATTTATTTATTTTTTAACATCTATTTTACCATCTAAATTGCCAACGATGCTCCCTATAATCAATTATACGACCCATTTTATATTCTATATTATATTTGTACTGTATTTATGTGTCTATATATTTATATATTTATGTATTTATATATTTATATACCTACGTGTCTATGTATTTATATATTTATATTTATATAGTATAATTATATTATGTATTCTAAGGCAGACCTTATGCTACTGCGAGAGTCCCCGCTCTCGCAGGTCTGGCCCTCCTTTTTAACGAGGGCCCGCCTTGATGAGGGATTTATTAATCCGGAGAGGTGGGCGAAGTGCGGCCTCAGGGGTTTTTTAGTTAAAAATTTCTTGTCTATTTTAGGGGGTACCAGGGAGGGGGGAGGGTATAGACAGGTGGAGACTAGCCAGAAGGGAACGGGCCGAGCCAGCAGATTACGGAAGGAGGCGGATGGATCCGCTAAGAGGGGGGATACAGGGGTCATCTCCATGGAGGGCCTACCCATTGAGAGGGTGGCAGGGAGAGGCAGATCCGATGGGAGACAAGTTCCATCCTCCAGGTTGGGGGCACGAGGCCGATGGTTACAAACGGTCAAGTGCCACAACCCCCGCAGGCTAGGTGGCCAGGGAGTACAGAGCCAGGGCCTACGGCTGATGTTTTGCAATGCCAGGTCCGTGGTCAACAAAGCCCCCCTCATTCATGACCTTGTGTCAGAGGGGGAGCCGGACCTGGTAGGAATTGCGGAGACCTGGTTGGGCCACGAGGGAGGACTCCCCCTTGTTGGGGTAGCGGTTATTATTAGGGAAGGTCTGGAGCCGAGAGAGACCATTGTGCCACAGACTACCGGTTGTGAGTCCCTCTGTGTGAAGTGGGGCCTAGGGAGGCAGTTGGGCTTGCTGGTTGTATACCTGGCTCCCCGCTATGTAACAGCAGCCCTGCCCGAGCTCCTCGAGGTGATCGCTACGATGGCAGTCGAGACCCCCCGACTTTTAGTCATGGGGGACTTCAATCTGCCATCGGTGGGCGAATCATCCGGGGTAGCTCGGGAGTTCATGGCTTCCATGACGGCCATGGACCTGACCCAATTAATTCAAGGCCCCACCCACGAGGGTGGACATACACCGGATCTCATCTTTGTCTCAGGCCAATGGAAGAGTGATCTGGGTATAGGGGATTTAGTCATCACGCCCTTGTCATGGACAGACCACTCACTTCTCCGGCTCGACTTTCCAACCGCTGCCCCTCACCGCGGGAACCTGAGTCACCCATTTGGTTCCGCCCCAGGCGCCTGATGGACCCCGATGGGTTCCAGGCGGCGCTTGGGCCACTTCCTGTACCCCTGACCCGCGCCCCAATGGAGGACCTGGTGGCCGCATGGAACACTGCGACCACGGGAGCCTTGGATCGGGTTGCACCCTTGCGGCCTCTCTTGCGGCGGCGAGCCACCCTGGCTCCTTGGTTCACCGAGGAGCTAGGGGTGATGAAACGCCACAAGAGATGCCTAGAGAGAAGATGGAGGTCTACTCGATCTGAATCTGACCGAACACAGGTAAGAGCCCATTTACGGACTTACATTGTGGTGCTGAGAGTGGCCAAATGCCATTTGGTATGGTCTGCGCGTGCGCAAGATGGCGGGTTAGCTCCGGAGCTCCGTGAGGGCTGCGGAGGTTTTTGTTAGCCTTTTAGTGCTCCCAGCCCTCTCCTATGGCTTAGAGGGCTGGGTATCGGTAGGGAATCCATCCTGGCGTGCAGGATGAGGTTCACGCCGTTCTCGGAGGCGTCGGGAGCGGATACGGCTCCACGGACGCTGGGACGGTGGGAGCGTCTGGAGCGAGCCGCTTGGAGACGTTTGGAGCGGAGGCGGAGGCCGGAGGTGGAGGCGGAGGCCGGAGCCGAAGCAGAGCGGAGGCCGGCGTCTTCGGCGCCTGAATCAGGGCGGGATGCCGGTCGCGCCTAAGAGCCCCCGATGCTGTGTCAGCTGTGGCTTGCCGAGGGCAGAGACGGAGGTGAGAGCTCCGAGTGGTCAGCGGCAACGGCGTTTGCTGGAAATGTGGATGGTGGCGGTGAGAGCGCCGGGAGGTGTGGAAAGGATGGTGAACGAGATGGCAACCGCGGGAGATGGAGTGTATGGCGGCTGCGGGAGATTGGCGGCTGTGAGAGAGCCGGAGAGTGGAGAGCGCTGGAGGGAAGGACGATGGCAGCGGTGAGAGCGCTGAGAAGTTGGCTTGTGAATGAGAGAATCCTGAGGCGACCGCTGGAAGCCTGGCCGACGGCGGTGGGAGCGCCGAGAGGCCGGTGGACAAGGCGGAGGCACAGGAGAGACAGATGGCGACGGTGAGAGCGTCGAAAGGGAACGCAAACGGCCATGCTGGCCAGTTGTCCATCTTAACTTCCTCCCTTTTGAGAACTAAGCCATGATATCCCGAAGACGGTATTTGTCCTTGATTTTGGACCGGAACAACTAACTGACTATCTTTAACTGACATTGCGAGCTTATCATCTTTTAATCCTTACTGGTTGCACTTTATTTCAGCTTAATAGCTATTAATGAAATGTATTTTAACTTGGCTAACAATTTTTTAACTTTTAAATCTTTGTATTTTAAACCCCAGCCCCACAAATGAATTCCATCATATTAATTATTTATTAACAACTTTTAGTACTTTTAGTATCTATTTATAACATATGTATTCCAGAGCTAGCCTTTTGCTGCTGCGAGAGTCCCCGCTCTCGCAGGTTTGGCCCTCCACACTATCGAGGGCCCGTCTTGATGAGGGATATGTTAATCAGGAGAGACGGGCGAAGCGTGGCCTTAGGGGATTTTTAATTACTAAATTATTGTCTATTTTAGGGGGCTCCAAGGGGGGGGATGGGTATAGACAGATAGAGACGACAGAACAACAGGAAAGGGGCCGGACCGGCAGCCGACGGGAGGAGACGGTAGGTTCAGATTTGAGGGGGGGACCATTAGTTGTTTTACCGGAGGGCGCGCCAATTCAGACGGTTGTGGGGAGGGGCAGGGCCGAGGGGAGACAAATTCCATCCTCCCGGTTGGTGGCACGTAGCCGTTGGCTACAAACGGTTGGGTGCCGCAACCCCCGCAGGCTAGGTGGTCAGGGAATACAGAGCCAGGGCCTGCGGCTGATGTTCTGCAACGCCAGGTCCGTGGTCAACAAAGCCCCCCTCGTTCATGACCTTGTGTCAGAGGGGGAGCCGGACCTGGTAGGAATTGCGGAAACCTGGCTGGGCCACGAGGGAGGACTTCCCCTCGTTGAAATGTGCCCGCCAGGTTACCGGCATTTCATCAGCCGCGGGCCCTAGGCAGGGGTGGTGGGGTAGCGGTCATTATTAAGGAAGGCCTTGAGCCGAGAGAGACCATTGTGCCTCAGACTACCGGCTGTGAGTCCCTCTGCGTGAAGTGGGGCCTAGGGAGGCAGTTGGGCTTGCTGGTTGTATACCTGGCTCCCCGCTATGGATTTGGGACAGACGGGGCATTGGTTGCACTTTGGGATGATCTCTGGAGGGAGCTGGATGTGGGTCATGTATCCATCCTTGTTCTACTTGACCTCTCGGCAGCTTTCGATACCATCGACCATGGTACTCTCCTGGAGCGAGAATGGGGATGAGAGTGAGAGGCTTAAGGCTATCCTGGTTCACTTCCTTCCTCTGCGGCCACTCTCAGGCAGTGTTGATAGGAGGGGGGGAGATCCAGCCCTCGCCCACCGCTTTGCAGGATTCCTCAGGGCTCAGTACTCTCTCCACGCCTTTCTAGGAAGCCGCTGGGTGAGATCCCCCATCACCATGGACTGAGGCTTCACCAATATGTGGACGATGCGTAGTTGTCTCGTCCTGCGTTGAGTCCTTCTCCCCCAGCCCCCACCAGAGAGGGGAAGGCATGGGAAGGAAGGCAGGCGAGATTCCCGGCCCCTTTGCTGAAGGGATGAAAGAAGAGACACATCCTACGTGGGTGTCGTATTAAACACAACCCCTTTCTCTCTCTCTCTTTCTTCCCTTTGCTTGCAGCTGCCACCAGAAAACTATGTCATCCCCTGCCAATTCCTTAGCATGGGGGGCCGTGGAGTCCCAGAGGCCCCAAACGCTGGGAAAACACCTCCAGAAAGGAGGGCAAGGGGAGGGGCTCTAGGAATGGGGGTGGGGAAACCCCTCGGGGGGGGAGGGTCGCCAGGCCCAGCTTTGGGTGTTCAGAGCAGAAGCAAAGAAGGAAGCCAGGAAGCCCAATTGGAGCAACCTCTGAAGACAGGATCAGGAGAGGAGGGGCCTGATTACCAAGGGGGGGAGGGGGGGGGGAAAGAGGTCTCCCTGCAGGTGAGGCTGACAGAACACCCCCTCCAGGAACCAGGATAGCTGGAAGGGGGGGGGGGGTTAAAACGTGGCTGTGGCATGAGGAGAACTCACGTTCAAGGCTGCTTGTCAACCCACCCCTTTCTCTGAGGCTAATTTGGGGTGGGGGGCATCTCCAGAAGACGCCTATCAACGAGGCTACAGGAGGGGACCCCCCTCCCAAACCAAGCCGGGGTTGCAGTGAAGAACAGAGAGGAAACAAGGCCCCTTCCCCCTTATTGGGGGCTGCAGGGGGAGTTCTGCCAACCCCCCCATGACCTTTGACTTCTGAAACGAGGGAAGGCTGGAAGGAAAGCCGGGCCCTTCTCAGCCAGGGAGGGGAACAGCAGGTGGGGGCTGCAGAAGGAGAGAACTTTTGCAGCGTTTCGATGATGAGCGAATTTATTATTATGAATTATTAGAACAAGGACGGGGGGGGGCAGCTATTCCACACCAGCGGCTGAATGCCAGGAACTGAGCGAAAATGGCCTGCCATGCAGCAGCCGTCCCCATCCACCCCTCCCACCCCCCCACGCAACACTTAGTCACTTCTCACCTCTCTCTCTATTTTTTTTTTAAGCCGCCGTTAAAAACTTCAGAAAATACTTAATTCAAATGCCGGTTTAAAGTTGCAGAAATTTAAAAGGAGCAGGGATCAAAGCTAGTCAATTCAGAGTTCCTGCAGAAATAGAGACAATAATCAACGATGGGGTTACTGGAGAAATCGGTTGAAAAACCTCCGGTGGCCGAGATGCCCATAAAAAGCAGGAAGCCGCACAATGGCCTCAGGATCGCCAAGATCCTGACTTTCCCGACCCTGCAGGCCCCCTGTTTTGAGATGACCCTTCAGGATGGCCAGATGTGCAAAGCCAACATCCAGGCCCTCCCATATCCTGGGGCTGCACAAGGCTAAGGAAGGGCCGGTGGTGGGAAAACCCAATCAAAGAACCAGAAGGCAGCAACGCATGTGCTGGTGCAAGGACCCCTGGCAGACACGCACCCTTACTGCGCATGCCCAAGATGGAGTCCTGTCACGTTTGAGGAGAGCCTTGGCGAGATGATTGTCCTTCTCGGGGGACAATCAAGGGGTACCCTATTCCATCGTCGGTTCCAGGTCCAGCCAGGAGAACCTCCTGGGACCTCGGGGCTACCCTTGAGCTGCGATTTCTGCCTTGGAGCTGTGAGTGAAACGGGGTGGAGAATGGAGAGCTGCCGGCGTGGGTGTGGTCAGCTGCAGCGGGACGGTGGGGCGCCCAGCCTGGGGTTTCTGCTACTGCCGCTCCCCACACCATTGTGCTATCCCAGTTCCTCATCCCCCCTTGCTTATGGCCGAGATAGACTCGATTAGCGGGGACTGGCTGAGGCGGCTTGCATGGATATTGATGCCCCAGCCTCCTGCCCCATACATCCCTTCGTCCGGTCCGCTCCCACAGAGAGGGTCTTCTCCGGGTGCCGTCAGCTGGGCAATGCGGTTGGCGACACCCAGGGGAAGGGCCTTCTCTGTGGCCCTCTGGAATGACCTACCCCGACCTTCGCACTACCTCAGACCTCCGCCTCTTCCGCCAACGTCTTAAGACGCATTTATTCAAACAAGCCGCCCTAGGATAGCCCCCCGTTCTGACTTTTATACATAAATTATAATTTGGTAGGGTTTTAATATGGGTTTTAGCACGGGTAAATAATTTAACATATTGTATTTATTGTGGTTTTTAAAAAATGCCTGTGCGCCGCCCTGGGTCCTAACAAGGAGAACGGCGGGGTATAAATTCGAATAAATAAAATAAATAAATAAATATTGATGCCAGCGGAGGATAGCTTCGGTAGTTGGCGTGGGCGTGCTTGGAATGGGGGGAGGTTTCCTTTGTTGTGGCCCCCACCGGTATCACCGCCGTTGCCTGGCCCACCGTACTGTGCCACTTGGCCATTTGGCCCCCTCCGCTTGTGACACCCTAGACTGGGTCAACGGAGGGCACCCCTGGTGACGGATACGAGTGCGGCTGGCGTGGATGGAGCTCAGCTGTTGGACGTGTTGGAGCAGCTGCTGCTGCCACCACTGTCCTCACCCATCATGGGCCGCTTTATCATCTTGCAATCTACTATGTGCTGCGATTTTGACATTTGGCCGTTACCAAGTGCCACAACCCCCGCGGGCTAGGTGGTCAGGGAGTACAGAGCCAGGGTCTACGGCTGATGTTCTGCAATGCCAGGTCCGTGGTCAACAAAGCCCCCCTCATCCATGACCTTGTGTCAGAGGGGGAGCCGGACCTGGTAGGAATTGCGGAGACCTGGTTGGGCCACGAGGGAGGACTCCCCCTCGTTGAAATGTGCCCACCAGGTTACCGCGCTTTTCATCAGCCTCGGGCCCTAGGCAGGGGTGGTGGGGTAGCGGTTATTATTAGGGAAGGTCTGGAGCCGAGAGAGACCATTGTGCCACAGACCACCGGTTGTGAGTCCCTCTGTGTGAAGTGGGGCCTAGGGAGGCAGTTGGGCTTGCTAGTTGTATACCTGGCTCCCCGCTATGTAACAGCAGCCCTGCCCGAGCTCCTCGAGGTGATCGCTACGATGGCAGTTGAGACCCCCAGACTTTTAGTCATGGGGAACTTTAATCTGCCATCGGTGGGCGAATCATCCGGGGTAGCTCGGGAGTTCATGGCTTCCATGACGGCCATGGACCTGACCCAAGTAATTCAAGGCCCCACTCACGAGGGTGGACATACACCGGATCTCATCTTTGTCTCAGGCCAATGGAAGAGTGATCTGGGTATAGGGGATATAGTCATCACGCCCTTGTCATGGACAGACCACTCACTTCTCCGGCTCGACTTTCCAACCGCTGCCCCTCACCGCGGGGAGGCGGAACCTGAGTCACCAATTTGGTTCCGCCCCAGGCGCCTGATGGACCCTGATGGGTTCCAGACGGCGCTTGGGCCACTTCCTGTACCCCTGACCCGCGCCCCGATGGAGGACCTCGTGGCCGCATGGAATATTGCGACCACGGGAGCCTTGGATCGGGTCGCGCCCTTGCGGCCTCTCTTGTGGCGGCGAGCCACCCTGGCTCCTTGGTTCACCGAGGAGCTAAGGGTGATGAAACGCCACAAGAGATGCCTAGAGAGAAGATGGAGGTCTTCCCGTTCTGAATCCGACCGGACACAGGTAAGAGCCCATTTACGGACTTACATTGTGGCGCTGAGAGTGGCCAAACGCCATCATTGTGCCACCCTCATAGCATCCGCAGAAAACCGCCCTGCCGCCCTGTTTAGGGTGACCCGCTTCCTCCTCCAACAGAGGGTGCGGGAAGCCCCGCTACAGGATAGAGCAGAGGAATTTGTGACTTTTCTGCAGGAGAAAATCGCTCAGATACAGAACGAGTTAGCCCCCATTGATGGCCCAGTGGGATGCCACGAGACAGATCTTGTTTGGGAGGAATTTGACTCCGTTACTTCCGAGGATATGGACAAGTTACGTGGGCGACTGCGAGCCACCACATGTTTATTGGACCCGTGTCCCTCCTGGCTTGTACTGGCATCCTGGGAGGTGACACGAGGCTGGCTCCAAGAGGTTGTCAACGCATCCTTAACTGAGGGTTCCTTGCCTGCTTCCCTAAAAGAGGCTATGGTGAGGCCCCTCCTTAAGAAGCCCTCTTTGGATCCAGCTCTTTTAACCAACTATCGTCCAGTCTCCAACCTTCCCTTCTTGGCGAAGGTTGTTGAGAGTGTGGTGGCACAACAGTTTCCCCGTCACCTGGAGGAAGTTGATTATCTAGACCCGCGCCAGTCCGGCTTTCGGCCCGGGCATAGCACCGAGACGGCATTGGTCGCGTTGGTCGATGATCTCTGGAGGGCCAGAGATGGGGGTTGTTCCTCCATCCTGGTCCTATTAGACCTCTCGGCGGCTTTCGATACCATCGACCATGGTATCCTATTGCATCGGCTGGGGGGGTTGGGGGTGGGAGGCACCGTTTTACGGTGGTTCTCCTCCTACCTCTCTGGCCGATCGCAATTTGTGTTGACAGGAGAGCAGAAGTCGACCCCGAGACCCCTCACATGTGGGGTGCCTCAGGGGTCGGTCCTCTCGCCTCTCCTGTTTAACACATATATGAAGCCACTGGGTGAGATCATCCGTGGTTTTGGGGTAGAGTACCATCTCTACGCTGATGATACTCAGCTGTATATATCTACCCCAAACCACCCCAACGATGCCGTAGCGGTGATGTGCCAGTGCCTGGAAGCCGTACGGATCTGGATGGGAAGAAACGGACTCAGGCTCAACCCGACCAAGACCGAGTGGCTGTGGTTTCCGGCTGCCCGATTCAACCAGTTGACTCCATCGCTGGCCATTGGGGGCGAACATCTTGCCCCAGTGGATGGGGCGCGCAACTTGGGTGTCCTCCTGGATTCCCGGCTGTCCATGGAAGATCAAGTGACAGCCGTGGCCAGGAGGGCATTTTACCAGGTTCGCCTGGTTCGCCAGTTGCGCCCCCTATTGGATCGGGACGCCCTTCGCACAGTCACCCATGCTCTCGTGACATCCCGACTGGACTATTGTAACTCTCTCTACATGGGGCTCCCCTTGAGGTGCACCCGAAGACTTCAGCTGGTCCAGAATGCAGCCGCGTGAGCAATAATGGGTACCGCAAGGTATACCCATGTAACACCGCTCTTGCGCGAGCTGCACTGGCTACCTGTCGTCTTTCGGGTGCGCTTCAAGGTGTTAGTTCTCATCTTTAAAGCGCTCCATGGCTCGGGACCTAGCTATCTGCGGGATCGGATTCTGCCCCATACATCCTCCCGGCCGATTCGCTCCCACAGAGAGGGACTGCTCCGGGTGCCGTCCACTAGACTTTGTCAGCGGGCGACGCCCAGGGGAAGGGCCTTCTCTGTGGCGGGCCCAGCCCTCTGGAACGACCTTCCCCCCGACATTAGAACAACTATGGACCTCCGCTCCTTCCGTCAGAAATTAAAAACTCACTTTTTCTGCTTGGCCGGCCTAGGTTAGTCTCTGCCCAGGGATTAGGGATTGTTAATTTTAAATGGGAATTTTAGTGCAGGGATAGTCAAATTTAATTTGTTTTTATTGTATTTATTGTGTTCATGTATATATTTTATGCTGTTTTATTTCTCCCTGTACACCGCTCCGAGTCCCCTAGGGGAGAGGACGCGGTTATACAAATAAATATTCTATTCTATTCTATTCTACCCCTACATACGGTCTTTATCACCAACCACTGCTATGATGGACATAAGCCTCCCGCTACCCCCTTGAACACTGTCGGCTGCTCCCCCCTTGGACATGTCATCTCCCTGTTCCAGCTCCCCATGATGCCCTCCCATTTGGCTGATGCCACACTCTCCTCTGCGTTACACTGCAACAGGACTTTACTCCCTGCGGGAACTCCCCCTTTCCCACCGATGGCCTTCTTGCCTATCAAGAGGCTTCCTTAATGACGGATCTTGGGATCCCAAGAGGTGGCATGCCAAGAAGAGACCTCTTAGGGGTTTTTTAAATCAAATTTTAAGAGACAGGCTTGGGGGGGGGAGTCTGCCAGGGCACAGGCCAGAGCTAATGAATGGGCACGGGTCGGGAGCGCTGGGAAGGGATGGGATTCCGGGGGAGACAATAAGCCATCCCATTGGGGGGTTTACCATCTCTACTGTTTATAGGAGAGGCAGGTACGGTGGGGGCCGAGGGCCAAATCATGTTCGGGGGATGCAGGTTCGCTGTTTAAGAGAGATTGCGCATTCCAACCCTCATTGCCATTGTCGCACCCCTGGGTGCTCGGGACTGCAGTACTCTGGTCTCTGGCTGGTGTCACTTAATGCCAGGTCGGTGGTACATAAGGCTCCCCTCATTTACGACCTCATACAAGAGGGGAAAGTGGACCTGGCGTGCATTACAGAGACCTGGTTGGGCCATGAGGATTGGTGTTCCCCTTAGTGAATTATGCCCACTAGGCTTCCGGGTGTTTCACCAGCCCTGAGCCCAGGGGAGGGGAGGGTGGTGGTGGTTATTAGGTAAAGTCTTGGACCTCAGGAGTTCACTGTGCCTCAGAGAGGCGGGTGTGAGTCCCTTTGTGTGAAGTGGGGTCTTGGAGTTCAGGTGAGCCTCTTTGTTACATATCTATCTCCCTGCTACATTTCATCGGCCCTGTCGGAGCTGCTGGATGTATTAGCCGGATTGGCAGTTGCTTTCCCCAGGCTTATGGCCTTGGGGGGATTTCAACCTGCCTTCCAATGGCGAGACATCCAAGTCAGTTCGGGAGTTCATGGCTTCCATGACGGCTATGGACCTAACTCAGTTAATTCAAGACCCCACTCATAATAGGAGGCACACGCTCGACCTGATCGACCCCGAAGTCCCTAACTTGTGGGGCTCCCCAGGGATTGGTTCTCTCACTCCCTCCTGTTCAACATATGCATGAAACTGTTGGGTGAGATCATCTGTGGTTTCAGGGCACGGTATCGTCAATACACTGACGCTACACAACTTTTCACCTGTACCCGAAACCACCCAAACAATGCTCTTGGGGTGTGGATCTGGATAGAGACGAAGATCATTCGTGGTTTCAGGGCACGGTATCATCAATTCATATCACCTGACATAGTTTTTAAACTGGCATACTTTTAAAGGTTTTAGTTAAATATGGTTTTAGTAGGGATTTTAACAGGTTTTAGACAGGCTACTTATTATCTAATGCATTTAATAGGTTTTAATTGTTTTCTTTGTTTTTATTCGGGATTTTACTGCTGCCTGTACACCGCCCTGAGTCCGGAAAGGAGAAGGGCGGTATAGAAATTTAAATATTAAATCAAATTAAATATGCTGACGCTACACAACTTTTTACCTGTACCCCAAACCACCCAAATGATGCCCTTGGCTTGATGTCCCGATTCCTGGAGGCTGTGTGGATCTGGATGGGGAGGAACAGGCTCAGGCTCAACCCCTCCAAGACTGAATGGTTGTGGTTCCCGTCATCCCGATTTGTCCACCTTGTTCCATATTTGGTGATACAGGGAGAGGTTTTAGCCCCCTCAGAGAGGGCCCGAAGGCCCGCACCATTTTGTGGTGGTCTCCTCCTATCTTTCGGATCGATCGCAGTTCGTGTTGACTGGAGGAGGCCCCTAAATTGTGGGGTACCCCAGGGGTCAGTTCTCTCCCTTCCTCCTCTTCAACATATGCATGAAACTGTTGGGCGAGATCATCCGTGGTTTCAGGGCACGGTATCATCAATACGCTGATGCTACACCACTTTTCATTTGTACTCCAAACCACCCAAACGATGCCCTTGGCATGATGTCCCGATGCCTGGAGGCTGTGTGGATCTGGATGAGGAGGAACAGGCTCAGGCTCAATCCCTCCAAGACTGAGTGGTTGTGGTTCCCATCATCCCGATTTGTCCACCTTGTTCCATATTTGGTGATATGGGGAGAGGTTTTAGCCCCCTCAGAAAGGGCCTGCAAGGTCTAATGGACAGTTTAATTTATGTTTCTATGCTTAATCTTCCCATTGCCTGCGGTTATCTGCTCATAGCCATGCAGGTTTTAGGGAGCTGTATGCCAAAATAAAATAAAACTGGACACGTGGACTGCATTTCCATGTGGAAGCTATATTACTCTGGCATTCTCCCCACTGAAACAACATTTGCGTACATGGAAAGGGCATAGTCCTTTCCATGTACGCCTGGGATAGTCTCCCTGTCTTGGGGTTTTTATTGGGTAGCTTTTAGCATAGTTAGTTTTATGGAATTTTAGCACAGGTTAAGTTTAATTTGGTTTTAGAACTGTTTGTATATTTTTTAATTGTTTTTATTCTACCTGTGCACCGCCCCGAGTCCCCATGGGGAGAGGGAGCGGTTTATAAGTATTAAATTCAAATTCAAATTCAAATTCAAATACAATTTGTCTACTCCTGTAGTTACTGTAACTATTGTAATTACTGTAAAGACATTGTTCGTGTTGGTTGATGATCTCTGGCAGGCCCTGGACAGGGCACGGTATCATCAAAAGTGCTACACCACATTTCATTTGTACCCCAAACCACCAAAACGATGCCTTCGGCATGATGTCCCAATTCCTGGAGACTGTGCGGATCTGGATGGGGACGAACGGGCTCAGACTGAATCCCTCCAAGACTGAGTGGTTGTGGTTCCCGTCATCCCGCTTTGTCCACCTTGTTCCAACTTTGGTGATAGGGGTTGCTCCTTTGTCCTGGTCTTATTAGACCTCTCGGCGGCTTTCGATACCATCGACCATGGTATCCCACTGTGATGACTCAGGCGCTTAGGGCACCATTTTGTGGTGGTGCTCCTCCTATCTATCGGATCGATCACAGTTCATGTTGACTGGAGGACAGGGATGGACCCTGAGCCCCCTAACTTGTGGGGTGCCCCAGGGGTCGGTTCTCTTCCTCCCTCCTGTTCAACACATGCATGAAACCACTGGGCGGGATCATCCGTGGTTTCAGGGCACGGTATCATCAATACACTGATGCTACACCACATTTCACTTGTACCCCAAACCACTCAAACAATGCTCTCGCGTTCTTCTCCTACCTATCGGATCGATCGCAGTTCATGTTGACTGGAGGACAGGGATGGACCCTGAGGCCTTTCACTTGTGGGGTGCCCCAGGGGTCGGTTCTCTCACCCCTCCTGTTCAACATATGCATGAAGCCACTGGGCGAGGTCATCCATGGTTTCAGGGCACAGTATGATCAATACATATCACCTGGCATAGTTTTTAAACTGGCATACTTTTAAACGTTTTAGTTTTATATGGTGTTAGTAGGGATTTTAACAGGTTTTAGACAGGCTACTTATTATCTAATGTATTTAATAGGTTTTAATTGTTTTCTTTGTTTTTATTCCTGATTTTACTGCTGCCTGTACACTGCCCTGAGTCCCAGAAAGGAGAAGGGTGGTATAGAAATTTAAATATTAAATCAAATTAAATATGCTGACGCTACACAACTTTTCACCTGTACCCCAAACCACCCAAATGATGCCCTTGGCTTGATGTCCCGATTCCTGGAGGCTGTGTGGATCTGGATGGGCACGAACAGGCTCAGGCTTAACCCCTCCAAGACTGAGTGGTTGTGGTTCCCATCATCCCGATTTTTCCACCTTGTCCCATATTTGGTGATACGGGGAGAGGTTTTAGCCCCCTCAGAGAGGGCCCGAAGGCCCGCACCATTTTGTGGTGGTGTCCTCCTATCTATCGGATCGATCGCAGTTCGTGTTGACTGGAGGATAGGGATCGAACCCGAGGCCCCTAACTTGTGGGGTACCCCAGGGGTCGGTTGTCTCCCTCCCTCCTCTTCAACATATGCATGAAACTGTTGGGGGAGATCATCCATGGTTTCAGGGCACGGTATCATCAATACACTGATGCTACACCACTTTTCATTTGTACCCCAAACCACCCAAACAATGCCCTTGGCATGATGTCCCGATTCCTGGAGGCTGTGTGGATCTCGATGGGGAGGAACAGGCTCAGGCTCAACCCTTCCAAGACTGAGTGGTTGTGGTTCCCGTCATCCCGATTTGTCCACCTTGTTCCAACTTTGGTGATACGGGGAGAGGTTTTAGCCCCCTCAGAGAGGGCCTGCAAGGTCTGATGGACAGTTTAATTTATGTTTCTATGCTTACTCTTCCCATTGCCTGCGGTAATCTCCTCATAGCTTTTCTTTGTTTTTATTTGTGATTTTACTGCTGCCTGTACACCGCCCTGAGTCCGGAAAGGAGAAGGGCAGTATAGAAATTTAAATATTAAATCAAATTAAATAGGCTGACGCTACACAACTTTTCACCTGTACCCCAAACCACCTAAGCAATGCCCTTGGCTTGATGTCCAAATTCCTGGAGGCTGTGCGGATCTGGATGGGACCAAGAGGCTCACGCTCAACCCATGCAAGACTGAGTGGTTGTGGTTCCCGTCATCCCAATTTGTCCACCTTGTTCCAACTTTGGTGATATTGGGAGAGGTTTAGCCCCCTCAGAGAGGGCCTGCAAGGAGTAATGGAGAGTTTAATTTATGTTTCTATGCTTAATCTCCACATTGCCTGCGGTAATCTGCTCATAGCCATGCAGATTTTATTGAGCTGTATGCCAAAATAAAATAAAACTGGACACGTGGACTGCATCTCTATGTGGAAGCTATATTCCACATGGCATTCTCTCCACTGAAAAAACATTCGCGTATATGGTACAGGCATACAATTTGTCTACTCCTGTAGTTACTGTAACTATTCAAAGCCGACAACTCCAGGCAGACCAGAGTCTTTATCATCTGGTCTGCAACAATCGCTTTGTGGGGCAATGTCAGCTTCCCCAGTACCTGGATGAAGCTGTCTACCTGGATCCATTTCAGTCGGGTTTCAAGCCCAGGTACAGCACGGAGACGGCATTGTTCATGTTGGTTGATGATCTCTGGCAGGCCCTGGACAGGGCACGGTATCATCAAAAGTGCTACACCACATTCCATTTGTACCCCAAACCACCAAAGCGATGTCCCGATGCCTGGAGGCTGTGCGGATCTGGATGGGGATGAACAGGCTCAGGCTCAATACCTCCAAGACTGAGTGGTTGTGGTACCCGTCATCCCGCTTTGTCCACCTTGTTCCAACTTTGGTGATACGGGGAGAGGTTTTAGCCCCCTCAGAGAGGGCCTGCAAGGTCTGATGGACAGATTAATTTATGTTTCTATGCTTAATCTTCCCATTGCCTGCGGTAATCTGCTCATAGCCATGCAGGTTTTAGGGAGCTGTATGCCAAAATAAAATAAAACTGGACACGTGGACTGCATTTCTACGTGGAATCTATATTACTCTGGCATTCTTGCCACTGAAACAACATTTGCGTACATGGAAAGGGCATACAATTTGTTTACTCCTGTAGTTACTGTAACTATTGTAATTACTGTAACGGCATTGTTCGTGTTGGTTGATGATCTCTGGCAGGCCCTGGACAGGGCACGGTATCATCAAAAGTGCTACACCACATTTCATTTGTACCCCAAAATACCAAAACGATGCCCTCGGCATGATGTCCCGATTCCTAGAGGCTGTGCGGATCTGGATGGGGACGAATATCATCCGTGGTTTAAGGGCACGGTATCATCAATACATATCACCTGGCATAGTTTTTAAACTGGCATACTTTTAAACGTTTTAGTTTTATATGGTTTTAGTAGGGATTTTAACAGGTTTTAAACAGGCTACTTATTATCTAATGTATTTAATAGGTTTTAATTGTTTGTTTTTATTCGTGATTTTACTGCTGCCTGTACACCGCCCTGAGTCCGGAAAGGAGAAGGGCGGTATAGAAATTTAAATATTAAATAAAATTAAATAGGCTGACGCTATACAACTTTTCACCTGTACCCCAAACCACCTAAATAATGCCCTTGGCTTGATGTCCAAATTCCTGGAGGCTGTGCGGATCTGGATGGGACCAAGAGGCTCACGCTCAACCCATGAAAGACTGAGTGGTTGTGGTTCCCATCATCCCAATTTGTCCACCATGCAGGCTTTATTGAGCTGTATGCCAAAATAAAATAAAACTGGACACGTGGACTGCATTTCCATGTGGAAGCTATATTACTCTGGCATTCTCCCCACTGAAAAAACATTCGCGTATATGGTACAGGCATACAATTTGTTTACTCCTGTAGTTACTGTAACTATTGTAACTACGGTAATGGCATTGTTCGTGTTGGTTGATGATCTCTGGCAGGCCCTGGACAGGGCACGGTATCATCAAAAGTGCTACACCACATTTCATTTGTACCCCAAACCACCAAAACGATGCCCTCGGCATGATGTCCCGATTCCTGGAGGCTGTGTGGATCTGGATGGGGATGAACAGGCTCAGGCTCAATACCTCCAAGACTGATTGGTTGTGGTACCAGTCACCCGCTTTGTCCACCTTGTTCCAACTTTGGTGATACGGGGAGAGGTTTTAGCCCCCTCAGAGAGGGCCTGCAAGGTCTGATGGACAGTTTAATTTATGTTTCTATGCTTACTCTTCCCATTGCCTGCGGTAATCTCCTCATAGCCATGCAGGTTTTAGTGAGCTTTATGCCAAAATAAAATAAAACTGGACACATGGACTGCATTTCTACGTGGAAGCTTTATTACTCTGGCATTCTTGCCACTGAAACAACATTTGCGTACATGGAAAGGGCATACAATTTGTTAACTCCTGTAGTTACTGTAACTATTGTAATTACTGTAAAGACATTGTTCGTGTTGGTTGATGATCTCTGGCAGGCCCTGGACAGGGCACGGTATCATCAAAAGTGCTACACCACATTTCATTTGTACCCCAAACCACAAAAACGATGCCCTCGGCATGATGTCCCGATTCCTGGAGGCTGTGCGGATCTGGATGGGGACGAACGGGCTCAGACTCAATCCCTCCAAGACTGAGTGGTTGTGGTTCCCGTCAACCCGCTTTGTCCACCTTGTTCCAACTTTGGTGATAGGGGTTGCTCCTTTGTCCTGGTCTTATTAGACCTCTCGGCGGCTTTCGATACCATCGACCATGGTATCCCACTGTGATGACTCAGGCACTTAGGGCACCATTTTGTGGTGGTGCTCCTCCTATCTATCGGATCGATCGCAGTTTGTATTGACTGGAGGACAGGGATCGATCCTGAGGCCTTTTACTTGTGGGGTGCCCCAGGGGTCAGATCTCTCACCTCTCCTGTTCAACATATACATGAAACTACTGTGCGAGATCATCCGTGGTTTCAGGGCACGGTATCGTCAATACACTGATGCTACACCACATTTCATTTGTACCTCACTCTAACAATGCCATCACGTTCTCCTCCTACCTGTCGGATCGATCGCAGTTCGTGTTGACTGGAGGATAGGGATCGAACCCGAGGCCCCTAACTTGTGGGGTACCCCAGGGGTCAGTTCTCTCCCTCCCTCCTCTTCAACATATGCCCAAAACTGTTGGGCGAGATCATCCATGGTTTCAGGGCACGGTATCATCAATACACTGATGCTACACCACTTTTCATTTGTACCCCAAACCACTCAAATTATGCCCTCATGTTCTCTTCCTACCTGTCGGATCGTTCGCAGTTCGTGTTCCTGGAGGACAGGGATGGACCCTGAGCCCCCTAACTTGTGGGATGCCCCAGGGGTCAGTTCTTTCACCCCTCCTGTTCAACAGATACATGAAACCGTTGGGAGAGATCATACGTGGTTTCAGGGCACGGTATCATCAATACACTGATGCTACACCACTTTTCATTTGTACCCCAAACCACCCAAACGATGCTTTTGGCTTGATGTCCCGATGCCTGGAGGCTGTGTGGATCTGGATGGGGTGGAACAGGCTCAGGCTCAACCCCTCCAAGACTGAGTGGTTGTGGTTCCCGTCGTCCCAATTTGTCCACCTTGTTCCAACTTTGATGATATGGGGAGAGGTTTTAGCCCCCTCAGAGAGGGCCTGCAAGGTCTGATGGACAGTTTAATTTATATTTCTACGCTTAATCTTCCCATTGCCTGCGGTAATCTGCTCATAGCCATGCAGGTTTTAGTGAGCTTTATGCCAAAATAAAATAAAACTGGACACGTGGACTGCATTTCTACGTGGAAGCTATATTACTCTGGCATTCTTGCCACTGAAACAACATTTGCGTACATGGAAAGGGCATACAATTTGTTTACTCCTGTAGTTACTGTAACTATTGTAACTACTGTAACGGCATTGTTCGTGTTGGTTGATGATCTCTGGCAGGCCCTGGACAGGGCACGGTATCATCAAAAGTGCTACACCACATTTCATTTGTACCTCAAACCACCAAAACGATGCCCTCGGCATGATGTCCTGATTCCTGGAGGCTGTGTGGATCTGGATGGGGACGAATATCATCCGTGGTTTCAGGGCATGGTATCATCAATTCATATCACCTGGCATAGTTTTTAAACTGGCATACTTTTAAATGTTTTAGTTTTATATGGTGTTAGTAGGGATTTTAACAGGTTTTAGACAGGCTACTTATTATCTAATATATTTAATAGGTTTTAATTGTTTTCTTTGTTTTTTTCATGATTTTACTGCTGCCTGTACACCGCCCTGAGTCCGGAAAGGAGAAGGGCGGTATAGAAATTTAAATATTAAATCAAATTAAATAGGCTGACGCTACACAACTTTTCACCTGTACCCCAAACCACCTAAACAATGCCCTTGGCTTGATGTCCAAATTCCTGGAGGCTGTGCGGATCTGGATGGGACCAAGAGGGTCAGGCTCAACCCATGCAAGACTGAGTGGTTGTGGTTCCCATCATCCCAATTTGTCCACCTTGTTCCAACTTTGGTGATATGGGGAGAGGTTTTAGCCCCCTCAGAGAGGGCCTGCAAGGAGTAATGGAGAGTTTAATTTATGTTTCTATGCTTAATCTTCCCATTGCCTGGGGTAATCTGCTCATAGCCATGCAGGTTTTATTGAGCTGTATGCCAAAATAAAATAAAACTGGACACGTGGACTGTCGTCCCGATGGAGGGCATTTCCATTCAGAAGGTCATGGGGAGAGGCAGGTCCGAGGGGAGGCAAGTTCTACCCTCCCGGTTGAGGGCACAGAACCGTTGGTTGCAAACGGTGAAGTGCCACAACCCCTGCAGGCTAGATGGTCAGGGAATACAGAGCCAGGGCCTGCGGCTGATGTTTTGCAATGCCAGGTCCGTGGTCAACAAAGCCCCCCTCGTCCATGACCTTGTGTCAGAGGGGGAGCCAGACCTGGTGGGAATTGCGGAGACCTGGTTGGGCCATGAGGGAGGACTTCCCCTCATTGAAATGTGCCCACCAGGTTACCGCGCTTTTCATCAGCCCCGGGCCCTAGGTAGGGGTGGTGGGGTAGCAGTTATTGTTAGGGAAGGTGTTGAGCCGAGAGAGACCATTGTGCCACAGACCACCGGTTGTGAGTCCCTCTGCATGAAGTGGGGCCTAGGGAGGCAGTTGGGCTTGCTGGTTGTATACCTGGCTCCCCGCTATGTAGCAGCAGCCCTGCCCGAGCTCCTGGAGGTGATCGCTACGGTGGCAGTTGAGACCCCCAGATTTTTAGTCATGGGGGACTTTAACCTGCCATCGGCGGGCGAATCATCCGAGGTAGCTCGGGAGTTCATGGCTTCCATGACGGCCATGGACCTGACCCAATTAATTCAAGCCCCCACCCACGAGGGTGGACATACACCGGATCTCATCTTTGTCTCTGGCCAATGGAAGAGTGATCTGGGTATAGGGGATATAGTCATCACGCCCTTGTCATGGTCAGACCACTCACTTCTCCGGCTCGACTTTCCAACCGCTACTCCCCTCCGCGGGGAGGCGGAACCTGAGTCACCGATCTGGTTCCGCCCCAGGCGCCTGATGGACCCTGATGGGTTCCAGGCGGCACTTGGGCCACTTCCTGTACCCCTGACCCACGCCCCGATGGAGGACCTCATGGCCGCATGGAACACTGTGACCACGGGAGCCTTGGATCGGGTCGTGCCCTTGCGGCCTCTCTTGCGATGGCGAGCCACCCTGGCTCCTTGGTTTACCGAGGAGCTGAGGGTGATGAAACGCCACAAGAGATGCCTAGAGAGAAGATGGAGGTCTACCCGATTTGAATCTGACCGGACACAGGTAAGAGCCCATTTACGGACTTACATTGTGGCACTGATAGTGGCCAAATGCCATCATTGTGCCACTCTCATAGCATCCGCAGATAACTGCCCTGCCGCCCTGTTTAGGGTGACCCGCTCCCTCCTTCAACAGAGGGTGCGGGAAGCCCCACTACAGGGTAGAGCAGAGGAATTTGTGATTTATCTGCAGGAGAAAATCGCTCAGATAAAGAATGAGTTAGCCCCCATTGATGACCCAGTGGGATTGCACGAGGCGGATCTTGTTTGGGAGGAGTTTGACTCCGTTACTTCCGACGATATGGACAGGTTACATGGGCGACTGCGAGCCACCACATGTTTATTGGACCCATGTCCCTCCTGGCTTGTACTGGCATCCTGGGAGGTGACACGAGGCTGGCTCCAAGAGGTTTTCAACGCTTCCTTAAGTGAGGGTTCCTTGCCTGCCTCCCTTAAAGAGGCCATGGTGAGGCCCCTCCTTAAGAAGCCCTCTTTGGACCCAGCTTTATTAACCAATTATTGTCCCATCTCAAACCTTCCCTTTTTGGCGAAGATTGTTGAGAGTGTGGTGGCACAACAGTTTCCCCGTCACCTGGAGGAAGTTGATTATCTAGAGCCGCGTCAGTCCGGCTTTCAGCCCGGGCATAGCACCGAGACGGCATTGGTCGCGTTGGTAGATGATCTCTGGAGGGCCAGAGATGGGGGTCGTTCCTCCATCCTGGTCCTATTAGACCTCTCGGCTGCTTTCGATACCATCGACCATGGTATCCTATTGCATCGGCTGGGGGGGGGTTGGGGGTGGGAGGCACCATTTTACGGTGGTTCTCCTCCTACCTCTCTGGCCGATCGCAATTTGTGTTGACAGGAGAGCAGAGGTCGACCTCGAGACCCCTCACATGTGGGGTGCCTCAGGGGTCGGTCCTCTTGCCTCTCCTGTTCAACACATATATGAAGCCGCTGGGCGAGATCATCCGTGGTTTTGGGGTAGAGTATCACCTCTACGCTGATGATACACAGCTGTATATATCTACCCCAAACCACCCCAACGATGCCGTAGCGGTGATGTGCCAGTGCCTGGAAGCCGTGCGGATCTGGATGGGAAGTAACGGACTCAGGCTCAACCCGACCAAGACCGAGTGGCTGTGGTTTCCGGCTGCCCGATTCAACCAGCTGATTCCATCGCTGGCCATAGGGGGCGAACATCTTGCCCCTGTGGATGGGGCGCGCAACTTGGGTGTCCTCCTGGATATTCGGCTGTCCATGGAAGATCAAGTGACAGCCGTGGCCAGGAGGGCGTTTTACCAGGTTCGCCTGGTTCGCCAGTTGCGCCCCCTATTGGACCGGGATGCCCTTCGCACAGTCACTCATGCTCTCGTGACATCCTGACTGGACTATTGTAACTCTCTCTACATGGGGCACCCGGAGACTTCAGCTGGTCCAGAATGCAGCCGCGCGAGCAATAATGGGAACCTCAAGGTTTACCCACGTAACACCACTCTTGCGCGAGCTGCACTGGCTGCCTGTCGTCTTTCGGGTGCGCTTCAAAGTGCTAGTTGTCATCTTCAAAGCGGTCCATGGCTCGGGACCTAGCTATCTGCGGGATCGGATTCTGCCCCATACATCCTCACGGCCGATTCGCTCCCACAGAGAGGGACTTCTCCGGGTGCCGTCCACTAGATTTTTTCAGCGGGCGACACCCAGGGGAAGGGCCTTCTCTGTGGCGGGCCCAGCCCTCTGGAACGACCTTCCCCCCGACATTAGAACAACCACGGACCTCCGCTCCTTCCGTCTAAAATTAAAAACACATCTTTTCTGCTTGGCCGGCTTAGGGTAGTCTCTTTTTATGGTTTACGGGATTTTAGTAATTTAATTGGGGGATTTTAGCGCAGGGATAATTGTTTAATTTGCCTTTTATCTAATTATTTATGTATATTTATTGTATTTTTAACTTCCCTGTGCACCGCTCCGAGTCCCCTAGGGGAGAGGAAGCAGTCTATAAATTAAATTTATTAATATTATTATTATGGGGCTCCCCTTGAGGTGCACCCGAAGACTTCAGCTTGTCCAGAATGCAGCCGCGCGAGCAATAATGGGAACCTCAAGGTTTACCCACATAACACCGCTCTTGCGCGAGCTGCATTGGCTGCCTGTCGTTTTTCGGGTGCGCTTCAAGGTGTTAGTCACCATCTTTAAAGTGCTCCATGGCACGGGACCTAGTTATCTGCGGGATCGGATTCTGCCCCATACATCCCTGCGGCCGATTCGCTCCCACAGAGAGGGACTTCTCCGGGTGCCATCCACTAGGCTATGCCAGCGGGCGACGCCCAGGGGAAGGGCCTTCTCTGTGGCGGGCCCAGCCCTCTGGAACGACCTTCCCCCCGAGATCAGAACAACTACGGACCTCCACTCCTTCCGTCAAAAATTAAAAACACACTTTTTCTTCTTGGCCAGCTAGGTTAGTCATTTGTCTTTTAATAGGGTGTTAGGGGATTTTAGTGTATTTTAAGATAGGGTGATTTTAGCGCAGGGATATTTTGGTTTAATTCGTATTTCATTTATCTATTTATGTATTTTATATTGGTATTTTTAATTTTCCCTGTGCACCGCTCCGAGTCCCTTTGGGGAGAGGAGGCGGTATATAAATAAAAATATTATTATTATTATTATTATTATTACTTAGTGGTTGTGGTTCCCGTCATCCCGCTTTGTCCACCTTGTTCCATATTTGGTGATACAGGGAGAGGTTTTAGCCATCTCAGAGAGGGCCCGAAGGCCCGCACCATTTTGTGGTGGTCTCCTCCTATCTATCGGATCGATCGCAGTTCGTGTTGACTGGAGGATAGGGATCGAACCCGAGGCCCCAAACTTGTGGGGTACCCCAAGGGTCGGTTCTCTCCCTTCCTCCTCTTCAACATATGCATGAAACTGTTGGGCGAGATCATCCATGGTTTCAGGGCACGGTATCATCAATACACTGACGCTACACAACTTTTCACCTGTACCCCAAACCACCCAAACGATGCCCTCGACATGATGTCCCAATGCCTGGAGGCTGTGTGGATCTGGATGGGGAGGAACAGGCTCAGGCTCAACCCCTCCAAAACTGAGTGGTTGTGGTTCCCGTCATCCCAATTTGTCCACCTTGTTCCCACTTTGGTGATACGGGGAGAGGTTTTAGCCCCCTCAGAGAGGGCCTGCAAGGTCTGATGGACAGTTTAATTTATGTTTCTATGCTTAATCTTCCCATTGCCTGCCGTAATCTGCTCATAGCCATGCAGGTTTTAGTGAGCTGTATGCCAAAATAAAATAAAACTGGACACGTGGACTGCATTTCTACGTGGAAGCTTTATTACTCTGGCATTCTCCCCACTGAAAAAACATTAGCGTATATGGTACAGGCATACAATTTGTTTACTCCTGTAGTTACTGTAACTATTGTAACTACTGTAACGGCATTGTTCGTGTTGGTTGGTGATCTCTGGCAGGCCCTGGACAGGGCACGGTATCATCAAAAGTGCTACACCACATTTCATTTGTACCCCAAACCACCAAAACGATGCCCTCGGCATGATGTTCCGATTCCTGGAGGCCGTGCGGATCTGGATGGGGACGAACGGGCTCAGACTCAATCCCTCCAAGACTGAGTGGTTGTGGTTCCCGTCAACCCGCTTTGTCCACCTGGCTCCAACTTTGGTGATAGGGGTTGCTCCTTTGTCCTGGTCCTATTAGACCTCTCGGCGGCTTTCGATACCATCGACCATGGTGTCCCACTGTGATGACTCAGGCGCTTAGGGCACCATTTTGTGGTGCTCCTCCTATCTATCGGATCGATCGCAGTTGGTATTGACTGGAGGACAGGGATCGATCCTGAGGGCTTTTACTTGTGGGGTGCCCCAGGGGTCAGATCTCTCACCTCTCCTGTTCAACATATACATGAAACTACTGGGCGAGATCATCCGTGGTTTCAGGGCACAGTATCGTCAATACACTGATGCTACACCACATTTCACTTGTACCCCAAACCACTCAAACAATGCCGTCACGTTCTCCTCCTATCTGTCGGATCGATCACAGTTCATGTTGACTGGAGGACAGGGATGGACCCTGAGCCCCCTAACTTGTGGGGTGCCCCAGGGGTCGGTTCATTCACCCCTCCTGTTCAACATACATGAAACCACTGGGCGAGAACATCCGGGGTTTCAGGGCACGGTATCGTCAATACACTGATGCTACACCACATTTCACTTGTACCCCAAACCACTCCAACAATTCCCTCACGTTCTTCTCCTACCTATCGGATCGATCGCAGTTCGTGTTGACTGGAGGACAGGGATGGACCCTGAGGCCTTTCACTTGTGGGGTGCCGCAGGGGTCGGTTCTCTCACCCCTCCTGTTCAACATATGCATGAAACCGCTGGGCGAGGTCATCCATGGTTTCAGGGCACAGTATCATCAATACATATCACCTGGCATAGTTTTTAAACTGGCATACTTTGAAACGTTTTCGTTTTATATGGTTTTAGTAGGGATTTTAACAGGTTTTAGACAGGCAACTTATTATCTAATGTATTTAATAGGTTTTAATTGTTTTCTTTGTTTTTATTCCTGATTTTACTGCTGCCTGTACAACCCCCTGTGTCCCGGAAAGGAGAAGGGCAGTATAGAAATTTAAATATTAAATCAAATTAAATATGCTGACGCTACACAACTTTTCACCTGTACCCCAAACCACTCAAACGATGCCCAGGGATCAAACCTGAGGCGCCTAACTTGTGGGGTGCCCCAGGGGATGGTTCTCTCCGTCCCTCCTGTTCAACATATGCACGAAACCATTGGGCGAGATCATCCGTGGTTTCCGGGCACGGAATCGTCAATACACTGATGCTACACCACTTTTCATTTGTACCCCAAACCATTCAAATTATGCCCTCACGTTCTCTTCCTACCTGTCGGATCGTTCGCAGTTCGTGTTGCCTGGAGGACAGGGATGGACCCTGAGCCCCCTAACTTGTGTGATGCCCCAGGGGTCGGTTCTTTCACCCCTCCTGTTCAACAGATACATGAAACTGTTGGGAGAGATCATACGTGGTTTCAGGGAACGGTATCATCAATACACTGATGCTACACCACTTTTCATTTGTACCCCAAACCACCCAAACGATGCCCTTGGCATGCTGTCCCGATGCCTGGAGGCTGTGTGGATCTGGATGGGGAGGAACAGGCTCAGGCTCAACCCCTCCAAGACTGAGTGGTTGTGGTTCCCGTCATCCCAATTTGTTCACCTTGTTCCAACTTTGGTGATACGGGGAGAGGTTTTAGCCCCCTCAGAGAGGGCCTGCAAGGTCTAATGGACAGTTTAATTTATGTTTCTATGCTTAATCTTCCCATTGCCTGTGGTAATCTGCTCATAGCCATGCAGGTTTTAGTGAGCCTTATGCCAAAATAAAACAAAACTGGACACGTGGACTGCATTTCCATGTGGAAGCTATATTACTCTGGCATTCTTGCCACTGAAACAACATTTGCATACATGGAAAGGGCATACAATTTGTCTACTCCTGTAGTTACTGTAACTATTGTAACCATTGTAACTACTGTAACGGCATTATTCCTCTTGGTTGATGATCTCTAGCAGGCCCTGGACAGGGCACGGTATCATCAAAATTGCTACACCACATTTCATTTGTACCCCAAACCACTCAAACGATGCCCTTGGCATGATGTACCGATTCCTGGAGGCTTTGTGGATCTGGATGGGGACGAAGAGCATCCGTGGTTTAAGAGCACAGTATCATCAATACATATCACCTGGCATAGTTTTTAAACTGGCATACTTTTAAACGTTTTTGTTTTATATGGTTTTAGTAGGGATTTTAACAGGTTTTAGACAGGCTACTTATTATCTAATGTATTCAATAGGTTTTAATTGTTTTCTTTGTTTTTATTCGTGATTTTACTGCTGCCTGTACACCGCCCTGAGTCCCAGAAAGGAGAAGGGTGGTATAGAAATTTAAATATTAAATCAAATTAAATATGCTGATGCTACAAAACTTTTCACCTGTACCCCAAGCCACCCAAACGATGCCCTCGGCATGATGTCCCGATGCCTGGAGGCTGTGTGGATCTGGATGGGGAGGAACAGGCTCAGGCTCAACCTCTCCAAAACTGAGTGGTTGCGGTTCCCGTCATCCCGCTTTGTCCACCTTGTTCCAACTTTGGTGATACGGGGAGATGTTTTAGCCCCCTCAGAGAGGGCCTGCAAGGTCTGATGGACAGTTTAATTTATGTTTCTTTGCTTAATCTTCACATTGCCTGCGGTAATCTGCTCATAGCCATGCAGGTTTCATTGAGCTGTATGCCAAAATAAAACAAAACTGGACACGTGGACTGCATTTCCATGTGGAAGCAATATTACTCTGGCATTCTTGCCAGTGAAACAACATTTGCGTACATGGAAAGGGCATACAATTTGTTTATTCCTGTAGTTACTGTAACTATTGTAACTAACGGCATTATTCGTGTTGGTTGATGATCTCTGGCAGGCCCTGGACAGGGCACGGTATCATCAAAAGTGCTACACCACATTTCATTTGTACCCCAAACCACCAAAACGATGCCCTCGGCATGATGTCCACCTTGTTTGTCCACCTTGTTCCAACTTTGGTGATAGGAGTTGCTCCTCTGTCCTGGTCCTATTAGTCCTCTCGGTGGCTTTTGATACCATTGACCATGGTATCCTAATGCGATGACTCAGGCGGTTAGGACACCATTTTTCTGGGGCTATCCTCCAATCTATCGGATCGATCGCAGTTTGTGTTGACTGGTGGACAGGGATCGAACCTGAGGCCCCTAACTTGTGGGGTGCAGCAGGGGTCGGTTCTCTCCCTCCCTCCTGTTCAACATATGCACGAAACCATTGGGCGAGATCATCCGTGGTTTTAGGGCACGGTTTCATCAATACACTGATGCTACACCACTTTTCATTTGTACCCCAAACCACCCCAAACAATGCCCTCGAGGTGATGCCCCGATGCCTATTTAATAGGTTTTAATTATTTTCTTTGTTTTTCTTCGTGATTTGACTGCTGCCTGTACACCGCCCTGACTCCCGGAAAGGAGAAGGGAGGTATAGAAATTTAAATATTAAATCAAATTAAATATGCTGACGCTACACAATTTTTCACCTGTACTCCAAACCACCCACATAATGCCCTTGGTTTGATGTCCCGATTCCTGGAGCCTGTGTGGATCTGGATGGGAAGGAACAGGCTCAGGCTCAATACCTGCAAGACTGAGTGGTTGTGGTTCACATCATCCCGATTTGTCCACCTTGTTCCAACTTTGGTGATACAGGGAGAGGTTTTAGCCCCGTCAGAGAGGGCCTGCAAGGTCTGATGGACAGTTTAATTTATGTTTCTATGCTTAATCTTAACATTACGTGGGCGACTGCGAGCCACCACATGTTTATTGGACCCGTGTCCCTCCTGGCTTGTGCTGGCATCCTGGGAGGTGACACGAGGCTGGCTCCAGGAGGTTGTCAATGCTTCTCTGAGTGAGGGTTTCTTGCCTGCCTCCCTTAAAGAGGCCATGGTGAGGCCCCTCCTGAAGAAGCCCTCTCTGGACCCAGCATTATTGGTTAACTACCATCCGGTCTCCAACCTTCCCTTTTTGGCAAAAGTTGTAGAGAGTGTGGTGGCACAACAGCTTCCCCGTCACCTGGAGGAAGTTGACTATCTGGACCCGCGCCAGTCCGACTTCCGACCTGGGCACAGCACCGAGACGGCATTGGTCGTGTTGGTAGATGATCTCTGGAGGGCCAGAGATGGGGGTTGTTCCTCCATCCTGGTCCTATTAGACTTCTCAGCGGCTTTCGATACCATCGACCATGGTATCCTATTGCATCGGCTGGGGGGGTTGGGGGTGGGAGGCACCGTTTTACGGTGGTTCTCCTCCTACCTCTCCGGTCGATCGCAATTTGTGTTGGCAGGAGAGCAGAGGTCGACCTCGAGACCCCTCACATGTGGGGTGCCTCAGGGGTTGGTCCTCTCGCCTCTCCTGTTCAACACATATATGAAGCCGCTGGGTCCGATCATCCGTGGTTTTGGGGTAGAGTATCACCTCTACGCTGATGATACACAGCTGTATATATCTACCCCAAACCACCCCAACGATGCCGTAGCGATGATGTGCCAGTGCCTGGAAGCCGTGCGGATCTGGATGGGAAGTAACGGACTCAGGCTCAACCCGTCCAAGACTGAGTGGCTGTGGTTTCCGGCCGCCCGATTCAACCAGTTGACTCCATCACTGGCCATAGGGGGCGAACACCCTACCCCTGTGGATGGGGCGCGCAACTTGGGTGTCCTCCTAGATTACTGGCTGTCCATGGAAGATCAAGTGACAGCCGTGGCCAGGAGGGCATTTTACCAGGTTCGCCTGGTACGCCAGTTGCGCCCCTTATTGGATCGGGATGCCCTTTGCACAGTCACTCATGCCCTCGTGACATCCCGACTGGACTATTGTAACTCTCTCTACATGGGGCTCCCCCTGAGGTGCACCCGAAGACTTCAGCTGGTCCAGAATGCAGCCGCGCGAGCAATAATGGGGACCTCTAGGTTCACCCATATAACACCACTCTTGCGCGAGCTGCACTGGCTGCCTGTCGTCTTTCGGGTGCGCTTCAAGGTGCTAGTTGTCATCTTTAAAGCGCTCCATGGCACGGGACCTAGTTATCTGCGGGATCAGATCCTGCCCCACACATCCTCACGGCCGATTCGCTCCCACAGAGAGGGACTTCTCCGGGTGCCGTCCACTAGACTTTGTCAGCGGGCGACGCCCAGGGGAAGGGCCTTCTCTGTGGCGGGCCCAGCCCTCTGGAACGACCTTCCCCCCGAAATCAGAACAACTACGGACCTCCGCTCCTTCCGTCAAAAACTGAAAACACACTTTTTCTGCTTGGCCGGCCTAGGTTAGTCTTTACCTTTAGGGTGTTAGGGAATTTTAGCTTTATAACTTGGGGATTTTAGCGCAGGTATAATCTTAATTTAATTTGTTTTTATCTATCGTATTTATTCTATGTATGTATTTTTTATAGTATTTTAAATTTTTCCCTGTGCACCGCTCCGAGTCCCATTGGGGAGAGGATGCGGTATACAAATAAAATTTGATTGATTGATTGATTGATTCCTGCGGTAATCTGCTCATAGCCATGCAGGTTTTAGTGAGCTGTATGCCAAAATAAAATAAAACTGGACACGTGGACTGCATTTCCACGTGGAAGCTGTATTACTCTGGCATTCTCCCCACTGAAACAACATTTGCGTACATGGAACAGGCATACAATTTGTCTATTCCTATAGTTACTGTAACTATTCAAAGCCCACAACTCCAGGCAGACCAGAGTCTTTAGCCAACGATCGTCTGGTCTCCAACAATCGCTTTGTGGGGCAATGTCAGCTTCCCCAGTACCTGTATGAAGCTGTCTACCTGGATCCGTTTCAGTCGGGTTTCAGGCCCAGGTACAGCACAGAGACGGCATTGTTCATGTTGGTTGATGATCTCTGGCAGGTATCATCAAAAGTGCTACACCACATTCCATTTATACCCCAAACCACCAAAGCGATGCCCTCGGCATGATGTCCTGATTCCTGGAGGCTGTGCGGATCTGGATGGGGAGGAACAGGTTCAGGCTCAATCCCTCCAAGATTGAGTAGTAGTGGTTCCCATCATCCCGCTTTGTCCACCTTGTTCCAACTTTGGTGATAGAAGTTGCTCCTCTTTCCTGGTCCTATTAGACCTCTCGGCGTCTTTTGATACCATTGACCATGGTATCCTACTGCAATGACTCGGGGGGTTAGGGCACTATTTTGTGGTGGGTCTCCTCCTATCTATCGGATCGATCGCAGTTCGTGTTGACTGGAGGACAGGGATCGAACCCGAGGCCCCTAACTTGTGGGGTACCCCAGGGGTCAGTTCTCTCACTCCCTCCTGTTCAACATATGCATCAAAGTGCTGGGTGACATCATCCGTGGTTTCAGGGCTCCGTCAATACACTGATGCTACACCATATTTCACTTGTACCGCAAACCACTCAAACAATGCCCTCATGTTCTCCTCCTACCTGTCGGATTGATCGCAGTTCGTGTTGACTGGAGGACAGGGATTGAACCCGAGGCCCCTATCTTGTGGGGTGCCCCAGGGGTCGGTTCTCTTCCTCCCTCCTGTTCAACACATGCATGAAACCACTGGGCGAGATCATCTGTGGTTTCAGGGCACGGTATCATCAATACACTGATGCTACACCACATTACACTTGTACCCCAAACCACTCAAAAAATGCCCTCACGTTCTCCTCCTACCTGTCGGATCGATCACAGTTTGTGTTGACTGGAGGACAGGGATGGACCATGAGGCCCCTAACTTGTGGGGTGCCCCAGGGGTCAGTTCTCTTCCTCTGCCCTGTTCAACATATGCATGAAACCGTTGGGCGAGATCATCTGTGGTTTCAGGGCACGGTATCATCAATACACTGATGCTACACCACATTACACATGTACCCCAAACCACTCAAACAATGCCCTCACGTTCTCCTCCTACCTGTCGGATCGATCGCAGTCTGTGTTGACTGGAGGACAGGGATGGACCCTGAGGCCCCTAACTTGTGGGGTGCCCATGGGTCGGTTCTCTCCCACCCTCCTGTTCACCATATGCATAAATCCGTTGGGTGAGATCATCTGTGGTTTCAGGGCATGGTATCATCAATACACTGATGCTACACCACTTTTCATTTGTACCCCAAACCACCCAAACGATGCCCTTGGCATGCTGTCCCGATGCCTGGAGGCTGTGTGGATCTGGATGGGGAGGAACAGGCTCAGGCTCAACCCCTCCAAGACTGAGTGGTTGTGGTTCCCGTCATCCCAATTTGTTCACCTTGTTCCAACTTTGGTGATACGGGGAGAGGTTTTAGCCCCCTCAGAGAGGGCCTGCAAGGTCTAATGGACAGTTTAATTTATGTTTCTATGCTTAATCTTCCCATTGCCTGCGGTAATCTCCTCATAGCCATGCAGGTTTTAGTGAGCTGTATGCCAAAATAAAATAAAACTGGACACGTGGACTGCATTTCCATGTGGAAACTATATTACTCTGGCATTCTTGCCACTGAAACAACATTTGTGTACATGGAAAGGGCATACAATTTGTTTACTCCTGTAGTTATTGTAACGGCATTGTTTGTGTTGATTGATGATCTCTGGCAGGTCCTGGACAGGGCACGGTATCATCAAAAGTGCTACACCACATTTCATTTGTACCCCAAACCACCAAAGTGATTCCCTCCGCATGATGGCCAGATTCCTGGAGGCTGTGTAGATCTGGATGGGGACGAACGGGCTCAGGCTCAATCCCCCCAAGACTGAATGGTTGTGGTTCCCATTATCCCGCTTTGTCCACCTTGTTCTAACTTTGGTGATAGGAGTTGCTCCTCTGTTCTGATCCTCTTAGTCCTCTCGGCGTCTTTCGATACCATTGACCATGGTATCCTACTGCGATGACTCGGGGGGTTAGGGCACCATTTTGTGGGGGGTCTCCTCCTATCTATCGGATCGATCGCGGTTCTTGTTGACTGGAGGACAGGGATCAAACCCGAGGCCCCTAACTTGTGGGGACCCCAGGGGTCAGTTCTCTCACTCCCTCCTGTTCAACATATGCATGAAACCGCTGGGTGAGATCATCCTGGGTCCGTTTGGAGAAGGGCAGGGTATAAATTCAATAAATCAAATCCGTTGTTTCAGGGCTTCATGATTTGTTTGCGCATGCGCGATAATGGAGGTCATCCTCTGAAAATGCTACGGAGAGCCCAGGGGCTGTTTTGCCTCGGAGGACGCTGCCAGCCCTCGCTGATCATCTTTGAGGGCTAGCCCACAAGACGACATGCCAGCCGCTGCTCCTGGCCGCTCAGATATGAGGGGCGAGGCCTGGGAATGACGGCTGGGTGAGGAGGAGCAGGGTGTGGTCCAATTCGGCCTTCTGCGGCCTGGAGCGTCCCGGCGCGGCTGCAAGCAGGAAGCTAGTCTGTGAAGCCGGGACGCGGAAAACTCGTATAGGCCTGACCGGGTCGGGTCGGGAGGACTACCATCGGGCGGTACGGTCTATGCCGGATCGTGCGGTCTAATCCCGATCCTGACCTGAGTGTTTTTATATCTGATCCCATCCGAGCTGTGGCTGGAGGCTGAGTGGCTGGAATGGTGAGAATGGTGGAAAGAAGGTGAGAGGATGTTGTCGGAGAGAGGAGAAGGCTGGTGGATGTTGCTGCAGGTGGAATGGTGAAACGGAGTTGGAATTGGAAGAGTTGGATGGTGAGAGTAAGTGAGAGGATGGTGAGAGTAAGTGAGAGGACGGAGAGAGGAAGTGAGAGGACGGAGAGAGGAAGCGTGGAGTGAGGAGAGGTGGAGAGAGAAATGGAGGACGATGGAAGATGATGGAAGAAGGAGAAGGAGAAGGAGGTGGAGTAAAGAGTTGGAGAAGGAGATGGAGTTGGAGAGGGAGTTGGAGAAGGCGATGGAGATGGAGGAATGGATGAAGAAGCCACGCAGCTAGATGGTGAAATGGTGGATCGTGACCGAAGAGGAGCCAGGAAGACCTTGAAGTGAGTGCTGGGCTTGGAGGTGGTAAGCTGTGCCACACATCTCTGCGTTGCACGATGGACCATCTAGTCGTGCGGCATTAAACGCGGACTGAGACCTATGTGACCGAGGAAGACAAATGGAGGGGGTTTGGATGAGACTAAACTGTGTTCCCCCCATCCATAAGATCATCAGTCTGACTGTCTTCTCCCCTCTGCCCTAAATGGATTATATCCACTTATACACACTTTGCACCTGTCACTTTATTTTACCCTGGACTCTGTTTTGGACTTATTTCGGACTTGCAGTTTGTCCCCTAGGTATGGACGACCTCTGTGTTTTTAGTGATGTATTCTAGGTGTGATCTCCTTTGCCTGCGGGAGTCTCTGCTCTCGCAGGCCTGCCCCCCTTGTCTAACACGGGCCCACCTCGAGGATGGACTGATTGCTCCTGAGAGGTGGGCGAAGCGCAAACTGAGGGGGTTTCTATTTAATTTTTTAATTCGGCTTTTAGGGGGTTCCAGGGTAGAGGGGGGGAGATAGCCCAGGGAGGGGATAGCATACGATAAGGCCGGCCGGCGGATGTAGGGAAACGGAGGAAGGGGAAGGGGAGGCCGTTTCCACTGAGGTTATTTCTATTGTTCCGGTTCTAGGGAGGGGCAGGGGCGGTGGGAGGCGGACGTTGGAGGATCGAGGCTGCTGGATACAGGCAGTCATGCATTCCAATGCCCCATGCTCCCTTCGCAGACTAGGAGGGCAGGAATCACAGGACAGGGGCCCTAGGCTGATGTTATGCAACGCCAGGTCCGTGGTACAAAAAGCCCCCCTCATTTATGACCTTGTGAAGTGCCCCATGGGTCTAGTCAATACTCTGACACTACACAACCTTTCACCTGTACACAAAACCACCAAAACGATGCCCTCGAGGTGATGCCCTGATGCCTGGAGGCTGTGTGGATCTGGATCTGTGTTCCCGTCATCCTGATTTGTCCACCTTTGTTCCAAATTTGGTGATACGGGCAGAGGTTTTAGCCCCCTCAGAGAGGGCCTGAAGGCCCGCACCATTTAGTGGGGGGTCTCCTCCTATCTATCGGATCGATCGCAGTTCGCGTTGCCTGGAAGACAGGGATCGAACCCGAGGCCCCTAACTTGTGGGGGGCCCCAGGGGTCAGTTCTCTCCCTCCCTCCTGTTCAACATATGCATGAAACCGTTGGGTGAGATCATCCGTGATTTCAGGGCATGGTACCATCAATACACTGATGCTACATCACTTTTCATTTGTACCCCAAACCACTCAAATGATGCCCTTGAGGTGATGCCCCGATGCCTATTTAATAGGTTTTGTTTTCTTTGTTTTTATTCCTGATTTAACTGCTGCCTGTACACCGCTATCATGACTGCTTCTACCTCCATTCAAGAAAGAACACACTTAAGCATATTCCAAATGATTAAGGTTACTTTTACTGAACTAGGAAAGGACAGCAGCAAATGTTAAGCCAGAAGTGGCTATTTTAGGTGCGAAGCATACATATCAAAGCATAAGCCAAACCCCAATCACCCATGACCCCCACCCCAATGTCCAATACAGTGTCTTCCACGTTGTCAGATGGGTAACACATCCAGAGCGGTCATCAGAATGGAATGTGATACCGTTAAGCTTAGCAATATCACCACCTAGCCCCACCTTCCTCCAGCACACTTTCCAACAACATCCCCCCACCCTCCCCATTTCTATGGCAGCCAAGCATGCAGGAAAGCGAAGGCTGACAACCACCCTGAGTCCCGGAAAGGAGAAGGGAGGTATAGAAATTTAAATATTAAATCAAATTAAATAGGCTGACGCTACACAACTTTTCACCTGTACCCCAAACCACCCACACAATGCCCTTGGCATGATGCCCCGATTCCTGGAGGCTGTGTGGATCTGGATGGGGACGAACGGGCTCAGACTCAATCCCTCCAAGACTGAGTGGTTGTGTTTCCCGTCATCCCGCTTTGTCCATCTTGTTCCAACTTTGGTGATAGGAGTTGCTCCTCTGTCCTGGTCCTATTAGACCTCTCGGCGGCTTTTGATACCATTGACCATGGTATCCTACTGCGATGACTTGGGGGGTTAGGGCACCATTATGTGGTGGTCTCCTCCTATCTATCGGATCGATCGCAGTTCGTGTTGACTGGAGGACAGGGATCGAACCTGAGGCCCCTAACTTGTGGGGTACCCCAGGGGTTGGTTCTCTCACTCCCTCCAACTCTGGCCATTGGGGGCGAAACAATGGCCCCCGTGGAGAGGGCGCGTAATCTGGGTTCTCACCCTCCCTCCTGTTCAACATATGCATGAAACCGTTGGACGAGATCATCCGTGATTTCAGGGGATGGTACCATCAACACACTGATGCTACACCACTTTTCATTTGTACCCCAAACCACCCAAACGATGCCCTTGGCGTGATGCCCTGATGCCTGGAGGCTGTGTGGATCTGTATGGGGAGGAACAGGCTCAGGCTCAACCCCTCCAAGACAAAGTGGTTGTGGGTCCCGTCATCCCGATTTGTTCACCTGGTTCCAACTTTGGTGAAATGGGGAGAGGTTTTAGCCCCCTCAGAGAGCTCCTGCAAGGTCTGATGGACAATTTAATTTATGTTTCTATGCTTAATCTTCCCATTGCCTGCGGTAATCTGCTCATAGCCATGCAGGTTTTAGTGAGCACTGGACACGTGGACTGCATTTCCACGTGGAAGCAATATTACTGTGGCATTCTTGCTATTACTCTGGCATTCTTGCCACTGAAACAACTTTCGCATATATGGAACAGGTGTACAATTTGTCTACTCCTATAGTTACTGTAACTATTCAAAGCCCACAACTCCAGGCAGACCCGAATATTTAACCAACGATCGTCCGGTCTCCAACCTTACCTTTGTGGGGCAACGTCAGCTTCCCCAGTACCTGGATGAAGCTGTCTACCTGGATCCAGTTCAGTCGGGTTTCAGGCCCAGGTACAGCACAAAGACGGCATTGTTTGTGTTGGTTGATGATCTCTGGCAGGTATCATCAAAAGTGCTACACCACATTCCATTTGTACCCCAAACCACCAGAACAATACCCTTGGCATGATGTCCCGATGCCTGGAGGCTGTGCGGATCTGAATGGAGATGAACTGGCTCAGGCTCAATCCCTCCAAGACTGAGTGGTTGTGGTTCCCGTCATCCCGATTTGTCCACCTGGCTCCAACTTTGGTGATAGGGGTTGCTCCTTTCTCCTGGTCCTATTAGACCTCTCGGCGGCTTTCGATACCATCGACCATGGTATCCCACTGTGATGACTCAGGGGGTTAGGGCACCATTTTGTGGTGGTTCTCCTCCTATCTATCGGATCAATCGCAGTTCGTATTGACTGGAGGACAGGGATCGATCCTGAGGCCTTTTACTTGTGGCATGCCCCAGGGGTCAGTTCTCTCACCTCTCCTGTTCAACATCTACATGAAACTGCTGGGCGAGATCATCTGTGGTTTCAGGGCACGGTACCGTCAATACACTGATGCTACACCATATTTCACTTGTACCCCAAACCACTCAAACAATGCCCTCATGTTCTCCTCCTACCTGTTGGATCGATCGCAGTTTGTGTTGACTGGAGGACAGGGATTGAACCCGAGGTCCCTATCTTGTGGGGTGCCCCAGGGGTCGGTTCTCTTCCTGCGTCCTGTTCAACATATACATGAGACCACTGGGCGAGATCATCTGTGGTTTCAGGGCATGGTACCGTCAATACACTGATGCTACACCATATTTCACTTATACCCCAAACCACTCAAACAATGCCCTCATGTTTTCCTCCTACCTGTCGGATCGATCGCAGTTTGTGTTGACTGGAGGACAGGGATGGACCCTGAGGCCCCTAACTTGTGGGGTGCCCCAGGGTTCGGTTCTCTCACCCCTCCTGTTCAACATATAAATGAGACCACTGGGCGAGATCATCTGTGGTTTCAGGGCATGGTATCATCAATAAACTGATGCTACACTTGTACCCCAAACCACTCAAACAATGCCCTCACGTTCCTCTCCTACCTGTCGGATCGATTGCAGTTCGTGTTGACTGGAGGACAGGGATGGACCCTGAGCCCCCTAACTTGTGAAGTGCCCCAGGGGTCTAGTGAATACTCTGACGCTACACAACCTTTCACCTGTACACAAAGCCACCAAAATGATGCCCTTGTTGTGATATCCCGATGCCTGGAGGTTGTGCGGAGAGGTTTTAGCCCCCTCAGAGACGGCCTGCAAGGTCTGATGGACAGTTTAATTTATGTTTCTATGCTTAATCTTCCCGTTGCCTGCAGTAATCTGCTCATAGCCATGCAGGTTTTAGTGAGCTTTATGCCAAAATAAAATAAAATAAAAATGCAACAAGCATCATGTCAGGATTGAAGTAGCCTTATAATTCTTCATAAGCTCCATTCTTGGGAATATTGGAGTTCCAGAATAACCAATATCTCTCCATCAGAATTCATTCTGCAGTGTTTAATAGTCTGATGGACAGTTCAATTTATGTTTATGTGCTTAATCTTCAAATCGCCTTTGGTAATCTACACATAGATGGGCAGGTTTTATTGAACTGCATTACAAAAAATATACACCCAGGTTTCATGTCAAACATAGACCAAATCCAGTTCCCTTTCCACAAAGGTATCCTAAGTGACTTTATATGTTTTTTTTTTAAGTTTAAAGACTTGGCATTTGGCTAGAACTACTTAAAGTTATGTTTTTTAAAACATTTTTAAACCTTTTAACATTTAAATTTCATCCCTGCTTTTCTGACTAGAACACTTTTGAATTTGGAATGTGAGGGGGAGAATCACTAAATAAAAATGTTAAAAGAAAAAAGGCCAGAGATTATTTTGGCCCTCTACCTATGGTGTCATGAGAACAATATTTGAGTAAATGGAATTGGCACAGGATTTCTTTCTTTGTTCTATTTATTGTAGTTATTCAAAGCCATAACCACTGGTAAACTAAAGCAATAATTCCATTTTCCAGAATAAACTTGTGCAATAAAAGACTCTGATGGAAAACCCACTTCATTTTTCCACAAATATATCATGACTTTAAAAGTTATGAAGTTGGGATGCCAAGGGGAGAAGAATCATTGGATAATGTTACAAAAACATTATGTTGCATTTTTCCAACTGAAACAACACTTGCGTAAATGGAACGGGCATACAATTGGTCTACTCCTTCTGTTTACTGTAGCTATTCAAAGCCTGCAACTACAGGCAGACCAGAGGAATAATTTGACTTTGGGGAAATAAATGTGTGGAATAGGAAACTGATAAAATCTAATCTTTGGCCTTATTGCAACAACAAAGCTCTCAGCCTCCATGTGGCTGTTGAAATGGACTCCAGATGTTGGGGTTCTAATGCCCATCTTGCAAGCACATCTGCACCCACAGACTTCAGATCAGATTAGAGAAATGTATATAATTGTGGCAAAGAAAACTCTGTCCTAATGCACAGGTTTGTGCAAATGTTAACATGGTTTCTAGACAGTCTGAAAAGTAGGTAGCAAAAACAAAGAATTTAGGAAACGTTTACCAAATCCAGCCAGTAAACTTGCCATTCCTGCCATTCCTAGAAAGGATATTTAAAAGTTTTCAAACCTTCACCTGCAGCCCATGGGAAGAGACAAAGACTCCATTTGACAAGCCCAGCAAAATTAAAGAATCCATTACAAACTTTGCCCATCCCTCACCAATCGTGAACACCTCTAGCTTTATAACTTGGGGATTTTAGCGCAGGGATAATCTTAATTTAATTTGTTTTTATCTATTGTATTTATTCTATGTATGTATTTTTTATAGTATTTTACATTTTTCCCTGTGCACCGCTCCGAGTCCCATTGGGGAGAGGATGCGGTATACAAATAAAATTTGATTGATTGATTGATTGACCTCCCCGTTTCCTCCGGGGCCCCTCCCTCATGCCATGATGTCTTTGGTGTTAAATGCAGCCCCTGGAGCAAGCCACTCGCTTCCGTCTCAAAACAAAACTGAAGCGTAAGCCAAAGAGACCAACCATGAAAGGACCCATCAGGCACAGCCTGTCAGCAAACAAGTGCTTCAGGATGATGCCGAAGGACCCCTGCAAGCCCAAAGCCAAGGGTAACTACTGGACTGGACACGTGGACTGCATTTCCAGGTGGAAGCAATATTATCCTGTCATTCTTCCCACTGAAACAACACTTGCGTAAATGGAACGGGCATACAATTGGTCTACTCCTTCTGTTTAGTGTAGCTATTCAAAGCCTGCAACTACAGGCAGACCAAGGGCCAAGCGAGGGCCAATCTGATGCGCAGGAGCAGCCTGCAGCTGGAGCAGGGCAGGAGTTGGTGGCTGCAGGTGTCTGGTGGCGCAGCTCATCCGTGGCCGCTGGATCTGGAGCCCTGCTACTGGCCCCAAGCTTCCCGGCTGCTCTTTTGACCTGGGGGTGGAAAAGGAGGCTGATGGGCGGCAACGAGAAAGGGGAATGGAGCTACTCAACCACTCCAGGCAACCAGACAATGGAGCAGTTGTGGGAGCATTTTGGAGAGGCGACCTTCCGGGATCCTGGCTTCTGGTAGCATTGGGAGCGTGAGAGGAAGGTGGCCACCTGGCAGGTGAGGCAGCCATCTGGACACATGGCTCTGGCCCCACCCGCCCATTTGTCCAGCCCTAAGCTCTGCCTGGAAGTGGGCCATAGCAAGAGCCCTAGCCGGTGAGGGGAGCGGTGCAGAGGTCCTCCCTGGCAGAGCAAAACGCCCGTACAGAACCAGTTCCAGAAGAGGCCAGGAGTGGGGTGGACAACAGGCCCCATTGCCTGGGACCTCAGCAGGCCAGCAGGCCTCCCAGTCGGCAGCAGGCAGCACCTAGGGCTCCTGGCTACCATCAGGCCGACCAGCCCAGGCGCTGTGGGGCTGTTTTGAGGACATGGCCAGGGCTTAGCAGGCAGAAGGGGAGCTCCTGGCCTTGAAGCAGAGGGGCAGACAGGTGGCTGACTCTCTGGTATCAGGTGGCCAGCAAGTTGCCTGCTGACTTGGGGAGGGTCACCCCAAGGGAGAGATGGGCCCCAGGCCACGGAGCAGCAACTGATCCTCAGCCAGAGGGGCCCTAATCCAGCATCAGCCCCACCAGAAAGACTTGCTCAACCGCCTATTCAGTGTTTTCGATATGGCCAACTGGGCCACCGTGCAGCCGAGTGCCCGGCGGCTACCCTGAGGCTGAAATCTGGGTTTCCTGGGAAAGGGGGGTGTAGGAAGTTGCCCAGGAAACCCCCGAGATATCCAGGGTGGCATATCAAGCGTTGGAGGTTCTGGATGACTGGCAAACGAAGGAGGAGGGGGGAAATGGTGGTGGAGGGGAAGAGAGGACGAGGGTGAAGGAGATCCGATGGGGAGTCATCCCACCATTTCTGCATTCCCGCGACCCTCAATGCCCTGCGATTGGGCGTCCTCAGTAGGTCCGATGCCCTGATATCGTTTTTCTTCCTATTTTCCACTCTTCTATCCCTATTCTCTCTTCACCCTGTATTGAGGGGCCCCTTCCCCAAATTACACGAGGAGGGTGGGGCAGTCTGCCCATGCAGAGCGGGGCCATTACTGGAAGGATTAGCACTTTCTTCCCTTTCTTCAAAGACAGCGGGCAGCCATGGAAGGACCCATCAGGCACAGCCTGTGAGCAAACAAGCACTTCAGGATGATGCCAAAGGACCCCTGTAAGCCCTTTGGGGGAAGGGGAACCACAGGACCCCATTTTCCCAGAATCCTTGAAGCTACAGAGAACATCCGTCTCGCTTATTCTGTGTCTCCTGATTGTTAGTTTATGTTTTTTCTTCATGTGTACACTTTATAAAATATGATTTATGATTGTAGGCTGCCCAGAGTTAGCCTGAGGTAAGATGGGCAGCTAATAAATTTCATAAATAAATACATGAAAATACCAACATTTTGAGGTGCGGCATCTTAAGCACAAAGGAAAACCCACTTCACTTTCCATGAATATATCCTGACTTTATAAGCTATAAAGTCGGGATCCATTACAAACTTTGCCCATCCATCACCAATCGTGAACACCTCCCCGTTTCCTCCGGGGCCCCTCCCTCAAGCTATGATGTCTTTGGTGTTAAATGCAGCCCATGGAGCAAGCCACTCGCTTCCGTCTCAAAACAAAACTGACGCGTAAGCTAAAGAGACCAACCATGAAAGGACCCATCAGGCACAGCCTGTCAGCAAATAAGTACTTCAGGATGATGCCGAAGGACCCCTGCAAGCCCAAAGCCAAGGGTAACTACTGGACTGGACACGTGGACTGCATTTCCAGGTGGAAGAAATATTATCCTGTCATTCTTCCCACTGAAACAACACTTGGGTAAATGGAACAGGCATACAATTGGTCTACTCCTTCTGTTCAGTGTAACTATTCAAAGTCCACAACTCCAGGCAGACCAGAGGGATAATTTGACTTTGGGGAAATAAATGTGTGGAATAAGAGACTCTGATGAAATCTAATTTTTGGCCTTAATGCAACCATGGAACAAAGCTCTCAGCCTCCATGCGGCTGTTGAAATGGACTCCAGATTTTGGGGTTCTAATGCCCATCTTGCAAGCACATCTGCACCCACAGACTTCAGATCAGATTATAGAGAAATGTATATAATTGTGGCCAAGACAACTCTGTCCTAATGCACAGGTTTGTGCAAATGTTAACATGGTTTTTAGACAGACTGAAAAGTAGGCAGCAAAACCAAAGAATTTAGCAAACGTTTATCAACCCATTTAGAACTTTGCCCATCCATCACCAATCTTGATCACCTCCCCATTTCCTCAGGGCCCCTCCCTCATGCCATGATGTCTTTGGTGTTAAATGCAGCCCATGGAGCAAGCCACTCGCTTCCGTCTCAAAACAAAACTGAAGCGTAAGCCAAAGAGACCAACCATGAAAGGACCCATCAGGCACAGCCTGTCAGCAAACAAGTACTTCAGGATGATGCCGAAGGACCCCTGCAAGCCCAAAGCCAAGGGTAACTACTGGACTGGACACGTGGACTGCATTTCCAGGTGGAAGCTATATTATCCTGTCATTCTTCCCACTGAAACAACACTTGCGTAAATGGAACGGGCATACCATTGGTCTACTCCTTCTGTTCAGTGTAGCTATTCAAAGCCTGCAACTACAGGCAGACCAAGGGCCAAGCGAGGGCCAATCTGATGCGCAGGAGCAGCCTGCAGCTGGAGCAGGGCAGGAGTTGGTGGCTGCAGGTGTCTGGTGGCGCAGCTCATCCGTGGCCGCTGGATCTGGAGCCCTGCTACTGACCCCAAGCTTCCCGGCTGCTCTTTTGACCTGGGGGTGGAAAAGGAGGCTGATGGGCGGCAACGAGAAAGGGGAATGGAGCTACTCAACCACTCCAGGCAACCAGACAATGGAGCAGTTGTGGGAGCATTTTGGAGAGGCGACCTTCCGGGATCCTGGCTTCTGGTAGCATTGGGAGCATGAGAGGAAGGTGGCCACCTGGCAGGTGAGGCAGCCATCTGGACACATGGCTCTGGCCCCACCCGCCCATTTGTCCAGCCCTAAGCTCTGCCTGGAAGTGGGCCATAGCAAGAGCCCTAGCCGGTGAGGGGAGCGGTGCAGAGGTCCTCCCTGGCAGAGCAAAACGCCCGTACAGAACCAGTTCCAGAAGAGGCCAGGAGTGGGGTGGACAACAGGCCCCATTGCCTGGGACCTCAGCAGGCCAGCAGGCCTCCCAGTCGGCAGCAGGCAGCACCCAGGGCTCCTGGCTACCATCAGGCCGACCAGCCCAGGCGCTGTGGGGCTGTTTTGAGGACATGGCCAGGGCTTAGCAGGCAGAAGGGGAGCTCCTGGCCTTGAAGCAGAGGGGCAGACAGGTGGCTGACTCTCTGGTATCAGGTGGCCAGCAAGTTGCCTGCTGACTTGGGGAGGGTCACCCCAAGGGAGAGATGGGCCCCAGGCCACGGAGCAGCAACTGATCCTCAGCCAGAGGGGCCCTAATCCAGCATCAGCCCCACCAGAAAGACTTGCTCAACCGCCTATTCAGTGTTTTCGATATGGCCAACTGGGCCATCGTGCAGCCGAGTGCCCGGCGGCTACCCTGAGGCTGAAATCTGGGTTTCCTGGCAAAGGGGGGGTGTAGGAAGTTGCCCAGGAAACCCCCGAGATATCCAGGGTGGCATATCAAGCATTGGAGGTTCTGGATGACTGGCAAACGAAGGAGGAGGGGGGAAATGGTGGTGGAGGGGAAGAGAGGACGAGGGTGAAGGAGATCCGATGGGGAGTCATCCCACCACTTCCGCATTCCCGCGACCCTCAATGCCCTGCGATTGGGCGTCCTCATTAGGTACGATGCCCTGATATCGTTTTTCTTCCTATTTTCCACTCTTCTATCCCTATTCTCTCTTCACCCTGTATTGAGGGGCCCCTTCCCCAAATTACACGAGGAGGGTGGGGCAGTCTGCCCATGCAGAGCGGGGCCATTACTGGAAGGATTAGCACTTTCTTCCCTTTCTTCAAAGACAGCGGGCAGCCATGGAAGGACCCATCAGGCACAGCCTGTGAGCAAACAAGCACTTCAGGATGATGCCAACGGACCCCTGTAAGCCCTTTGGGGGAAGGGGAACCACAGGACCCCATTTTCCCAGAATCCTTGAAGCTGCAGAGAACATCCGTCTCGCTTATTCTGTGTCTCCTGATTGTTAGTTTATGTTTTTTCTTCATGTGTACACTTTATAAAATATGATTTATGATTGTAGGCTGCCCAGAGTTAGCCTGAGGTAAGATGGGCAGCTAATAAATTATATAAATAAATACATGAAAATACCAACATTTTGAGGTGCATCATCTTAAGCACAAAGGAAAACCCACTTCATTTTCCTTGAATATATCCTGACTTTATAAGCTATGAAGTCGGGATCCATTACAAACTTTGCCCATCCATCACCAATCGTGAACACCTCCCCGTTTCCTCAGGGGCCCCTCCCTCATGCCATGATGTCTTTGGTGTTAAATGCAGCCCATGGAGCAAGCCACTCGCTTCCGTCTCAAAACAAAACTGAAGCGTAAGCCAAAGAGACCAACCATGAAAGGACCCATCAGGCACAGCCTGTCAGCAAATAAGTACTTCAGGATGATGCCGAAGGACCCCTGCAAGCCCAAAGCCAAGGGTAACTACTGGACTGGACACGTGGACTGCATTTCCAGGTGGAAGCAATATTATTCTGTCTTTCTTCCTACTGAAACAACACTTGGGTGAATGGAACAGGCATACAATTTGTCTACTCCTTACTGTAGCTATTCAAAGTCCACAACTCCAGGCAGACCAGAGGGATAATTTGACTTTGGGGAATAAATGTATGGAAAAAGGGACTCTGACGAAATCTAATCCTTGGCCTTCATAAAGCCATGGAACAAAGCTCTCAGCCTCCATGCCGCTGTTGAAAAGGATTCCAGGTGTTGATGTCCATGTTGTATCACATCTGCTGTGATCTAATCAGCAGCCAGCCAACCCCTGTGTTTCCTCTCCTGAAAATTCCCTCCCTGGACAGGAGGCTTCAGAGTCAGATCTGTCAAGCAGAAGCCAAAAGACAACAGTCCCTGGAGGCCCTCAGTGAGATACGACCACCAGCCGTATGAAAATGTCCTTGGATCTCCAGCAGCAACTACCGAAGGACGATGCCCTGGAGGAGGCTCAATGTTTCCCCACCTCTCCTGGGGGAGACACTCCTCGCATGTATCCACTCTCCAAAACCCCAAAGAGGGGACTCCACTCAGGCTAATTGTCAGCAGCAGGAGCTCCATTCACCAGAAACTTTGCCAAACATCTACCCAGTTTATCGGCTACTCTGGTGGGCAACACCAGCCATCGCATCAACAAGGATGGATTTTGTCAGCAAGGTTTGGCAACTACAACTGAATCCGAATGAGAAGATTGGTTTCTTATGACGTGAGAATGAACTTCCCCAGCATTCCAACAACTGAAGCTCTCAAGGTGGTGGAGACCCAACTGCTATAAGACAGCACATGAAGTGACAGAACCAACCGCAGCCCAGACCACATTTGTTCAGCCAACTGGAGCAAGCCACTCAGTTCCGTCTGAAAACAAGACTGTTGCCAGCTGTCACCTTATCCTTGTGTTGTGGCCTGTCAGCCCCTCCAGCAGCCGAATCAGGTGAGGAGGAGGAGGCGTGGGGGTCAGGGTCAGCATCAGGGCAACTTGAGAACTCCAAGAGGTGAGAACTTTCCCAGCCTAGACGCAACACCCACCATTCAATCCTCCCAAGGTCCTAGTTTCCAACAGGAGTTCCCTCACATCCAATCCAACTGGCGTCCCACCTGAGGAAGCAGCCCCTGGCCAAAGGCACACCAGGGACACCACAGCATGCAATTTTCCAACATCCACCAACCAGGGTTCACCAGAAGAAAATACGGTTGCCAGAGCCCCATTTTATTCAGCCACAGAAAACCACCCTCTGCTTTCAGTCCACTCATGCACGAACTTCAGCAACAAGTTGAAATCCCAACCATGGAACAAAGCTCTCAGCCTCCATGTGGCTGTTGAAATGGACTCCAGATGTTGGGGTTCTAATGCCCATCTTGCGAGCACATCTGCACTCACAGATTTCAGATCAGATTAGAAAAATGGATATAATTATGGCAAAGACAACTCTGTCCTAATGCACAGGTTTGTGCAAATGTTAACATGGTTTCTAAACAGTCTGAAAAGTAGGTAGCAAAAACAAAGAATTTAGGAAACGTTTACCAAATCCAGCCAGTAAACTGGATATTTTATAAACTAGGAAGGATATTTAAAAGTTTTCAAACTATCACCTGCAGCCCATGAGAAGAGGCAAAGACTCCATTTGACAAGCCCAGCAAAATTAAAGAATCCATTACAAACTTTGCCCATCCATCACCAATCGTGAACACCTCCCCGTTTCCTCAGGGGCCCCTCCCTCAAGCTATGATGTCTTTGGTGTTAAATGCAGCCCCTGGAGCAAGCCACTCGCTTCCGTCTCAAAACAAAACTGAAGCGTAAGCCAAAGAGACCAACCATGAAAGGACCCATCAGGCACAGCCTGTCAGCAAACAAGTACTTCAGGATGATGCCGAAGGACCCCTGCAAGCCCAACGCCAAGGGTAACTACTGGACTGGACACGTGGACTGCATTTCCAGGTGGAAGCAATATTATCCTGTCATTCTTCCTACTGAAACAACACTTGGGTAAATGGACGGACATACAATTGATCTATTGGCCCCCAATGACAATATAGACCATAGCGGTGCCTCTTCTCGGACAACTTTTCTCGCACAGACTATCCTTAATGCTTGCAATGTACTCAGCAGTTGACCTCCATGCCCTGCGAGAATCCCCTCTCTCACAGGTTTGGCCCTCAGCGTTAACGAGGGCCCACCTCGATGAGGGATTTATTAATCAAGAGAGGTGGTTCGAAACGGAAGCTAAGGGGATATTGGATTAAATTTTTAGTCTTGGTTTTAAGGGGTTCCAGGGAGAGGGGTGGGCAAACCAGAACTAGGGTGGTGGGTGAGGGTGATCACCCACCGGGGAACTCTCCCAGGGCGGCTGATGGTCTTGACGAGGAGGGCGTAGGCACTGGAATTGGGGAGGGGGGAGGGTCTGCTTAGCAGAGGGCAATCCCATCAAGGCTGTGTATGGGAGGGGTAGGTATGGCGGGAGCAGAGAGCCATATCACATTAGGGGAGGGCGCACCCGCTACTTGTGAGCTGTGGTGCGCTCCGACCCTCATGGCTCCTCTTGAGACCCAGGGGGTTCGGGATCTCAGGGCCTGGGCCTTCGTCTGATGTGTAATGCCAGGCCCGTGATTAATAAAGCCCCCCTCATTTATGATCTGGTTTTGGAGGGGGAGGTGGACCTGGCGGGTATTACGGAAACCTGGCTGGGCCAAGAGGAGGGGGGGGCTCATTGAAATGTGCCCGCCAGGTTACCATGCATTTCACCAGCTGAGAGCCCAGGGTCAGGGTGGGGGGATGGCAGTTATTATAAAGGAGGGCCTGGACCCAAGGGAGACCACTGTGCCGCAGAGTCCTTATGTGTGAAGTGGGGTCATGGGGGGCAGTTGGGCTTGCTGATTGTGTACCTGGCCCCCCGCTACGTATCAGCAGCCCTACCCGAGCTTCTCAATGTGATAGCCGAGATGGCGATTGAGACCCCCAGGCTGTTAAGTCATGGGAGACTTCAATCTGCCATCGGTAGGCGAAGCATCTGAGGCGGCTTGGGAGTTCATGGCCTCCATGACGGCCATGGACCTGACCCAATTAGTTTGTGAACCTACCCACACCGGAGGACACACACTGGACTTAGTTTTTGTCTCCGGCCAGTGGCTGAGTGATCTTGGTTTAGGGGAAATAGCCGTTGAGCCCTTGTCATGGTCAGATCATTCTCTCCTTTGGCTGGTCTTTCCAACCTCTGCACCTCACTGCGGGGAGGTGGAACCGGAAGCGACAAGATGGTTCCACCCCAGGCGCCTGATGGACCCTGAGAGGTTCCAGATGGAGCTTGGGCGAATACCTGAGACCATGATCCACGACTCGACTGAGGACCTAGTGGCCGCCTGGAATAATGTGGCCATGGGGGCCCTGGACCGGGTTGTGCCTTTGCGGCCTCTTACCCGATGTCGATCTACCTTCTCCAAGGAGCTGAGGGTGATGAAGCGTCGGAAGAGATGCCTAGAGGGCGTTTGGAGGACCACCTGCTCCGAATCTGACCGGATGCTGGTAAACTCCCATTTAAGGACTTACCTAGTGGTGATAAAAGAAGCGAAATGAAACTATTTCTCCACTCTTATCGCGTCTGCAGGTAACCGACCTGCTGCCTTGTTTAGGGTGTCCCGCTCCCTCCTCCATCAGAGGGCCCGGAATGCTCCCCTGCAGCGTCGGGCAGAGGAATTTGGGCGTTATCTGCATGACAAAATCGATCAGATATGGGACGGGTTAGCCTCTGATTGGACTAGTTCAGACCGGTCGACGGAAGCAGGTCTTGAGTTCACTATATGGAAAGAGTTTGATCCTGTGACTCCTGAGGACATGGACAGGATACTGGGGTGGCTGAACACAACCACATGTTTACTGGACCCGTGTCCCTCCTGGTTGGTACTGGCCTCCCGGGAGGTTACACGAGGCTGGCTCCAGGGAATTGGCAACGCTTCTTTGAGTGAGGGGTTTTTACCGGCTGCCTTGAAAGAGGCGGTGGTGAGGCCCCTCCTCAAGAGGCCCTCCCTGGACCCAGCTGTTTTGGCTAACTACCATCCTGTCTCCAACTTTCGCTTTCTTGCAAAGGTTGTTGAGAGTGTGGTGGCACAAGAGCTCCCTCAGCACCTGGAGGAAACTGTCTATCTGGACTTGCGCCAGTCCGGCTTCCGGCCAGCACGGAAATGGCATTGGTCACGTTGGTTGATGATCTCTGGAGGGCTCAGGATAGAGGTTGGAATTTCATCAGTATGCAGATGACACCCAGCTGTACATCTCCGCCCCGGACCACCTCAACGATGCCGCAGAAGTGATGTCCCGGTGTCTGGAGGCTGTGCGAGTCTGGATGGGGAGGAACAGGCTTTGACTCAACCCGTCCAAGACCGAGTGGCTGTGGTTTCCGGCGTCATGACATAGCTAGTTGGTTCCATCTCTTGCTATCGGGGGCGAGTCATTAGCCCCTGCAGAGAGGGCCCACAACTTGGGTGTCCTCCTGGATACTCTGCTGTCTTTAGACAATCATATGATAGCTGTGGCTAGGGGGGCTTTTTATCAGGTTCGCCTGATACGCCAGTTGCGCCCCTTTCTGGATCGTGACGCTTTACGCATGGTCACTCAAGCCCTCGTTATTTCCCGCCTGGACTATTGCAATGCTGTCTACATGTGGCTCCCCTTCAGGTGCAACAGGAGGCTCTAGCTAGTTCAGAATGCGGCCGCGCAGGGAATTTTGGGGGCCTCTAGATACTCCCATGTGACACCTCTCCTGCGCGAGCTGCACTGGCTGTCTGTGGCCTTCCGGGTGCGCTTCAAGGTCTTAGTAACCATCTTTAAAGCACTCCATGGCAAGGGACCTAGGTATTTGCAAGACCGCCTCCTACCAAATACCTCCCTCCGACCAGTCCGCTCCTACAAAGAGGGCCTCCTCAAGGTCAATGCCGGCTGGCGACCCCTAGGGGGAGAGCCTTCTCTGTGGCAGAGCAAAACGCCCATAGAGGACCAGTTCCAGAAGAGGCCATGAGGGTGGTGGAGAGATGGGCCCTAGGCCACGGAGGCTCCCTGAGCAGCAACTGATCCTCAGCCAGAGGGGCCCTACTCGGGCATCAGCCCCACCTGAAAGACTTGCTCAACCGCCTATTCAGTGTTTTCAAAACAACACTTGCATAAATGGAACGGGAATACAATTTGTCTACTCTTGTTTAGGCTACAAAGCTTCTTGGGATTCGCTAACTACGGCCACCAGTTCATCCTGTCCTTCGCCCAAGTGGCGTTCCTGCCCACCAACCTGTTAAAAAGAAAAGATGTAGCCGGCAAGCCATGCCTGGGGGCTTTGGTAGCATGGGCAGTGGAATGCCAGTGGGCGCTTGAACAGTTAAAGGCTTCGTTTGCAAGAGAGCCAGCACTTAAAACACCCAGATCCGTCAAAACCAGCCCATGAGAAGAGGCAAAGACTCCATTTGACAAGCCCAGCAAAATTAAAGAATCCATTACAAACTTTGCCCATCCATCACCAATCGTGAACACCTCCCCATTTCCTCAGGGGCCCCTTCCTCAGGCTATGATGTCTTTGGTGTTAAATGCAGCCCATGGAGCAAGCCACTCAGTTCCGTCTCAAAACAAAAAGTGTAAGCCAAAGAGACCAACCATGAAAGGACCCATCAGGCACAGCCTGTCAGCAAACAACTACTTCAGGATGATGCCGAAGGACCCCTGCAAGCCCAAAGCCAAGGGTAACTACTGGACTGGACACGTGGACTGCATTTCCAGGTGGAAGAAATATTATCCTGTCATTCTTCCCATTGAAACAACACTTGCGTAAATGGAACGGGCATACAATTAGTCTACTCCTTCTGTTTAGTGTAGCTATTCAAAGCCTGCAACTCCAGGCAGACCAGAGGGATAATTTGACTTTGGGGAAATAAATGTGTGGAATAAGAGACTCTGATGAAATCTAATTTTTGGCCTTCATGCAACCATGGAACAAAGCTCTCAGCCTCCATGTGGCTGTTGAAATGGACTCCAGATGTTGGGCTTCTAATGCCCACCTTGCAAGCACATCTGCACCCACAGACTTCAGATCATGCTCTAAATGCCAAAAGATTATAGGGGGATATGTGTGATTTATGGCAAAAGTTTCTATTGCGGGAAGAAATGGAAGATTTAAAAAAAATTCTTTTCTTTTGGAACGAACGCAAATGGACCTTTCATTATAGTCCAAAACTGAGAGTTGAAAGGGAGCGTCTTTTACCTCCTTCCCATTCGGTATTTGTGTTTTTCTTTCTATTTCTCTCTCTCTTCCATCCCCATTCTCCCTTCACCCTTTACTGCGGGGACCCTTCCCCAAATGACACAAAGGAGGGGGCCACAGGGAGAGCGTTTGTGCCGATACCCGAATTCCCAACCGAAAGGCGAAGAAGAAACGAACTTACAGGAATGGATCCCATGGACGGGAAGGGCCTGGGGAACAGTGGAGGAGGCACTGCGGCTGGCATCCGTGGAGTCTAACCAGCATGCCGACCAAAAACGGAGGCCACAGAGGCCTTTCTATGAGGCTCAGCGCATGTACCTTTCTACCAAGCGTTTTAAAGTTAAACGGCTCATGTAATAAGCTATACCTGTACCATTTCTCTGATGCATCGAGGGTGCCCAGGGCTAATGGACGGCCCCTCGCTAGGTTTCACCCAAAGCATCCTGGGAAATTGGGGGAGGGGGCTTAATGCACAGCATTCATAGATTCTTATGCCTCCATCCACTCACCGGACTCTTTGTCTTCCAGATACCATCCCCATGGTAGGGAGGGCCGCATGTCAGCTCCGGCGTGCAGTCAGGCCCGGAGCTGCCATTCGGATTGAGGCACCCCTGGAGAGCCAGACCTCACCTACTGGCCCGAGGAGGAAGTGGTGGCAATTCCTAGGCTCAGAAACCTCCAGGAGCGCACACACAGATGACCAGCAGCGGAGAGTCGATTGTGTGAGGGTGGCATCATCAGGAGTGCGATAGAGCCAGGGCCATCCGACATTTCCCAGCCAGAAAAGCAGCTGCCTTTGGAGTCAGAGACAAGTGAGGAGGGGGTGGGGAGGAACAGCTGGGGCCATTTCCAGATGTTCACATGTGCAAAGCAGATAGGGGGAGAACATCTTGCCCCTGTGGATGGGGCGCGCAATTTGGGTGTCCTCCTGGATACCCGGCTGTCTATGGAAGAGCAAGTGACAGCCGTGGCCAGGAGGGCGTTTTACCAGGTTCGCCTGGTTCGCCAATTGCGCCCCCTATTGGATCGGGACGCCCTTCGCACAGTCACTCATGCCCTCGTGACATCCCGACTGGACTACTGTAACTCTCTCTACATGGGGCTCCCCTTGAGGTGCACCCGGAGGCTTCAGTTAGTTCAGAATGCAGCCGCGCGAGCAATTATGGGGACCACCAGGTTTACCCACGTTACACGCTCTTGCGCGAGCTGCACTGGCTACCTGTCGTCTTCCGGGTGCGCTTCAAGGTGCTAATTATCATCTTCAAAACGCTCCATGGCTCGGGACCTAGCTATCTGCGAGATCGGATCCTGCCCCATACATCCTCACGACCGATTCGCTCCCACAGAGAGGGGCTTCTCCGGGTGCCGTCCACTAGACTTTGTCAGCGGGCGACGCCCAGGGGAAGGGCTCTCTCTGTGGCGGGCCCGGCCCTCTGGAACGACCTTCCCCCCGACATCAGAACGACCACTGACCTCCGCTCCTTCCGTACGAAATTGAATACCTATTTCTTTCGACTGGCCGGCCTTGAATAATTCTCTCTGTCTATTGATTCCAAATGCATTTTAATGGGTTCTTAATCATTTTTAGCACGGGTAACATTGTTTAATTATGTTTTAAAGTATGTATTTTGTATTTATTGTATATTGTTTTTAGTTTCTCCTGTGCACCGCCCCGGGTCCCTGTGGGGAGAGGGTGCGGTCAATAAATCCGAATTTGATTTTTGAACAATGGAGGAGAAGGAGCTGTCTCCATTTTTTCTTTCCTAATACAAATCATAGCTTTCAGGCAGTAATTTTCTTCGCGCATCGGAGACGACTCCCAGTTGGAAAATGGACCAGGAAATTTCTTCCATCAATTGGCGACCACAACGGGACTCCCAGCCCAGCCAGCCACCGCCCCGGCCCCGAGGAACCACTTCACTGCTGGCTGCAAATGCTTTCATCTGCGAAGGGACCTCTGTGGAGCAGCCCAGCTGGAAAAATGGGTATTAAAGGGAGATCCGGACTCTTGAGCTCCACAGCTGCCTTATCTTGGGTACTACAGGGAGTGAAAATGTGTGTTTGAAGGCTTAGATCTACAAGCGGCAATCGGAAGTCATCTCCTCCGCTCGGCTCTCAGCCACACTCCAGCCTGCTGCTAGTCCACAGGGGCAGCGACCGACAGGAGTGAGAAAGCACGGGGGGTTGTCGGAGTGTGAAAACCTTTTGTGAAACTAAGGAGAAAAGCCAAGTGGGCAACAAATGAAGATAATGGTTAGAGTAAGAAAAACAGAAATCCCAGTGGAATCTTTAATGTAGGAAGTAAGCCCAGAGATTAGGAGGGGCCTGTACTAGACTATCACAGAACCCCCCTGCCCACCTGGGGAACCGTAGAACCAGACAGTAGGTCCTCCTAGACCCAAGACGTCTGAAAACTGAAGGCGGATAGGAGGTGCCCATAGAGACCAGCTGGGCAGAGGCCTTCCTGTGCCACCATGCCACTGCCCTTCAGACAGCCAGACACCTCCTTAAGGACTAGGACCAGGATTTGGCGTATCGAGACTTCTGGATATGGACAGGGGAAAACACATCGTACCACAAATCCTGACCCACACATTTCAGGTATCTTTGCATCAGACAGAATCTTCACACTGTTGTATTTTTGGATTTTAAGTTCCTGTGCGCCTCCCTGAGTCCCTTTTGGGAGAGAAGGCGGGATAGAAGTCTAATAAAATAAATAAATAAATGAAACACGCCCTCTTTACTCACCTCCTCAGGGGGCATAGAAAGAATTAGCAGAGAGGTGAATTCCCGTATTGGGCAGACTATGCCAAGAGTGGCCACAGGTGCTACCTATAGCACTCTTTTACTTAAGAACAAGGCCAAGGAGAGACTTGGGCATCTCGAAATCCCCTTTGGGTGACCACCAGACACCTTACAGGGCCGAGACCCACCCTCCCTCAGCCTAGATAGGCGGGATCTGGTCCTCTCTCCTTACCTTGCAGCCCTGCAGAAGAGGCTACAAATCCAGTAGACTCAGAATGTGCTAACAACGGCGTTGCCCCGGAGGAGCCCCTGCAGCCCTTTGAGCCAGGAGATTGGGTGTGGATCAAGTCCTTCACCGGGACTTCAATGCTGCAACCCTGGTGGAAAGGACCTCATCAAGTCTTGCTAACCAGACAGCCAGCCCTCAAGGTTGCAGGAGAAGACTCCGGGATCCACTAGACCCACGCTCAACCAGCCGCAGTGGATCACAGCTTACGAGTCCCTTCGAGGAGAGGGGGTGGTTTAGAAATTTAATAAATTATTAATTATTATTATTTTTATTTCCTCAACTCTACCACCTAAAGTACCACTTGGAACACTGAAGAAGGATCCAGATACTGAACAGTGGACTCTAGAATCATTTTTTAATATTCAAAAGGATGGATGAGGAGGATAAAAATAGGGATGGTTTTTTGTAAAGTTTTGGTAATTTTCATGCTTGTAACCAAAGTTACACCTTTTTTGGAAACTAGCCAGATTTCTGACAAAGGGAATATCTGGAAGTACTTAGCCACAGAAGTCCTCAACATCCCAAACTCTTGCCTAGCTGGAGGAAAATCTGAACAGATATCCTCATGACATGTTTGATGGGTGTCTCTTTGACACCACGAGCTATCCTCAATCACAGCACACTCAGGGATTTCCACCCATTTACTTTTTCTTTTCTTGATCTTAAAATTTCTTTATATTTTATTTTTTTCCCTTTCGAATGGATGGAGAGGAAAGACCTTAAGAGAAATGAAGCCCCTGAGAAACCAAGAGAAAATGGTTAAAAGGAGGAAAGAAAGAGAAGGATTTGTTCATAGAACAGAATGAGCGAATAGAGCCAAAGGTTTATGTTTAATACAATATGGGAGAAACAGATTAAAATTACATGAAATGTTTAATATATAAAATAAAATTTGAGGATATATGTTATCAACAGTAAAACAGAACAATAGATGGAAGTGATATGTGAAATGTGATTAATTTGGAGAGGCAAATAATGATGTTGTCAATATATTAAGAAGAAATTAAAATTAAAGCCGGAGTTTAGGGAATGAAGATATGATGACCGAAATGAAAAATGGAAAAAAAGATGTAAAATGTACTATGTGTAATTAGAAGATGCAAAGAGGGGAAAACATGAACACTTTATAAACACTTTGTTTAACTTTGTAAACCAAAAGAGATTTCTGCCTAGACAACTCCTATTCAAGCATTTTGGGGATGCTCTTCTAACATAAAGGATAACACTGTGTACACACTTAAAGTCACTGTGGCCACCAATGCACTTTTATGTTTTACTCTCCGTGGATGCTCACTCCACAAGGTCCAGGAATGCACCAACCTGACTTTACCTGCAACCACACAGAAGGCACTCCATCCTCGAACAGTCACCTGAGTCTACCTCCAGGTGGCTTTATACTATGTGGGCTACACACCTGCCCTTACCTACCAGCGAACTCCACAGGAGGCCCCTGTATCTTGGGCCGACTGACCCTACTAATGCCTTCATTGCAGAGATGACACAAAAGACCTTTCCACACTTTGGCACCAGACTCCAAATTCTCTCGACTCACGACAGCCGAGTGTGCATCCCTGGCCGTTTCGCCAGTGGGAGGCCACGGCTGGCAGTACGACATGCTAGAAGCCTGAATAGCCTTGAATGTACCCTAGCAAAAGGTTTGAATTCGACACCCTGAATGAAGAATTAAGCCAGGTGAGGCCAACAACCCTGGAGATCAGAGCGGCCATCGATTGCCTCCTCTTGAGACCCAACCATGGCTGTGAAGAGTTGGAGGGTGTGTGTTGCTTTCACCTACAGGAAAGCGCAGGGCTCATAGAAAAAGATATTGGACGCCTCAAAGAGCTGGTGCAAAACATTGGCCCTCATCAAAGCTCTCTAGATTTCTCCTGGCTTTTTTTCTGGCTACTGAACTTACATTGGCTCAAAGTCCTCATTGTACGTATTGTCACCGTCACCGTCACTGGACTTCTCCTGGGCAGTCTCTGTCATTCTATCCCACCAAGCCTTGCGTGTCTAAAGGATTGTCACTGTACAACCTCTAAACCAGGGATGTCCAAACTTGGGAACTTTAAGACTTGTGGACTTCAACTCCCAGAATTCCCCAGCCAGCTGGCTGGGGAATTCTGGGAGTTGAAGTCCACAAGTCTTAAAGTTCCCAAGTTTGGACATCCCTGCTCTAAACAAATCGTGAAGGGAAAACAATGGGCTTTAATGGTGGTTCAGGAAGAGTAGGGGGTCGTCTTATACACCCAGTTGCCTTATACGAGGGAAAATATGGTAGTTTGGTTTATTCACACATTTGGCTCCCAATGTGTAAATAAAGAGGGGTTTTCTTTTTTTGGGTGGATGGGGGTGTCTGTTTCTTGCATCTGCGAAGGCCGGGTCAAAATCAAAAGGAGGGTGTTGTAGACAGGAGTTGGGTGGTGTCATATCCCTCCACCCCCAACCCCCCCCCGGAGAGAGGGCTGTTCCATTTGATTAGGGACGGATTCTTTTACCCCCCTTTCAAACCAGCTTTCGACCTCTCTGTGCAGAAGATGGACTTTGCGATCTTCAAGAGATTTCCAGTTGAATTTATGCCCCTCCTGGCTTGTACTGGCATCCTGGGAGGTGACACGAGGCTGGCTCCAAGAGGTTGTCAACGCATCCTTGAGTGAGGGTTCCTTGCCTGCCTCCCTAAAAGAGGCCATGGTGAGGTCCCTCCTCAAGAAGCCCTCTTTGGACCCAGCTCTTTTGAACAACTACCGTCCAGTCTCCAACCTTCCCTTCTTGGCGAAGGTTGTTGAGAGTGTGGTGGCACAACAGTTTCCCCGTCACCTGGAGGAAGTTGACTATCTAGATCCGCGCCAGTCCGGCTTTCGGCCCGGGCATAGCACCGAGACGGCATTGGTCGCGTTGGTAGATGATCTCTGGAGGGCCAGAGATGGGGGATGTTCCTCCATCCTGGTCCTATTAGACCTCTCGGCGGCTTTCGATACCATCGACCATGGTATCCTATTGCATCGGCTGGGGGGGTTGGGGGTGGGAGGCACCGTTTTACGGTGGTTCTCCTCCTACCTCTCTGGCCGATCGCAATTTGTGCGTGCAGGAGAGCAGAGGTCGACCCCGAGACCCCTCACATGCGGGGTGCCTCAGGGGTCGGTCCTCTCGCCTCTCCTGTTTAACGCATACATGAAGCCGCTGGGCGAGATCATCCGTGGTTTTGGGGTAGAGTACCACCTGTACGCTGATGACACCCAGCTGTACATATCTACCCCAAACCACCCCAACGATGCCGTAGCGGTGATGTGCCAGTGCCTGGAAGCCGTGCGGATCTGGATGGGAAGTAACGGACTTAGGCTCAACCCGACCAAGACCGAGTGGCTGTGGTTTCCGGCTGCCCAATTCAACCAGCTCTCTCCAACGCTGGCCATAGGGGGCGAACATCTTGCCCCTGTGGATGGGGCGCGCAACTTGGGTGTCCTCCTGGATACCCGGCTGTCCATGGAAGATCAAGTGACAGCCGTGGCCAGGAGGGCGTTTTACCAGGTTCGCCTGGTACGCCAGTTGCGCCCCCTATTGGATCGGGACGCCCTTCGCACAGTCACTCATGCTCTCGTGACATCCCGACTGGATTATTGCAACTCTCTCTACATGGGGCTCCCCTTGAGGTGTACCCGGAGGCTTCAGTTGGTCCAGAATGCAGCCGCGCGAGCAATTATGGGCACCTCTAGGTTTGCCCACGTAACACCGCTGTTGCGCGAGCTGCACTGGCTACCTGTCGTCTTCCGGGTGCGCTTCAAGGTGTTAATTACCATCTTCAAAGCGCTCCATGGCTCGGGACCTAGCTACCTGCGGGATCGGATCCTGCCCCATACATCCTCACGGCCGATTCGCTCCCACAGAGAGGGACTTCTCCGGGTGCCGTCCACTAGACTTTGTCAGCGGGCGGCGCCCAGGGGAAGGGCCTTCTCTGTGGCGGGCCCAGCCCTCTGGAATGACCTTCCCCCCGATATCAGGACAACCACGGACCTCCGCTCCTTCCGCTTAAAATTAAAGACGCACTTTTTTCGTCGGGCCGGCCTTGGGTAGTCTCTTTTTAGGTTAGGGTTTTTTAGGGGTAATTTTTAGTTTAGTTTATGGGTTTTAGCGCAGGATCTATTTAATCTATTTTTAACTCTGTATTTTGTATTTGTTTGTGGTTTATTTGTATTTTTAATTGCCTGTGCCCCGCCTCGAGTCCCCTTGGGGAGAGAGAGCGGGATATAAATTAAAATTATTATTATTATTATTATTATTATTATTATGGCCTTCATGGGCCCCTGTAATCTCCTGATGGCCGTTGGCGTTGGTGAACTCTTATTTACAAAAAAAATATATGCACACAAGCTTCATTTCGAACATCTGCCCAGCGGTGAACACCGACTTCTACAGGGTGTGCACTTTGGTCAAAGTTGGGTACAGAAGACAGACTAGTTAAACATTGCATGATAAGCCTCCTGCTGCCCCCCAAAAAATTCGGTCTAACATACCAACCGATCAAAGGGAAAATGTGTGGATTCAGAGGGGTGAAGCCAGGATGGCAGAGAGGCATCGTCTATGTGAGGTCCTCCCCCCCAAGGAGCAACTTTCATCATCACACTTTTAATCCAGACTACACACTCACAAACACCTGAAAGTTGGCAGGGACCCGATGAGCAGCCAGCCAACCCCTGTCAGGGTTTCTTCTCCTGAAAATTCCCTCCTTGGACAGGAGGCGCCAGAGTCAGATTGGCAAGCAGAAGCCGAAAGTCCACAGTCTATGGAGGCCCTCAGTGAGATACGACCACCAGTCCTAAGAAAAGGTCCGTTGACCTCCAGCAGCAACTACTGAAGGACGATGCCCTTGAGGAGCCTCAATGTTTCCCCCTCTGTCCTGGGGAAGACACTCCTCACATGTATCCACTCTTCAAAAACACCAAAGAGGTAACTCCACTCAGGCTAATTGTCAGCAGCAGGACCTCCATTCACCAGAAACTTTGCAAAACATCGAAGCAACTTATTGGCAACATGGAGGCCCTCAGAGAGATACGACCACCAGTCCTAAGAAAAGGTCCGTTGACCTCCAGCAGCAACTACTGAAGGACGATGCCCTTGAGGAGCCTCAATGGGAGGAGCCCCTCTGTCCTGGGGAAGACACTCCACACATGTATCCACTCTCCAAAAACACCAAAGAGGTAACTCCACTCAGGCTAATTGTCAGCAGCAGGACCTCCATTCACCAGAAACTTTGCAAAACATCGAAGCAACTTATTGGCAACATGGAGGCCCTCAGAGAGATACGACCACCAGTCCTAAGAAAAGGTCCGTTGACCTCCAGCAGCAACTACTGAAGGACGATGCCCTTGAGGAGCCTCAATGGGAGGAGCCCCTCTGTCCTGGGGAAGACACTCCACACATGTATCCACTCTCCAAAAACCCCAAAGAGGGAACTCCACTCAGGCTAATTGTCAGCAGCAGGACCTCCATTCACCAGAAACTTTGCAAAACATTGAAGCAACTTATTGGCAACATGGAGGCCCTCAGTGAGATACGACCACCAGTCCTAAGAAAAGGTCCGTTGACCTCCAGCAGCAACTACTGAAGGACGATGCTCTTTTGAAGCCTCAATGTTTCCCCCTCTGTCCTGGGGAAGCCACTCCTCGCATGTATCCACTCTCCAAAAACACCAAAGAGGGAACTCCACTCAGGCTAATTGTCAGCGGCAGGACCTCCATTCACCAGAAACTTTGCAAAACATCGAAGCAACTTATTGGCAACATGGAGGCCCTCAGAGAGATACGACCACCAGTCCTAAGAAAAGGTCCTTTGACCTCCAGCCACAACTACTGAAGGGTGATGCTTTCTGGCAGATGCCTTCTCTAGGAAGACGCAGGACAAAAGCAGCTGGGGAGAAACAGTACAGCCGATGATACGCAAGAAATCGGCTCAGGAAACCTCGCTGACATCACCACTGCATACCCCAGATAACGACATACCCCGGGCTATTCAGAAGGACCTCCCAAGAGATGAGTGGTTCAAGAGAACCGATCATGGCTGACTCAGAAGGATGCTCAGAAGGGATCCAAGTTGTAGGTGCACCATTCGGTCGGAAGTACTATGGTGGTGCCACAATAGTCATCCAGCCAGCCATTGGGGGGGGGGGTGTCAAAAACCCTGCATTTAATGAATCGCCAATTCTGGTGGCCGCACATCAAAAGGAATATAGAGGAGGAGGTGCATAGCTGTGCAGTGTATACCTCCATGAAAGGCTTTCCTGGAAAACCTCCCGTTTCCTGCAGCCTCTCCAGAGCAGCTGTGGGAGCAAATAGCCATGGAGATGGCAGGGACCTGATGAGCAGCCAGCCAACCCCTGTCAGGGTTTCTTCTCCTGAAAATTCCCTCCCTGGACAGGAGGTGCCAGAGTTAGATTGGCAAGCAGAAGCCAAAAGAACAACAGTCCATGGAGGCCCTCAGTGAGATACAACCACCAGTCCTAAGAAAAGCTCCGTTGACTTCCAGCAACAACTACTGAAGGACGATGCCCTGGAGGAGGCTCAATGTTTCCCCACCTGTCCTGGGGGAGACACTCCTCGCATGTATCCACTCTCCAAAACCCCAAAGAGGGAACTCCACTCAGGCTAATTGTCAGCAGTAGGACCTCCATTCTCTCGTCTATGGGATTGTTAATAATTTTAGATAGGGATTTTAGTATTTTAATTGGTAATTTTTAGCGCAGGGATATATTTAATTTGTTTTTATCATGTGTGTGTGTATTTATTGTTTTATTCGCCCTGTGCACCGCTCCGAGTCCCTTTGGGGAGAGGGAGCGGTCAACAAATTAAATTATTGATTATTGATATTGATTCACCAGAAACTTTGCCAAACATCAAACCGGCTTATCGGCAACTCTGGTGGGCAACACCAACCATCGCATCGACAACCCACAGGATTTTGTCAGCCCAGTTTGTCAACTACAACTGAAATTGAATGAGACGATGGTTTCTTATCACGTGAGAATGAGCACTTCAACAACTGAAGCTCTCAAGGTGGAGAAGAACCAACTGATATAAGGCAGCGCATGAAGTGACAGAACCAACCTCGGCTCAGACCTCATTTGTGCCTTGCTGGACCTCTGACTGACCACTACCTATCAAATATAATGAAGGTTTCTATGGACCAAAACATGGCTGAGCCTTGGTTGAGCTGTGTCCCGCCCACCCCTTTGCAGCCAATCTCACCAAACCCATATATTTTTATTATTCCTGTGCACCGCCCTGAGTCCCACTTGGGAGAGAGGGCGGTATAGAAATTGGATAAATAAAATAAAATAAAGTCTGTGGGCAGATACATTAAGTTCCCTAGGACAGATCTTAAGAATATAGACTGACCTTCCTGGATTATGCAGTACAGGGAGATGCCTCCACATTGACGTTTACAGGAAATCCGCACACACAGATCAATCTTTACTTTTTGATTCTCACCACCCACTGGAGGACACTTCTTGGTGTTGCTAGAGGCCTGCAGAGCTGGCAGCAGAGTCAGATAGCAAGGAGGTTGGGGAGGAGCATGGGCCAGTCCTGGAGTCTGGGGAAGGCTCAGACGATGGCTTTGTGTCGGAAGCAGAGAGGGGGCCGTGGGACATCTGGGAATTATGTGCTGTCTCCGGAGTCTGACACCAGAAATGCCGAGGGTGATTGCCAGCATTCGGAGCAGCTGGAGAGGGGCAGGGAGCTCTGGCCTTTCATAATCAGCTGGAGACCCAGGGGCTCATAGCACTGTCTTAGACACACTTCGTGCCGAGATTCTGTGCTGGGATCAAGGCCTCGTAACTCAGCTGGTGTGAGGCGTCCTACTTCCCTAGCTCGGAACTCGGAACCATGAGTGTAAGACAGCGCTCTTTCAGCTTATCTACAGGGGACCCTTCCCCAAATTACACAATGAGGAGGGGGCAGGCTGGCTACACAGAGGGGTCCCATCACTCGACAAAATGGCACTTTCTTCCCTTTCTTCAAAGACAGCAACCAACCAAGGATATTTAAAAGTTTTCAAACCTTGACCTGCAGCCCATGAGAAGAGACAAAGACTCCATTTGACAAGCCCAGCAAAATTAAAGAATCCATTACAAACTTTGCCCATCCATCACCAATCGTGATCACCTCCCCGTTTCCTCCGGGGCCCCTCCCTCAAGCTATGATGTCTTTGGTGTTAAATGCAGCCCATGGAGCAAGCCACTCGCTTCCGTCTCAAAACAAAACTGAAGCGTAAGCCAAAGAGACCAACCATGAAAGGACCCATCAGGCACAGCCTGTCAGCAAACAAGTGCTTCAGGATGATGCCGAAGGACCCCTGCAAGCCCAACGCCAAGGGTAACTACTGGACTGGACACGTGGACTGCATTTCCAGGTGGAAGCAATATTATCCTGTCATTCTTCCCACTGAAACAACACTTGGGTAAATGGAACAGGCATACAATTGGTCTACTCCTTCTGTTCAGTGTAACTATTCAAAGTCCACAACTCCAGGCAGACCAGAGGAATAATTTGACTTTGGGGAAATAAATGTGTGGAATAAGAGACTCTGATGAAATCTAATTTTTGGCCTTCATGCAACCATGGAACAAAGCTCTCAGCCTCCATGCGGCTGTTGAAATGGACTCCAGATGTTGGGGTTCTAATGCCCACCTTGCAAGCACATCTGCACCCACAGATTTCAGATCAGATTATAGAGAAATGTATATAATTGTGGCAAAGAAAACTGTGTCCTAATGCACAGGTTTGTGCAAATGTTAACATGGTTTTTAGACAGATTGAAAAAGGCAGCAAAACCAAAGAATTTAGCAAAAGTTTACCAACCCATTAAAAACTTTGCCCATCAATCACCAATCGTGAACACCTCCCTGTTTCCTCAGGGCCCCTCCCTCAGGCTATGATGTCTTTGGTGTTAAATGCAGCCCATGGAGCAAGCCACTCAGTTCCGTCTCAAAACAAAACTGAAGCGTAAGCCAAAGAGACCAACCATGAAAGGACCCATCAGGCACAGCCTGTCAGCAAATAAGTACTTCAGGATGATGCCGAAGGACCCCTTCAAACCCAAAGCTAAGGGTAACTACTGGACTGGACACGTGGACTGCATTTCCAGGTGGAAGCAATATTATTCTGTCTTTCTTCCCACTGAAACAATACTTGCGTACATGGAACAGGCATACAATTTGTCTACTCCTTACTGTAACTATTCAAAGTCCACAACTCGAGGCAGACCAGAGGAGTAATTTGACTTTGGGGAATAAATGTATGGAGAAAGAGACTCTGATGAAATCTAACCTTTGGTGTTCATGCTACCATGGATCAAAGCTCTCAACCTCCATGCTGTTGAAATGGACTCCAGGTGTTGATGTCCATGTTGTAGCACATCTGCTATTACAGACTTCAGCTCTAAATGCCAAAAGGTAGTAGGGGGATATGTATAATTATGGCAAAGGTTTCTATTGCAGGAAGAATTTTAACAATTGTGAAAAAATTCAGCTTCAGATTAAATTTATTGCTACACTTATTTATAGCTGCTTTCTCTGATCCTCCTTTTGATCAATAACATGACCTGCAAATAATCCAAACTAGAAAACTATGTTGCATGCAAAGTCATTACATTGTTGCAAAGATGGCTAAACTACTGCTTCTACTTATAATTAATCATCCAGCTAAACTAATCAACTTGTTCAAATAACAGCAGAGAGAGAAAATCCTTCCCAGATTTCCCAGAGTTTCTACACTACACTATTAATGTCAGAGATGAGTGGAAGATGGCTTCAATTGCCCCCTCAGAAGCTATCAATACCATGTCATGCCCTTTGGACTGCTGAGTGCACCAGCCGTGTTCATGCAGTTCATCAATGAGGTCCTGCATGAACACCTGTGTAGGGGGGTACTTGTTTATTTGGGTGATATCCTCATATACAACAGGACGATGAACGAACACGAGAGGCTGGTGCGACAGGTTCTCCAAAAACTGTAGAAAGCACACTTGTATATCAAACTGTACAAGTGGGAGTTCCATAAAACCTCATTGGATTTTTGGCCTTCATGCAACCATGGAACAAAGCTCTCAGCCTCCATGCGGCTGTTGAAATGGACTCCAGATGTTGGGGTTCTAATGCCCACCTTGCAAGCACATCTGCACCCACAGATTTCAGATCAGATTATAGAGAAATGTATATAATTGTGGCAAAGAAAACTGTGTCCTAATGCACAGGTTTGTGCAAATGTTAACATGGTTTTTAGACAGATTGAAAAAGGCAGCAAAACCAAAGAATTTAGCAAAAGTTTACCAACCCATTAAAAACTTTGCCCATCAATCACCAATCGTGAACACCTCCCTGTTTCCTCAGGGCCCCTCCCTCAGGCTATGATGTCTTTGGTGTTAAATGCAGCCCATGGAGCAAGCCACTCAGTTCCGTCTCAAAACAAAACTGAAGCGTAAGCCAAAGAGACCAACCATGAAAGGACCCATCAGGCACAGCCTGTCAGCAAATAAGTACTTCAGGATGATGCCGAAGGACCCCTTCAAACCCAAAGCTAAGGGTAACTACTGGACTGGACACGTGGACTGCATTTCCAGGTGGAAGCAATATTATTCTGTCTTTCTTCCCACTGAAACAATACTTGCGTACATGGAACAGGCATACAATTTGTCTACTCCTTACTGTAACTATTCAAAGTCCACAACTCGAGGCAGACCAGAGGAGTAATTTGACTTTGGGGAATAAATGTATGGAGAAAGAGACTCTGACGAAATCTAACCTTTGGTGTTCATGCTACCATGGATCAAAGCTCTCAACCTCCATGCTGTTGAAATGGACTCCAGGTGTTGATGTCCATGTTGTAGCACATCTGCTATTACAGACTTCAGCTCTAAATGCCAAAAGGTAGTAGGGGGATATGTATAATTATGGCAAAGGTTTCTATTGCAGGAAGAATTTTAACAATTGTGAAAAAATTCAGCTTCAGATTAAATTTATTGCTACACTTATTTATAGCTGCTTTCTCTGATCCTCCTTTTGATCAATAACATGACCTGCAAATAATCCAAACTAGAAAACTATGTTGCATGCAAAGTCATTACATTGTTGCAAAGATGGCTAAACTACTGCTTCTACTTATAATTAATCATCCAGCTAAACTAATCAACTTGTTCAAATAACAGCAGAGAGAGAAAATCCTTCCCAGATTTCCCAGAGTTTCTACACTACACTATTAATGTCAGAGATGAGTGGAAGATGGCTTCAATTGCCCCCTCAGAAGCTATCAATACCATGTCATGCCCTTTGGACTGCTGAGTGCACCAGCCGTGTTCATGCAGTTCATCAATGAGGTCCTGCATGAACACCTGTGTAGGGGGGTACTTGTTTATTTGGGTGATATCCTCATATACAACAGGACGATGAACGAACACGAGAGGCTGGTGCGACAGGTTCTCCAAAAACTGTAGAAAGCACACTTGTATATCAAACTGTACAAGTGGGAGTTCCATAAAACCTCATTGGATTATCTGGGGTTTTTCATATCACCCAAGGAAGTGGAAATGGATCACGCTAAGGTGAAGGCAGGGTCGGACTGGCAGGCACCCAAAACACAAAAACAGCTACAAAGCTTCTTGAGATTCGCTAACTACGACCACCAGTTCATCCTGTCCTTCGCCCAAGTGGCGTTCCTGCCCACCAACCTGTTAAAAAGAAAAGATGTAGCCGGCAAGCCATGCCTGGGGCCTTTGGTAGCATGGGCAGTGGAATGCCAGTTAAAGGCTTTGAAAGTAAATTGGTTAAAATCTGAATTATTAACGGATAATAATGGTAATGAGCGGGAGAATGGGCAAGAACAATTTGGGATAAGGATTAAAAATACATTGAAATATTTGGGTATAACACTTTCACTCAAAGTTAGAGAAATGAAAAAACTTAATTATGATGTGGTGATGAATGAAGTTGAGAAAAAGATAGATAAATATAAAAAGATAAAACTGTCTTGGTTCGGTAGAATTGCAATGTGTAAGATGATGTTGTTACCAAAGTTTAATTTTTTATTTGAGATGCTACCATTAAATTTGACAGAGAAAGATATTGAAAGATATCAGAAGAAATTGGATAAATTTTGTAATGGTGGGGAAAGACCCAGATTACTGAAGAAAATGTGGTATCAAAATCAAAAGGAAGGTGGATTAGGAATCCCCAAACTACTCAATTATTATTGGGCCTACGGTATTCGAACCGTGGTAAAAATACTTAAAGGTGAAGATAGTCATTGGAGAGATTTAGAGTTAAAAGATATTAAGAGATTTGGCTCAACATGGTTTTTAGATAAAGCAAAATCAAAAAGGGTAATTAATAGCTATTGGTTAAAGGGATTGAGTAAAATTTGGAATAAATTTGTTAAAATTCTAATTCCGGATATAATTTTTTGGGGGAAGACAATTGGAAATTGGCCGATTAAAACCAATATAACTTGTGATAAGGTAATTGAAGATGAAAATATAGAAATTATAATAGATTGGCTAAAAACATTAGAAAATGAAAGAAGAAAAAAAGAAATTATTGAAAAATTGGGTTTAGGCTGGTTTGAAAAAATACAAATAGAAAATTGGACTAAGAAAGTAAGGGAAAATTGCACGATAAGTAGAAATAAAACTGAATTTGAACATATAGTATCTCAAATTATGAAAGATGAAATTGGGTTAAAGGGACTCGTTAGTAAGATTTATAAGATTATAAATTTTGATGAAAAACCACAAATGGTGATGAAGATGAATTGGGAAAAAGAACTTAATATTAAAATATCAGATTTAGATTGGAATGTGAATTGGAAGAGTAGAATTATGAAGACTTTATCTGTAAGGATTAAAGAGCATAATTATAAGGTTGTTTGGAAATGGTATTTGACTCCATTAAGATTATCATTGATGGATAAAAAAATTAGTAAAAAATGTTGGAGATGTGATATGGAATTAGGGACTTATGAACGTATGTGGTACAAATGTGATAAAGTTAAAAAGCTTTGGCAACAATTGGAGAAAGTGATATTTGAAATGATGGAGAAAATAATAATATTGAGATCAGAAACTATATTATTGTTGATAATTAAGGAAACAGAACCAACAAAATATGAGAAAGAACTGATTAGAATTATGATTATAATGAGTAGAATTATAATAGCTAGATATTGGAAATTAGATGTGAATTTTAGAATAGAAGAGTGGTATTGTGAAATGTGGAAATTAGCTTTAAATGATAAAATGACATGTGATATTAAAATTAGAAATGGTATTTATAAAGAAGATATTTTTTGGAAAACTTGGAAACCATTTGTGGACTATACGCTTGGAAATTTGGACGCTTCGGTACCTGTACCCAGAGAACGTGGATTTTGGCGATCATGAGGATATATCCGAAGAACCAAATCTTCCTTTCTTATGTATAGCACAGGGTGAAGTATTGTATGTGTTGTTATAATGTTTAAAATTTAATAAAAACTTTTAAAAAAAAAACCCCAAAGAGGGAACTGCACTCAGGCTAATTGTCAGCAGCAGGACCTCCATTCACCAGAAACTTTGCCAAACATCAAACCGGCTTATCGGCAACTCTGGTGGGCAACACCAGACATTGCATCAACAATCCACAGGATTTTGTCAGCCAAGTTTGGAAACTACATCTGAAATTGAATGAGACGATGGTTTCTTATCACGTGAGAATGAGCACTTCAACAAAAAAGACTGCGCTTGCGCGAAGATGGCGGGGTAGCTCTGGAGCTCCGTGTGGGCTGCGGATGCCGTTGGCATTTTTAAGTGCCCCCTGCCCTCGTTTGTGATCTTGGAGGGCATGGGAGGATGAGGGACCCACCCGGACACCTTAGGGTGAGGTTCGCAATATCGGGGGGAGAGCGGACGGAGCGCCGGCGACCGGAACGCCCGGACGGTGAGAGCGCCGGGGCGGGAACTGCCGCAACGGAGGCCAGTGCAGAGGCCGCCGCCCGGACGTTTTAACAGGGCAGAGAGAGAGGCCGGCTGCACCGAAGAGCTCCGGAAAGCTGGAAATTGGTGGCGAGCCGTGGGGTGAAGCGGTGGTGAGAGCACCGGTGGCCAGCGGGAATGGTGAGAGAGGCGTGGAGGAAAGATGGCGGAGGAGGCGGAGATGCTGGTTTGATGGAGCGAAAGGAAAGTGGAGAGAGAGAGTGCGGAGGGGAGAGGTTGCCGCTGGAAGCCGAGCCGACGGCGGTGGGAGCGCCGGGAGGCGAGAGACGAAGGCGGCGACAGAGGAGCTGGTTGGAGAAAGGTGGAAGGTGGTGGCTGTGAGAGAGCCATGTGGTGGTTGAGAGTGGAGAGGCGGCTGCTGGAGGCCAGGCTGACGGCGGTGGGAGCGCCGAGAGGCTACTGGCGAAGGCGGTGACGTGGGGATGGTGGCGGTGGGAGCGCCGAGGTGGACGTGGACGGCCGCTGACCAGTCGCAATTTCATTTCCCCCATGGTCACTCTCCCAAGTTTGGGAGAATTACGCCACCAAGGCCTTGATAGGCCCGGAAGAACTGACTGTCCTAAAGAACATGTGACAGTAACCAATTATGGACGCCCCAATGGTCATCATTGCGAACTAATTTAACCTAATGTAATTGAATCTATTTACCAACTGATTTATCTTGGTTTACCCATCTTGCACTTTATTTCACCTTACTTCATTTTACCAACCAAATGAATTGACTTGAGTGAATTGTCTTAATTAACTGCCAACGACTTTTTAACATCTGTATTTTTAACATCTGTATTTATCCCAAAACCCACCCGAATTTTATCTGTATAATTATTGAATTTTAACTATTTATTTAATAATGTATTCCAGAGCAAGCCTGCTATCGCTGCGAGAGTCCCCGCTCTCGCAGGTATGGCCCCCTGATCTATCTAGGGCCCATCTCGATGATGGTATTGTGAATCCGAAGAGATGGGCGAAGCGCGGCCTTAGGGGATTTTTAGTTTTTAATTTATTTAAATTATCTTTTTTAGGGGGGTTCAAGGGAGGGGGGTAGATATAGACAGATGGAGATTGAAACAGTGATCAATAGTAAGGGCCAGGATAGCAGTCGACGGCGGGAAGCGGAAGGCAAAAGGAAGGGGGATACTCGAGTCGTTCCACAGGAGGGCATACCAATTCAGAGGGTCGTGGGGAGGGGCAGGACCGAGGGGAGACAATTTTCATCCTCCCGGTTGGTGGCACGTAGCCGTTGGTTGCAAACGGTCGGGTGCCACAACCCCCGCAGGCTAGGTGGCCAGGGAATACAGAGCCAGGGTCTGCGGCTGATGTTTTGCAACGCCAGGTCCGTTGTCAACAAAGCCCCCCTCATTAGTGACCTTGTGTCAGAGGGGGAGCCGGACCTGGTAGGAATTGCGGAAACCTGGTTGGGCCACGAGGGAGGACTTCCCCTCGTTGAAATGTGCCCACCAGGCTACCGCGCATTTCATCAGCCGCGGGCCCTAGGCAGGGGTGGTGGGGTAGCGGTCATTATTAAGGAAGGCCTTGAGCCGAGAGAGACCATTGTGCCTCAGACTACCGGCTGTGAGTCCCTCTGCGTGAAGTGGGGCCTAGGGAGGCAGTTGGGCTTGCTGGTTGTATACCTGGCTCCCCGCTATGTAGCAGCAGCCCTGCCCGAGCTCCTGGAGGTGATCGCTATGGTGGCAGTTGAGACCCCCAGACTTATAGTCATGGGGGACTTTAATCTGCCATCGTTGGGCGAATCATCCGTGGTAGCTCAGGAGTTCATGGCTTCCATGACGGCCATGGACCTGACCCAAGTAATTCAGGGCCCCACCCACGAGTGGACATACGCCGGATCTCATCTTTGTCTCGGGCCAATGGAAGAGTGATCTGGGTACAGGGGACATAGTCATCACACCCTTGTCATGGTCAGACCACTCACTTCTGCGGCTCGACTTTCCGACCGCTGCTCCCCTCCGCGGGGAGGCGGAACCAGAGTTACCAATCTGGTACCGCCCCAGGCGCTTGATGGACCCGGATGGGTTCCAGACAGCGCTTGGGCCATTTCCTGTATCCCTGACCCGCGCCCCGATGGAGGACCTCACGGCCGCATGGAACAGTGCGGCCGTGGGAGCCTTAGATCGGGTCGCGCCCTTGCGGCCTCTCTTGCGGCGGCGAACCACCCTGGCTCCTTGGTTTACTGAGGAGCTGCGGGTGATGAAACGCCGCAAGAGATGCCTAGAGGGAAGATGGAGGTCTAGCCGCTCTGAATCTGACCGGACACAGGTAAGAGCCCATTTACGGACTTACATTGTGGCGCTGAGGGTGGCCAAACGTCATCATTGTGCCACTCTCATAGCATCCGCAGAAAACCGCCCTGCCGCCCTGTTTAAGGTGACCCGTGCCCTCCTTCAACAGAGGGAACGGGAAGCCCCGCTATAGGGTAGAGCAGAGGAATTTGTGACTTTTCTGCAGGAGAAAACCGCCCAGATACAGAGTGAGCTAGCCCCCATTCATGGCCCAGTGGGATGCCACGAGAGAGATCTTGTTTGGGAGGAGTTTGACCCCGTTACTTCCGAGGATATGGACAGGCTACGTGGGCGACTGCGAGCCACCACATGTTTATTGGACCCGTGCCCCTCCTGGCTTGTACTGGCATCCTGGGAGGTGACACGAGGCTGGCTCCAAGAGGTTGTCAACGCATCCTTGAGTGAGGGTTCCTTGCCTCCCTCCCTAAAAGAGGCTATGGTGAGGCCCCTCCTCAAGAAGCCCTCTTTGACCCAGCTCTTTTAAACAACTATCGTCCAGTCTCCAACCTTCCCTTTTTGGCGAAGGTTGTTGAGAGTGTGGTGGCACAACAGTTTCCCCGTTACCTGGAGGAAGTTGACTATCTAGATCCGCGCCAGTCCGGCTTTCGGCCCGGGCATAGCACCGAGACGGCATTGGTCGCGTTGGTAGATGATCTCTGGAGGGCCAGAGATGGGGGATGTTCCTCCATCCTGGTCCTATTAGACCTCTCGGCGGCTTTCGATACCATCGACCATGGTATCCTATTGCATCGGCTGGGGGGGTTGGGGGTGGGAGGCACCGTTTTACGGTGGTTCTCCTCCTACCTCTCTGGCCGATCGCAATTTGTGCGGCCAGGAGAGCAGAGGTCGACCCCGAGACCCCTCACATGCGGGGTGCCTCAGGGGTGGGTCCTCTCGCCTCTCCTGTTTAATGCATACATGAAGCCGCTGGGTGAGATCATCCGTGGTTTTGGGGTAGAGTACCACCTGTACGCTGATGACACCCAGCTGTACATATCTACCCCAAACCACCCCAACGATGCCGTAGCGGTGATGTGCCAGTGCCTGGAAGCCGTGCGGAGCTGGATGGGAAGTAACGGACTTAGGCTCAACCCGACCAAGACCGAGTGGCTGTGGTTTCCGGCTGCCCGATTCAACCAGCTCTCTCCAACGCTGGCCATAGGGGGCGAACATCTTGCCCCTGTGGATGGGGCGCGCAATTTGGGTGTCCTCCTGGATACCCGGCTGTCTATGGAAGAGCAAGTGACAGCCGTGGCCAGGAGGGCGTTTTACCAGGTTCGCCTGGTTCGCCAATTGCGCCCCCTATTGGATCGGGACGCCCTTCGCACAGTCACTCATGCCCTCGTGACATCCCGACTGGACTACTGTAACTCTCTCTACATGGGGCTCCCCTTGAGGTGCACCCGGAGGCTTCAGTTAGTTCAGAATGCAGCCGCGCGAGCAATTATGGGGACCACCAGGTTCACCCACGTTACACCGCTCTTGCGCGAGCTGCACTGGCTACCTGTCGTCTTCCGGGTGCGCTTCAAGGTGCTAATTATCATCTTCAAAGTGCTCCATGGCTCGGGACCTAGCTATCTGCGAGATCGGATCCTGCCCCATACATCCTCACGACCGATTCGCTCCCACAGAGAGGGACTTCTCCGGGTGCCGTCCACTAGACTTTGTCAGCGGGCGACGCCCAGGGGAAGGGCTCTCTCTGTGGCGGGCCCGGCCCTCTGGAACGACCTTCCCCCTGATATCAGAACGACCACTGACCTCCGCTCCTTCCGTACGAAATTGAAGACCTATTTCTTTCGACTGGCCGGCCTTGAATAATTCTCTCTGTCTATTGATTCCAAATGCATTTTAATGGGTTCTTAATCATTTTTAGCACGGGTAACACTGTTTAATTATGTTTTAAAGTATGTATTTTGTATTTATTGTATATTGTTTTTAGTTTCTCCTGTGCACCGCCCCGGGTCCCTGTGGGGAGAGGGTGCGGTTAATAAATCCGAATTTGATTTGAAGCTCTCAAGGTGGTGAAGGCTATGCACAATACACAATGAGGAGGGGGCAGGCTAGCTACACAGAGGGGTCCCATCACTCGCCAAAATGTCACTTTTTTCCCTTTCTTCAAAGACAGCGACCAACCAAGGATATCTAAAAGTTTTCAAACCTTCACCTGCAGCCCAGGAGAAGAGGCAAAGACTCCATTTGACAAGCCCAGCAAAATTAAAGGATCCATTACAAACTTTGCCCATCCATCACCAATCGTGAACACCTCCCCGTTTTCTCAGAGGCCTCTCCCTCAAGCTATGTTGTCTTTGGTGTTAAATGCAGCCCCTGGAGCAAGCCACTCAGTTCCGTCTCAAAACAAAACTGGAGCGTAAGCCAAAGAGACCAATTTGACTTTGGGGAAATAAATGTGTGGAATAAAAGACTCTGATGAAATCTAATTTTTGGCCTTCATGCAACCATGGAACAAAGCTCTCAGCGTCCATGTGGCTGTTGAAATGGACTCCAGATGTTGGGGTTCTAATGCCCATCTTGCAAGCACATCTGCACCCACAGACTTCAGATCAGATTATAGAGAAATGTATATAATTGTGTCAAAGAAAACTCTGTCCTAATGTACAGGTTTGTGCAAATGTTAACATGGTTTTTAGACAGACTGAAAAGTAGGCAGCAAAACCAAAGAATTCAGCAAAAGTTTACCAACCCATTAAAAACTTTGCCCATCAATCACCAATCGTGAACACCTCCCCGTTTCCTCAGGGCCCCTCCCTCATGCCATAATGTCTTTGGTGTTAAATGCAGCCCATGGAGCAAGCCACTCAGTTCCGTCTCAAAACAAAACTGAAGCGTAAGCCAAAGAGACCAACCATGAAAGGCACAGCCTGTCAGCAAATAAGTACTTCAGGATGATGCCGAAGGACCACTGCAAACCCAACGCCAAGGGTAACTACTGGACTGGACACGTGGACTGCATTTCCAGGTGGAAGCAATATTATCCTGTCATTCTTCCCATTGAAACAATACTTGCGTACATGGAACGGGCATACAATTGGTCTACTCCTTGTGTTTAGTGTAGCTATTCCAAAGCCTGCAACTACAGGCAGACCAGAGGGATAATTTGACTTTGGGGAAATAAATGTGTGGAATAAGAGACTCTGATGAAATCTAATTTTTGGCCTTCATGCAACCATGGAACAAAGCTCTCAACCTCCATGCTGTTGAAATGGACTCCAGGTGTTGATGTCCATGTTGTAGCACATCTGCTATTACAGACTTCAGCTCTAAATGCCAAAAGGTTGTAGGGGGATATGTATAATTATGGCAAAGGTTTCTATTGCAGGAAGAATTTTAACAATTGTGAAAAAATTCAGCTTCAGATTAAATTTATTGCTACACTTATTTATAGCTGCTTTCTCTGATCCTCCTTTTGATCAATAACATGACCTGCAAATAATCCAAACTAGAAAACTATGTTGCATGCAAAGTCATTACATTGTTGCAAAGATGGCTAAACTACTGCTTCTACTTATAATTAATCATCCGGCTAAACTAATCAACTTGTTCAAATAACAGCAGAGAGAGAAAATCCTTCCCAGATTTCCCAGAGTTTCTACACTACACTATTAATGTCAGAGATGAGTGGAAGATGGCTTCAATTGCCCCCTCAGAAGCTATCAATACCATGTCATGCCCTTTGGACTGCTGAGTGCACCAGCCGTGTTCATGCAGTTCATCAATGAGGTCCTGCATGAACACCTGTGTAGGGGGGTACTTGTTTATTTGGGTGATATCCTCATATACAACAGGACGATTAACGAACACGAGAGGCTGGTGCGACAGGTTCTCCAAAAACTGTGGAAAGCACACTTGTATATCAAACTGTACAAGTGGGAGTTCCATAAAACCTCATTGGATTATCTGGGGTTTTTCATATCACCCAAGGAAGTGGAAATGGATCATGCTAAGGTGAAGGCAGGGTTGGACTGGCAGGCACCCAAAACACAAAAACAGCTACAAAGCTTCTTGAGATTCGCTAACTACGACCACCAGTTCATCCTGTCCTTCGCCCAAGTGGCGTTCCTGCCCACCAACCTGTTAAAAAGAAAAGATGTAGCCGGCAAGCCATGCCTGGGGGCTTTGGTAGCATGGGCAGTGGAATGCCAGTGGGCGCTTGAACAGTTAAAGGCTTCGTTTGCAAGAGAGCCAGCACTTAAACACCCAGCTCCGTCAAAACCATTTTTGGTACTGGTGGATGCCAGATGGATAGCAATAAGAACACTCCTTCTACCAGGTAATGAGCAAGGGTCCCTCCAACCGTCTGCAAACATGTCACGAAAATTAAATGACACCAAGTGCAACTAGCCCATCTGGGAGAAGGAAGCGTTCGTAGTTAGATGGGCATTGTTGACATGGCAACATTACTATAAGGTTTCCCCACCACCACCACCATTTGAGGTCTGGACAGACCACAAAAACCTGGGGGCCCTGCAGTCCCCACATCGGCTATCCCCGAAGGAGGTCCAGTGGGCATTGTATTTTTGTAGGTTTAACTTCTGGTTGAAGTCCATCCTGTGGATGGGGGGACTTTTTGGCAGATGCTTCCTGTAGGAAGACGCAGGACGAAAGCAGCCGGGGAGAAACAGTACAGGCGATGATAACCATGAAATCGGCTCGGCAAACCTCACAGACATCACCACTGCATACCCCAGATAACGACATACCCCGGGCTATTCAGAAGGACCTCCCAAGAGATGAGTGGTTCAAGAGAACCGATCATGGCTGACTCAGAAGGATGCTCAGAAGGGATCCAAGTTGTAGGTGCACCATTCGGTTGGAAGTACTATGGTGGTGCCACAATGGTCATCCAGCCAGCCATTGGAGGGGGGGGGGTGTCAAAAACCCTGCATTTAATGAATCGCCAATTCTGGTGGCCGCACATCAAAAGGAATATAGAGGAGGAGGTGCATAGCTGTGCAGTGTGTACCTCCATGAAAGGCTTTCCTGTAAAACCTCCCGTTTCCTGCAGCCTCTCCAGAGCAGCTATGGGAGCAAATAGCCATGGAGATGGCAGGGACCTGATGAGCAGCCAGCCAACCCCTGTCAGGGTTTCTTCTCCTGAAAATTCTCTCCCTGGACAGGAGGTGCCAGAGTTAGATTGGCAAGCAGAAGCCAAAAGTTCACAGCCCCTAGAGGCCCTCAGTGAGATACAACCACCAGTCCTAAGAAAAGGTCCTTTGACCTCCAGCCACAACTACTGAAGGACGATGCCCTTGAGGAGCCTCAATGTTTCCCCCTCTGTCCTGGGGAAGACACTCCTGGCATGGATCCACTCTGCAAAACCCCAAAGAGGGAACTGCACTCAGGCTAATTGTCAGCAGCAGGACCTCCATTCACCAGAAACTTTGCCAAACATCAAACCGGCTTATCGGCAACTCTGGTGGGCAACACCAGACATTGCATCAACAATCCACAGGATTTTGTCAGCCAAGTTTGGAAACTACATCTGAAATTGAATGAGACGATGGTTTCTTATCACGTGAGAATGAGCACTTCAACAACTGAAGCTCTCAAGGTGGTGAAGGCTATGCACAATACACAATGAGGAGGGGGCAGGCTAGCTACACAGAGGGGTCCCATCACTCGCCAAAATGTCACTTTTTTCCCTTTCTTCAAAGACAGCGACCAACCAAGGATATCTAAAAGTTTTCAAACCTTCACCTGCAGCCCAGGAGAAGAAGCAAAGACTCCATTTGACAAGCCCAGCAAAATTAAAGGATCCATTACAAACTTTGCCCATCCATCACCAATCGTGAACACCTCCCCGTTTTCTCAGAGGCCCCTCCCTCAAGCTATGATGTCTTTGGTGTTAAATGCAGCCCATGGAGCAAGCCACTCAGTTCCGTCTCAAAACAAAACTGAAGCGTAAGCCAAAGAGACCAACCATGAAAGGACCCATCAGGCACAGCCTGTCACCAAACAAGTGATTCAGGATGATGGCGAAGGACCCCTGCAAACCCAAAGCCAAGGGTAACTACTGGACTGGACACGTGGACTTCATTTCCAGGTGGAAGCAATATTATCCTGTCATTCTTCCCACTGAAACAACACTTGCGTAAATGGAACGGGCATACCATTGGTCTACTCCTTCTGTTTAGTGTAGCTATTCAAAGCCTGCAACTCCAGGCAGACCAGAGGGATAATTTGACTTTGGGGAAATAAATGTGTGGAATAAGAGACTCTAATGAAATCTAATCTTCATGCAACCATGGAACAAAGCTCTCAGCCTCCATGTGGCTGTTGAAATGGACTCCAGATGTTGGGTTTCTAATGCCCATCTTGCAAGCACATCTGCACCCACAGATTTCAGATCAGATTATAGAGAAATGTATACAATTGTGGCAAAGACAACTTTGTCCTAATGCACAGGTTTGTGCAAATGTTAACATGGTTTTTAGACAGACTGAAAAGTAGGCAGCAAAACCAAAGAATTTAGCAAAAGTTTACCAACCCATTAAAAACTTTGCCCATCCAGAAAACATCAATTTCAAGAAGGAGCTATTGGACACACGGAAGCAAGTGCTGGAAAACACACAGAAGACTGAAGAATTGGAAGGGGGGTTGGCGGGGGTTAAGGGAGAGATTAAAAATGTTACTAAAGAGGTTGGGGAAACAAATGGGCATGTGTCTAGGATTGATATGGAAAGAATGACATATTTTTTGAGATTTCAGAATGTTCCTGAGGAATCTGGTGAATGCCTCCCTGATCTTATGAGCACAATTTTAGCAGACTATTTACAAAAATCTAAGGATGAGATCAGGTGGGACATTGACCTAGCCTACAGAATTAACTCAGCATATGCCAGGATAAATGAAGTGCCTAGAGAGATACATGTGAAATTTGTTAGAAGGTCAACCAGAGAGGAAATCCTGAAAGTGCAGAGAGGTAGTCCATTAATCTATCAACAAAAAGAGGTTGCTATCTTGAAGCAGATCCCTAGAAAGATTCGAGAAGCAAGGAGGAAATTTTCCTTCTTGTCTAAAATTTTATTTGATCATGGGATTTGGTTCAAGTGGGTGACACCCGAAGGGATGCTGGTGTTCTGGGAAGGAGGAAGAGTGAGGATTAAAACAGTTGCTGAGGCGGAAGCCTTTCTTAAAAAACATTCCTCTATCCTGGGGGAAGATCCAGGGGGGACGGAGGGGGCCACGGCCCCGCCTACTGGGGGCCTGGAAGGAGAAAAAGAAGATTCAATTGCCAAGAGACTTAGATCAAAAAAATAACTTTGCCTTGACTTTTTTTTTGAACAATTTTGCATAATATTTGTATTTGACCTCTCGGCGGCTTTCGATACCATCGACCATGGTATCCTATTGCATCGGCTGGGGGGGTTGGGGGTGGGAGGCACCGTTTTACGGTGGTTCTCCTCCTACCTCTCTGGCCGATCGCAATTTGTGTTGGCAGGGGGGCAGAGATCGACCGCGAGACCCCTCGCATGTGGGGTGCCTCAGGGGTCGGTCCTCTCGCCCCTCCTGTTCAACACATACATGAAGCCGCTGGGTGAGATCATCCGTGGTTTTGGGGTAGAGTACCATCTGTACGCTGATGATACACAGCTGTACATTTCTACCCCAAACCACCCCAACGATGCCGTAGCGGTGATGTGCCAGTGCCTGGAAGCTGTACGGATCTGGATGGGAAGTAACGGACTCAGGCTCAACCCGACCAAGACCGAGTGGCTGTGGTTTCCGGCTGCCCGGCTCAACCAGCTCATTCCAGCGCTGGCCATAGGGGGCGAACATCTTGCCCCTGTGGATGGGGTGCGCAATTTGGGTGTCCTCCTGGATGCCCGGCTGTCCATGGAAGATCAAGTGACAGCCGTGGCCAGGAGGGCATTTTACCAGGTTCGCCTGGTTCGCCAATTGCGCCCCCTATTGGATCGGGACGCCCTTTGCACAGTCACTCATGCTCTCGTGACATCCCGACTGGACTATTGTAACTCTCTCTACATGGGGCTGCCCTTGAGGTGCACCCGGAGGCTTCAGCTAGTCCAGAATGCAGCCGCGCGAGCAATTATGGGGACCGCTAGGTCCACCCATGTAACACCGCTCTTACGCGAGCTGCACTGGCTACCTGTCGTCTTCCGGGTGCGCTTCAAGGTGTTAATTATCATCTTTAAAGCGCTCCATGGCTCGGGACCTAGCTATCTGCAGGATCGGATCCTGCCCCATACATCCTCATGGCCGATTCGCTCCCACAGAGCGGGGCTTCTCCGGGTGCTGTCCACTAGACTGTGTCAGCGGGCGACACCCAGGGGAAGGGCTCTCTCTGTGGCGGGCCCGGCCCTCTGGAACGACCTTCCCCCCGATATTAGGATGACCACGGACCTCCGCTCCTTCCGTCTCAAATTGAAAACCTACTTTTTCCGTCTGGCCGGCTTGGGATAGCCTCCTTGTCCTGGGGTTTTAGGGTAATTTTAATTAGTTGTAGTGTTTAGGGGTTTTAGGGACAGTTTTTTAGTTTTTTATAGATGTTTTTAGCGCAGGATTTGTTTAATTGAGATTTTAAATTATGTATTCTGTTTGTGTTTATTGTTTTTTTTAATTTTCCTGTGCCCCGCCTCGAGTCCCTCTGGGGAGAGAGAGCGGGTAACAAATAAAATTTATTATTATTATTATTGGATTTTTTGTAAAGGACTGACAGTATTGAATTGAGAATTTAGATATATGTACACGCTTTCACTTTGCAGTGTGATGAAAAATGTTTTTCTTTTTATTGTTATTAATTTATTTTGAGGTCCCGGAAGAGCCGACGACCTCGACGTGAATGCTTTCAAAATTTCTTTGTATCCCTTACCCTATCCTACAGAAAAAATGTAAAACCAATAAAACTTTTTCAATATAAAAAAAAAAAAACTTTGCCCATCAATCACCAATCAGGATCACCTCCCCGTTTCCTCAGGGACTCCTCCCTCAAGCCATGATGTCTTTGGTGTTAAATGCAGCCCATGTGGTGGACACTCTCCCCCCATATGGCCCAGCCAACTGGAGCAAGCCACTCAGTTCCGTCAAAACAAAACTGAAGGGTAAGCCAAAGAGACCAACCATGAAAGGACCCATCAGGCACAGCCTGTCACCAAACAAGTACTTCAGGATGATGCCGAAGGACCCCTGCAAGCCCAAAGCCAAGGGTAACTACTGGACTGGACACGTGGACTGCGTTTCCAGGTGGAAGCAATATTATCCTGTCATTCTTCCCATTGAAACAACACTTGGGTGAATGGAACGGGCATACAATTGGTCTACTCCTTCTGTTCACTGTAACTATTCAAAGTCCACAACTCCAGGCAGACCAGAGGGATAATTTGACTTTGGGGAATAAATGTGTGGAATAAGAGACTCTGACGGAATCTAATCCTTGGCCTTCATAAAGCCATGGAACAAAGCTCTCAGCCTCCATGCAGCTGTTGAAATGGACTCCAGGTGTTGATGTCCATGTTGTATCACATCTGCTGTGATCTAATGAGCAGCCAGCCAACCCCTGTGTTTCCTCTCCTGAAAATTCCCTCCCTGGAAAGGAGGCTTCAGAGTCAGATTGGCAAGCAGAAGCCAAAAGACAACAGTCCCTGGAGGCCCTCAGTGAGATACGACCACCAGCCGTATGAAAATGTCCTTGGATCTCCAGCAGCAACTACCGAAGGACGATGCCCTGGAGGAGGCTCAATGTTTCCCCACCTCTATGGCCGGTTTAAAAATCAACAAACAAAAAACTAAAATATTAACCAAAAATATAACAGGGAAACAAAAGGAGCAAATACAAGAATTAATGGGAATTGAAATCGTTAAAAAGGTGAAATACCTGGGAATCTGGCTAACCAATAGATGTTCTACAATTAAAGAGCTGAACTACAATAAACTAATAAGAGAAATGGCTGGGCAACTCGAAAATTGGAGTAAAATCCCAATATCTTTATTAGGAAGGATAGCGGCTATCAAGGCATATATTTTACCAAAATGGACATACTTATTTCAAACAGCACCTGTAAAACCAAACAAAGAACTCTTCCAAAAATTAGATCAGATTTCTCTTAAATTTGTCTGGCAGGGAAAAAAAGCACGTATTAAAAAAAAAAATGCTCCAGGAGCACAAATTGAAAGGAGGCCTGGGACTACCAAACTGGGAGCTCTATTATTATGCATCAACATTAACCTGGGTTAAAGATTGGGTCACTCTCTCAAGGAATCGAATATTGGCACTTGAAGGCCATGATTTGCCCCAGGGTTGGCATTCATATCTCTGGCCCAAAGATAACAAACATCCCAAAAGTTTTATAAACCATCATACTAGGGCGACTCTTTTTATGTCATGGTTAAAAATCAAACAACTTTATAACCAAATTCCAAGATGGTTAGCACCAATTGAGGCAGTGACTTACCCAACAGTTCATAACTCAAAAAGAAACTTAACCTATGATGATTTGATAGACGAAATTGGCAATATTAGAACAAGGGCAGACTTAGAGCAAAGGGGGTGGAAAATAGACTGGTGGTCCTACACCCAAGCAATGTCTAAACTTAACAGGGATAAAAAACAATTTGGAATTTACCCATCAAAACAGGATATTGATAAGATTCTATGGGACTCACCGACTAAATTTATCTCCAAAGCATACAAATTACTTTTACAAGATTACATCGGTGAGGAAATAGTCAAAGATGCTATGATCGCTTGGGGAAGAAACATAGGAAGGAACATTACACTGGATGAATGGCAAACAATTTGGAGCAAATCTATCAAAATGACCCTGGCCTCCTCATTTAAGGAGAACCTATACAAAATGCTGTACAGGTGGTATTTACCACCAGCCAGAATAGCGCACATGTACCCGAATACCTCTGATAGATGCTGGAAATGTAAAACAGCCAGGGGTACGTTCTTCCACCAATGGTGGACTCGTCCAAGAATCAATCAACTTTGGAAGAAGACGCAGACCTGGTTGTTGGAAATAGTAGGTATCAACTTCCCCCTCAAACCGGAATATTACCTAATTGGCATTAAACCAAACCAAATTGAGAACAGAGACTGGTACCTTTTCATACACATAACAACTGCAACAAGGATGGCCATTGCCCAACAATGGAAAGACTGTAACATACCAACGGACCAACTAATCATATCAAAATTTTTTAACTGTGCTGAATCTGATAGGCTAACATATGTTTTAAGGGACAAAGCAGAATCAACTTATGCTCAATCATGGGAAAGGTGGTACATATGGTACGATAAAAGAACAAAAGGATACCAAAGCAAACAACCAACTAACATAAACGTGAAATAAATACAAGGAACAAATGAGGCGATAGTGAACTTAAGACAACCGTAGAGATACATATACAGACAGTTATATTAAAATGTATATAACAATGGATAGAACAGACTGGGACATACAAAAACTTTTGAATTGGGGGAATAGCTATATCCCCGGTATGTCCACCCCCTTTTTCTCACTTTCCTATCTTCCCACTCTTCTTTCCCCCCTTTCTGCTCTAAAAATGTACGTTGTATATTTGTTAAATGTTATATTTTATATTTATACCAATAAAGACTATTTTATATAAAAAAAAAATGTTTCCCCACCTGTCCTGGGGGAGACACTCCTCGCATGTATCCACTCTCCAAAACCCCAAAGAGGGAACTCCACTCAGGCTAATTGTCAGCAGCAGGAACTCCATTCACCAGAAACTTTGCCAAACATCTACCCAGTTTATCGGCTACTCTGGTGGGCAACACCAGCCATCGCATCAACAAGGATGGATTTTGTCAGCAAGGTTTGGCAACTACAACTGAATCCGAATGAGAAGATTGGTTTCTTATGACGTGAGAATGAACCTCCCCAGCATTCCAACGACTGAAGCTCTCAAGGTGGTGGAGACCCAACTGCTATAAGACAGCACATGAAGTGACAGAACCAACCTCAGCCCAGACCACATTTGTTCAGCCAACTGGAGCAAGCCACTCAGTTCCGTCTGAAAACAAGACTGTTGCCAGCTGTCACCTTATCCTTGTGTTGTGGCCTGTCAGCCCCTCCAGCAGCCGAATCAGGTGAGGAGGAGGAGGCGTGGGGGTCAGGGTCAGCATCAGGGCAACTTGAGAACTCCAAGAGGTGAGAACTTTCCCAGCCTAGACGCAACACCCACCATTCAATCCTCCCAATGTCCTAGTTTCCAACAGGAGTTCCCTCACATCCAATCCAACTGGCGTCCCACCTGAGGAAGCAGCACCTGGCCAAAGGCACACCAGGGACACCACAGCATGCAATTTTCCAACATCCACCAGCCAGGGTTCACCAGAAGAAAATACGGTTGCCAGAGCCCCATTTTATTCAGCCACGGCAAACCACCCTCTGCTTTCAGTCCACTCATGCACGACCTTCAGCAACAAGTTGAAATCCCAACAGGTAAACAACAACCAGTATCTTCAACAGCAGCTGTGGCGATGGCCAATGCAAATGCAGACCACCTCCGTTGTCATCACGGAGACCATCAAAAGCACAACAGTTATTCATTAAAAGTGGGAAGCGACAGTTTGATGGCCTCCAAGACCATGACTAATGTCATCTTCCCAAGTGAGAGTAGGGGCTTGGAAGGTGGAGTCTCACCAAGGAGACCAAGGTAATCTAAGTTTCGAAGAACCTAATGGACTGGTGGTCAGTTTTCCTGCCTGTAGAAGGGGTAATAGTTGCACTTGGACTAATTTTTGTATTTTTCCTATCTAGAGTCGAGTGGCTGCCTATGCTTTTCCCTCAATTCTCTGTGGAGGGTCCGGCCCTCTGGAACGACCTACCCCCCCCCCCCGACCTTCGTACCATCATGGACCTCCGCCTCTTCCGCCGGGCATTAAAGACACATCTATTTCAAGAGGCCAGCCTGGCTTAGTTTTAATGGGTAAAGTTTTAATTGATTTTAAACTTTTCTAATCCCAATTTTTAGCACAGACCCTAATTTAATTCATTTTAAACTGTTTTGTATTGCATTGCATTTGTTTTTTATATTTCTATGCACCGCCCTGAGTCCCTTTGGGGAGATAGGGCGGTATATAAATTTGATAAAATAAATAGATAAATAAATGGAAGAGAACCACAACTGAACAAATTCCGCTACAATGTGTTGGTCTTATAAATGTTGGTGTGGACATTGTTGTTGCTCTCACTGTATTGATCGTGTACTGGGCGTAAGACAGAGTGCGATATTAAGATAATTGAAGATGCAATGGCCTCGTATCTCGTGGTGCCTCTTAGGGGCCCTTTCTACTACACTCTTAAAACCAGCCCAACCATTGGAGCATGTGTGCAATGCATGAAAGTGACCCAAGAGAGAGGGGGAAATTGAGAACACAATGATACAATCACACTATGATCCCTGGCTGACTTGACAGGCTGCCCTCAGAACAACACCCAACACAAATGGTGTAACACTAGCAAAGGGACTGAATGCTACGACCCAAAAGCAATAGGACCAGTGACTGCCAGAATATGGCTGTATGCTTATAAAGGAGGGGGAAAAGTGTTGCATCCCGACGAACATTCAAAGCCCGGCAACAGCCAGCCACGTCCTGATTGGACAGGACGCGGTTGGCTGTGGCCGGAACCGCCTAACGCGCGATTGGCCGGCTGCCTACCAGCTCCCCATAAAAGGAGCGGTAGAGCAGAAGGCGCGCACTTTTGAAAATGGTCACTTCTCATTCACTTGTTTTGTTCCGAATAAAAAGAGCTGTTAATCTTACCGGTCTGGACTCTCATTCTCTGCCGAGAATCTAACAAAAAGCGTTGTCCAGCTCATAAGGAAACAAGAGGAGAAACCAACGTGTTGCTCTGTTTTAATAGATGAGCAGAGTTGGAAGGGGCCTTGCAGGTCATCTAGTCCAACCCCCTGCCCCAGCAGGAGACCCTACATCTGCCTCTACCTAGGATCGAACTCACAACCTCCTGATTGGGAGGCAAGAGCTCTACCTCTAGGCCACAGCAGCAGCTATTAACAAGGGATAAGGGCCTGATAACTCCTTTGGGGTTAGACATGGAAACCTGGAGTGGGAAAGGAGTTCTATGAAAAAATGGAAACACCAGCTTCAGAGACCATCTACATTAAGTACGGGACAGGTGGTGCCCTTTGGAATGACCTCCCTCCTGAACTTCGTACCATCTCTGACCTCCGCCTCTTCCGCCAGTGTCTAAAGACACATCTTTTTCAGCAAGCCGGCCTAGCCTAACCTCCCGCTGGGGCTATTTTAGATAGTTTTTAGATAGTTTTAAATTGGGGTTTTAATTTGGTTTTAGCATAGGATTCTCTAATTTAATATGCTTTTAAATTTTGCATATTTTGTTTTATATGTTTTTAAATTCCTGTGCGCCGCCCTGGGTCCCTCGTGGAGAAGGGCGGGATATAAATCGAATTGAAATAAATAAATAAATAAATTTTGCCCTGAGTTATGATTACTGGCACACCACTGCAGTTGCAAATGAAAGGAATGCAAGGCCAAAAAAAAAACAGATATTAGTTACGGGTAGCACCAGGACAGATTGCACCCAAGGGAAACGTAACCCCATTTGCTTGTAGACCAATCAATCATTGGAAAAAGGAAGACAACGCAAAGGATTCGGTATAGAACAGACCGGACTGGAAGGGACCCCTGGGGGGTGGCTAGTACTAAACAAGAGTACTCTAAATTCTAAATAGTTAGAATCCCCCAAATTCCCCCCACCCCACTCCAAAAGCGGTAAACGTATTTGTGCCATTGGCTGAAGAGTTTGGAAAGAGTGTTACAATGAAGAATTGGTGTGTGTGTAACAAATATGGGAGAATTAACGGCCATGGGAGGCTCAGGAAGTAAGCTACGATACAGTGGTTGAAAATACTTTGGAATTCACAAGAGGCAAGGAAGGAACATGGGCGTTGACCACAAATTTAGTAGGAAAAGTGTGTTACGAAAGAAGGAAGGGCAGTAGAAAGGCAGCAGTAGGAGATACGACTGGTTTGCCTGTATGGAACAATGGGAGTTTTGGTGGGGAGGAAGTGGAGCCTCAAAAGAGGAAGCCTTCAGGGAAATAACTGAGGTGGCTTATCTAAAGGAGGGGTCTCCAACCCTTGCAACTTTAAGTCTGAAGGACTTCAGCTCCCAGACTTCTCCAGCCAGCAAAGCTGGCTGGAGAAGTCTGGGAGCTGAAGTCCTTCAGACTTAAAGTTGCAAAGGTTGGGGACCCCTGACGTATCTGACATTTGGTTTGCGGTTTTTTTTTGATACATTTTTTTTATTTTTATTGTTAGTGTTAATTGTTTGTTTCCTCCCTCCCTCCTTTAATTTGTATTTTAACCTTGGACATAAAAACTCATGTGGGAAAATAAAGGAACGGTCGCTCTTAGGACTCATAGCTGAGATAGCAAGGCAATGCCTGGAACCTACAGCACCCCACAGAGACTACACAGGCAGTGTGGGTCCAGTATATAGTTGACACCTTTGTCATATCAAAAAGGGACCAACTGAAGGAGACCTTGAAGCTGTCAACAACATCTTCAAAGGAATAAAGTTCGCAAGAGAAGAAGTAAACAACACGCTCGCCTTCCCTGAAAACATCAACAGAGGCAGGGATGGCGAAATAGAAACACACGGCCATTGTCCATCCACACCAACCAATGGTACCACAGACCAAAGGAATGCAGGAGTGGAACCACCTCAGAGGAGAGGGAGCAATGGTGGGTTGTAGGTGGTAAGCCCTGGTACAGGTGTACCGGAGCCTGCCTGGAACACTGGATGCTGTTCCAAACATACTGGTTGGAATGGGATGCGGAACCCACTACGGAGATGGAGCAACTCCGAAGGCTTCAAAGAATGTGTTGTGGCCCGTCAGCCACTGGCCCTTCCAGCAGCCAAATCAGAGGAGGAGGAGGAGGAGGAGGAGGAGGAGGAGATGGCATGGGAGTCGGGGTCAGCATCAGGGCAACACAAGAGCTCTGAGGCGGAGGAGGGAATGGAGCTGGCAGAGAGAGAGAGAGAGAGAGACGGAGCCTGGGCCATCCATCAGCCCTCAGATGGAGATTCCCAGGTCTGGAAGGGCCTGATGAGGAAGAGGAGGAACAGCTGGGTCCAGTGCCTGACGCGCAGATGCGCAGAAGGCAGAGGAGAGCAGTGCAAATCTTTCTCCAACAGGAGAAAGATGAAAACCCCACAGCATTCGCACAAAGTCTCTTTTATTATGGGATTTTAGTAAATTTAAATTGGGAATTTTAGCGCAGGGATAATTGTTTAATTTGTCTTTTAAGTATTTATGTATATTTATTGTATTTTTAACTTCCCTGTGCACCGCTCCGAGTCCCCCCGGGGAGAGGGAGCTGTCTATAAATTAAATTTATTATTTATTATTATTATTAAAGGGTATTTGAAAGTTTTCAGACCCTTTACCGACAACTGGTGGGAAGAGACAAATGCTTTACACATTCGCAAATGACAAACCCCAGGAAGACTAAATGGCTCCAGTAGGAACCTTCCCCCCCCTCCCATCATCAACAGCCATGTCCAAGCCTTCTCCACAGTCGGTGGTCCACGGGTGGAGCAACAGTTCTAAGCCTCCTCCACAGGCTCCACCCGTAGACCACCGACCACTCAGCAAAGATTTCAACCCTGGATGCAACACAAGGGGTAAACCTGGTTTCAGAGCAGATGACTTGAGGGCACAGATGACGTAGTCAACTGGGAGAGCCATTCAGTTCCGTCTCAAAACAAGGCTGTTGTCTCATTCGTTTTGTCAGGGTAATAATGATTCTAAGAGCTGACCGGCTGCTACAATGATGGGATGCTGGGAATGAGCCAGCAAGGTTTTTGGGCTGATATCACTTTAAGAGCCTGTAATAAGAAGAGGCCCCGTTGGGTGTATCGCTCTCTGTCCATATGTCTGTCCATATGTGCTTCCGTATGTCAGGAAACCTCACCTTGGCCTTGCTGCAGCTTTGAGTGTCGGTTCCCCATCCCCATACAATCCAAGATGGCACCACCAATGGTTACCTCTTTATTTCTTTATTTTTAATAATTCTCTATGATTCTCTATAGATTTCATGCTCAGGAGACCATCTGCTAAGAACTAAGCAATGCTTATTTAAGGAGCCGCTCTCTGTAACCTGATTCCCCCCTCCCTTTACAAAGGTGGAGGGGATTCTAACACAGGAGGAAGCAAATCCCTCAAGACTATGGACCACCAAAAGCAAACGCAGACGCCCATGTCATCACTGAGGTAAAAGAGCGGGAATTTTAAATAGAATAAGGAATAGGGGAAATTAAAAAAAACAGCAACTCTCCAATCTGTCCACTTGCTAATAAGGTGGATGAAATGCTCCTTTTAAAGGGATGCAATTCTGATTTTTACAACACAGGATTCTGATGGAATCCTGGCTAAATGAGGAAAACGAAGACAGCAGCATGCACAGACCAGGGTTCCAGATCCACAGAGCAGACAGGATTGCAGAATCATCAGGTTGGAGAAAGGGGAGGAGACTGATGAATCGACAACAGTTGGCCTCAGGATATAACTATCCTACACAAATTCTGTGATGAAAACTTTGTCTTCACTTATCCAATGCAAACCTTTTTATTCTCTTCGAGAGTTTTCCTCGTTTCTCCTAATTGCTGTGAATGTTACTCCACAAGCTCGTGTGAACAATGGATGACGAACTCTAGATGATCAGGTGATGGGAGGCTGAGGCCAAATACCCAGATTCACTGGCCATTTCTCTAGGAGATTCCAACAAAGGAAACTTCAGAAAAGAGCTTCCAAAATATTTTCAGTGTGTCAATTGTCCCACCAGAGGGAAGAATACTTTAGACCATTGCTACACAACATTGAAAGATACTTATCGGTCCTTGCCACGAGCAGCTGTGGCCATTCTGACCACTGCATGATTCACCTTGTACCTGCTTACAAAGACTTAAAACCAGGAAGCCCACAATTAAATCAGTGAAGACTTGGACTAAGGAGGCAAAATTGTAGCTACAGGCTTGCTTTGACTGCACTGATTGGAATATTTTTGGGAGAATCCTCTGCAGATCTGGATGAACTCAGAGATGCCGTAAAATCCTATGTCAGCTTCTGTGAAGACCTAGGAGTACCGACCAGGAACTTGTGAATATATACAGCACCAATAAACCTTGTTTTCACAGCTAAACTTAAGCAGCTGCGTCGTCCCAAAGAGGAAGCCTGCAGAGAAGGTGATAGAATGATCAGTCTCATCCTCAAGCAGCACCTGGCCAAACCAAGGCCACGAACGTCACATGACGCAGTTTTCCAACAGCCATCAACCCGAGTTAACAAGAGGCAAGTTCAAGACAAACGGCATCCAACAATGGCAATCCAATCTTTGCTTTCAAAGAAGATTTTCATGGTCTTCAGCTACAAGCCACAACCACCCCACAATCCCAACAGGTTAACAAAAGTTCAACAACAGATGCAGCAATCGCCAAAGCAACAGCAAATCAAGGCATCTCTATTGTCTTCACAAACACAACCATTGAGCAGGAAGTGACAATTTGATGGTCTCCAAGGGACAACACAGCATGCAATTTTCCAACATCCACCAACCAGGGTTAACCAGAAGAAAATGCGGTTGCCAGAGCCCCATTTTCATTCAGCCACAGCAAGCCACCTTCTGCTTTCAGTGCACTCATGCATGATCTTCAGCAACAAGTTGAAATCCCAACAGGTAAACATCAACCAGTATCTTCAACAGCAGCTGTGGCGATGGCCAATGCAAATACAGACCACCTCCATTGTCATCACGGAGAATCAAAAGCACAACAGTTATTCATTAAAAGAGAAGGGGGAAGTCACAGTTTGGTCTCCGAGACCATGACTAATGTCATCTTCCCAAGTGAGAGTAGGGGCTTGGTCTTGATGAGGTCACTTTCTCCAGGGGTCCTGAGAGCCATTCGGTCTCATATCCCAAGGGGCAAAACTGCCCCTTCTCAGCTGGTCACAGAAGCCCCATTCATATCTGGACATAGAAGGTCACCTCAAAATCACCACGTGAACAGGACCCCAAGGGAGCTTCTTAAAATGCAAATGGACTTTCTTGGGTTTTGGAGAACCTCCATAACTACATGAACAGGAGTTCGGTCTAAAATCATTTCCAAAGAGGCTACCAGAATCCTCCTGAATTTGGCCATGAAAAAGAATGCTTTAATTTAGACTTAAAAACAAGAAAGTAGGAGGGGAAAATATCCAGAATTGGGATTGGGAAAAGCAAATGTAAGTAATCCAGGCTAATCCTGGATGCCTTCTAGACCGGCATTATAAAACATGCTGGAAATCTTTCAAAGTCTCAGCTGCAGAAGCACAAGAGGAAAGATCACCAGATGGCTGCTAGAATCCTAAGGTTGGATGGGACCTCCGAGGTCTTCTAGTCCAACCCCCTGCCTGGGTGAAACGGTTGGTCCAGTCTAGTTTTGAAAACCTCCAGTGATGTAGCACCCACAATTCTGGAAGCTACTCCAGGGATTCTTTTGATGATCAGAAAACAGCGTGCAGGATAAAATAATAACGAGATGGATAAGTTAAAAGATAAATGATGGCAATACGCAGGCTTGGTTGGAGCTTACATCTACTGATACCCCTGGATTTTGGGCTCTTATGACACCTTATACCTACATGGGACCTCCCCCTCTATTAATTTACCTGCACAGATTTTATATACTCCTTAGCTGACCTCCATGCCCTACGAGAGTCCCATCTCTCGCAGGTTTGGCTCTCAGTTTTAACGAGGGCCCACCTCAATGACGGACTTGTGAATCCTGAGAGGTGGAGGATTAGAGGGTTTTAGGGAGATTTTTAGCTAGGTTTTTAAGGGGTTCCAGGGAAGAGGGTGGGTTAACAGAAACTAGGGAAGTGTCGTGGGGGGAATAACCCACGGGGTATTATGTCCAGGCCGACCTATGATCCCGACGGGGAGGACGTAGGGTCCATTTCTAGGAGGGGAACAGAGGTCAATTTATCAGAGGGCCATATCATCAGGACAGTATATGGGAGGGGTAGGCATGGCGGGAGCTGGAGACCATATCACGTTATGGGAGTGCGCACCCACTGTCTACAAGAGGTTGTGTGCTCCAATCTCCATGGCTCCTCTCGCAATCCAGGAGGTCCGGGTTCTCAGGGCCTGGGCCCGAGGTTGATGTTGTGCAATGCCAGGTCCGTTATCAACAAGGCCCCCCTCATCCATGATTTGGTATTAGAGGGGGAGCCAGACCTGGTGGGCATTACTGAAACCTGGCTGGGCCATGAGGGGGAAGTGTCCCTCATCGAAATGTGCCCGCCAGGCTCCTGGGCATTTCATCAGCCATGAGCCCAAGGCCGGGGTGGTGGTGGTGGCGGTTATTGTAAAGGAGGGCCTAGCTCCGAGGGAGACCGCTGTGCCGCAGATAGCCAGCTGTGAAGCCCTGTGTGTGAAGTGGGGCCCTGGGAGGCAGTTGGGTTTGCTGATTATGTACCTGGCTCCCCGCTACGTCTCAGCAGCCCTGCCCGAGCTCCTTGAGGTGATAGCCGAGATGGCAGCTGAGACCCCCAGGCTATTAGTCATGGGGGACTTCAATCTGCCATTGGTAGGTGAAACCTCTGAGATAGCTCGGGAGTTCATGGCCTCCATGACGGCCATGGACCTGACCCAAGTAATTCACGGTCCCACTCACACCAGGGGCCACACGCTGGACCTTGTTTTAACTCTGGCTAGTGGAGGAGTGATCTGGGATTAGGGGATTTAACGGTTACACCCCTGTCATGGACAGATCACTCTCTCCTTCGACTAGACTTCCCAACCGCTTCACCCCATCGCGGGGAGGTGGAACCGGAAATACCACGATGGTTCTGCCCCAGGCTCCTGATGGACCCAGAGATATTCCAGACAGAGCTTGCGCCAATACCTGGGACCCTGACCCACGACTCGACCGAGGACCTAATGGCTGCCTGGAATAATGCGGCCGCCGGGGCCCTGGCCCGGGTCGCGCCCCTGCGGCCTCTCATGCAGTGCCAAACCACAGATTTAACCATCATTTCAACGGGGAGGAAATGACCATCTTAGACCAAGCCAAGTCCAAAATCGCCAGGGGATTTCTAGAAGCCTGGCACTCGGACAGATGCAGAGACGTTAACAGCTGTCGGTGCAAAAGGGACCATCGCCCAGATGAAACAGATGGGCAAAGGAGGCCCAACACTTCTCCACCGTTGATCAGCACCTGGGTCAGCATAGATGACCTCCAAGGTTAACATCAGACCAACTATCAAGTAAGCAACACTCCAGTCAAGAAGCTGCCCAAGACACCAACAGCAAATAGCCCACCCAGAGAATCTCCCTGACCACCTCTACCAAAACTGACAGGGCAATCCACCAGAATAGAAACTGACTGCAAAGGGAGCGAAAGGGGAGTGGAGTTTGCAGGAGACCATGAGTCCCTTCTTGCCAAGTATTACGGCATCTGAAAGATCTCGGCCTGGCCACTCTCCAAGCCTGAGAAAGGTCGGTGATTGTGAACTATCTTGAGAGACTGTGGGAGAGGAAAGACTTTGCTGGGGAGGAATTCCTTGTAAATTAAATAAAAGGGATTTATGGGGATGAGGACTCAGCTTCGTGCTGCTAGGTCAGAACGCAAAGGACCGATGGGGCTACTGCTAAACTCCTAATGTAGTATTGCTACGACTACCAACGATGCTACCATCTCCTCACTAGGTGACCTTCACATGATGTGACCGGGTGGTCCTGGGACTGACTGATTCCGTCACCATACGAGATTGACAAAAGCAGAAGAAAAACTGAAACAAGACCCTTCAACCAGTCCGGTTGATGAGGGCACCAAGCCTGGCGACGAAATGTTCAGAAGCTAAAAAGCCAGTTCGGAGAGGAAACCACCACCACCACCTCCTGCTAAATGCCAAAAGTAGAAGCTCATGTGATATTTTCAACCCAAGGTATTGGGATATGATAAAGGGCATTCTCAAAATCAAGGCAGGGGTCAGAGACAAGAGGGATGGGTTAGCCTTAAACAGGATGTCATAACGCTGCAGCCAGTCTCCTTCGTGGCAAGAGGGGCAGCAAAGACATTAACCAAAATAAAATAGAATGAAGAGGTCACAGAAGTGAAAAGTACAATTGTGCCTGGGAATGGACTGAGGACTCGGCTGACCCATCACCAGATGTCCAGCAGGTTCTCTGCCCAAGTTAGCAAAGGTGGGCTGAGGTTCCTGATTCCTCAGGTAAAGACCTTTGACTGGCAGAGCTCAAGGTGAGGGGCTTCTCTGTTGAGGCCCCCAACCTCTGGAACGGTTCCCCCCAAGAGGTGAGGTGGGTTGCCCCACTCTCCTGGCCTTTCAGAGGGGTTCTGCCATCTTACCTGGGGCCACATCTGTTGGGCTGGTTTACACCTTGAAGTGCCTCCTCCTGGCATTTTGAATTCTAGCTATCTTTGCTTCCTCGTATTTCCTATGTGCACTTTTGATGCTTTAATTGCCTGTTGTTTCATTAAGGTTTTAATTGCCCATCGCCCAGGGTTGAGGGAGACGGACAGCTTCTAAATTTGATATATAAATAAATACAAAGGTGACCTCAGAGGCTGAAACCTTCCAGGATTCACGGTACTGCTAAGGTTCTATACCCATGAATGGACCTCCTCAAGAGTTGCATGGGTCCTGGGACAACCAGGGTCTCTCCTGATTAGTTAGTGACCCAACCCTCCTGGCCAGGACACCATCTCTGTCGTGGCTTCCTCCCTTTTGAACCTCATGGCCACAGAGATGGGGCTGGCCCACACTTTGACCCTCTTTCACCAAACCCTGAAGGCCTGAGGAACTCAGAGTGGGAGGGAGCCCAACCAAGGGGGGTCTTTGATTGTGTATATGCACGGTTATTGGTTTCTATTCTTTTATACGGGGTTCTTACTGTTTGTAAGCTCCCCTGAACCATTGAGAATAAGTGGGCGTCCATGTAAGTCTTATGGATGAATGAATGAATGAGGATCTGCTCTCCTCTTTCTCCTACTAAGTAAGAAAATAAAGAGTTTGGGACCATCTATTCCCACCAGGTTCTACCCATTCCAGGAAATGCACCTGGGAGATTTTTGGGGGTAGGTGGGTGTCCCCATTGCATGAAGGGAAGAGGTGAAGGCAGGCGAAGGCACTCCTCAATCATGGTGCCTTCACATTGGAAGAACCTTCCTCAAGAGGTCAAGGGTAGTCCTCACTGATGGCCTTTAAGAAACAAAGAATTCTGCCTAAGGCAGAGCAGTCCACTTCGAAAATGTCCACCATCTGGGCTGCTCTTGAAGCCTTCTCCTCAACCAACAACCAGTGATAAAAGCTTTGAGGAGAGATGGCTACTGGGGTGTTGGAGGAAGAGAAAAAGCTGTGTGGTTGTGTGTAGCAGCCTAAAGCAGTAGAAAGAGATGCTTCCCTCAGAAGGAGTAGTAGCTGGGGGACCAGTAATCGGAGGCTTAGTAGAAGCGGAAAGGAGTGGTAAGCAGTGAGTACTAACCTTTGAATGCTTGTGTGTTCGTGTTGTCTTGGCAACTCTCTTGTTGTGTTGGCTGTCTTGGGGTTTGAAGTCGATTGACGTGGGCATATTTAAAAAACTTAAGTTTATTTTTTTTATAACTCTAATCGGTTTTTGTATCTATAATTTGTTCAGATCTGACATCACAAAGCTTCAGTCCTGCTTTGCTTTGATGGCAGCCTCCCATAAAGATTGGGGAGGGGGCAGGGGAGGATAGTTGGGAGGGAGGGAGAAAAGGCAGGAAGTGCTAATTGGCGACAATGGTTAAACGATCCAAGGACACAGAAGGCATCAAATTCCCACCAAAGAGGCACCAAACTTTAGAACTCCTTCCAAAATTCCAAATTTGAATCTTATTGGACATTTGTTGGATGGTACGAGAGAAACAATGTGGAAGAATGAAAAAAAAGTCGTGGCCCAAACTTTTGGGTACAACATTGATTTTGAAAAACGGCAAAAATTATGGGGGGGAAATAGAACATTAACCTTGGCCACATCATATAAAGAGAATCTATACAAAATGTTCTATAAATCAGGAGTCTCCAACCTTTGCAACTTTAAGTCTGAAGGACTTCAGCTCCCAGACTTCTCCAGCCAGCTTTGCTATATGGATACCGATATGGAAAAGCTCTTATAAATGTAAATTTGTGTTTTGTCTTTTAAAGGTTGGAAAATTCAATAAATACTATTATAAATGAATGAATGAATGAATGAATGAATGAATGAATGAATGAATGAATGAATGAATGAATGAATGAGCAAAAGATGTTGGATCCAATGAATTCAGTGTAAAGCTGGGCCTTGTGTGTCAGACTTCAACCCCTCCCCACTCTCGCGTTGGCAGAAGAGCCATGAACGCCGTCTGTGGTGTGGAGCCAGGAGGAGGGAGCATCCCTGTCACGCTGACCTTTCAAGAAGCAACAGGGAAGAAGGCGAGGCTTCCTGTTGGCTAAGCCACTGACCAAGGCCATCCTTTAAGTGAGCAGCTTAACAGCTACAACTATATTCAAGGAGCGAAGCTTGCTGGGTGCTTACCTTTTATGAAGTGGCCAAGTTGAAGAACTTTAATCTGAATTATTATTTTTTTTGGTATATTTTTATTTTGCAAGTTGTGCTTTGGGATCTGAACGACCATAAAAGTACATGATAGTTGCTGCTGATTTTCTTCCCTTTCCAAAACTAAGGGAAGCGCGGCCTAAGGGGGTTTTTAGCGGGTAGATTATTGTTAATTTTAGAGGGTACCAGGGAGGGGGAAGGGTATAATCAATCAAACAGAGAGGGCCAGGCTTGCAGTCGACGGAGGGAAGCGGAGGCCGATAGGGGGGGGGGGGACATACAAGTCGTTCCAGTTGAGGGCATATCGATCCAGAGGGTCGTGGGGAGAGGCAGGGCCGAGGGGAGACAAGCTACATCCTCCCGGTTGTTGGCGCGCGGCTGTTGGCTAAAAACGGTCGGGCGCCACAACCCCCGCAAGCTAGGTGGTCAGGAAGTACAGAGCAAGGGCCTGCAGCTGATGTTTTGTAATGCCAGGTCCGTTGTCAACAAAGCTCCCCTCATTAGTGACCTTCTGTCAGAGGGGGACCCGGACCTGGCCGGAATCGCGGAGACCTGGTTGGGCCACGAGGGAGGTCCCCCCCTCGTTGAAATGTGCCCACCAGGCTACCGCGCTTTTCATCAGCCGCGGGCCCTAGGCAGGGGTGGTGGGGTAGCGGTTATTATTAGGGAAGGTCTGGAGCCGAGAGAGACCATTGTGCCACAGACCACCGGTTGTGAGTCCCTCTGTGTGAAGTGGGGCCTAGGGAGGCAGTTGGGCTTGCTAGTTGTATACCTGGCTCCCCGCTATGTAGCAGCAGCCCTGCCCGAGCTCCTCGAGGTGATCGCTACGGTGGCAGTGGAGACCCCCAGACTTTTAGTCATGGGGGACTTTAATCTGCCATCGGTGGGCGAATCATCCGAGGTAGCTCGGGAGTTCATGGCTTCCATGACGGCCATGGACCTGACCCAAGTAATTCAAGGCCCCACTCACGAGGGTGGACATACACCGGATCTCATCTTTGTCTCAGGCCAATGGAAGAGTGATCTGGGTATAGGGGATATAGTCATCACGCCCTTGTCATGGTCAGACCACTCACTTCTCCGGCTCGACTTTCCGACCGCTGCTCCCCTCCACGGGGAGGCGGAACCAGAGTCTCCAATCTGGTACCGCCCCAGGCGCCTGATGGACCCGGATGGGTTCCAGACGGAGCTTGGGCCATTTCCTGTATCCCTGACCCGTGCCCCGATGGAGGACCTCACGGCCGCATGGAATAGTGCGGCCATGGGAGCCTTGGATCGGGTCGCGCCCTTGCGGCCTCTCGTGCGGCGGCGAAACACCCAGGCCCCTTGGTTTACCGAGGAGCTGAGGGTGATGAAACGTCGCAAGAGATGCCTAGAGAGAAGATGGAGGTCTACCCGATCTGGATCTGACCGGACACAGGTAAGAGCCCATTTACGGACTTACATTGTGGCGCTGAGAGTGGCCAAACGCCATCATTGTGCCACTCTCATAGCATCCGCAGACAACCGCCCTGTTTAGGGTGACCCGCGCCCTCCTCCAACAGAGGGTGCGGGAAGCCCCATTACAGGGTAGAGCAGAGGAATTTGTGACTTTTCTGCAGGAGAAAACCGCTCAGATACAGAACGAGTTAGCCCCCATTCATGGCCCAGTGGGATGCCACGAGAGAGATCTTGTTTGGGAGGAGTTTGACTCCGTTGCTTCCGAAGATATGGACAGGTTACGTGGGCGACTGCGAGCCACCACATGTTTACTGGACCCGTGTCCCTCCTGGCTTGTACTGGCATCCTGGGAGGTGACACGAGGCTGGCTCCAAGAGGTTGTCAACGCATCCTTAAGTGAGGGTTCCTTGCCTGCTTCCCTAAAAGAAGCGATGGTGAGGCCCCTCCTTAAGAAGCCCTCTTTGGATCCAGCTCTTTTAAACAACTATCGTCCTGTCTCCAACCTTCCCTTTTTGGCGAAGGTTGTCGAGAGTGTGGTGGCACAACAGTTTCCCCGTCACCTGGATGAAGTTGATTATCTAGATCCGCGCCAGTCCGGCTTTCGGCCCGGGCATAGCACCGAGACGGCATTGGTCGCGTTGGTGGATGATCTCTGGAGGGCCAGAGATGGGGGTTGTTCCTCCATCCTGGTCCTATTAGACCTCTCGGCGGCTTTCGATACCATCGACCATGGTATCCTATTGCATCGGCTGGGGGGGTTGGGGGTGGGAGGCACCGTTTTGCGGTGGTTCTCCTCCTACCTCTCTGGCCGATCGCAATTTGTGTTGGCAGGGGGGCAGAGGTCGACCGTGAGACCCCTCACATGTGGGGTGCCTCAGGGGTCGGTCCTCTCGCCCCTCCTGTTCAACACATACATGAAGCCGCTGGGTGAGATCATCCGTGGTTTTGGGGTAGAGTACCATCTATACGCTGATGACACCCAGCTGTATATATCTACCCCAGACCACCCCAACGATGCCGTAGCGGTGATGTGCCAGTGCCTGGAAGCCGTGCGGATCTGGATGGGAAGTAACGGACTCAAGCTAAACCCGACCAAGACCGAGTGGCTGTGGTTTCCGGCGGCCCAGTTCAACCAGCTTATTCCATCGCTGGCCATAGGGGGCGAACATCTTGCCCCTGTGGATGGGGCGCGCAATTTGGGTGTCCTCCTGGATACCCGGCTGTCAATGGAAGATCAGGTGACAGCCGTGGCCAGGAGGGCGTTTTACCAGGTTCGCCTGGTACGCCAATTGCGCCCCCTATTGGATCGGGACGCCCTTCGCACAGTCACTCATGCCCTCGTGACGTCCCGACTGGACTATTGTAACTCTCTCTACATGGGGCTTCCCTTGAGGTGCACCCGGAGACTTCAGCTAGTCCAGAATGCAGCCGCGCGAGCAATTATGGGTACCACAAGGTACACCCATGTAACACCGCTCTTGCGCGAGCTGCACTGGCTGCCTGTCGTCTTCCGGGTGCGCTTCAAGGTATTAATTATCATTTTTAAAGCGCTCCATGGCTCGGGACCTAGCTACTTGCGGGATCGGATCCTGCCTCATACATCCTCACGACCGATTCGCTCCCACAGAGAGGGACTTCTCCGGGTGCCGTCCACTAGACTTTGTCAGCGGGCGACACCCAGGGGAAGGGCGCTCTCTGTGGTGGGCCCAGCCCTCTGGAACGACCTCCCCCCCGATATTAGAACGACCACGGACCTCCGCTCCTTCCGTCTTAAATTGAAAACACACTTTTTCTGCCTTGCCGGCCTGGGATAGCTACTCCTCTGTCTTTAGGGTTTATTGGGGATTTCCAGTTAGATAGTTTTAACGGGTATTTTAGCACAGGTCACTTAATTTAATGTATTTTTAATGACATATGTATATAGTTATTGTTCTTATTCCTCCTGTGCACCGCCCCGAGTCCCTGTGGGGAGAGCGTGCGGTTTATAAGAAATAAATTATTATTATTATAAATCATGTGCTCTATTCAAGGCCTTATTCCAACTCTCCAACTGAGTTCCCTTCCCTTTCAAACAAAGGAGCGGAACCTGTGGACTAACGTTGGTGTGATCCACGCTGAGAAAGCAGTAGCCAAGGATTCCCATAATGCCTCCCATTGACCTGCCCCCCCCAAAGACAATCTGAGCCCAGAGTGTTCCAAGTATGAGAAAGAAAGAAGGTGAACTAGAAATTCAAATAAACGGAGGCAGATATGATATTGTTGCCCTTACGGAATCTTGGAGGGAGGAACCTGTTTATAAGGGTAAATTTGAGTTTTGTCTTTTAAAGGTTGGAAAATTCAATGAATACTATTATAAATGAATGAATGAATAAATGAATGAATGAATGAATGAATGAATGAGCAAAAGATGTTGGAGACACAAAACTGCACCATGACACAAAGGAAATGATTTGGATGCACAGATGGCAGTACCCATCCTCATCCCTTCATGGCATAGAAGGGGATTTCTCTAGATCTTGTTGTCAAACTGTTGATACCGTGAAACGTGATTGACAAATTTTCAATCCGCCAGTTGTGACAAGGAGGGTTGAAGGTTACTTATCCAAAATCCAATTGCTGAGTTGCACAGCTCCAATGAATTCAGTGTAAAGCTGGGCCTTGTGTGTCAGACTTCAACCCCTCCCCACTCTCGCGTTGGCAGAAGAGCCATGAACGCCGTCTGTGGTGTGGAGCCAGGAGGAGGGAGCATCCCTGTCACGCTGACCTTTCAAGAAGCAACAGGGAAGAAGGCGAGGCTTCCTGTTGGCTAAGCCACTGACCAAGGCCATCCTTTAAGTGAGCAGCTTAACAGCTACAACTATATTCAAGGAGCGAAGCTTGCTGGGCGCTTACCTTTTATAATACTATTATAAATGAATGAATGAATGAATGAATGAATGAATGAATGAATGAATGAATGAATGAATGAATGAATGAATGAATGAATGAGCAAAAGATGTTGGAGACACAAAACTGCACCATGACACAAAGGAAATGATTTGGATGCACAGATGGCAGGACCCATCCTCATCCCTTCATGGCATAGAAGGGGATTTCTCTAGATCTTGTTGTCAAACTGTTGATACCACGAAACATGATTGGCAAATTTTCAATCCAACTAGTGTCAGTTGTGACTAGGCGGGTTGAAGGTTACTTATCCAAAATTAATTGCTGAGTTGCACAGCTCCCAATGTCAGGTCTGCTTCATCGATAACCAAGAAAGAAACCCCTCGACTCCATTTTTTGTGGAATTAAACGTACTTTTACTGGTTATCAAATGAATAGCATAGATGCTAAGCAAGGTCTGAAGCATTTAGGCGCGAAAGCATACATATAGGTCCAACCCCCTTTTCCCAGTAACCCCCACCCCATGGTCCAATGTGCAAAGCCCTTAGGTGTCATGTGGCTTCATCTTCAAAGAGCATCATCAGGTTGGCATGTAAGACCGTTGACCTCGACCATTGCATGGCTCGAACCACTGGTATGCGAAGTAGATGGCACCAGAGTACGTCCTTCTGCAATTCACTCTCCTGCACCATACAGTCCCAATAGCCCAAATGCAAAGCCCCTCCCTCCCTGTTTCATATGGCAGCCGAAGCGAACAGGAAAGCGGAGGCTGACACCAACGAATTCAGTGTAAAGCTGGGCCTCATGTGTCAGATTTCAATCCCCCCCACTCTGGCGTTGGCAGAAGAGCCATGAAAACCGTCTGCCCCCTCCCCCAAAAGACAATCTGAGCCCAGAGTGTTCCAAGTATGAGAAAGAAGGTGAACTAGAAATTCAAATAAATGGAGGCAGATATGATATTGTTGCCCTTAAGGAATCTTGGAGGGAGGAAAGCTGTTTATAAGGGTAAATTTGAGTTTTGTCTTTTAAAGGTTGGAAAATTCAATATATACTTTTTTTTAATTTCTGTCACAAGCACCCCACCTCTGTGTAACAACCCTCATCAACAACAGCAAGAATACACCCACGTCAGCTGCCAACACTCTGAAATGCACAACTATCTTCAAAACACATTCGGGGAAACTAAACTCCCCATTTTACCACGTCGAACGGGGTGGGGTGTATTGCTAAGCTCTTTTAAAAACAATGGCCTCAGTGGCTTTCTTTTCATTGGCTGCGTGCCGAGGTTTATCTTTTGCTCACAGCCTGGAGTTCCGTTGGTAAATAAGTGGCGATATAAATCTCTTCAGTAAATTGCAAAATAAAGTAATTAGAAATGCGTTAGGAAACTAATACATACAGAAAGACCCTCCAAGGCTACTGTGATTACATTAGCATGCAGTCACAAATGTGCCAGGGGGCCCTGTTTTTATTTATTAAATCTGGACAACGGCTCGATTCCCAGTACACTGTTCCAACCACTAGGCAACACACTGCCCCGTAAAAACCCCTGTAAAGAGTGTTGTGGGAAGCAAAAGACCCCACAGCCCACCAGGGATGGAAGTAACATCTCCTGAAATCGGTAGATGGTGCAATCAACCTACAGTTGGTGCAGAGCAGGGGTGAATGGGCAGTTTGGGGGCACCCTAGAGAAGCATATGTAACACTGCTGTTGGATGAGCTGCACTGAAATGTCGGTTTGCTTCCAGCTCTAATTCAGGACGTGGGAGGGACCAAGCCCTCCACAGCATGGGGTCCAGGATATCTGGAAGTCTTCTTGCCTTGATGGGATTGGCTCAGCCCTCCACTCCATCTGGCAAGAAGGACATGCTTTACTAGTCTACCAGAGCCAGCTTATGTTTACTAAATTCACCAAAGAAAGAAAAGTTTTACTAACTGGAGACGAAATGGACGTAGGAGACCCCTACATATAGCTTGGCCAGCGGATCCCAATGGAAGCTGATACAATAAAGGAAATTAAAAACACATCTTTTCTGTCTGGCCGGCCTAGGATAGTCTCTCTGTCTCTGGGGTTTTATTGGGAAGTTTTTTAGTATAGCTTAGTTTTAATGGGGAATTTTATCCCTGGCCGGCCTGGGATAGCCTCCTTGCCTTGGGATTTTATAGAATAGGTTTTAGTTTAATTGGGATTTTAGCACAGGGTTTATTTAATTGGTTCTTAAATTTTGTTGGTATATTTATTGTTGTTTGTTATTTATTGCTTTTATGCTGCCTGTGCACCGCCCCGAGTCCCCATGGGGAGAGGGGGCGGTCTAGAAATAATAAATTTCATTTCAATTTCAATTTCACAGGTTTAGGTTTAATTTGTTTTTTAAAGAAATGTTTGTATATATTTATTGTCTTTTATTCTTCCTGTGCACCGCCCCGAGTCCCTATGGGGAGAGGGAGCGGTTTACAAATATTAAATTGAATTGAATTGAATTGAATTGAATTGAATTGAATTGAAATTGTGCTTCAATGGGATTGGCAGGCATTCGGCATCGGGTCAACAGCGTAGCTTATGCCGACGACCTGGTCCTCCTTGCAGGGAAGTCCCCTCGGCTCCAGGAAAAGCTGCATCTCCTGCCTGAAGCCCTTCCCCATGCCGGTGTGATGCTGAATGCAAAGAAGTCCACTGGCCTTAACCCTCGCCCAGGATCGCAAGAAGGAGTAAGTGGGCCTCCCACCAACCGCCTATGAATTAACACATGCAGTGTCAATACCACTTTATAAGGCCTTGGGAACGCCATGCTTGGAGTCCTGCATTCAGTTTTGGTCGCCACGATGCAGAAAAGACGTGGAGACTCTAGAAAGAGGGCAGAGAAGAGCAACAAAGAGGATGAGGGGACTGGAGGCTCAAACAGACGAGGAACGGTTGCAGGTTGAGAAACACTGCTCCAGTCCAACTCTCATTAGCTCAATTGGAAGTGAAAGTGAAAGCATCCAGCTGCCAGAATCTCGCTAACCTAATTTCCCTTGGTTGAATAAACCAATACTAATTGAGAATCTCTTGAGAATCTCGGGTGGGATGGGGAGGTGATTGACCGGAAAGTCTTCTCCAAAGAGACATGGGAACTGATCTGCATGAAAAACGCAGAGCAAAATCTAACAAGTAGAAGAAACTATTTTAAGGCAGAGGGCGGGGGACAATTCTTCCAATTAAGCTCAGGCTTAAACAGGATAGGTTTTCGTACAGGCGCAGAAGGGTTCTGAGTTGGGGGCTTTCGGCTGAGGGAGGGGGCTTCGGAGGGAAGCTAGGGCGCGACCTTCATTGATCGTGGAAATGACTCCATTTGTCTAAGTGAAAATCCTCTTGGTGGATCGATCCCCTGTCCCTGCAACAGCTCGGCTGGGTCTTTCCATTTTTCAGAAGGTGGGGAGAGGGGGGGGGAATCGATCTGCCGCCTGCAAATGTTAACCCCTTTCCTCCAAAGTGGTTTCCTGCATCTTGGGCAAAAGACAGGAAGGTGCAACTCAGCTGTAGTTTGCTGGTGCAAATGACTCTCCTCTTGGTCACTGAACAGAGCAACCCAGTAGGCAAGTTTATTGATTTATTTCAATCAATCGGAATAGGGACCTTGCAGGTCTTCTAGTCCAACCCCCTGTTCAAGCAGGAGACCCTCTGCCATTCCAGGCCAACGGCTGTCCGGTCTCTCCTTCGCCCGCAGCTTCAGATGGCAAAGTAGTCGCATTGGTAGATTGTCCTCCTTGCCAAGAAATGACTCCTTCATTCCAGATTCCTTCTCTCATTCATTACTTTCCATCTGTTGAATCTTGTCTTGCCTTCAAGTGCTTTGGAGAATAACCTTCACCCTCATCCTGACCCTCCAATTCCAGAAGGTTGGATATTCCAGCGCCTAATAGCACTTGTGATCAGGAGATCTTGAATCTGGATCTCTTAGAGGTTTCTTGGAATGGAGGCAGCCTCGATTTTGCCATTCAGACCTTGTGGCCGGGTCCTTCAGACTTCAGGAGAGCCACAATGAAGTATCCATGAGATGTTCTGCAGATGTTTCCTCCTCCGTCTGTGGGAATCCCCCTTAGCCTGTGGTTCAGGAACTTGGAGCGTGCCTTGCCGGGTTTGTAGCCTGGGCTACATCTGAACTCGGGGTTGTTGCTGATTTCCTGGGAGGCATTGATCCCTTGGCTCTTGGCAGTGGTGTTGCATCTACCATGACAGGCCCACCTTGTGCATATTAGCCAGGTGCGATTGGACCCACAAGGAATTTGCCTCCTGGGCAGACATTTGTCTCTCAGTGTACAAACAAGCAACAAGTGATTAAATCATGATTGTAAATGCCAAATTTCATTCAGCAGGTGCCCCCCACACACACACTCTCTGTTTCCAATGAATATTGGCATGACATTCAGCAACAAGATGCAACTACTCACAATCCCAAAGGGGTTGACCACAACTGGCTACAGATGATTGTACAGACAAGAGGTAAACCCAGGTCGTATAGCAGGTGCACCTGCTGGTTTTAGCAGCGTCCTTCTCGTGGTTCAGGCACCCAGATTGCTTGAGGGGCTCCAAACAATCCAGTGGGAAATTCTCTGGCTGAGCTCAAACAAGCTCTAGGTGGCACCTCTGGATCCAGCCAGCCAGCTTCAGTCCAAAGGCGGTTTCTTCCACCGAACACCGGGAAGCCATTGGTAAGCAGCAGTGTGGCCAAAGCCACGGGCCACCTCTCATGCTCCCTTCCAACACCCCTCGGCCAAAGTCAGCCAGAGGAAAGGTAGTGCCACCATTCCAGTTAGCATGCAAAATTAAATCAGAGTCCAGGGCTACTCAAAGCTTCAATTCATGAAGAGAGCCATGCTGGCAATCTGAAGCAGCTTCTGTCCCCCCCCCCCCCCCCCCCCAAAGTTAAAATTCAAGATTTTGCCCCACGTTCTTCCACATCCAACCGAATTGGACCTCCACAATGCCTGGAAAGAGCAAAACTTCCCAAAGTGTCTGAGATGTTACTCAGCACCTGGCCAAAGCCAGGCCACGGACCTCAGGGGAGGCAGTCTACTAACAGCCATCAACCAGGGTTGACCAAGGAAAAGGTCTCTTCCCCAAGACCAGCATTCGCTCAGCCATAGCCCCCCACTCTCTGCTTTCAATGAACACTTGGGACAACTGGACAATCCAGGTTACGGAAGGGGTTAGGTCCCCCTCCATCCCACCGGTGTCTTTTGCCAGGACCTGCAGATATTGGACACTGGCCATCCGGAGACCTGGGACTGATAGACCTGCTCAGCAGTTGAAACACACAGTCAACAAGGGAAGCCCAACAGCCAAGCCCCAAACTAGAGAAGTCTTTCACCTCTTCACGGAGGTGAAGAGGATTTTTATCCCACCCCATGGACCTCAGAGGACACAGCCTTCAGTTGACCAAGGAAAAGGTCCCTTCCCCAAGACCAGTTTTTATTCAGCAATAGCAACCCACTCTCTGCTTTCAATGAAGACTTCCATGATATTCAGCCACAAGCCACAACTACGCACAATCCCAGCAGCTTAACATCCACCAGCTGCATTTCATGGTGCACGCACTAAGGAAACCCAGGAACTGGCAAATAATCCTGCCATGAAATGGTAATGCTAGGTTTCCTTGTGCAAACAGATTAAAACTTGGGTGTTTGCTATTCAATATACAATGGAAGGGACCGTGGAGGTCTTCTAGTCCAACTTTCCAGTCCGTCTCTCAAGCAGCACCTGGCCAAAGCCAGGCCACGGACCTCAGAGGACACAGCCTTCCAACAGACATCAAGCAGGGTTGACCAAGTAAAAAGGTCTCTTCCCCAAGATCAGCTTTCATTCAGCCATAGCCCCCCACTCTCAGCTTTCAATGAACACTTGGGACAACTGGACAATTCAGGTAATGGAAAGGGGTAGGTCTCCCCCCCCACCGGTGTCTTTTGCCAGGACCAGCAGATATTGGACACTGGCCATCCGGAGACCTGGGACTGATAGACCTGCTCTGCAGTTGAAACACGCAGTCAACAAGGGAAGCCCCACTAAGAAGCCCCAAGCTGGAGAAGTCTTTCACCACTTCACGGAGGTGAAGAGGATTTTTATCCCACCCCATGGACCTCAGAGGACACAGCCTTCAGTTGACCAAGGAAAAGGTCCCTTCCCCAAGACCAGTTTTCGTTCAGCAATAGCAACCCACTCTCTGCTTTCAATGAAGACTTCCACGATATTCAGCCACAAGCCACAACTACCCACAATCCCAGCAGCTTAACATCCACCAGCTAAATACCTATGACATGTGTGCAGTAAGAAATCCAACCATTTATCTTGATGAGGCCAGTTTTTCTATGGGTCCTGGGACTTATTCTGTTTCATGCCCCAATATGGAAACCTACAGCCCAGAGTCACTTGGGGATGAAATAGATGGGATAGAAATTTAATAATAAATACTCATTAAAAACGTCACCTTTCAAAACAGAGGAGACTTTTGATATAGAAATGAGACACCAAAGATGACTAAAGACCCCAGGCGGAGGAGAAAAAAGAAGGAAAAACCGGCTTTTTAAGAACATTTGCATGTGATTAGCAGTGGCGTTTGTAACAATGGCAGATAAAGACATTACAAAGGAGATACTTCAAGGGGCGTTTGAGGACATGGGGGCGAGCCTCACAGCTCCAATGACAGTGAGGGTCTATTCATTCCATGCATTATTCAAAAAGGATATTGAAGAAGGAACGGAAGGGGCAAAGTGGAATAATTTGGGAGAACGTCTAGACTGAAGGGATCAAGGGGTTTCAACAAATTCTAACCTGGGTGGAAAGCCTGGAAAACAAAATAGAGATGAAAAACTAAAGTGGAAAGACAAATATAGACAACTGTCTTTCCCAGTACTCTATTCAAACTTGGATACTGTCCCCTTTGTAAACAAATTACTACTCTACATAGACAGGTTGCCTATCTAGAATCTCTAATCTGTGCTCTCCAAGCAGAAATGAGGTGTCCAACTTGGCCATGGAGATGCCACGCTCTCAACCCCCTCTACCGCAAGGATCCTGCAGGAGAAGAGCAGTCAGGACAACCATGTGATCTGGCAGGTTGAGAGCTGTGAACCATAAACACAAAGCTTTTGCTGTGGCACAGCACAACAGATGTAGCCCCCTTGCTGACCTTAAAGCCAGCATTAAAGAAACATGTTAAGATAGTTGTGATGAGGTTGACTCAAATAAGCAGGAGATCGTGGTCCAACATGAAGTTTTCCACTTTTCTATGCAATTCTCTCTCCCCCCTTTGAGCCAACAGCAACTTTCCAGTCCGTCCCTCAAGCAACACCTGGCCAAAGCCAGGCCACGGACCTCAGAGGACACAGCCTTCAGTTGACCAAGGAAAAGGTCTCTTCCCCAAGACCAGCATTCGCTCAGTCATAGCCCCCCACTCTGCTTTCAATGAAGACTTCCATGATATTCCACCACAAGTCCCAACCTTCCTTCAAAGAAAGAAGAAGCGCCTGGAGCTCCCAGGAGGTTAACAAGCATCAGCCATTCAGTTCCCCTCAAGCACCACCTGGCCAAAGCCCGGCCACGGACCTCAGAGGACCTACAGCCTTCCAACAGCCATCAAGCAGGGTTGACCAAGTGAAAAGGTCTCTTCCCCAAGACCAGCATTCGCTCAGCCATAGCCCCCCGCTCTCTGCTTTCAATGAAGACTTCCATGATATTCAGCCACAAGCCACAGCCATTGATTTGAAGAGAGAAGAAGCCCTTGGAGCTCTTCCAGAAATTAATGGAGTATAAGGTCGCCAAAGACCAAAGGGTCACCCGAGCGGCAATTAGAAAGAAAGGACAAGAACAACAGCTGCGCCAGAGGGCGGAACAACTGCAAGCGATACAACCGACTGTGGTACAATCAATGGAAGCTGTGGGAGGAGCAAGGCCTAAACAACAATTGGCGGATTTAGATAGCTTGCTTCAGAGGCTTCAACCAAAGGACAATGTCGTCTAGGTTCTTGACTTGGAATGTTAATGGCCTGAACTCACCGCAGAAAAGAAAAAAGGTTTTCCATTTCTTAGGCGTCCGACCAATAAATATCTGACTAATTCCAGACTGGGGAATTGCTTTGTGGCTTCGGCTCCAGAGAAAAAAAAATGGAGTGGTAATTTATATAAGACAAGAGCTTACGGCAAATCTTTTAGAGGCAGATACTCAAGGACGGTACCTGATACTAGAACTCAACTTACAAGATGAAAAATTTTTAACAGTTGGAATATATGCACCAAATCAACAGCAAATGAAATTTTATAAGACTTTGAATAAAAAAATAGCCCAATTGGATTATAAATCATATGTACTGATGGGGGACTGGAATGGAGTCGTGGATCCTAGAAAACACAAGAAAGGTCTAATTGGTGCCACATCTTGCCGAGTGCAACTTCCTTCATCCGTTTTTGAGATGTGGGATGAGTTGGATCTAATAGATATATGGAGAGTTCGTAACAAAGACGAGAAAGACTTCACCTTTTACTCCGCTAGACACCAGTCTTTTTCAAGGATTGACTTTATTTTAATTTCTAATGATTTATTTTCCAGGGTGAAAAAAGTGAAGATCTTCCCGAGATTGATCTCGGATCATAGTCCAGTTCGGATAGACCTTGAATATAAAGTTAAAGAATGAAGATCGTGGAGAATCAATGAAAGTTTGTTTAGACACGAAGAACTGGTCGATGAATGTAAAAAATACTTAAAGGAATTTTTTGTTATGAATTTGAATAAGGGAACATCGATAGATATGGTTTGGGATGCAAGTAAGGCTTATAGGAGGGGTATCCTGATAAATAGTAAAATTAAAAGGCAAAGGGAAAAGAAAAGAAGGGACCTGGAGCAGGAGATAAAGGATAAGGAGAAATTATTTACTCAAAATCCCTCTGATAGTAAGTTGAAAGTTACAATAAAACTATTGAAAGAGCAGTTTAATATGTTGCTATCGGATCAAGTAGCCATGAAATTGAAATATGCTAAGTGTAATACCATCCGCAACTTTTTTTTACTGGGTATAACCACAAATTGTATTGTTGTTGAAACAAGGTTAATATTGAACTTAATAACTGCTGCAAGATTGCTTGTAGCACAGTATTGGAAAAAGGAGGATCTAGGTGCGGTAGAGGAATGGATTTTTAAGGTTTCAAATCTGGCAGAGATGGCTAAGATCTCTGCGTATTTAAAGGATCAATCACATGACAAATATTTGTTGGAATGGAGGAATTGGATAAGCTTTATACAAAACAGATATGGATCAGATAAACTTGTTATAGCTTACTAGGGAAAAGGTTTATTATTAATGTTCATAGATACAGATTGTTTAAGTATTGTGTTTGTTTCGGAGGAAAAATATTAATATAGCTATAGTTTTTTTTCTTTTTTCCTTTTCTTTTAGAATGTTTGATTGTAATAGGCAATTTTAAATAAGCAGATTTGAAAGTCTGATACCCTGTATCCAGCTCTGGGAAGCTCCGGGGAGGGGGGAGGAGGGTGGGATTAGAGGGGTTAGAGGGGGGGAAATTGTATTGAAAGTTTTCCACTTTTCTATGCAATTCTCTGTCCCCCCTTTGAGCCAACAGCAACTTTCCAGTCCGTCCCTCAAGCAGCACCTGGCCAAAGCCCGGCCACGGACCTCAGAGGACACAGCCTTCGGTTGACCAAGGAAAAGGCCTCTTCCCCAAGGCCAGCTTTCATTCAGCCATAGCCCCCCACTCTGCTTTCAATGAAGACTTCCGTGATATTCCGCCACAAGTCCCAACCTTCCTTCAAAGAAAGAAGAAGCGCCTGGAGCTCCCAGGAGGTTAACAAGCATCAGCCATTCAGTTCCCCTCAAGCACCCCCTGGCCAAAGCCAGGCCACGGACCTCAGAGGACCTACAGCCTTCCAACAGCCATCAAGCAGGGTTGACCAAGTGAAAAGGTCTCTTCCCCAAGACCAGCATTCGCTCAGCCATAGCCCCCCCACTCTCTGCTTTCAATGAAGACTTCCATGATATTCAGCCACAAGCCACAGCCATTGATTTGAAGAGAGAAGAAGGAGCTCTTCCAGAAACCGGGAAATTATTAGCTGAAACGACAAGGAAGAAGATTCTGCTTGGATCACAGTAAAAAAAAAAATTCCTAAGAGGCCCCGAAGAGCTTGGGAAGGGCTGGACTTTCCTTCATGGGAAGCCCTTAAGGCAGGGATGTCAAAACTTGGGAACTTTAAGACTTGTGGACTTCAACTCCCAGAATTCCCCAGCCAGCATAGCTGGCTGGGGAATTCTGGGAGTTGAAGTCCACAAGTCTTAAAGTTCCCAAGTTTCGACATCCCTGGCTTAAGCAGATGTTAGACCAGGATCCCCAACCCCAGGGTTGCAGCCCACGACCGGGCCCTCAGGTGGTCAGAACCTAAAGATTTTTTGGAGCTGCCAAAAGCTTGCCCACTGCTCACACGAAACCCCCCCTTCCCCCCCCCCTTCCACAAAGCTTGTGGGAAGGGAATAAAAGCAAAGTCCCTTTGGGGAACAGGTCACACACACACACACACACAGCAGCCTCTTCTCCCCAAATAGAAAGGCTTGGGAGTTTTGCGTTGGGCCGAATTGTCCTGCTTGTCAGCCAGATATTCGTGGCTGGTGAGAAATTGCAGGGAAGAATAGAATTAGAAAATAGAATATAGACAATGGCGGTGCAAGTATATGCAGCAGCTCGATGCGCCAGAGACAGGTATTTTTTAAATTTAATTTATTGTTTGGGTCTCTTTTAACCACTGCTCTGCACGTTGAGGACCAGTTTTTTAGACTTTCCAAAGGTTGACTGGGAGCAGCTTAATAAAATGCCCAGAAAAGCTGTTTAACTCTATTGCCTTTGTACTATATCTAGAATTTCTATGCCTGGGGTTGATTGCCCTGCACAGCTGTTGAAACACTCAGTCAGCACCCGTGGAGGCAAACTTTGAAGCCCCAAACCTCAAATTTGGATGGAGCCTTTTTGCCTCTTTCCAGCAAGGACTTTTGTCCCACCATCAGTTCTCCAGTCACCAAAACGTCCCGGTTTCCAGCATGAGTTTCATCGCATCCAACAGACCTGGACTTCCGCCCTGCTTTCCCCCCCAAGAGGACCCATCCAGTCCCATCCTCAAGTAGCACCTGGCCGATGCTCCACCATGAACAGTTTTCCAGCCACCGACAACCAGAGTTAAAAAAGGCTCTGTCGCCCAAGGCCAAACTTCATTCAGCCACCCACCCTCCGCTTCCCATGGATATTGACATGATATTCAGCCACAAGCTGCATTTACCCATCACAGGTTAAACGCAACCGGCTACACACGATTGTGCAGGGAGTAAGGACATCTTACCCCTGTGGATGGGGCGCGCAACTTGGGCGTCCTCCTGGATACCCGGCTGTCCATGGAAGATCAAGTGACAGCCGTGGCCAGGACGGCGTTTTACCAGGTTCGCCTGGTACGCCAGTTGCGCCCCCTATTGGATCGGGATGCCCTCTGCACAGTCACTCATGCTCTCGTGACATCCCGACTGGACTACTGCAACTCTCTCTACATGGGGCTCCCCTTGAGGTGCACCCGGAGACTTCAGCTAGTCCAGAATGCAGCCGTGCGAGCAATAATGGGGACCTCCAGGTTTACCCATATAACACCGCTCTTGCGCGAGCTGCACTGGCTACCTGTCGTCTTTCTGGTGCGCTTCAAGGTGTTAGTTATCATCTTTAAAGCGCTTCATGGCACGGGACCTAGTTATCTGCGGGATCGGATTCTGCCCCATACATCCCTGCGGCCGATTCGCTCCCACAGAGAGGGACTTCTCCGGGTGCCGTCCACTAGGCTATGCCAGCGGGCGACGCCCAGGGGAAGGGCCTTCTCTGTGGTGGGCCCAGCCCTCTGGAACGACCTCCCCCCCGAAATTAGAACAACTACGGACCTCCGCTCCTTCCGTCAAAAACTGAAAACACACTTTTTCTGCTTGGCCGGCCTAGGTTAGTCTCCCGTCTTTTAATAGGGCTTAGGGGACTTTAGTTAATTTTAAAAATTGGGGATTTTAGCGCAGGGATAATCATTGTTTAATTTGCCTTTTATTTAATTTATTATATATATTTATTGGTATTTTTTAATTTTCCCTGTGCACCGCTCCGAGTCCCTTTGGGGAGAGGAAGCGGTCTATAAATAAATTTATTATTATTATTATTATTACCCAGGAAGTAGCAGGTGCACTCGGCCAATTTCAGCAGCATCCTCCTCCTTGTGGTCCAGGGCTTCGGATTTCCCCGACCCCACCAGTGAGGGGATCAAAGGACTCCAGCGGCCGAGGTTAAACAAGGAGCAGGAGGCCCCTTTGAGCCATTCATCCTGGATGATGTGGTCAGCATTCCGAGTAACGCACCCGAAGAAACCGGAACTCCAGGACAGACAAGTCACTCAAAGAACATTTGCGTTGGATCATCATATCAGCACTGCTAGTTGACAACCAACTCCAAAGTCTCCTGCGCTAATTGCATAACTGAAAGAGTGGGGAGGATGGACAGCTGGGCCTTGTTCCAGAGGTATGTATGCGCAGAGCCTGGGGAAGGCCCTGATGGATAGAGCCAGGGCCATCCGACATTTCCCAGCAGCTGCCTTTGGAGACTGAGATAAGTGGGGAGGACGGACAATTGGGCCTTGGACAACAGGTACGTTCTGCGCAGAGCAGATAGGAGAGGTGAACAATGGAGGACAAGGAGTTGACCCAGGAAGCAAAGCACACCTGGACGCTGAATGGCCCCTCCCTGGCTGGGGAATAAATAGGAGGAAAAGGGCGTGGTTGTCGTAGGAGACAACAGTTGGTATTTCTGAAGATTTTGATCATGGTGTTTTGTGCCATGAAGACTGATTGCCAGAACTTAAATTTGCTGCCTATCGGCTGTGAGCTCACGGCCTTCCAATTAATGCAAGGAACGGATAAGGTCCAAAACGCAGCCGCGCGGGTAATTACGGGAGCCACCAGAAGCTCCCATATAACACCAATCCTGCGCGAGCTGCATTGGCTTCCTGTGGTCTTTCGGGTGCGCTTCAAGGTTCTGACGACCATCTTTAAAGCGCTCCATGGCTCGGGGCCTAGTTATATGCGAGACCGTCTCCTGCCCCATACATCCCTTAGACCGATCCGCTCCCACAGAGAGGGCCTTCTCAGGGTGCCGTCGGCCGGACAATGCCGACTGGCGACACCCAGGGGAAGAGCCTTCTCTGTGGCGGGCCCTGCCCTTTGGAACGACCTACCCCCTGAACTCCGGACCATCACCGACCTCCGCCTCTTCCGCAAATGTTTAAAGACATATTTTTTCCATCAAGCCGGCCTAGCCTAACCTCCCATGGGGACTTTTAGAAAAGTTTTAAATTGGGTTTTTAATAATTGGTTTTTAGCACAGGATTGGGGATTATTTAATATATATTTTAAATTATTTGTCTATCTTCTATTGTGTATGTTTTTTAAATTTCCTGTGCGCCGCCCTGGGTCCTCTGTGGAGAAGGGCGGGATATAAATGTAATAATAAAATGAAAAAAATGAAAGGTCTGTACTGCAGTTAACTCCTTGAAGGACTCTTGCCTTCACTCACGACACTCACATTGTACGAAGGACTATTCCACTTCGTGAAAAGCCCGACGTCTAACAGCCAGCCGCAGTCCCTTTGCTGTGATTCTAAAACGGCTGCCAGGAAAGGCACGGGAGAACCCTTCCCAGAGGTTGAGGCGGCTTCTTCCACTTGGCCCACAATGTGGTTGTGGCCTTGGCATTTGTGCCTGTCCCGGACCTGGAAGGCTAGGTTGGTGCTCTAGAAGTTGCCAGGAGAGAGGCAACTTGTTGTGCCAGCTTTCCTGCTACATCGCAGCCTCTCTGCCATCTGCCCACCAGCCGCCTCCCTGTCAGGGCTGGCTGTGGAGTTCCACAGAGTTATGGCCCTTGGGGACTTCCAGTTGCCGTCCCTGGGAAGGACCTGGGAAGCATCCTGGCTTCCTCTCCCTGGTTGTTCTTGGCCTAAAGATGTAGTGGCTTCATCCGATAGGCTAATATATATCTTAAAAGATAAAACAGAGTCGATTTATGCTCAAACATGGGAAAAATGGTACATATAGTACGACAAGAGAACAAAAGGATACCAAAGTGAACAACCAAATAGTATAAACGTGGAATAAATACAAGGAACAAGTGAGACGACAATGAACTTAAGATAATTATAGAGATACATAGGCAGATAGTTAAGTCAAAATGTATATAAGAATGAATAGAACAGACTGGGACAAACAAAAACTTTTGCATTTGGGGAATAACTATATCCCCGGTATGTCTACCCTTCTCTTCTCTTTTTTCTATCTCCCTCCTCCCCTCTTCCCCTACCTTCCTTCCCGACTCAATAATGTATGTCGATTTTTCTTTATATTTGTTAAATGTTATTTTTATATTTATATTAATAAAGATTTTTTTTTTTAAAAAAAAGATGTAGTGGCTTCATATTGGACATGGGCTTCTTGTGGGCATAGTGGCCGTGCGTTCCAAGGGAAGCCCCTTCCGTAGCTCCTCTGCCCAGGTCAGGGCATGTCCTGGCCACCTGGAGATGCTCTTACACGGCCCCTCTGTGACGCCCTCTTCCAACAGCCCCCAACCGGAGTTCACCGGATGAAAACCCAGCTGCCCCTGACCAGTTTCCATTCAGCCACAGCAACCCCCTCTACGCTTCCAAGGAAGGCTTTGCAAGACACTCAGCAACAGACCGCAACGACCCGCAATCCCAACAGGTTAAGCCAGGGATGTCCAAACTTGGGAACTTTAAGACTTGTGGACTTCAACTCCCAGAATTCCCCAGCCAGCATAGCACAAGTCTTAAAGTTCCCAAGTTTGGACATCCCTGGGTTAAGCCACAAGCATCCACCGAAGGTTGTAGGCACGCACGAAGGGAAGGCAGGAAGCGATAAATAAGCAAGGAATGAAACTGTAACCTATGAATTACTCCCTGTGGGATTCATGGTATAATTGGCTAGAGGAAAAGGGGGGGAGGAGGAAACAGGTAAGCAAAAAAGAAAGGAAAGAAGATCAACAAAGATCATCAATTAAGAAACAGCCACAAAACCGGAAAATGATTAAAGGATGGAAAAACGAAATAGACCGTAGCAAATAAATAATAGGAAATGGATAAAAAACGAGTCGAATGTAATAAAGGTTGTTATACAAAGAACGTATAGAACGTTACATAGAGAATGAAGCATAAAGATGTATGAAATAATATAAATGCATATATACACACACTTATACTTATTAGTTATAGAAGACTTCTATGTACAGGCAAAAGAATCACAACAGATATGCCAAAGAAGTGTCATGTGTTGCAAAGATGTGATGTTTGCATCAACAAAATGAAAAGTTGGAACAAAAAGAAATTGTAACCTTGCGTTTCCCCTTTGCAGGCAGGTTTAAACAATTGCATGAAACCCTGACTTCTGGGCCCTCCGGAAGGGCCAGCCGGAGGTGCCCCTGGGTTAAAGCCCTTGACTTCTGCGCTTAAACTTAAACTTCATGCCACGTAAACGAAGCCCAACGTTGGCTTTGAACACCCAACTGGTGACTCAGCCTCCTTCCTCATTGTTCCATGCTCCCCATTGCTCCGAAGTCGACTTTGAAGGATCAAAAGAACAGAGGAAGCTGCACAAAGTGATAGACCACCTTCTCTGGGACACTGGACCTTCCAGGACACGGAAGGGGAGAGAACCTGCTTCTTCTGCCAGAACCTGCAGATATCCATCTACGTGCCTGGGGTTGATTGCCCTGCACAGCTGTTGAAACACTCAGTCAGCACCCGTGGAGGCAAACTTTGAAGCCCCAAACCTCAACTTTGGATGGAGCCTTTTGCCTCTTTCCACCAAGGACTTTTGTCCCACCATCAGTTATCCAGTTATCCAGACAGTTGGGCCTTGTTCAACAGATACGTGTGCGCAGAGCAGATAGGAGAGGTGAACAATGGAGGACAAGGAGTTGACCCAGGAAGCAAAGCACACCTGGACGCTGAATGGCCCCTCCCTGGCTGGGGAATAAATAGGAGGAAAAGGGCGTGGTTGTCGTGGGAGACAACAGTTGGTATTTCTGAAGATTTTGATCATGGTGTTTTGTGCCATGAAGACTGATTGCCAGAACTTAAATTTGCTGCCTATCGGCTGTGAGCTCACGGCCTTCCAATTAATGCAAGGAACGGATAAGGTCTGTACTGCAGTTAACTCCTTGAAGGACTCTTGCCTTCACTCACGACACTCACATTGTGGGTGAATGCCATTAATTCACATCTCATATGTGGATGGGTCTTTGCACAGATGCAAAGTCTCCTGCACTAATTGCATAACTGAAAGAGTAACTGTTTCCCTCCCCAATTCTCCCCAAGTCTACAATGAATATTGACATGATATTCAGCAACAAGCTGCAGATCGCAACAGGTTGGCCACAACCAGGTAAATAGGATTGTGCCTGCAGAAGCTGAACCCAGGAGGTAGCGGGTGTCTCCTGCCAGTTCTACCCGCATCCTTCTTGTGGTCCAGGGCCTCGGATTGCTCCGAACCCAGCAGTGAGGAGATCAAAGGGATTTGGGAGGAAATTATACGGTAGAGCTTAAAACAAATGACAGGCAGCCCAAGTTAGCTTGGACGACCAGCACAGACAGGGTTGCCAGCCTTGTTTAACCACTCTGGGCACAGAAGAGCGGTTTCGATGAGGGGGCTTTGTGAAGGGGCCTAGGAGGATCCTAATATTTGGCAGAAATACTCGGTTGTGCATTCTGCAGCCCCCTGATGACACCTGGTGTGGGGTTGGGACCTGCTCCCAAACAATTGCTCAGGAGCTGCTTCCAAACACTTAGCTCACCTTTAGGTCATCCTAGCAAAGCCGTGCGAGGGGTGCACCTGCCTTGTGACCAGTTCTGCTTAACAAAACGTGTACAAACAGCTGCCCTGCTTTGTGAAAAACAAGGCGGCTGACATCCAACCATGGTCCACTGGATGAGATTGTGAAGTGGCTTCCGTGAATGGCATCAGGGATGCTTCCCAGAAGAGCTTAGAAGGCGCAGAGATGGATAAATTTGACCAAGGAGATCCAAGGAAAGGACGAAACAATTTACTATTTAGTTTGGGGGAAACGGTCTAAGTGGTGAGATGATAGAAATAGGAAATAAGAACTTGGAAAGTGTAGTTTGTATTACAGAAGAAGTTGGAATTAGCGGTAAGAATGTAGGAAAAGTAGGATTTATAAAAGTAGGAAAAGTTATATATCAGTAGAAGAACAAAAAAGACTGCCGGATACAAATAACCCAACATTGACAAGCAAAAGAGTACGAAATAACAGGATCACGTGTGTCAAATTAGAATGCATTGAGAGGGAAATAGCGTTTGTAGAGATGCACCGATAGATTTCGGCTGTTAGAAGGAATGGGCAGTTCCAATGTTATTTGTGAAGGGTGGCTTATGTCTTTGTCAATATGTATAAGTGTTTATAATAATATATTTTTTTTTAAAAAGGGGAATGCTTTGACAGGGAGCCTCTGTCAAAAGGCCCTGCCTTCCACTTCGCCCAGAACACAAGGAACTCTTTGGTAACCACTAGGGCTGCTGGCCATGATTGCAGCAGTGCCACGGAGTTCACCCGGAAGGCACGGGTGGTTGTGGCTTTGGCATTTGTGTCTCTCCTGGACCTGGAAGAATATGTTGGTGCTCTAGAAGGATGTGTGCCAGGAGAGCGGCAACCTGTTTGTGCCAGCCTCCCTGATGTACATCAGCCTCCCTGCCCTCCGCCTGCCAGGAACCTCCCTGTCAGGACTGGCTGTGGAGCTCCCCAGAGTTATGGCCCTGGGGGACCTCAACTTGCTGTCAGCTAGGACAGACTGAAGCACTTGGGGGATTCGTGGCCTCCATGGCAGCCGTGGGCCTCTCCCTGGTCATTCCTGACCTGGAGGGACAGCCTCCTCAGCCTGGATAATGGTTTTCTTCTCGGAGGAGTGGCTGTGCGATGTGAGGGAAGACACTTCCACCATTCCTCTATCAGGTCATGTCCTGCAACTTGAAGATTCTCTCCTGCGCCATTCACACAACCAACCTAGTTCAGGCACCATGTTGGCCTGCCGGGGAATTCGCTGGAGAAAGCAGCGATGCTGGGAAGAAGGACTGGTGGAACCAATGAGGCTGCCAGAGAACTCGGATATGGGGGACCCAGTTGGGTTTCGAAGGGGGAAAAGCTGCTCCAGAGCCCTGCAGGGTCCCTGGAAGCTGCCTGGAATGGGGAGGCGAAGAACCTCGGACAGGGTCACCCACGAATGGGGCCTTCTCTTGTCCCATCGCTCCATTCCTCCCCATGGTTCATGGAGGACCACAAGCAGCCCTAAGATTTCTCCGCCCCCTCCCTTTGGGGTGGGCACATCACCAGCCTCTCGGGAGGATGGAAGTGGAGGCACAAGAGGCCAAGAATGGTTTCCATCCCCAAGCAGCTCCTGGCCATGAGCAGCATGTGGCGCACTCTTCCAAAAGCCACCAATCGGAGTTTAAAGCAGGTCTGTTGCGGGAGAAGAGTTTTCATCAAGTGATAGGAGCCCACTCTTTGTGTTCAGCAACAAGCCACAACTACCCACAATCCCAAAGGCTTAACCACACCCTGCTAGACAGGAAAGCGCAGGCAACAGGTAAACCCAGGAAGTCAGGTATGACCACAGAGTGGCTTTCCTCAAGCAGCACCTGCCCAAAGCAACATCAGGCCAGGACCACCAACCAGGGTTGACAAGAGGAAAGGGACACACTTCATTCAACTGGAACGCCCCCCCCCCCAGCCCTCCATTTTCAATGAATATTGACATGATATTCAGCAACAAGCTGCAGATCGCAACAGGTTGACCACAACCAGGTGAATAGGATTGTGCCTGCAGAAGCTGAACCCAGGAGGTAGCGGGTGTCTCCTGCCAGTTCTACCCGCATCCTTCTTGTGGTCCAGGGCCTCGGATTGCTCCAAACCCAGCAGTGAGGAGATCAAAGGGATTTGGGAGGAAATTATACGGTAGAGCTTAAAACAAATGACAGGCAGCCCAAGTTAGCTTGGACGACCAGCACAGACAGGGTTGCCAGCCTTGTTTAACCACTCTGGGCATAGAAGAGCGGTTTCGATGAGGGGGCTTTGTGAAGGGGCCTAGGAGGATCCTAATATTTGGCAGAAATACTCGGTTGTGCATTCTGCAGCCCCCTGATGACACCTGGTGTGGGGTTGGGACCTGCTCCCAAACAATTGCTCAGGAGCTGCTTCCAAACTCTTAACTCACCTTTAGGTCATCCTAGCAAAGCCGTGCGAGGGGTGCACCTGCGTTGTGACCAGTTCTGCTTAACAAAACGTGCACAAACAGCTGCCGGGCTTTGTGAAAAACAAGGCGGCTGACATCCAACCATGGTCCACTGGATGAGATTGTGAAGTGGCTTCCGTGAATGGCATCAGGGATGCTTCCCAGAAGAGCTTAGAAGGCGCAGAGATGGATAAATTTGACCAAGGAGATCCAAGGAAAGGACGAAACAAATTACTATTTAGTTTGGGGGAAACGGTCTAAGTGGTGAGATGATAGAAATAGGAAATAAGAACTTGGAAAGTGTAGTTTGTATTACAGAAGAAGTTGGAATTAGCGATAAGAATGTAGGAAAAGTAGGATTTACAAAAGTAGGAAAAGTTATATATCAGTAGAAGAACAAAAAAGACTGCCGGATACAAATAACCCAACATTGACAAGCAAAAGAGTACGAAATAACAGGATCACGTGTGTCAAATTAGAATGCATTGAGAGGGAAATAGCGTTTGTAGAGATGCACCGATAGATTTCGGCTGTTAGAAGGAATGGGCAGTTCCAATGTTATTTGTGAAGGGTGGCTTATGTCTTTGTCAATATGTATAAGTGTTTATAATAATATTTTTTTTTTAAAAGGGGAATGCTTTGACAGGGAGCCTCTGTCAAAAGGCCCTGCCTTCCACTTCGCCCAGAACACAAGGAACTCTTTGGTAACCACTAGGGCTGCTGGCCATGATTGCAGCAGTGCCACGGAGTTCACCCGGAAGGCACGGGTGGTTGTGGCTTTGGCATTTGTGTCTCTCCTGGACCTGGAAGAATATGTTGGCGCTCTAGAAGGATGTGTGCCAGGAGAGCGGCAACCTGTTTGTGCCAGCCTCCCTGATGTACATCAGCCTCCCTGCCCTCCGCCTGCCAGGAACCTCCCTGCCAGGACTGGCTGTGGAGCTCCCCAGAGTTATGGCCCTGGGGGACCTCAACTTGCTGTCAGCTAGGACAGACTGAAGCACTTGGGGGATTCATGGCCTCCATGGCAGCCGTGGGCCTCTCCCTGGTCATTCTTGACCTGGAGGGACAGCCTGAATAATGGTTTTCTTCTCGGAGGAGTGGCTGTGCGATGCGAGGGAAGACGCTTCCACCATTCCTCTATCAGGTCATGTCCTGCAACTTGAAGATTCTCTCCTGCGCCATTCACACAACCAACCTAGTTCAGGCACCATGTTGGCCTGCCGGGGAATTTGCTGGAGAAAGCAGCGATGCTGGGAAGAAGGACTGGTGCAACCAATGAGGCTGCCAGAGAACTTGGATATGGGGGACCCAGTTGGGTTTCGAAGGGGGAAAAGCTGCTCCAGGGTCCCTGGAAGCTGCCTGGAATGGGGAGGCAAAGAACCTCGGACAGGGTCACCCACAAATGGGGCCTTCTCTTGTCCCATCGCTCCATTCCTCCCCATGGTTCATGGAGGACCACAAGCAGCCCTAAGATTTCTCCGCCCCCTCCCTTTGAAGTCAGCACATCACCAGCCTCTCGGGAGGATGGAAGTGGAGGCACAAGAGGCCAAGAATGGTTTCCACCCCCAAGCAGCTCCTGGCCATGAGCAGCATGTGGCGCACTCTTCCAAAAGCCACCAATCGGAGTTTAAAGCAGGCCTGTTGCGGGAGAAGAGTTTTCATTAAGTGATAGGAGCCCACTCTTTGTGTTCAGCAACAAGCCACAACTACCCACAATCCCAAAGGCTTAACCACACCCTGCTAGACAGGAAAGCGCAGGCAACAGGTAAACCCAGGAAGTCAGGTATGACCACAGAGTGGCTTTCCTCAAGCAGCACCTGGCCAAAGCAACCTCAGGCCAGGACCACCGACCAGGGTTGACAAGAGGAAAGGGACACACTTCATTCAACTGGAACGCCCCCCCCCCAGCCCTCCATTTTCAATGAATATTGACATGATATTCAGCAACAAGCTGCAGATCGCAACAGGTTGACCACAACCAGGTAAATAGGATTGTGCCTGCAGAAACTGAGCCCAGGAGGTAGCGGGTGTCTCCTGCCAGTTCTATCCGCATCCTTCTTGTGGTCCAGGGCCTCGGATTGCTCCGAACCCAGCAGTGAGGAGATCAAAGGGATTTGGGAGGAAATTATACGGCAGAGCTTAAAACAAATGACAGGCAGCCCAAGTTAGCTTGGACGACCAGCACAGACAGGGTTGCCAGCCTTGTTTAACCACTCTGGGCACAGAAGAGCGGTTTCGATGAGGGGGCTTTGTGAAGGGGCCTAGGAGGATCCTAATATTTGGCAGAAATACGTGGTTGTGCATTCTGCAGCCCCCTGATGACACCTGGTGTGGGGTTGGGACCTGCTCCCAAACAATTGCTCAGGAGCTGCTTCCAAACACTTAGCTCACCTTTAGGTCATCCTGGCAAAGCCGTGCGAGGGGTGCACCTGCGTTGTGACCAGTTCTGCTTAACAAAACGTGCACAAACAGCTGCCCGGCTTTGTGAAAAACAAGGCGGCTGACATCCAACCATGGTCCACTGGATGAGATTGTGAAGTGGCTTCCGTGAATGGCATCAGGGATGCTTCCCAGAAGAGCTTAGAAGGTGCAGAGATGGATAGATTTGACCAAGGAGATCCAAGGAAAGGACGAAACGAATTACTATTTAGTTTGGGGGAAACGGTCTAAGTGGTGAGATGATAGAAATAGGAAATAAGAACTTGGAAAGTGTAGTTTCTATTACAGAAGAAGTTGGAATTAGCGATAAGAATGTAGGAAAAGTAGGATTTACAAAAGTAGGAAAAGTTATATATCAGTAGAAGAACAAAAAAGACTGCCGGATACAAATAACCCAACATTGACAAGCAAAAGAGTACGAAATAACAGGATCACGTGTGTCAAATTAGAATGCATTGAGAGGGAAATAGCGTTTGTAGAGATGCACCGATAGATTTCGGCTGTTAGAAGGAATGGGCAGTTCCAATGTTATTTGTGAAGGGTGGCTTATGTCTTTGTCAATATGTATAAGTGTTTATAATAATATTTTTTTTTTTTAAAAAGGGGAATGCTTTGACAGGGAGCCTCTGTCAAAAGGCCCTGCCTTCCACTTCGCCCAGAACACAAGGAACTCTTTGGTAAGCACTAGGGCTGCTGGCCATGATTGCAGCAGTGCCACGGAGTTCACCCGGAAGGCACGGGTGGTTGTGGCTTTGGCATTTGTGTCTCTCCTGGACCTGGAAGAATATGTTGGCGCTCTAGAAGGATGTGTGCCAGGAGAGCGGCAACCTGTTTGTGCCAGCTTCCCTGATGTACATCAGCCTCCCTGCCCTCCGCCTGCCAGGAACCTCCCTGCCAGGACTGGCTGTGGAGCTCCCCAGAGTTATGGCCCTGGGGGACCTCAACGTGCTGTCAGCTAGGACAGACTGAAGCACTTGGGGGATTCGTGGCCTCCATGGCAGCCGTGGGCCTCTCCCTGGTCATTCCTGACCTGGAGGGACAGCCTCCTCAGCCTGGATAATGGTTTTCTTCTCGGAGGAGTGGCTGTGCGATGCGAGGGAAGACACTTCCACAATTCCTCTATCAGGTCATGTCCTGCAACTTGAAGATTCTCTCCTGTGCCATTCACACAACCAACCTAGTTCAGGCACCATGTTGGCCTGCCGGGGAATTTGCTGGAGAAAGCAGCGATGCTGGGAAGAAGGACTGGTGCAACCAATGAGGCTGCCAGAGAACTCGGATATGGGGGGCCCAGTTGGGTTCCGAAGGGGGAAAAGCTGCTCCAGGGTCCCTGGAAGCTGCCTGGAATGGGGAGGCGAAGAACCTCGGACAGGGTCACCCACGAATGGGGCCTTCTCTTGTCCCATCGCTCCATTCCTCCCCATGGTTCATGGAGGACCACAAGCAGCCCTAAGATTTCTCCGCCCCCTCCCTTTGGGGTGGGCACATCACCAGCCTCTCGGGAGGATGGAAGTGGAGGCACAAGAGGCCAAGAATGGTTTCCATCCCCAAGCAGCTCCTGGCCATGAGCAGCATGTGGCGCACTCTTCCAAAAGCCACCAATCAGAGTTTAAAGCAGGTCTGTTGCGGGAGAAGAGTTTTCATTAAGTGATAGGAGCCCACTCTTTGTGTTCAGCAACAAGCCACAACTACCCACAATCCCAAAGGCTTAACCACACCCTGCTCGACAGGAAAGCGCAGGCAACAGGTAAACCCAGGAAGTCAGGTATGACCACAGAGTGGCTTTCCTCAAGCAGCACCTGGCCAAAGCAACCTCAGGCCAGGACCACCAACCAGGGTTGACAAGAGGAAAGGGACACACTTCATTCAACTGGAACGCCCCCCCCCCACCCCTCCATTTTCAATGAATATTGACATGATATTCAGCAACAAGCTGCAGATCGCAACAGGTTGACCACAACCAGGTAAATAGGATTGTGCCTGCAGAAACTGAGCCCAGGAGGTAGCGGGTGTCTCCTGCCAGTTCTACCCGCATCCTTCTTGTGGTCCAGGGCCTCGGATTGCTCCGAACTCAGCAGTGAGGAGATCAAAGGGATTTGGGAGGAAATTATACGGTAGAGCTTAAAACAAATGACAGGCAGCCCAAGTTAGCTTGGACGACCAGCACAGACAGGGTTGCCAGCCTTGTTTAACCACTCTGGGCACAGAAGAGCGGTTTCGATGAGGGGGCTTTGTGAAGGGGCCTAGGAGGATCCTAATATTTGGCAGAAATACTTGGTTGTGCATTTGGCAGCCCCCTGATGACACCTGGTGTGTGGTTGGGACCGGCTCCCAAACAATTGCTCAGGAGCTGCTTCCCAACTCTTAGCTCACCTTTAGGTCACCCTAGCAAAGCCGTGCGAGGGGTGCACCTGCGTTGTGACCAGTTCTGCTTAACAAAACGTGCACAAACAGCTGCCGGGCTTTGTGAAAAACAAGGCGGCTGACATCCAACCATGGTCCACTGGATGAGATTGTGAAGTGGCTTCCGTGAATGGCATCAGGGATGCTTCCCAGAAGAGCTTAGAAGGCGCAGAGATGGATAAATTTGACCAAGGAGATCCAAGGAAAGGACGAAACAAATTACTATTTAGTTTGGGGGAAACGGTCTAAGTGGTGAGATGATAGAAATAGGAAATAAGAACTTGGAAAGTGTAGTTTCTATTACAGAAGAAGTTGGAATTAGCGATAAGAATGTAGGAAAAGTAGGATTTACAAAAGTAGGAAAAGTTATATATCAGTAGAAGAACAAAAAAGACTGCCGGATACAAATAACCCAACATTGACAAGCAAAAGAGTACGAAATAACAGGATCACGTGTGTCAAATTAGAATGCATTGATAGGGAAATAACGTTTGTAGAGATGCACCGATAGATTTCGGCTGTTAGAAGGAATGGGCAGTTCCAATGTTATTTGTGAAGGGTGGCTTATGTCTTTGTCAATATGTATAAGTGTCTATAATAATATATTTTTTTAAAAGGGGAATGCTTTGACAGGGAGCCTCTGTCAAAAGGCCCTGCCTTCCACTTCGCCCAGAACACAAGGAACTCTTTGGTAACCACTAGGGCTGCTGGCCATGATTGCAGCAGTGCCACGGAGTTCACCCGGAAGGCACGGGTGGTTGTGGCTTTGGCATTTGTGTCTCTCCTGTACCTGGAAGAATATGTTGGCGCTCTAGAAGGATGTGTGCCAGGAGAGCGGCAACCTGTTTGTGCCAGCCTCCCTGATGTACATCAGCCTCCCTGCCCTCCGCCTGCCAGGAACCTCCCTGTCAGGACTGGCTGTGGAGCTCCCCAGAGTTATGGCCCTGGAGGACCTCAACTTGCTGTCAGCTAGGACAGACTGAAGCACTTGGGGGATTCGTGGCCTCCATGGCAGCCGTGGGCCTCTCCCTGGTCATTCCTGACCTGGAGGGACAGCCTCCTCAGCCTGGATAATGGTTTTCTTCTCGGAGGAGTGGCTGTGCGATGCGAGGGAAGACACTTCCACAATTCCTCTATCAGGTCATGTCCTGCAACTTGAAGCTTCTCTCCTGCACCATTCAGACATTGGCACAACCAACCTAGTTCAGGCACCATGTTGGCCTGCCGGGGAATTTGCTGGAGAAAGCAGCGATGCTGGGAAGAAGGACTGGTGCAACCAATGAGGCTGCCAGAGAACTCGGATATGGGGGACCGAGTTGGGTTTCGAAGGGGGAAAAGCTACTCCAGAGCCATGCAGGGTCCCTGGAAGCTGCCTGGAATGGGGAGGCGAAGAACCTCGGACAGGGTCACCCACAAATGGGGCCTTCTCTTGTCCCATCGCTCCATTCCTCCCCATGGTTCATGGAGGACCACAAGCAGCCCTAAGATTTCTCCGCCCCCTCCCTTTGAAGTCAGCACATCACCAGCCTCTCGGGAGGATGGAAGTGGAGGCACAAGAGGCCAAGAATGGTTTCCATCCCCAAGCAGCTCCTGGCCATGAGCAGCATGTGGCGCACTCTTCCAAAAGCCACCAATCGGAGTTTAAAGCAGGTCTGTTGCGGGAGAAGAGTTTTCATTAAGTGATAGGAGCCCACTCTTTGTGTTCAGCAACAAGCCACAACTACCCACAATCCCAAAGGCTTAACCACACCCTGCTAGACAGGAAAGCGCAGGCAACAGGTAAACCCAGGAAGTCAGGTATGACCACAGAGTGGCTTTCCTCAAGCAGCACCTGGCCAAAGCAACATCAGGCCAGGACCACCAACCAGGGTTGACAAGAGGAAAGGGACACACTTCATTCAACTGGAACGCCCCCCCCCCCCAGCCCTCCATTTTCAATGAATATTGACATGATATTCAGCAACAAGCTGCAGATCGCAACAGGTTGACCACAACCAGGTAAATAGGATTGTGCCTGAAGAAACTGAACCCAGGAGGTAGCGGGTGTCTCCTGCCAGTTCTACCCGCATCCTTCTTGTGGTCCAGGGCCTCGGATTGCTCCGAGCCCAGCAGTGAGGAGATCAAAGGGATTTGGGAGAAAATTATACGGCAGAGCTTCAAACAAATGACAGGCAGCCCAAGTTAGCTTGGACGACCAGCACAGACAGGGTTGCCAGCCTTGTTTAACCACTCTGGGCACAGAAGAGCGGTTTCGATGAGGGGGCTTTGTGAAGGGGCCTAGGAGGATCCTCATATTTGGCAGAAATACTCGGTTGTGCATTCTGCAGCCCCCTGATGACACCTGGTGTGTGGTTGGGACCTGCTCCCAACCAATTGCTCAGGAGCGGCTTCCCAACTCTTAGCTCACCTTTAGGTCATCCTAGCAAAGCCGTGCGAGGGGTGCACCTGCGTTGTGACCAGTTCTGCTTAACAAAACGTGTACAAACAGCTGCCCTGCTTTGTGAAAAACAAGGCGGCTGACATCCAACCATGGTCCACTGGATGAGATTGTGAAGTGGCTTCCATGAATGGCATCAGGGATGCTTCCCAGAAGAGCTTAGAAGGCGCAGAGATGGATAAATTTGACCAAGGAGATCCAAGGAAAGGACGAAACAAATTACTATTTAGTTTGGGGGAAATGGGTCTAAGTGGCCCTCTGGAACGACCTACCCCCCGACCTACGTACTATCTCGGACCTCCGCCTCTTCCGCCAGTGTCTCAAAACGGATTTATTCCAACAAGCCGGCCTAGCATAACCCCCCGTTTCTGACTTTTACTTGTATAAATTTTAATTCTTAAGGTTTTAGAAGGGTTTTTTAGCACGGGATATAATTTAATAGTTTTTTAATAATGTATTTTTGTAATTTTGCATGGTTTTTTAATATTGCCTGTGCGCCGCCCTGGGTCCTTGCAAGGAGAAGGGAGGGGTATAAATTTGAAAATAAATAAATAAAATAAAAAAAGAAAATTATCCAATAAATATTTTGATTTTTATAAATAAACCAGCCTAGTGGGAAATTGCCTGGCTGAGCTCAAACAAGCTCTAGGTGGCACCTTTGGATCCAGCCAGCCAGTTTCAGTCCCATGGTTGTTTCTCCCACCTCACCCAGAATACCAGGAAGCCAAAGCCCTGGGCCCCCTCGGACCCTCTTCCAATCCCCCTCAACCAACGGGAACCTCTTGCCCATGACCACTTTTCATTCAGCCATTCCCTCCCACTCTCTGCTTCCAGTGAACCCTTGCATTATATTCAGCCACAAGACACAACTACCCACAATCTCAGCAGGTTAACAACAATTAGCCATTCAACCCCCCCAAAGGACTTGGATTCCAACACGGGTTCTTCCACATCCAACCGAATTGGACTTCCACAATGCCTGGAAAGAGCAAAACTTCCAAAAGTGTCTGAGATGTTACTCAGCACCTGGCCAAAGCCAGGCCACGGACCCCAGAGGAGGCAGTCTACTAACAGCCATCAACCAGGGTTGACCAAGGAAAAGGTCTCTTCCCCAAGACCACTTTTCATTCAGCCATAGCCCCCCACTCCCTGCTTTCAATGAACACTTGGGACAACTGGACAATCCAGGTTACGGAAGGGGTTAGGTCCCCCTCCACCCCACCGATGTCTTTTGCCAGGACCTGCAGATATTGGACACTGGCTCCTGCCAAATTTGTAAATGGACGTTGGGTTTTTATTGGGAATTTTAGCACAGGCTTCTAATTTAATTCTTTTTAACTATATTTATTGTATTGTCTAGTAGTATTGGTTTTAATTTCCTGTGCACTGCCCTGGGTCCATCTCGATGGAGAAGGCGTGGTATATAAATCGAAATAAATAAATGAAATGAAAATGAAAAATGGCCATCCGGGGACCTGGGACTGATAGATCTGCTCTGCAGTTGAAACACGCAGTCAACAAGGGAAGCCCAACAGCCAAGCCCAAAACTGGAGAAGTCTTTCACCTCTTCACGGAGGTGAAGAGGATTTTTATCCCACCCCATGGACCTCAGAGGACACAGCCTTCAGTTGACCAAGGAAAAGGTCCCTTCCCAAGACCAGTTTTCATTCAGCAATAGCAACCCACTCTCTGCTTTCAATGAAGACTTCCACGATATTCAGCCACAAGCCACAACTACCCACAATCCCTGCAGCTTAACATCCACCAGCTAAATACCTATGGCATGTGTGCAGTAAGAAATCCAACCATTGCCCTCCCAAACAAAACAATTATTCCTTAAAACGAAAGTGGGAAGTGATAGTTAATGGCCTTCAAGGCCGTGTCTGATGTCATCTTCCCAAGTGAAAATAGGGGCTTTATCTTGATGAGGCCAGTTTTTCTATGCAATTCTCTCTCCCCCCCTTTGGGCGAAGAGCTGCTTTCCAGTCCGTCTCTCAAGCAGCACCTGGCCAAAGCCAGGCCACGGACCTCAGAGGACACAGCCTTCCAACAGCCATCAAGCAGGGTTGACCAAGTAAAAAGGTCTCTTCCCCAAGACCAGCTTTCATTCAGCCATAGCCCCCCACTCTCTGCTTTCAATGAACACTTGGGACAACAGGACCATCCAGGTCATGGAAGGGGGTAGATCTCCCCCCCCCCCACCAGTGTCTTTTGCCAGGACCAGCAGATATTGGACACTGGCCATCCGGAGACCTGGGACCGATTGGCCTGCTCAGCAGTTGAAACACGCAGTCAACAAGGGAAGCCCCACTAAGAAGCCCCAAACTGAAGAAATCTTTCACCTCTTCATCAGCAAAGGTTTTTATCCCACCCCCATCAGTTGGTTCAGTCTCCAAAACGTCCCAATTTCCAGCAAGAGTTCTATCGCAGCCAAAGAGGTAGAAATCAACCTGCAACTCTCTCCCGTCCCTTTGGGCCAAGAGTGACTCCAGTCGGTCCCTCAAGCAGCACCTGGCCAAAGCCTGTGACCTCAGAGGACACAGCCTTCAGTTGACCAAGGAAAAGGTCCCTTCCCCAAGGCCAGTTTTCGTTCAGCAATCGCAACCCACTCTCTGCTTTCAATGAAGACTTCCACGATATTCAGCCACAAGCCACAACTACCCACAAGCCCAGCAGCTTAACATCCACCAGCTAAATACCTATGGCATGTGTGCAGCAAGAAATCCAACCATTTATCTTGATGAGGCCAGTTTTTCTATGGGTCCTGGGACTTATTCTGTTTCATGCCCCAATGTGGAAACCTACAGCTCAGGTCTCTGTGATGCGAGGGAGTTAAGGGAAGGGAAAGGTGAACTTGGGTATTTGGATGACACTTTCCAATCCTGGTTAAGTGCTTCTGCAATGCACAGGCTAGAGACAAAGATTGTTTCTGTTTAGCGGTTCAAGTGGTGGCAGGTCTGACCGCAACGCTATTCAGCGAAGCTCCCTGCTAGGTGAGGACTGGCAGTTCCTTCATTGGAAGGAACCTTCATTGGAATCACCCATTCAGAAGTTGACCTTGTGACTCTTGCCCCTGGTTCTCCTTGCTCTTCAACCGTGGGCTACTGGACTGCCTGCGCCATGCCCTTGGAATCCGATTCAGTTGCAGCACAGAGTGCATTTCTCCCTGCTACCAATCACCACCCCCTCCCCAATTCCTCCTGGGATCTCTACACCTCCCCAGAATCACAGACTGGTGAGCAAGATGCTGAATTCACCAGCAAGGTTTGGATAGAACTGTGCCTACTCAGCAGAGAAAGGATTAAAGTTGCCATCAGAAAAATGGCTTCTTGTTGGAAGCGACTCCAATGTCTGGCTTCCCTAGTGTCACACTTGGAATCTAATTATTTATGACCCAGGTTGGGGACTAACCATGACCTTATGTCTCCACTGATTTGGCTTTGTAAACCTTTGGATTGCTTGACTTGGAAATCTTTGGAAATCTTTGGAAATCTTTGGAAGCTAAATCTTTCAGTTTCCCCCCGTTTCCCTCGCTCTCTTTTTTGTTGGAAAGTTTTTTATTTTTACACATACAAAAACAAACAAAACATATTAGGATTTGAAAAACTTCTGCGTGTTTAAGAACCACGTCCCACGTCTGAAAGATGCTACAAAGGTCAGGACAAGAACGGCTGACTATCTTCATTCAGTTCTTGGACTCCTGGAATGAATGTGGAGCCATACTCTTTTGCTCCTTGAACTCCTAACACAATTATTCCGACAAGCACTCTTTGCAAAGACCTTGATTTATGATCTGGTCTCCCTGTTATCTCTGCTTTGTTGTAGTAAATGACTCCTTAGCAGCTGCGTGTGGGTGCAAATCAGGTTGGCTTTGATAAAGATGCTTGGAGGCTAAGCTATCCAGAAGTGACCTCACATATTTTTCAGCAAGGCAGAAGACACGCTCAAGGATTGGCCCTGTGTTGGGTCTCCAAAATTCTTTCCCCGTCTATTAAAGAAGTGCAGATCATCTCATGGTTTATCTTATGGTCTCAAAGGGGAGGGGGGATTTCAGGTGGAGGATGCATGACATGATATTACTTGAAGAAAGTATTCGGCCAGCCAGGATAGAGCTGGAATGGATTTCATTTTTTTTTATTCCTGGAGATTCTAAGCCGGGTTCTAAAATTATGTGTCCTGGAAATCGTTCCTTAAGGCCCAAGGAAACTCATAGGGCCACCACAATAAATTAACCAGGAGCCTCCCAGAAATGTTCTGCAATCTTAAACTAGAGCAGGAGATAAAAAATTGAACTCTCCCTCTTTTTTTCCACTTTAAATAATCCACTCCTATACTGACATTCAGTTACAATTCTGGAAAGGGGCTACATGGGGCTTCCCTTGAGGTGCACTCGAAAGCTACAGTTAGTGCAGAATGCAGGCGCGCGGGTGATTACGGGAGCCACTAGATGCTCCCACATAACACCGATCCTGCGCGAGCTGCACTGGCTTCCTGTGGTCTTTCGGGTGCGCTTCAAGGTTCTGACGACCATCTTCAAAGCGCTCCATGGCTCGGGACCTAGTTACATGCGAGACCGTCTCCTGCCCCATACATCCCTTAGACCGATATGCTCCCACAGAGAGGGACTTCTCAGGGTGCCGTCGGCCGGACAATGCCGGCTGGTGACACCCAGGGGAAGGGCCTTCTCTGTGGCGGGCCCTACCCTGTGGAACGACCTACCCCCTGAACTCCGCACCATCACCGACCTCCGCCTCTTCCGCCAGTGTCTAAAAACACACTTATTTCACCAAGCCGGCCTAACATAGCCTCCGCTGTGACTAATCTTAGATAGTTTTTAAAATGGGGGATTTTAGAGCAGGTTTGGATATTTAATAGGTTTTTAAATTTTGTATTTTGTATTATTTATATGTTATTTTAAATTCCTGTGCGCCGCCCTGGGTCCTTTTGGAGAAGGGTGGGATATAAATCAAATAAAACTAAAACTAAAGGTGATGCAGACCGCAAGGGTGTGGAGATTGTGAGAACCTGGATGGGGAAGAGCTGGCTTCGAATCAACCTTGGCAAGGATAGAGGGGCATTGAACTTTCGCCCCACCCCCACTGTGGCTCTGGCGATAGGCCCTCCCGGACTCCCGAAGAGGAGGTTGCAAAAGAGAAGGCTGTCCGTAAAATTGCCAGAACGCCCCTGTGCTGCTTTCCCTCCCTCCTTTTAAGCGTCCTCGCCGGTGTCAGCACAACCACCTCGACCATAAAATCTCACTGAGAAACAGCGGCGTGAATGTCGCCGAAGGAAGAAAGAGTATGATTGTGCATGGAAGTAAAGAAGAAAACCAGCTGGAAAGGCACACTTTTATCTAGCAGTACTCACTACTACACTCCTACTCCAACTCCTGCTCCTGGCAACTGTGGAGAAGAGTGGCGAGCAACGAGTGATAGCACGCAAGCAGGCAGAGGGCTTCGGGTGTTGTCTAGGGACCCGTCTTGATGGCTCTTTTGTGTCATGAGCCCACCCAATCCAGTGTGACAGTGGTGCTCCCCCAGACGGGGCTGAGTGTACAATTTTGGAGTCCTTCTGGCTGCAGCTCAAGCAGCAGGTGGGAGCCACAGTCAGTGAGACCTTTGCACCCCTCTAGGGTGCTAATTGTGGTTTGTTTCTGGAGCAGGAAGCCTTCCTCCCCATTTTATCAATCTTAGTTGGGCTTGTTGGTTTTTAATCTTATTATGGGCCAAATATGTTTTTTAAATTGTGTTTTAACTTTTATATATCTGTGTTTTATTTTGGCTGTACACCGCCCTGAGTCCCTCGGGAGTAGGGCGGCATAAAAAAATAAATACAGTAAAATAAATCAAAATCAGTCAATCAATCAATCGTGCCTTAGTCCCTTTCTCAGTGTCCGTATCTCTGGTTCAACGACACGGAAGGAGAAAGGAATCGGAAAGGAGGATGCCTGGTTTAAAAAAAATGAACAAAGTGGTTTTGAAAGAAGCAAGAATGTCGGGGGATTCCATCTCTAGCATCGTCATCACCAAATGCTTTCACTCCATTGGAAGAATCACAGTAAAAAGATCTAAGGGTGAAGGTTGATCTCCGGTGGGCCTGGATTCAGAAAACAGATTAAAACTCTCCCCAGGAACAGCGCCGAGGAAGGAGCTTACCCCTCTGGGGGGAAGGAAAGCTTTGGAGAGATCCGGAAGAGCTTCCTCCATTATCTTCGTCCCTCTTGGAGCATTAACGGAGCCTGGAGGACCCTGAGCCACCCTTTGTCCTCAACCACAAAGGGAACACACCCGAGAGTGTGTAGCTGCATTTGGAAGGAGGGTGGAGTTGTGGGGCAGACGTTCCCTGCTGGACCAGCCGGTCACCCGTGCCTTGGTCACCTCCTGCCTGGATCACCGTAACGCTCTCTACATGGGGCTGCCCTGGAAGGCTACCCAGAAGCTTCAACTGGTCCAGAATGCCACAGGGCACAGAGTAATGGGGGTCTCGAGGTTTGCCCACAAAGCTCACCGACTGTACGACCTGGGTTGGATTCCAGTTGCTTTCTGGGTGCAATTCTAGGTGCTGTGGTCACTTCTACAGCCAACTGTGGTACAGGGCCAGGCTACCTGTGGTGATGGCCTTTCCCAAAGGGCGTCAAGGAAGTCAGATAGCTTGGGATGCCCCTAGCCCCTTCCCCTAAATACTGCGCCATCTGATGAGACCTGGGAAGAGGTGCCTTTCCTGGGGCAACTCCTGGCCCCCTGAAGTTCAGCAGGTCTCCCCTTTCTCAAAATTTCCACAAAGTTTTGATGACCCTCAAGCAGGAGGGTAAATTGGATAGTGGGATCCTCAGTGTTCTGTGAGCTTGGTTGTTTTCTCGCTGACATTTCTCTATCAAACTCAGTAACCTCATCATAGGTTACTCATGAATACTTTCAGGCAAGGGATGGGACAGCCGTGAGCTCAAGAAGCCACTGAGGGCGATGGGAGGGGGCGGCTCGGATTTTGGAAAAGCAGAGCCCAGCAATGTCATCCCTCTAAAGCCCCTGCCGAGAGTGTCAGCTCCGGCCAGCCCAGAGGCCTGGAGCTGCCACGCAGGGGGAGAAAACCCAGCCAGCTGTCAAGACTCACCAGGGTTCACTCCTCCCTAGGTAGCCGAGTCAGCTAAGTCGCCCTGTTATCTTCACATTAACCAAAAATACATAGGGACATCCGAGGAAAGAAATGCGAAGCTACTCTTAGAGCAAATGCAATAACAATTTAGCACGAAGACTCCAAAGACGCCCCAGTCTAAGGCAGATTCCCATTATAATGTAGAATTTCAGTAATGGCATCCAGTTATAAAGCAAGAAACAGAGTTTACGAATCAGCCCCATTCATTTACACATCCCAGCTATGTCTTTTACATGTGTGATAAAGTGGCTGCTCCCCTTAGCACTAAAGAATGTGTACAACTGCTTCAAAAGTTACCAGAGGTATATACATCGTTTCCTGGGCCGTCACTGAAACCGCCGAATGGTAGCAATTGCAAAAAAAAGCATCTTTTATCAGGACGTGGCTCTTGAAGGACAAGAGACGGTTGACTTAAAGCCCGGATCTGGAGTTTGTGCTAGTGTAGATCAACCCATACCCACACAATCTGCAAACGGAAGGAAAACAGAACAGGCCAGTTCCCGGGAGACCGGGTCCCTTCGGGGAGATAGGGCGGGATATAAATCCAATAGACACAAGCATACAGAAGACAAAATGGAAATAAGTAGGGATGCACAGTACCCATCTCAGGCTCTTTCCAAAGGTATCGGGTCTGATGAGGGCAAAGGGGAAATGATGGAAGAAGTAATGAAAACATCTATTAAACAGCAAGGAAGGCTGCATACAATTTCGCAAAACAAAAAGAGGGGGAAAAGCAGCCTCTTCAAACGGAAGTTGAAATGTTAAGGAGTTCCAAGGCCTTGGAGGAGCTGACAGAAGAGCAGCAAAATTTACAAAAAGAACTTGAATCTGTGCAGACTGAGCATGCTCAAAGAATGCAAGAGTTTTATGTTGAACAAAGAGATTTAGAGAAGACGCTGGAGCAGGTAAGAAAACAAAATTGTACCTGGGTTCATAGCAAGTAGGGAACCCCACCTGAGATGCCAACTCAAGCATCCCACAAAACCGGGGCGAAGGGGACCTTTGACTCCTAACTGACTGCCATTGTTGGCTCCCCAAATGCTGTCTCCGTGGTAGGGGGGCTGCATGTCAGCTCCGGCCAGCCCAGAGGCCTGGAGCTGTCGTGCAGGGGGAAAAACCCGGGCCAGCTGCCAAGACTCACCAGAGCAGCTAGCAAATCAAGCTTTCCTTTCTCTTCCCGCCCAGACAGAGAAGCTGCCAAGCCAACCGTGAGCATCAATAAACCACACAGCTGGATGTGCTATAATTCAAGGGAGCCAAGCAAACGATGCTAGTTATCATGATGCTTGCCTCAAACTAACCAAAGGCCAGAACACCAGAGGTCCCTCCTCAAAGAGCAACTGGAAACAGAGCATGACCCACAGCACAGAAATATGCTGACCACTTCCATCAAGGTTGCATCTCAGAGACAAGCTGAAATAAGGAAGGCGAAAACTGCAAACCACCCGAGTCCAGTACATCTCAGGAAAAGGAGAAGGGATGGATGGTCAACACCTCCAGTTGTGGAACCACAACCCCTCCCCCCCCAGGGAAGGCCCTGACCACAACACACAGCTGAGGCTAACCTGCTAAAAATTCTCTGCGACTTAGAAGCAGCTTCTAAAACCCACAGGAGCTGAAGGGGAGAGTCACGAAAGCGTAAGGAAAGGAAAGTGACCGAAAATAGAACTAGAACCAGAACCAACTCAAAGCAGAAGCCCTCGAAGGACACCGTTAGTAGGGAACCCAACCCTCTGATGTCGCAAAACAACCAATTGAAAAAAAATATCTTGGACATCAGAGAGAGGGAAGCAAGAACACACTTCCATGACGCCACGAAGACCCCCGTTTCGCCAACAGCCCTGGGGAACCCAGAGGGCGATGAATGGCTTAGGCAGAGGAGTTTATTCCAAGCATAAATCTCAGGACAGTCAATGGAGTGGCGAGAAAGACGGGGGGAACTCTGGCATAAAACAGGAAGTACGGGGAGCAAATATGAGGCCACTCAAATAGGACTCAGATGCTCAAAGTATGAGGAGCAAACAGGGGAACTTAAAGTCGTAGCGCATAAGGACAGATATGAGGAGGGAGGCCCCAACCCTCCCCACATGGGTTAAGAGCCTAAAAACATGGCACAGCCATTAGGTTGGCACCCCAATGGGGCACCACCACAGAGGATGTGGTGGATGTCCAATTAACAACGGACCTCACGGGCCCACCCATCCTCTCCTGCTCTCGCCAGCTCTTTTGGGAAAGTTTCCATCAACTTTTTTTTTACCTCGTTCTATTTTTTATGATTGTGAGATGCCCAGCGTTACCTTGTGGGAAAATGGGTCGCCTATATATTTCATAAACACATAAGTTGACATTGTTCCCATCACTGAAACTGGGTGGGATGAAGCTCAGGCTTGGAACAAGGTTCTGGAGGAAGAAAGGCACTCTCAGCCTTCCTAGATGCATCAGGGATGGCAGTGAGAGCGTGATGACAAGACAGGAACACACACCCATTGTCAAGCCATCCACAACAACTCCCCCACACACCACCTGAAATAGATCAAGGAGTCCGGGGATCATGGCTTGTACACCGCCCCGAGTCCTTTGGGAGTAGGGCGGTATACAAATATAAATGAGCTAAACTATAGGACTCCCATGCATCCAACCCAGCATGTGCTTCCAGTACATAGGCAACACCTTTTAAAAAGCAACCAACTGAAGAAGAACATGGAGCCACAATGCCACCCGCTCGCTCCTTCAAAGAAATAAAATTCACCAGAGATGAAGAAAGGCACTCTCAGCCTTCCTAGATGCATCAGGGATGGCAGTGATAGCGTGATGACAAGACAGGAACACACACCCATTGTCAAGCCATCCACACCAACTCCCCACACGCCACCTGAAGTGTGCATCCAGACTTGACGTCCGACCATGTGAGCATTGAAATGAAATGTGAGGTGAGCTCCAACCCTACTGATCTCCCATAGGATCCTGAAGGCCTGGCTCTGCCAGTTAGCTTGGTACCCCCAATGGGGGAGCAGCACAGTGGGGGGGGGGCTGATCGATTGGCAAAGGATCCCATTTCTCCCCCACCCCCATTCTGTTCCTGCTTGTTTTGAATTTTGCATTAACTTCTTCATTCTTTTAATTGATATTTTATTTTTTATGCTTTCAAGCTCCTCAGAGTTACCAAAGTAAGATGGGTGGGACCACCCACTATGTAAATCAATTATCCTTGAAGTAAGATGGAAGGCTTGTAAATTTTATAAATAAAAAGATATTGTTGGCATCCCTGAAACCCGGTGGGATGAAGCTCAGGCTTGGAACGAGCTTTGAGAAGGATTTAAACTGTTCAGAAGAAAGATTTAACAGAAGAGGAGGTGGAGCCGCATTTTGTATCTATAAGAGACAGCTGGATCTCCAAAGTCCTTTCCAACTCAGTCTATATTCTGCATTTTGCCAGGTTCTGCCAGAGGGCGGAGGGGCAGTGACCCGTAGGACTAGAAGGGGTTGGACAGGAGAGCCAGGAGGTGCTTGTGAAGCCCCATTCCTGAAGGCAGGCTCACGAGAAGAGTTGGGACTGTGGCCATAATGCCAGCCTCGGAGGGTATCATTAGCAGGGACCCCAACCTATGATATTGGAAAAGAACTGATAAAAAGAGGATGGTCATCAGAGAGAGGGAAGCAAAGACTCCATCAACCAATGTTTTTCTGGACTGCATTGCTTTGCAGAATTAAGTTGTTTCTCCGACTGAGGATTCCTCTAATGACTTGGAATCTGTTTCCTGGGAATACTTGCCCTCTCCTGCTGTGACCATGAACTTCCTCAAGATCACCCATCTACATAGAAGCCAACCTTTGTCACTCTCAATTCAAGAGGTCGGACTCGGCTGTGAATTCCCGAACGGTGGCAGCAACGGCTATGAACAACGGCTGACACACAGTCCATTTCTCACGTAAGACAGACAGGGAGGAAACCTCCAGCAGATTGCAAGAACAAAAGCGAGAGGTCAGAGGAAGGTTATCTAGCGAGGATCATCCAGGAGAACCAAAGAACAGCCTTTTCTCCATGGCATCCAATATTGTCTCTCCAGAGGAGAACAATAGTCACCCAACTGAAGGTTGATCTCGTTCAACTCAACTGAAAAGACATCGTAAAGATCGCTTAAAGGGGTCAAGCACTTCCAATGTGATCTACCAAATGCCTCCTTGCTTGGGTGGCCCCAGGGGCCACGTAGGACAGACAAGGAGGAAACCTCCACCAAATTGCAAGAACAAAAGCGAACGGTCAGAGGAGGAGGAGACCCAAACAATTGCAACCGCATCTGGCAAGTGTTTTTAGAGTTGGATATAAAAGACAAAATGGTTTAAACAGAAATGTACTTGTCAGATTTGCAAATCTTAGTGATAAACTGGAGGTGATGGCGAAAATAAGAGAGATGGGTGAAGCTCCAAAATTTGAGGAGAAAATTATTCAAGTCTTTCCGGATATATCAAGAGATGAAAGAGCGTGGAGATTTTTTTTGAAGCCAATTACAAAGGTTTTGAGAGACAATGGAATTAAATATAATTGGAGGCCACCACAACAGTTGAAATTCTTTTATAAAGGGAAAATGCAAAATGAGGGGAGGGCTGGGCAAGACAAGGCAGCCAAAGCTGAAAACTTACAAAGCAGCCTTCGACACACCCTAAGCAACGTCCCCAAAGCCACACACAACAGACACTGTAAATGCCACCCACAGAACAGAACAACACTCTCTGCTAGGGAGAAGGTCCCCAAGGATGGGCCCAAGCATGGATCCGAAAACTTGGAAGACTAAACTTGGAGTCCCAGTGTCTGTCTCAGAATGAATTCTGTAGCACCCAACCTTCTTTCAGTGTGAGGGACTGTCCCCATAATGCCAGCCTCGGAGGGTATCATTAGCAGGGACCCCAACCTATGATATTGCAAAAGAACTGATCAAAAGAGGATGGTCATCAGAGAGGGGGAATCAAATACTCCATCGACTCCCCACTAGGGTGCCTCCAAAAAGTCATGGACATCATCAACCTTGAGTTCATGGCCTTCTCCCATTGTGCAGGACAAATACTGTGTATCAATAAATCAGAGGAACCCCCAAGGGACCCTGGCTTCCAGGACTCATAGCTGAGACCGCAATGCGATGCTGGAACCTATAGCACTTGCACGCATGCAACCCAACTTGTGGATCCAGTACATGGACAACACCTTTGTCATATTAAAAAGGCACCAACTAAAGAACATGGAGCTCTCACCAACAATGCCAACTTCTCCTTCAAAGGAATAAAATTCACCAGAGATGAAGAGACACACTCTTTCTCCAGCCGTCCTGGATATATCAACAGAGGCAGCGATGGCAGAGCTGTCTATATATGGGTGGTCATTAGAGGGTGTTTCTCTCATCGTGTATCTCATTTCCCTCCTTGTGCCTGTAGCTGAGTGGTAAGGAGTTAATCTACTATGTGCACGTTTGCATACATGTACTATAAGCCACTATTAATTGTGTAAAGGCTCTGTGTGCTGTGTGCTCTGTTCTGCTCCTGGGTTTATCTCATAATAATAGTGATGCTGCCAAAACTCTTGACAGAATCCAGTACATAGATGACACCTTTGTCATATTGAAAAGGGACCGACTAAAGAACAATGAAAAAGCAACAGGCGACATAACTCCCACCAAGATTCTGACTTTAAGAGGTTGTCTTTCCTGTTGCAAAAAGGTCACATACAAGAGTTAGGTAAACGCTCTCCACCTTGATGTCACGACACTCTTCACATCCATAGATCCAGAATCAACAAAAGGAATCCATGCACATCTGATCTAACTGAACACCCTCGGATTGAAATATCTACAATGGTGGATTTGATGAAGCTTTGATTGACCATCTATGTTTACTTCGAGGGGGAAATGTTATGGATAAATCCAAGGGACTCCTTTTGCATCACAACTGCCAGCAGTCATAGCAGAGACCCTTGGGCGTCACCCGTGGAAGCTCTATACTCCCAGGCCTACAACCCCAAGTATGGATCCGGTACCTGGATGGCCCCTTGGTCAAAATAAAGGAGGAACTACTAGAGGAGGCGCATGGAGCCATCAACAATGTCAATCCATTTTAGTCTTTGCTTGGTGATCGGCCCTCGAGGAAGGACAGAGGAAGAGGAAGGAGAGAGGATCAGAACTTTAACTTTAACTGAAAGTCAGAGACGTGGCTTCTCATGAGCTGCACAGCAGGGGGTCTAGACTGTTCGCAGCACCCTTTCAACCTCATGAAGTAGCCCTTGTTGCTTCTCCGAGCCTCTGCACCAGAGACATTGTACCCTGTGTGGCCAAACGCATGGATGGGCCAGTGAAATAATTCTGTTCCTCTCTCCTATGCTACATGGGAATGGCCTGCCCAACCTGGCTGCCACAGGGGGCCTACTGCAAATCCCATCAGTCAAGGAATTTTGGCCGGTGGGGGAGGGTCCATGAGAAGAGGCTTCGTCTGCCATGGCTCCTGTCCTTTAGAACATCTCCCCCCCCCCTTAGAGGTGCCACAGGATCCCCCTCGCCCCGAGGGCTCCTTAAGAGACGTAAGAGCTGGGTCTGCCAAAATGGCTTGGCAACCCAACAGGGTAGCTTCGTACGAGGGGTGGTTGAAAAGCTAATCCCATCCCCTCACCTCCTGGGGGTCCAGCTCTCTCCTTCATCGTCTTCTCTTAGTGATTTTATCTGTTTTGTCATTTGACATTTGATGATTTTGATGTATTTTGATGCTGCAGAGATGTTGCTCAGGAGGTGGGTGACAAATTTTCATAATAAATGTTAAAAAATAAATGAGTTTCTTGCCATCCGAGGTGACCACATGAGACATTTGGTTTGCTTTATGGCTGGACAAACATTTTGAAAACGTTTTTCTGGATTGCATTGTTTCAACGTTTTTCTGGATTACATTGTTTTGCAGAATTGAAGTTGTTTCTCCGACTGAGGATTCATCTAATGACCTGGAATCTGTTTCCTGGGAATACTTGCCCTCTTCTGCTGTGACCATGAACTTCCTCAAGATCACCGTCTACATAGAAGCCAGACTTTCTTACACTCAATTCAAGAGGCTGGACTCGGCTGTGAATTCTCTAAACCATTCAGATGGACTTTCTAGCGAGGATCATCCAGGAGAACCAAAGAACAGCTTTTTCTCCATGGCATCCAATATTGTCTCTCCAGAGGAGAATAGTCACCCAACTGAAGGTTGATCTCGTTCAACTCAACCGAAAAGACATCGTGAAGATCGCTTAAAGGGGTCAAACACTTCCAATGTGATCTACCAAATGCCTCCTTGTTTGAGTGGCCCCAGGGGCCACGTAGGACAGACAAGGAGGAAACCTCCACTAGATTGCAAGAACAAAAGTGAGCGGTCAGAGGAGGAGGAGACCCAAACTATTGCAACCGCAGCAATGAACGAGGACACAATTTCGCAGCTACTCAGATTGCTGGATGAAAGCAACCAGGGAAGGGATTGAAGCTGGGGAAGGGGCTCCCTTGTCGGTCAACAGGAGTGCGGATTTACCACCAGTACTTAGAAGGGGAGGGCTGGGCAAGACAAGGCAGCCAAAGCTGAAGACTTATAAGGCAGCCTTCGACACACCCTAAGCAACGTCCCCAAAGCCACACACAACAGACACTGTAAATGCCACCCACAGAACAGAACAACACTCTCTGCTAGGGAGAAGCTTCCCCAAGGATGGGCCCAAGCATGGATCCGAAAGCTTGGAAGACTAAACTTGGAGTCCCAGTGACCCTCCCTGTAGATTTGCCTTCATTGGTGAGAGTAAATCGTATTGTGAATCAAACCCAGTCTGATCTAGTCCAGCTCTAGATTGTTGGAGCTAAGCAGTCCAGCTCATGAACTTCTGTTGGAGGAAACAGAACTGACATCTCGAGAAGGCCCATCCCCAACTGTACCAATTATAGAAAAAAGGCTAGACTGGGCTTTTGGGGGGGAAAAATAAAGAAGAAATAGCATGCGTTGGTGATAGGAGACTCCCCAGTGAACCAGCAATTAGTGAACCAGGCTATCAGTCTAAATACAGAAACTACTGGAAATTGAAATTGTCAAAAAAGTTAAATATTTGGGAATTTGGCTAACTAATAAATGCTCCGCAATTAAAGAATTAAATTATCATAAACTAATAGGCGAAATTGCATTAACTTCTTCATTCTTTTAATTCTTTTATCCTTGAAGTAAGATGGAAGGCTTATAAATTTTATAAATAAAAAGATATTGTTGGCATCACTGAAACTTGGAGGGATGAAACTCAGGCTTGAGAAGGATTTAAACTGTTCAGAAGAAAGATTTAACAGAAGAGAAGGTGGAGCTGCATTTTGTATCTATAAGAGACAGCTGGATCTCCAAGGTCCCTTCCAACTCAGTCTATATTCTGCATTTTGCAAATTCTGCAAGAGGGCGGAGAGGCAGTGACTGGTGGAGCCGGAAGGGGTTCCACATTTTTCCTAAAGGCAGGCTCACGAGAAGAGTTGGGACTGTCCCCATAATGCCAGCCTCAGAGGGTATCATCAGCAGGGACCCCAACCTATGATATTTCAAAAGAACTGATCAAAAGGATGGTTATCAGAGAGACAAGCAAATACTCCATCAACTCCCCACTAGGGTGCCTCCAATGAATCAAAGAAGATGAAACCAAGGACTGATTTCATCTCACGTGAGCCCCTTTTCACAACCAATGATTGGCCAAAGAATCCATGGAGGCACAATGACAATTATGGCTGGCTTAACCAAACACACTACGGTGGAGATACCCAGAATCATGGACCTCCTCAGCGTTGAGTTCACGGCCACCTTCGATTGTGCAGCACAAATACATCAATAAATCAGAGGAAAACCCATGGGACTCTGGCTTCCAGGACTCGTAGCTGGAGACTGCATTGCGATGTCTGGAATCTACAGCACTCCCACGCATTCAAACCAACAGTATCAACATCCAGCCAACTCAAACAAAAAAGCTGTTGTGGCCCACAGGTGGCCAGCAGAGCTGGAAGCAAAGTCGGACAGTGAGGATGTTGGGGAGGAACATGGGCCTGTCCTGAGAACTGAGGAAACCTCAGTCACCAATGTGGGCCTACACCCAGGTGCTGGAAGACACAATGCAGAAAACAGGGTGGACTTAAGAGTAAAGCCACACTTTGGAGGTGGTTTGGCCCCTCCTATAGGAAAACAAGAGGGGTGAGCAGGGAGGGGGATTTTGCAGGAAACCATTCATTCTTTCAGTCTGGAAATTTCTCTTTGTGACTCTAAGAGGCTCTGTGCCAAGTTTTGCTTTGCCATGCATTTGGAAACTAGTTATCTGGCAGCGCTCTAAATGAGATAAGGTGCATGTGGATAAACATTCCTCTGAAAGACTGTTTGCTAAAACCTTGCTGACTGTGAATGAAAGGGATACACAGTCATGTAAATAAAAGAGGTTTTGCAGAAACAAAGATTTTTCTCCTTGCTTTCTTCGGAAACAATGATATTATAAACATTGCTTGGAGCAGGCAAACGTTTCCAGTGTAATCTTCCGAATACCCCCTGCATGGGTGTAAGACAGACCACGTAAGACAGACAGGGAGGAAATCTCCACCAAATTGCAAGAACAAAAGCAAGAGATCAGAGGAGGAGAAGGCCCGAACAATTGCAACAACAGCAATGAATATGCAATCTATATCGCAGCTACTCATATTGCTGGAAGAAAGAAACCAGGGAAGGGATTGAAGCTGTGGAAGGGGCTCCCTTGTCAGTCAACAGGAGTGCTGATTTACCACCAGTACTTAGAAGGGGAGGGCTGGGCAAGACAAGGCAGCCAAAGTAAAGACTTACAAGGCAGCCTTCGACACACCCCAAGCAACGTCCCCAAAGCCACACACAACAGACACTGTAAATGCCACCCACAGAACAGAACAACACTCTCTGCTAGGGAGAAGGCCCTCAAGGATGGGCCCAAGCATGGATCCAAAAGCTCGGAAGACTCAACTTGGAGTCCCAGTGACTGTTTCAGAATGAATCCTGCAGCGCACAACCTTCTTCCAGTGTGAGGGACTGTGGCCATAATACCAGCCTCGGAGGGTATCATTAGCAGGGACCCCAACCTATGATATTGCAAAAGAACTGATAAAAAGAGGATGGTCATCAGAGAGAGGGAAGCAAAGACTCCATCAACCAATGTTTTTCTGGACTGCATTGTTTTGCAAAATGAAGTTGTTTCTCCGACTGAGAATTCCTCTAATGACTTGGAATCTGTTTCCTGGGAATACTTGCCGTCTCCTGCTGTGACCATGAACTTCCTCAAGATCACCGTCTACATAGAAGCCAACCTTTGTCACTCTCAATTCAAGAGGTCGGACTCGGCTGTGAATTCCCGAACGGTGGCAGCAACGGCTGTCAACACGGAGTCCATATCGCAGCTACTCATATTGCTGGAAGAAAGCAACCAGGGAATGATTGAAGTCAACCTAGTCCAGCTCTAGATAGTTGGAGCTAAGCCGTCCATCTCATGGCTTCCCATTGGGAAAAGTGAGCTGGCATCTCAAGAAGGTCCAGCACCAAGTGTACCAATTATAGAAAAAAGGCTAGACTGGGCTTTTTGGGGGGAAAATAAAGAAAAAATAGCATGCGTTGGTGATAGGAGACTCCCCAGTGAACCAGCAATTAGTGAACCAGGCTATCAGTCTAAAGACATTTCAGTGTCTCCCAAGAGCAAAGATCGAAGATGTGACTGATTGGCTTACTAAAATAATCAAGTGCAGAGAGTATCACCCCTTTTCCCTTTCATGTGGGGACCAAGGAGGCGGAGAGGCTGGAGACCGAATGGAGAGGCCACACGAGTAGCAGTGCTTGAAAATCAAAGAGGTGGAGGTACAGGTGGTGCTTTCTTCGTGCTCCCAATGAAAGGTGGGCACCCAATGAGGGAACAAGCAACCTTTGAAGTAAACAGCTGACTTAGGAGATGGTCACCATCCCAAGACCTTGGATTCATGGTCCACCATCTACAGTACCCACACGAGGGGCTTCTGGAGAGAAATGGCCATACAGAAGACAATAACTATGTGTCTTTGGCATGTCTTTAGAAACGAACGGGCTCACCTTATCCAAAGGCTTTTAAGCTAAAACTTTAGAGGGAAGGAGGGAGGCAAACTTTTAGGAGTTTATTCCAAGCATAAATCTCAGGACAGTCAATGGAGTGGCGAGAAAGACGGGGGCAACTCCGGCATAAAACAGGAGGTGCAGGGAGCAAATATGAGGTCACTCAAAAAGGACTCAGATGCTCAAAGTATGAGGAGCAAACAGGGGAACTTAAAGTCGTAGCGCATAAGGGCAAATGGAACGACCTGCCCCCCAATATTCGCACCATCACGGACCTACGCCTCTTCCGCCGGGAGCTCAAGACATATTTTTTCCACCTGGTCGGCCTGGTTTAGACTTCAGACGTTGATTTTAGTAATTAATTTTATAGGGTTGTAGTGTCTTAAATTTTTAGCACGGTTCTTAATTTGGTTTTAGTGGTATGAATGTATTGATTCAGGTGTTTGTATTATTTGTATTTTTATCTGCTGTGCACCGCCTCCAGTCCTACACGGAGAGGAGGGCGGTATAAAAGTCTAATTAAATAAATAAAATAAAATAAATGAGGAACAAGGGAGCCCCAACCCTCCCCACCTGGCAGAAGAGCCTAAGAACCTGGCACTGCTATTTGGCACCCCAATGGGGCAGCATCACAGCAGATGTGGTTGATCAATTTACAACGGATCTCACCTGTCCATCCATCCTCTCCTGCTCTCCCCAGCTGTTTTGGGCAAGTTTCTATCAACTTTTTTTTAATCTTGTTCTATTTTTTGATTGTGAGATGCCCAGAGTTACCTTGTGGTAAAATGGGCAGTCTATTTGTTTCATAAATACATACGTTTACATAGTTCTCATCACTGAAACTTGGAGGGATGAAACTCAGGCTTGAGAAGGATTTAAACTGTTCAGAAGAAAGATTTAACAGAAGAGGAGGTGGAGCTGCATTTTGTATCTATAAGAGACAGCTGGATCTCCAAGGTCCCTTCCAACTCAGTCTATATTCTGCATTTTGCAAATTCTGCAAGAGGGCGGAGAGGCAGTGACTGGTGGAGCCGGAAGGGGTTCCACATTTTTCCTAAAGGCAGGCTCACGAGAAGAGTTGGGACTGTCCCCATAATGCCAGCCTCAGAGGGTATCATCAGCAGGGACCCCAACCTATGATATTTCAAAAGAACTGATCAAAAGGATGGTTATCAGAGAGGCAAGCAAATACTCCATCAACTCCCCACTAGGGTGCCTCCAAAGAATCAAAGAAGATGAAACCAAGGACTGATTTCATCTCACGTGAGCCCCTTTTCACAACCAATGATTGGCCAAAGAATCCATGGAGGCACAATGACAATTACGGCTGGCTTAACCAAACACACTACGGTGGAGATACCCAGAATCATGGACCTCCTCAGCCTTGAGTTCACGGCCACCTTCGATTGTGCTGCACAAATACATCAATAAATCAGAGGAACCCCCATGGGACCCTGGCTTCCAGGACTCGTATCTGAGACCGCAATGCATTTCCACACATACAACCCAACATGTGGATCCAGTACATGGACAACATTGCCGTGTGTCGAAGACTTGCAAGGCAGCCTTCGACACACCCCAAGCAACGTCCCCAAAGCCACACACAACAGACACTGTAAATGCCACCCACAGAACAGAACAACACTCTCTGCTAGGGAGAAGGTTCCCCAAGGATGGGCCCAAGCAGGGATCCGAAAGCTTGGAAGACTCAACTTGGAGTCCCAGTGTCTGTCTCAGAATGAATCCTGCAGCGCACAACCTTCTTCCAGTGTGAGGGACAAATATATCAAGGAATCAGAGGAACCCCCGTGGGATCATGGCTTCCAGGACTCAAGGCTGGGACCGCCATGCGATGCCTGGAGCCCATGGCCCTCTCATGCAACATGTGGATCCAGTACATAGATGACACCGTTGTCATATTAAAAAGGCACCAACTAAAGAAGACCATGGAGCTCCTTCAAGGGAATAACATTCACCAGAGATGAAGACACTCTAAGCCTTCCTGGATACATCAACAGAGGCAGGGAAGCCAAAATAGGAATGCACATCCACTGTAAACCCATCCAGAGACCCAAAAGAATGAAGGAAACTAGGGGAGGATACAAACTCTGAGAAAATTTCCCAATTGCTCAGGACTTTCAAAATGGAACTGTGTAAACCACGAGGCAAGAGTTTAGCCATACTGATGTTCAAAGCCCTGTATTTGATAAAGGCAGGTATCAATCATTAATTGGTAGTTTATCTTATCTAAGTAATTGGTCAAGACCAGATATAGCGAATAGTGTTAACCAATTAGCCAGGTTTCATGCTGAACCCACGGAAGGGCACTGGCAACCCGTTAAGCGTATCTGGAGATATCTTAAGCAAACAATGCATTATTATGCATTATATCTAGAGCCTACGAATGAACTGTCAGCCTTTTTCATTGGGTTTTTTAGTATTGGGTTTTAACTGTGGGCCAAAGTATTTAATATATATTGATATGTCATTTTAACTTTTGTATTTCCTGTTTTTACTGTGGCTGTTCACCGCCCTGAGTCCCCAAGAGGGAGAAGGGCGGTATATAAATTAAATAAATAAATGAAATAAATAAAATAAACTTGAGTGTGAGAAGGAACAAGGTGTGAGAAGGATTTAAACTGTTCAGAAGAAAGATTTAACTAAAGAGGAGATCTTCCAAAAGATCTCCTGCAGGGAGAATTAGTCAGGGAAAGCTCCCCAGAGGGAGACCACAGCTGGGATACAAGGATAGCTTCAAGAGGGAGCTAAAGTCCTTCGGGATGGACATTAACAGCTGGGAAACCTTGACCTCTGACCGTTCAGCTGGGAGGCTAGAGGCGCAGCATGGCCTCCCCCAATTTGAAGAGACTCTTGTTTGGAAGGCTGAGGCAAAAATGCCGTCCCGGAAGCAGTGAAATCTGGGGGAGGGCAGGGGGCACAATGTACATCTGAACTCAGTGTGGAAGGGATCACCTCTCCCGAATTGGCCTTTTTAGCTACACCAGATGCTGCTTTAGGACCTCTTTCCAGAGGACGATGCCATCATCTTTCGAGACTGAAGGATGGCAATAGATTATCTCCAAGGACTGTCCCCACGTGGCATCATCAGCAGGGACCCCAACCTATGATATTTCAAAAGAACTGATCAAAAGGATGGTCATCAGAGAGGCAAGCAAATACTCCATCGACTCCCCACTAGGGTGCCTCCAAAGAATCAAAGAAGATGAAACCAAGGACTGATTTCATCTCACGTGGGCCCCTTTTTCACAACCAATGATTGGCCAAAGAATCCATGGAAGCACAATGACAATTACGGCTGGCTTAACCGAATACACAAAGGTGGAGATACCCAGAATCATGGACCTCCTCAGCGTTGAGTTCACGGCCACCTTCGATTGTGCTGCACAAATACATCAATAAATCAGAGGAACCCCCATGGGACTCTGGCTTCCAGGACTCGTAGCTGGAGACTGCATTGCGATGTCTGGAATCTACAGCACTCCTCCGCATGCAACCCAACATGTGGATCCAGTACATGGACAGCACCTTTGTCCTATTAAAAAGGGGCCAACTAAAGAAGGGCATGGAGCTCCCACCAACATTGCCAACTGCTTCTCCAGCCATCTTTGCTTTAAAGCAGGGGTCTCCAACCTTTGCAACTTTAAGTCTGAAGGACTTCAGCTCCCAGACTTCAGCTCCCAGACTTCAGCTCCCAGCAAAGCTGGCTGGAGACGTCTGGGAGCTGAAGTCCTTCAGACTTAAAGTTGCAAAGGTTGGAGATCCCTGCTTCAAAGGAATAAAGCTCACCAGAGATGAAGACACTCTTAAGCCTTCCTGGATACATCAATGGAGGCATTGAAGGCAAAATAGGAACGCAGGTCCATCGTAAACCCATCCACACCAACCAAGTGCACCAGAGACCAAAAGAATGCAGGAGTGGAACCATCTCTTTGGAGATGGATCATCTCTGAAAACTCCAAAGAACAAGCGTAAACCACGGCTGTCTTCTCATCAGAAGCTCAAGCCAATATCTTCTTGAATGGATGGATGGAACTCAATCCATACAGAAACCCAAAGAGATACCAAAAGTTCCATCACAACTGCAAAAACAGAAAGGAAGAAACAATCCTGGTCACATGAGGGAGGGAAGCGGCAGTGACCGGTGTAAGGCTTGGAAAGCAGAGCCAGGAGCTGCTTGTGAAGCCCCATTCCTGAAGACAAGCTCACGAGAAGAGTTAGGACGGTCGCCATAATGCCAGCCTCAGAAGGTATCATTAACAGGGACCCCAACCTATGATATTTCAAAAGAACTGATAAAAAGAGGGTGGTCATCAGAGAGGGAAGCAAATACATCCCTCCGACCGATCCGCTCCCATAGAGAGGGCCTTCTCCGGGTGCCGTCGGCTGGGCAATGCCGGTTGGCGGCACCCAGGGGAAGGGCCTTCTCTGTGGTGGGCCGAACGACCTGCCCCCTGAACTCCGCACTACCTCGGACCTCTGCCTTTTCCGCCAGTGTCTCAAAACGCATCTATTTCAACAAGCTGGCCTAGCATAACCACCCGATATGGACATTCCATTAGCTGTAAATTTTAATTAGAGGGATTTTAAAATGTTTTTAGCACAGGGTAACTTAAGGTTAATCGGGGTTTTAGTAATGGTGTACTTGTATATATGTATTGATTTTTAATCTCCTGTGTGCTGCCCTGGGTCCTTTTGTAGGAGAAGGTGCGGGATATAAATTTAATAAAAAAAATACTCCATCAACTCCCCACCAGGCTGGAAAAAAGATAATTTGTGTGCAATCACAAATGGGTGTCAAGTTTTCCCCATGACAAGGACAGTGAAGTGAGGCTACCTCTCCACGACTATCTGGAGAACATCAGGCAGAGGGACAGAAGATAGAGGGACGTGTGTTGCAACCATCTGGCCAAGTTCTTTGTGGATAAACCGCTTATCTTTGCTCCAGGTTGGAAGCCAACCTCTCCTCTCAAGAAGGTAGAACTCCTGAACCTCTGGTGGTGCAGGGCGGTGGAACATGGCAATGTGTGTCAGTGAAGCTACTCCACTGAAGAAAGCAGCAGCAGCTGCTTGTGCTGTGAGGAAGAACAGCTATATATCTGTGTGACAGACAGAAGACCCTGCAGGAAGGGTAGAGGGACCCCAGAGGGAGACTGTCAGCCACTGATCGATGGTGACCTACAAAGTTCTACAGAAGACTCCAGAGCTGGAGCAATGGTGAGGACATGCAGAGAAACGTGAAGCAAATGAGCTTCGGAAAGGAAGCTCATCAGATTCCTTCACAACCACCTCTGTTTTAGGACTGAAGGACAAGCTGCTCTGGAACTGCCAGAGGAGCAGATGGACCAGAGAAATGAAGGGTGCTACCCCAGTAGAAGTCCAAATTGACCAGCAGGCAGTAGAAAAGTGAAATGTACATTTAAGCTAATATTTCATAGCAAGGCAGGGAAGAGTCTCCTTAACTCTTGACAACTTTATGTGGTGAGCAAAAAACACAGCTATGCAGAGATCTGCCGGACCAGTGAGATCTGAGATCTGAATGAGAAAAAGAGGCCACCCACGAGACATGCATTCGGTGCCCCATCTTCTCATGGATGGTTCCCCCTTCCAGGAAGAAGCCAACCTTGGACCCCTGGGCCTGTGGGACCATTCGCTCTCTGGGCTTCTGAAGAACCTCAAGGCCGTGGCTCTTCCGAAGCACATTTGGGAATGGGGGAAGGTCAGCCTTTCCCTGTGCTTGTGGCACTGCCCTGCTGTCCGTTGTCTAAGAATGAATGATTGAAGGTCACTCTGTGGTTCACCTTGTGTTTATCAGTGGATATCAAACGTAGCCGCTCCTCCATTTCCTTACTGCTTTAGAGGGTGAACTGACAGATATTAAGTTAGACCAGAAGATTAATAAACCATCTTTGGAAGTCATGCACAGTAAGCACAAAGCAGAGGAAACGTCGAAGGTCCTTAAGGTTGGCGGAAGAACTTTTATGGATGAAGCCAAGAGGGGCTTATATCACTGCTGCAGAGGGCAACTTCACTCTGACTGCTAAGGGACACCGGACCCCCACTACCGTCGGCCAGACAGTGTCGGCCGGCGACCCCCAGGGGGAGAGCCTTCCCTTTGGAATGAGCTGCCCTCGGAGTTTTGCATAATTCCCGACCTAAAAAGCTGGCTTTTCTAGCAAGCTGGCCTGAATAAATTAATTTTAATTGTTAATTTTAAATTTCACTGTGAATTGTTAATTTATTGTTACTGGATTCTCCAATCTTTTTTTAAACTTTTGGATTAACCATTTTTAAGTCCTTCGGGAGGAGGGCGGTATATAAGCGCAATAAACAGAAACTCTGACTTAGGCAGGGTTGGGACATCAGTGGCCAGTTTCAGGTTTGCCAAAACTTCTTCAGGTGTCCGAGGAAACGAGTGTCCTCGAAATGGAGAAATTCTGTGGATGTTTTGCAAGGAATTCTTGTCGCCTTCGGAGTTATGTTCAAAGAACCAATAGAGATTTTGCCCCAATGGGGGTTATGCAGCTTATGCTGCCTTCCAAAAGGCTCCGATTTTCACTACGGCACAAAGGGGAAGAAGGAAGTAAAATCTTCTTTGGGGCAAAAACTTCAATAAGCAAAAGCTTTTTTTTTTTAAGCCCTCAGGGCAGCAACAATGGAACAACAATACTGGAAATTATGTTTTCTGCATAACTTCAGAAAACTGAATTCGGAACTTTTGTTATTATATATTTTGACCACATCAGGACTGTTGGATGCCCAAAAATGGAAGGATGCTCCAATGCCTACTATGGACAAATGGTTGCAGAGGTTGATGGGAATTGGCTGAAATGGCAAAAATTGACCACTTTGATTAAAGAAAACAACCTACGTACTTTGGTCCCTACGAGGAGACAAAGCTTCTGAACTTCATGCTTGATATGGAAAAGAAGGAAATTCTGACTCTGGGTTTTACCAATTAGACCGATAGATCTTTATGGATAATGGCTTGTTCATATAATTAGGAAAAAGGAAAAAGCAGAAATGGACAGACTGTCTATGGGAATGAAGGAGAAGGAAAAAACCAAGTACTACCAAATTTGGAATAAAGATGGTTTTTCCTGGCTTGAGAGTAAACATAAAACTTAAGGTATAAGCTGTAAAAGTATAATATGTAGAATGTATTTAAATAAGCAGATAACTTAGGAGAATGAGATAGAGATAGAATATTTTGTAAATAAGATTGTTACGAAAGATATCGATGCCGATATGGAAAAACTGTTACAAGTGTAAATTTGTGTTTTGTCTTTTAAATGTTAGAAAAGTCAATAAACTTCTTTTAAGGCAACAGAGTCGGAAGTCCATGCTGCTTTTTCTTATCTTTCCTCACTTTTCCCCCTCCTCACTGCTTTTCTATTTCCTTTGCATTTTGTATTTTATACTACTTTATAATTAAATAAAATGTTGAATAAAGAAAACTGATCCAGAGCAAATAAGAGGCCGAAATTCTGGAAAGAGGGCAGAGAAGAAGAGCATCACGAACGAGAATGCCACTGGAAGGCAAGCAAAGTCACGAAACGGCATCTCACTCATGCCAGAGAAAGCATGTGCATTGGGAAGAGTCATTGGTAAAAGGAGGAAAGCCATGGTGGGCACCATCAACCAGCCGGAAGATGAACAAATGAAAGAAGCAATGGAAGATGGGAAGAGACCACCTGGCCCATAGAATCGCCAAGAGTCAACATCCATGTCCCATGTTGCTTGTATGGATTATAAGCCACCTAGCCTCTGGGCAAGGTGGATGTCACCTTAAGTTTCAGAATTGGATCCAGCCCTGGCCTGGTCTCTTGATAGCCAAGATGAAACATGGGACTCCCAAAACCTCAGTTTTCCATGTCACACCTCTAGTATGGCCACTAGGCCACCCCTCACTCAAGAGACAATCGGCTGTCCTTCAACAAGAGGGTGTGTGTGTGTGTGTGTGTTGGTCTGCTATTTGCACTCTTCCTCCAAAACTTACTTTGGAAAATAAAAATCCCTAGTAATCTAGTTCTTTTATTTGTAAATCGTTCTCAATTGTTCTTAAAAAAAATGCAAAATCTCAGCAGGAAAAGGAGAGATATCCCTCTCCAAAGATGCATTAGACGAAAACCAGGATGAATTGCGCCAATCGGAAATGAAGATAAATCATTCGTTTCAAACTTCACCAATTCCAATTTCGGAAATGAAATCGGCAATAACATTTGTATGGAGCGAGGAGTCATATTAAAAAAGAATTCCAAGATTCAAAAGATGGGAAGTCCTCAAATAATAGGTTACTGCGTGGGGAGCTGGCCTAGCCAACGGGCTTTTGACATTTATAGTGCAAAGATACAAAAAGGACAACAACGCTCTAAATGGGATGTATTATCTCAAACCAAGTTTGATAATGAGAAATAATAACATCAACAGTTTCCCTGTTAGACTCTCCTTCAAATGCCTTCCATGTTGGAGACAATTATAAAAAGAAAATGTAATTACATCCACAGATATGGTTCACTTAGACCCAAAGAACAGATTAAATCGCAAGAATTATTTAGCAAAGGCCAGAATGTACCACGGTTGATGTACTTACAAATTGCCCAAAGGATAAAATCTCATCTTAAAGAGGGATGAAAAGAAAGAAAAATACCAGAAGTTCAAATGCTCAGTATTTTCCTTTCTCTTTTTAATATTCATAAACAGTAAAGGAGAGACCGAAATTCTTACTATACTACAAAATAATTCAGTGCACTTTGCAGTGGTCTGTTCGTGCTAAGCTAAACACTTTGCTTTTAATTGTAGAATTCTGTGAACAACGTCTCAGAATTACGGTTAACATTATGGCTTTTATCTTGGGAGGTTTAAATTGTCTGAACCATGTAATATTGGCAATTTCTAGTTCAAATTCTACCAATGCCATCGTGCCCAGCGAATACCTGCAAGTCTGCTCCAATATGCAGCGCTTTGAGACCAACTACGCGAAGCATAGAAGCATTTGATATAACCTTACTAAACACAAATCATGGGAGAGCAAGTTTTTCTTCCTCTTGCTAGCTTCGATTTTATCAGCCTCCTTAAGTAAGTTGTTTCCTGGGGGCTTAATTTACGAAATATTTCCGTTTCTGTATGCAAGTCCCATTGTTATCTATTTGTTCCTTCATTTTACTTAAGAGAAGCCATTTTAATTCTGGAGTTTTAAACATTTGGAAAATCAAGCATTTTACAAATATAGATTAGTGCTGGGGGGAAAAAACTAATTATAACATATGGGAAGTTTCTTTTCCTTTCCCCTTTGGATGTGGGGAAAATGACTTCAGTTGGGTCATTTCATATGAAGCTGGGAGACTTCACCTGCCAAGCACCACTTGGGAAATAATTCTCACCCAAATTGGCCAACGTGGGAATCGGATGGGATATGTACTGCATTTACCTGAAACCTTTTTGTGTTATATAGTTTCTACTGTCTTTCCACTGTGCCTTCACACCACACTTTCTAAAACCTGAAGTTGGAATTAGAAGCTTCCACATTTTCTAAAAATTTGGCATCAAACAGAAGTAGATACACATGATGAACTCTGAACGCTGTCAGGAAATGGGAATCTACACTGGGAATGGGCCATTGCAGGAGTGTGGCTGGAGGGCTCCAGGGTTGATGGGACCATCCTTAATTCCCCCTTCACCTACAACTTGCGTCTTTGGTTCTTGTGAGCATATTCCCATTTCCTGATTTTGTATGGCGTGTTTCATCCATCGCTGTGCCCTGCTCAGAGTTACAAGGGAATATTAGGACAGGGGGGGTGGTAGGAGTCAAGATTGATAAAACTCGAGGAGGATTTAAATTGTCACAGACAGACAAGATAAACACACTACTTAAACAACTCAGGATGGAACAGGTGGTAGGCAACGCTGGTGCCCTTAAGCACCTCCCTTAAAGACCTGAGTTGGTGGTGGAAGGGGTGCCCTGCTGCCCCCTGGGGGCTTCTCCGAGTCAGCCTGGCTTTGAGTAGCCCTCAAGGCCAAGCAGAAGAGCAGTTGAGTGTGGTGGAGGCGTTGGTGGAGGAATTGTGGGGAGTCATTTTGGAAATGAGGGGGAGGGGGGTGAATTTTGTGGGAATTAAACCACCGGGGGCAGCTGAGGCCCAAATAGGCAGAAGTAACACCTTTTTTGGCAGTAGTGCTCACAAATTGCAGTGGTCAAGTACTAGGAGTAGAAGCAGTAGTAGTAGTAGTAGTAGTGTGTGAAAAGGAACAGCCAGTTCATTGTATGCTTGTTGCCTCAAGACTAAATATTGTGTTGGCTTCATTGGGGTTTTTCTGTGGGGGTGAGTTTGGGCCTCGATAAAAGGAACTGTGACCTTGGGCTGCATAAATGTAATTAATACTTTTAATTCATAAAAGCCTGGTGGCCTTTGTTCCCATGGAAATAACTTCCTTGCAAAAACAAAGAGGAAAAGCTATTTGTGTAAGAGCACACGGACTGCCTGTGCATGTGGGCTTCCTCCATCGCTTTATGAAAACCAAGGCCCCGAGAAGCTCATATTGTCTTCTCTGAAAGCTCCACAACTGGAAGTCCAACTGGAGGCCCAGAGCCTTAAGAGAAAGCCACACATTTTAGGGAATGGGTTTATTCCAATGTGCTTTTCCAAAGGGCCAGGCCCTGAAAAGTGTAGCATTATATATGCGTCACACAACTCACTTGCGGGAGGTTGAAGCCGAGAATTTGCTTCTGGATGCAACTCAAGGGGTGCCCGAGTCCCTTTGGGGAGAGGAAGCGGTCTATAAATAAATTTATTATTAATTTATTATTATCATCACGTTCCCTTGCGGGAGGTTGAAGCCGAGAATTTGCTTCTGGATGCAACTCAAGGGGTGCCTGGTCAAAGCCCCCCCCCCCATGGCCTGGGCTCAATTTGGCCACCTAATCCAACTCTTCCTTTTCTTCTGACTACGGTGAGGTGATCTGCTCTTCGTGGGACCTCCCTTTGAAAAGTGTCTAGAGAAGATTGCCTGAGCACAAACGTCTTGTAAGTAGTTGACACTGTATGTAACTGAAGATGGTTTTATGTTTTGTTCGTGTATGTCTGTCCAAAAATAAAATAAATAATTCTTTTAAAAAAAAGGAAAATAAAACCGCATGGATGTCACTTCCCCCTTGCGGGAGACCGAACTAGCTGAGAATTTGCTTCTGGATGCAACTCAAGGTGTGGGTTGAATGTGACAGTGAAAAATTTCACATACTTGTGTGTCTTTTTTCCAACTTGTTAAGCCAACATCCTGGTTTAAGAAATGTATTCCAATGTTAGCCAATTCCTATGAACATGCTAAGTTCAGATGAATCTAATTTCTGGAGTGGGTGGTAAGGAGGCCACCATAAACCTGGAACATATCTATGCATCACAGTTACTCTTTCCTGGACCAACAGTCCCGGCTCCCACTCATCCCCACCTGAGTCATTTCCTGCTTGACTCCTGGAATCTGCTCTTTATGGGGCGGCCCTTGAAAAGTAACCAAAAGCTTCAACTGGTTCAACATGAGATACCCCACTTTTTGTGCACTGGCAAGTACTGTATCACACCTCTTTTGTGGAGCTTGAAGAATTCCTCTGGATGCAACTCTAGGTGTGATTTTTTACTAGCCAGTTAAACCAACATTCTTGGTTTAGGAACTGTCAGAATGTCAGCCAATTCCTGTAAAAATGCCAAGTTCCAAATGAATCAAGAGACTGGAGTGGATGGGTAAGTAGCGCACCCCAAACCATGGTATGTATCTGTGTGTCAGTTACACGCCCTTTCCTGGATCAACAATCCCTGCTCCCACTCATCCACACCTCCTGCTTGACTACTGCAATGTGCTATACAAGGGGCAGCCCTTGAAATGTGTCCAGAAGGTTTGCAAAGGTATCACGTCTCTTTTGCAGGAGGCTACACTGGTTGAATTTGCATCTGGAAACAACTTTTCAAAGTGTGACTTGTCACCTTCAAAGCCACAACTGGTATGTGGGGAGGGGGGGAGGTGAGGAGGGGGGAGTTATTTGAAAGACCCAATTTCCTTCCATGGGATATGCTTAGTTTTAAGCCCACCTTGTCAATTATGAGTGAAAAACCCTCAGTGGTGGTCTTTAGTTTGATATATTTGGGGGTGAAAAATGCAAATTGAAGGAAACCCCCACAAGACGTGGAAATCCTTTTTCAGAGAGAAACTCCACTGTGAGACACAGATGACAGTTATGAGTTACCATAAAGCAAGATGGGTGGCCAATTAATTTTATAAACATAAAATAAATGAACTCTAGGAGCACCCTTTGTTGACAAACTCATCCTACCTCTGCTTGGAGGTCAACCAGGTCAAGAGTCAAGGACAGGGTTAAACTATCTTAAATCTTAAGAATGAAGTGTTAATAAAGGAGAGAGAGAGTCCTTATTGCTTTAACAATATGGAACATCTGTAAAGGTAGAAGGTGCCTGGTAAGCCATTGCATTCCTTTCCATGTATAGAACTACGTCTAGTTTTTAGCATCACAGATCAAAGAATTCTGAAATGCATTATATGGAGTTTGTGGGTAACAACCCATTGTTACATCTCAACCCTGGTCAAGACCTTTGAAGCTCCATCCCCATTCCTAAAAGGTCTTGGGGCCTTGGATGGGGAAGAGCAGATTCTAGCTCTACCCAAGCAAGACTAAATGATTGGCTTTTGAGAGAGAGGGAGACAGATCCTGGATCCTGTCCATTTTTCTGAAATTGGAGGGATTATTATACTTTCCTAGGAAGAATTGGGGCATAACATGGACTTTTTATTCTTCCTCAAAGATCAGCTGGGCCTATAATGGGTCTTCTTCGACACCAACTAGAACTACTAATTCAAGTCTTGTCACTTGGAAATTGCAGGGTACTATATTTTGGGTAGGGAAAGCAAGGACGTCAGCCCGGCAATCAAATGTAAGTTAGTCTTCTCTATTGTGTTGCCCCCGTAGCTTCCAAGGGTTGTGAAAGTTGGGCTTTAAAAAAGCAAAATGGGAAGAACGAGAAGAAAGTTGACTCGGAGCTAGAGAAGGCGACCGACAAGAAAGCACCGGAGTGCATAACATCAGACATGTCACTGGAAGGAAAACCCACACAACTGGGTCTCACTAACCTTTTGGCCCTGCCTTACGGGTGAATTCATGGGCAATTATGTTGGGAAGAGATAACAGTAGAAGGAAACCAGGCCGCTAAAGAACGGTGAAAATGGAAAAAGCAGCTCATTTCTTAAGATTTCAGAACAGAGGAGGATAAAGAAAACCTACCAGAAGCGACGGTAGAATTATTGGCAAGTGCCCTAAAGAGAAGAAAGCAAGAGATGGAGGGGCAGATAGATGAAATATTTAGAACACATGAGCTATGCGAGGAGAGATAAGGTTATCAGGAGGAGGTACACGTGAGATTTATAAAATCAGTTACAAAACTGATTAAAAGAACAGGGTGGCTGCAGACCATCGAAGTGGACGCCAGACACAGCAGAAGCAAAGCAGGGCAAGACCGGAAGAGGTGGGACACACCACTATTATCACCACCATCATCATCATATTTGGGGGGTTCCTTGAAGGCCGTATACAGTACAAACCTCAGCTGGTTCAGAATGCAGAAGTACTGGCAATTTATGATTTTTTAAAAATTACCCAGGTAACTCCACCATTCCTTCATGAACTGCACAGGTTGCCAGGTGGCTTGACTCTGTTTCAAGGAACTAACGTGGCCACTTATAAAGCCTGGGTTTGCCCCACAGGGCTATCATGGACCTTCACCCGTTGACCATCAGTGGGGGTTCATTGGAGTGCTACCATTTGCAAAACTAAAGCTGCCCAATTTGAACCACGTATGGAGAGTTTTGCTTAGGAACATTCAAACATACCAAGACCCAAGGGCAACACAGGCCGATGGGATGAATGTTATCATTTTCTAATTATCCCATTGAAGGGTGATCCTTTGTGTGGCAAAGAGGCCACCCAATCCATCCACAGTTCAATATTCTTGAGAGGAAGGGGTACAGGAACAGGAAGCCAAGACCTGAAAATTTTAATTTTTCAATTTCTTGGGAACCCGTGAAAAGCTGAAAGTTTCTCAACTATAAATTTGGGGGGAGGGGGGGGGTTGGATATTAATTATACTTTTTAAAAGTTGAGATAACTTTTAATCCAAGGATACTCAATTTGTTTTTAAAAAACAACCCAATTATCCTTGTCCTTTGCTTCTAGCCTAGAGGAATGGTGCCTGAAGGGGTAGAGAAAATGATAAAATGCAAAGGATAAAATCAATATGATAATTTGTGATTTCTGGCCTTGCTTTATGTCAACTACTCCTGCCTGCCTGCCTGCCTATTGGCAAGTTATCACTGCAGAGAGTTGACTTTCAAACAACCTATTTCTCCCCGTTGTAAGTGCCATTTTCTTTACCTGTAATCTTGACTTATCTAATAATATTAAATAGAACTAGCCACCCATAGAGCTGGTGAAACCATTGCCAAATACATGACCAGTAGTTAGATGAAAGCCAGAGAAGCATCTAACATGCTGATTAAAAAGGATTCCCTCCAGAAATATTTGAAATAAGGGATGAAGTGTATTTAGCCACCAAAACTATCAAAGTTTTAAGTGCCGATGGATCTGACCATCTTTTTCTGTATAATATAACCCGCAAGGTTTTCATTCATTCCTAGTTGATAAACCATCATCTTCTAGGATTGTCAAAATGAGTCTTGCCCACGGCCCATCTTCTGCCTGGGACAGCCTTTTACCCAAAGTCTGACCAGCCCCCACAATGCTGTCCTCCATAAAACTCAAAAAGACCTGGGGTTTTCCCCCCAGATCTTGCTCCCTGAAGGAGGAACAAAGGCAGGAAATACCCTGACAAAGAATTCCCTCCAGAAATATTTGAAATAAGGCGAAGGAGTATAGTGATCAAACCAATATTTGCTGTTTGCTTCTGATACTGCTAGAAATCATTTATTGGGAATGAGGCTTTGTTCCTGGCTTCTGCTTATATTATTGTATCCTGTCAGAAGTTAATTCTAGCCTTGATACCAGTTGGCGTTAGTGCAAAGTTTTTGTTATCTTGCCTCTGTCTCGCTTCTGTTCTTTGCTTCAAAAGCTAGGCATGTCCTTGAAAATATAGAAGAAACTGTTACCCAGGAATACCTGGCCCCATAGATAAAGGAACCAGAGTAGGGAGTTTTTCCTGCCTCATAAAATTCTGAAAGCATTCTGCCAAACAACTTGGCCAAGGGGAAGGAGGAGTGGAGCTATTCCTTACATGCATTTCGTCTGTGTTTGGAAATAGTATCACCCAGATAGCTCTCTTGCTTTGGCCAAAGAATTAAAAGCTGGGGTTTTTTGCAAGCCTAGTGTAGAGTTTCATTCTTTGGCATCTCAGTGGCTCAGGGAAACTTCTGGGAACGTACAAAGGGTTGAAGTGTTATTTGTCCACCAAAACTTATCGGAAGTTTTAAGTGCAGAGATACGTGACCATCTTTTTCTCCACTGTTTCTACCCATCCAATATCACCTGTGACAGGTTTTAACAGATGAGTGAGAGTTGGAAGGGACCTTGCAGGTCATCTAGTCCAACTCCCTACCCAAGCAGAAGACCCTATGTCGGCCTCTACCTAGGATCAAACTCACAACCTCTTGCTTGTGAGGCAAGAGCTTTACCTCTAGGCCAGTTTTCATTCATTCCTAGTCTTGTTGATAAACCATCATCTTCTAGGAAGGTAAAACCTTCTCAGGGTACCGTCGGCCGGACAATGCCGACTGGCGACACCCAAGAGGAAGGCCTCTCTCTGTGGCGGGCCCAGCCCTTTGGAACGACCTACCCCCTGAACTCCGCACCATCTCCGACCTCCGCAAGTATCTAAAGACACATTTGTTCCATCTAGCCGGCCTAGCGTAACCTCCATAACTGACTTTTAGATAGTTTTAAATTTGGGGATTTTAATTTGGTTTTTAGCGCAGGATTTTATTGAATAAGTTTTTTAAATTTTATATGGTTTTTGTATGTAACTTTTAATATTCCTGTGCGCAGCCCTGGGTCCATTTGGAGAAGGGCGGGGTATAAATTTAATAAATGAAATGATTGTCAAAATGAATCTTCCCCAGAGCCCATCTTCTGCCTGGGACAGCCTTTTACCCAAAGTCTGCCCAGCCCCAACGACACTGTCCTCCATAAAACCCAAAAGATCTGGGGGTTTTCCCCCAGATCTTGCTCCCTGAAGGAGGCTGGCATTTCTTTACTTATTTGTATAAATAAAGGAAGGATACAAATAACTCGAGGCAGCAATTCCTTTTATATCGCTTACAGTGTGTGTCCCTTTAAGGAATACACAATTATTAATCATTGGATCTCAGAGATCTTTTTCTGCTTTTCCACTTCCTCTCTTCTGTTCCCACTCTAGTTGAGAGAAAATAGGCTTATTTCCCATCTCGTGGAAATTGTCCCTTGATCCTGACAGTTTTCTCGTGGACTTAACACACACAGGAAAATAAAATTGCAAGGAAGGAATTTTTTTTTACTACCTATCCTTTTTATAATTCCAACCCTACAAACTTTTTTGTACTTTCCCTAAGGAAGCCCCCTTCTCCCCCCCCCCCCTTTCCTGGGTCAGGGTTTGATTAAACGGGCTAGCTTATCAATCCTGCACAGCTGTTTACTTCAAGAAAGTTAAGGGAGCATATCAGAAGTTAATAAAAACTTTCCAACCGGTAGTCCTTGACCTTCAACGGTTTAGGGACAGTTGAAGTTACAACCCTACTTTTAAAAAAATGAGTTTCACTTAGCATACAATTGCAGCATCCCTGGGGTCACCTGATCCAAACTCAGGCACTGGATTCGCATTTACAACGGCCGCAAGTATCCTGGGGTCACGTGGATTTTTGCGACCTTGAGAAGCAAAGTCAAGGGAGAAAGCTGGATTTACTTTAGCAACCAGGTTACCAAACTTGACTGCAGCGACTTAACAAATGTTAAGGCCAGCAAGGTCATAAAACAAAGCAAAAAACTCACTTAGCAATGGTAATTATGGGCTCAATTGTAGTCGTAAATTGAGAACTACCAGTGTGCGGATAAGGCAGAGAAAGCCACCAATTCGGCTTCATGTCTACAGCCCTTCTCTGCATTTCCTTAAGAGTTATTAGGGGGACATTAAAAAACAGGGTTGGGAAGGTGTCTTGGAGGTCTTCTAGTCCACCCCCCAAGATTCCCCCCTCCCTTCAACTAAACCATGTTGCTCTCCCATCAAAAACTCACTCAGAATAGGCGTCAACACAGTCCTGGCTTGTAACTGGCAATTCCTTCCAGTCTCTATTACCTTCTTTAAGAAAGCCCAAACCTTTGCGGGAAGCAGGATTAGAGGGGAAGAGAGACCCCCCCCCCATTGCTTTCTAACCCAAAGGGGTAAGAGATTCAATGCAGCAACTCGGCAGAAAAGAAAAAAAAGGATTTCTTGGAAATGCATCTGGGGGTGGGGTGGGGTGTTGGCCTAGAGCCTCAATCTTCAGGAGAAGTACATACGGTTGGAATAAAAACCCAGGTTCCCAACCAGGAAAAAGGCACTGGAAATAAAATAGAGGCAGATGGGAAAAGAAAGTTTCCCTTTATCGTTGAAGCAAAACCACCATCCACCTGGGATCCTGGGTCCACTGACCGATTATAGCTAGATGAGTACCAGGAGTTTCACACAGGTCCTGGAATCCTGGTTTGGGGGGGTGGGGAATGCAATGAAGGGGCTGGTGCTCTGAAAGGCTGTAGGAGGAATTCCTATTGTGGCCAATGGCTTTTGCTCTGTGCTGGGTTTTGGGTGAGGGGCTGCTTGGCTAACCAAAGCAGAATGGTAGGATTAGAACATCAAAACTCGGCTGCAAGTAGTTTTGAAATATCCTGCCTTGAATGGGCTTCTGCTGGCAGTATTTGCTTTGCTTATGAACGGTGCCATCTAGATAGTTGGCTTCTCCCCTTCAATAAGCTCTTTATCTCTCTTAAGTGCTGGCATCTGCTGTGAGATATTGAGAGGGGGGGCTGCTTTCTTCCCCTAAAAACACTTTAGGGAAATGTAATCTACCTTTTTTAAAATATTTCCCCAAATAGTTTATTCATCCCACAGAACTTGTATCTGGAGCAGATGGCAACAATGGAGGTGTGGTTGATTGCAAGTCCTAGCATAAGACCATCTGTTCATATCTGTCCCTTGGGGAGGGCCCCCCAAAAGACTCCCATTCACACCATCGAAGCCAGGGGTCTCCAACCTTTGCAACTTTTAAGTCTGAAGGACTTCAGCTCCCAGACTTCTCCAGCCAGCAAAACTGGCTGGAGAAGTCTGGGAGTTGAAGTCCTTCAGACTTAAAGTTGCAAAGGTTGGAGACCCCTGATCTAAGCTACAATTCCCGCATTGGGGTAAAACATGGTGTGGCCCAAGAAATTAAACTTTGTTCTGGTGTTAAGACATCCTGGTTCCCACAACAAAGACAGGTCCCTTACTTCTAGGAAGATACTGTGTGTAAACCACATTTTTCTTCTTTTCAGTCCTCCCTAAACTCTTCCAAAGCTTGAAGTCAAGCTAATATGCTCAAAATAAAAAAAAGCTACTCTAGAGCCAATGTTTTGTAGCTAGAGTGAGCTGTTACAAGGACATACCTTGAGAAAGGCAGAATCTTCAGAGGAAAAAAAATCCCCATTAACTCTTCAGCTGATCTTTTATTACTGCTGCAAGCAATTATTTCTCTTACAAGGCTGAGAAACAAATACTTCCAACTTAAGTGGTTAACCTCCCTTTCCCACGGGCCCCATCTTTCACCCTGCAGAAAATTAGCGGCTTCCCCATTTTGCTTCTTCAGTAAGGGAAGAGAAATTGGGTTTTAAAAAAAAGTATTAGAGGCATACATAATGCATGTCAGAATGACAACCTTCTGGGTTAAGGCATTTCCCGGCGGGCAAGGAAGAGTCCGAAGGCTCTTCCATCAACTAGCGGAGAGCAACCAATTTTGCACACTGTCAATAATGGATTAACCACTAAGAGGGGAAAACTAAACAAGCAGCTTTAGAATCCAGGCAGGGAAATTGGCTGTATCACAGGAGAAATAAGATGGAAAAGGAAATAAACCCCAATGGAGAAGGAGAGAGATTTTCTTGCTGGGAAAAAAAACATTTTGGGCAATTAAAAAAATCCTACGGGGTTAAAGAACCAGAAACTCTACTGAGCGTTCAGCGTAAGGCAAAGTTTTGCAACGTATTCATAAACTTTTCCCTGCTGTGGTGTACATTTTTGCAGAGTTTTTAATTGTTTTACAGTGGTTCTCTGTGAGTTGAGATGGGTAGCTGTAGAAATTAAAACCTTTTTGGCACAAAGATTTTAAAGAGAGGCAACTGCCATTTGCACGTTGTTTGGAGACAATGGTCTATTAGCAGCTGTGGCCAGAAAGCAAACCCTGGCTAGGATTACACAGAGTTTGCAGGAATCGGCCTCCTTAAAAGGCTGGGCTGAAAAAACACTAACCACCTTCAGCTGGCCTAAATTCTTAGCCATTGGTTCCTACTTGCAGAGTTTTCAAACTGACAAAAGCAACTAACCAAGGTTAGTTTGCTTCTACTGGTTGTTTTTAACCAAAAAGCTTTAGCTGAAAAACAGCACCGACTTTACTAAGGAATTACACTTTATTCCAACTAAGTTTGTCAAGAAACCTCCAATATTTTGAGGCGAATGGAAGTTATTTTGGAATTGCTTGTTTTTAAGACCAGTAAGCAGAATCGTGTGGCTGCCTGCATTCAGCAGCCCTGCCCCTACTCTTTGTGTAAATGCTGGACTTATACCTCTTTCATCTTCCTTCCCTGCACTTCTCTTCTTTCACTACCTGCCTTGAGTAAAATAAAAGCCACTTGGTGACTAGGTTGGTTGCTCAGTGTTATTTGATGGGAAAATACAAGGAAGGAGTATTATATAGGTTCCCTGCCTTGGGTTACTTAGAAAGTAATAAAGCTGGGATACAATATCCAAGAGTTTGTTTTGAAAGTCTATACAAAGCCTTCTGCTAAAACCAAGCGCACCCTCATTTTGAGGTTTGAAATTGACAGGCGTGTAAACAGCACGAGTTAAAGAATAAATTTCTTGAAAGCAGAGCCCCTAAACTCCTCCACTATTCGTTTCGCTGGTTACTCAGGAGAGCTCTAAGCAAGGTACTACTTTTTACTTTTGCAAAATAGACTAGCTATTTCTACAAGAAGCCTCTCTCCATTGCAAAACTCCTCCGTGGAATTACTTTCGTAAAAGGAAAAAGCTAAGGCTGGATGTTACTTCCTTATTCTACCGCACTAAAAAAAAGGCTGAAGTTCAAAGCGTTTTGTTTTTCTTCTTATCTATCATTTCATCTCTGACTTTCCCATTCTTCTTTGCATTTCAAACTTTGATAAATATAAAAAAGCAGTAATTGGGGGTTGGGGGGGGGGGGAGCCTATCTTCAAAAGTCTCTCAGGCTTTTCCCTCCCGTCTGCCCCAAGGAAGTCACAAAGCTTTTCCCCATCCATCCCCATCGCTCGCCCTTCCCCAAGCAACGCCACGGAGGCTCGCTTTGCTGGCTATTTCAAGCCTAGCCCCGCCCTCCTCTGCCCTGCCCACCTGCCTTTCAGCCAATCCCATCCAGAGGCTCCTGGCCCCGCCCGCAGCCCAACCCTTCCTGCAGACTGCCAACAGCTGGCAATGGGGGAGCCGCCCGGCAAGGGCGGGGTGCGCGCATGCGTGTTCCTCTTTTGCGAGCTTCAGCCTCCTCCTCCTTTTCCTCGCTCGCTTCTCTCCGGCCGTGCAAAGTCCTCGTGTTCTTGGTCTGCCCGGCTTTGCCCTGCGATGCTTTGGGGATCCCTGGAGATGCCAGCTGGCTCCTTCTCGATTGGCTGAAGCTGTTATTATTCTATTCTTCATTCAGGACGGAGCATTCCCAAGTCAAAGCACAGAGTTTTAGTGGACTTTGACCAGGAGGGGAGAAGGGCTTTCCTCAAAGGCTTAGAACGGGATTCAGAGGAGAGTAGAGTAGAATAGAGTGTAGAGTAGAATAGAATAGAAAATAGAATAGGAGAAGGAATAGAACAGAATAGAATAGATACTGGAATGAAGAATAGAACAGAACAGAATGGAATGGAATAGAATAGAATAGAATAGAATAGAATAGAATAGATATTGGAATGAATGGAGTAGAATAGAATAGAATTCTTTATTGGCCAAGTGTAACTGGACACACAAGGACTTTGGGGCAGATGCTCTCCGTGTACCTAAAAAGCCAAGATAACATTGGTCAAGAATCCTTAATGTTAGTCATAGAGTGGAAATAAGCAGCCAGGAAACAATCAATGTATGGATGCAAGCCACACAGTGACAGTCCTGCAGTCGTAAGTGGGAGGAGGAGATGGGGGATGGGAACGATGGGAAGACTTAAGAGTAAGAGGAACGCAGCCTCGGTGGATGGGTTGACAGGGGTGAGGGAATGATTGGAAGGAAAGTTTGCTAAAGCTTTGGGTGACTCTAGGAAGAGGGCAGGGAAGAGCAACGAAGGGCTTTGGGGGTCGGAAGCCAAACCATAAGAAAGGAACACTTGCAGGAATCAAGGCCTGGGGGGGGGGGGTGTAGGCGAAATGGAGGTGGCCACTCTAGGGAAGAGAAGGACCAGGGGGGACAGGAGAGCATCTGCCAATATTGGAGGGGCTCCCACAGAGAGGAGGGGGAGGGGGAGGGGGAGTCAAGCTCTTCTCCAAAGCAGGAAACAATGGATGGAAACCAACCAAGGAGAGAAGCAACCGGAATTAAAGGAGAAGCACCCCCTCCCTTTCTCTAGAGGCACCTGCAGGGGGGAGCCTGTGGAGATGGGGGAAGGCACAGGCGGCAGAGATGCCGGAGAAAGCTAGGGTGCACTGGGGGCGGGGGAGAGAAACTGTAGAGATGGAGGAAGGTCCTGGCCCTGCCCATGCGTGGCACAGTAGGAGGCATGCATGCATGGGTGGTAGAGCTGGGCTGGGGTGCTCTGAGAGAGCTCTGTGTGCCTCCGGTGGCACACGCACCATAGTTTTGCCATCAGAGGTCTAGGGTCTTCTGCTTGAGCAGGGGGTTGGACTAGAAGACCTCCAGGGTCCCTTCCAACGCCTGTTCTGTTAACATCATTGGATGCTGACTTAGCAAGGTCAGAATGGAACCAGACTGAAACCAACCAGTTTTCCACCATGATAAATGGGTTTTTCTCTGCCACTCAACATGGCATTAAATCCCAGTCTAACCAGTCTGGACATTTATAGGTCGCCCTCAGGTTATAACCACAATTGAGCCCAAGATTTCCACTGCTAAGTGAGGCGGTTCTTAAGTGACTTGGGCCCCATTCTACAACCTTCTTTGCCACCATTGTTAAGTGAATCACTGAAGTTGTTAGTAACCTGGTTGTTAAGTGAACCTGGCTCCTTCACTGACTTCGCTTGTCAGAAGGTCGCAAAAGAGGATCACGTGATCCTGGGACCGTCATAAATATGAGTCAGCTGCCAAGCGCCCAAATTTTGATTGGGTAGGGATGCTGCAATGAATTAGATTAAAAGTTGGAACGGACCTTGTAGGTCATCTAGTCCAACCCCCATTCCCCACCCAAGCAGGAGGCCCTACACCATTTATCCAATCATAACAGGTCATAAAATAGTGTGAAAGGTAGCCATAAGTCATTTTGGGGGGGGTTGCTCTAACTTCAAACAGTCACTAATGAATTGTTATAAATCAAGGACTACCTGTATTTGCATCTGGGCACCTTGTTTCTTTGGCTGAGAGGCAGGATCCTGGGCACCTCTACCTGGGAGTAAAGCTTTACTTCTGAATAAAGGTTGCTAGTGGACAACCATTGAAATATGAGCCAGCAGTGGGCAGCAGCTGCCAAAAAAGCCAACACAGTTCAAGGCTGCATAAACAGAGGGATAGAATCTAGATCACGTGAAGTGTTAATGCCACTGTATGGTGCCTTGGTAAGGCCACACTTGGAATACTGCATACAGTTTTGGTCGCCACGATGTAGAAAAGACGTGGAGACTCTGGAAAGAGTGCAGAGAAGAGCAACCAAGATGATTAGGGGACTGGAGACTAAAACATATGAAGAACAGTTGCAGGAGCTGGGTATGTCTAGTTTGATGAAGAGAAGGACCAGGAGAGACATGATAGCAGTGTTCCGATATCTCAGAGGGTGCCACAAAGAAGAGGGAGCCAAACTATTCTCCAAGGCACCTGAGGGCAGGACAAGAAGCAATGGGTGGAAACTAATCAAGGAAAGAAGCAACTTAGAACTAAGGAGAAATTTCCTGACAGTCAGAACAATTAACCTCTGGAACAGCTTGCCTCCAGCAGTTGTGAATGCCCCAACCCTGGAAGTCTTCAAGAAGATGTTAGATAGCCATTTGTCTGAAATGGTATAAGGTTCCTGCACACGCAGGGGGTTGGACTAGAAGACCTACAAGGTCCCTTCCAACTCTGCTATTGTCTTATTGTATTGTACCCCAATGCCTGCAAATTCACCAGTGGTGGAACCCACTGATTCAACCCCCCACTCTTTGTATTTAATCCAAGCCTTAATCCAAACTCTACTCTAAACTGTCAGCCCGGTGCGTCTTTTAAAGATTTTGAGGCAGGGCAGTTTGTCACATAATCGATTGTTCTCTTTTCTTTTTGTGAGGGATTCTTCCCTCCTTTGTTCCCACAGGCCGATGGCTCCTTTCTGCCCAAAAGGGGGATTTGGAGAGGAATAATTTAAAGGGAAGCAGCAGCCGTTCCCCTCTTTTTCCGCGTTTGATCTTTCGTCTCCAAACTGTTTGAAAAGAAGGGACAACCCAGCGTTTATTATTACTATTTATTGTTATGTATTAAATTTTTATACCGCCCTTCTCCCTTCCGGGACTCAGGGCAGTGTACAGGCACTAATAAAAGGCAATGATATAAAACATAAAATATAATTAAAAATCTATTAAATAGCTAGCCTGACTAAAATCCTGTTCAAAACCCTTACTAAAACAATTTAAAAAAGTACGCCAGGCCGGCCGCACGGAATAAATAAATAAATGCATTTTCAGGGCCCGACGGAAGAGGCGCAGGTCCATAGTCGTCCGTAGGTCAGGGCGGAGGTCATTCCAGACGGCGGGGGCTGCCACAGAGAAGGCTCTCCCCCTGGGAGTCGCCAGCCAACGTTGCCTGGCCGACGGCACCCTGAGGAGGCCCTCTCTGTGGGAGCGAACTGGACGGTGGGAGGTATTAGGTAGCAGGAGGCGGTCTTGCAGGTAACCAGGTCCCTTGCCATGGAGCAATTTGAAGATGGTCACTAGTACCTTGAAGCGCACCCGGAAAGCCACAGGCAGCCAGTGCAGCTCACGCAGGAGAGGTGTCACATGGGAGCATCTAGACGCTCCCAGAATCCCCCGCACGGCCGCATTCTGAATTAACTGGAGCCTCTGGGTGCACCTCACATGTAGAGAGCGTTTCAGTAGTAACCACTAGGAAATGTAATTAATAGAAAATTAATAAAATGCAATTAAAACAGGAAAGGAAGGGTGTGTATGTGTGTGTTGCACCTATTTGCAAGGAACAAACCGAGTTTTGAGGGCTCCAAAAAAACACCCCCAAAGAAATAAAACTCTGAGGCTAGAGCTTCCTCCAAGTTCCACTTTATTAGAGATGACATGTTGGCACCTCTGGGGAAACCCGAATCTGGAAGCTTCCCGGTTGCCCCCACCCAGTTGAAAGTTCAAGACCCTTCCCCCATCACCCACAAGCCCATCTTCCACTGCCATGGTGACAGATTCCTCCCATCCAGTTCCGGCCAGGCACAGAGACAAAGGTGACCTTGGCTTTCTGAGAAAGAATGTGGTTATGGCTACACATCACCCAACTCCGTATAAACCCCTCCCCCTCCCATTTTCCCACAGTAGGAAGTGGGGCAGGCCGGAAGTCCCAGAAGTAAAATATGGCCTGCAGGCCTGACTCCCAGATTTGCTCACCCAAAACATTTGGTGACCTAAGGAAGAAAAGCTGTTGAGGGGGGGAAGCTCTTTGAAAGACGGGGTTGCTCTGAATCGGATGTTGGGTTCCTCAAACCGAGTTTGGTAAAATACTTCGTCTCAATGATAGTCTTGGGTAATCTTCCTGCTTGGCAGTTTCTTTTTTTAATAAAATCAATAGAAGAGAACGCTTGTAGTCAGGGTTGAAATGAGGGGTCCTTGGGGGGGGGGGCTCTCTGAGCTTGGATTTCTTGCAAATGTTTCATGACCCAACTAGGGAACATCATCAGTGCTAGAAGGGCGAGGGGTTTGCAGGGAAGAGGAGGAGGAGATGATGAAGAAGAAGAAGATGATGATTGTGGGGTCCTGGTTGCTCTCTGACCTTGGTGGTTTTCTTGCAATTGTTTCATGACTCAATAATGATGCACTGATGATGTTATCTAGTTGGGCCATGAAACGTCTGCAAGAAAACCACCCAGCTCACAGAGCACCCAGGACCCCACAGTCCTCCTATTCCTCCTCCTCCTCCTCCTCCTCCTCCTCATCCCCCCCCCATCTTCCCTTCTAGCACTGACCCAAGCAATGGATGGAAACTGATCAAAAGGAGAAGCAACCTAAAACTAAGGAGAAACTTCCTGACCGTGAGGACAATTAACCGGTGGGACAACTTGCCCCTAGAGGTTGTGGGGGCTTCATCGCTGGAGGTTCCCGAGAAATAAACGGACCGCCATTTCTCAGGGATGGAATAAGGTGCCCTGTCCTGAGCAGGGGGTTGGACTAGAAGACCTCCAAGGTCCCTTCCAACCTTTTTTTGTAGTGTTATTCTGACCCCTACAGATCATTTTAGTCCCCATTGCCTTATTCTCTCTCACGATAAGCAACTTCATGCAAAGGGCGAAAGAAAATTTAGGCACATCCCGCCCGGCAAAGAGATGGAAGGGCGGAGGTAAGAAAAAAGGAAACTCTTGAATGAATTTGCACCAACATTGTCCATGGCTGCTCTACCCTTTCCCTTCCTTTGCTCCACACCTGTTCTCTTCTTCCTCAATCGTCTCCTCTCCTCAACCTCACACGGCCCCAATGGTCCACTCATGCATCCCCAGGGATCTTTGTGTTGTGACTTCATCCTGTTTATTCTCTGGCTCAGGGGTCTCCAACCTTTGCAACTTTAAGTCTGAAGGACTTCAGCTCCCAGAATTCTCCAGCCAGCAAAGCTCTGGGAGCTGAAGTCCTTCAGACTTAAAGTTGCAAAGGTTGGGGACCTCTGCTTTAAAGCAAAGCTGGCTGGAGAAGTCTGGGAGCTGAAGTCCTTCAGACTTAAAGTTGCAAAGGTTGGAGACCCCTGCTTTAAAGCAAAGCTGGCTGGAGAAGTCTGGGAGCTGAAGTCCTTCAGACTTAAAGTTGCAAAGGTTGGGGACCCCTGCTTTAAAGCAAAGCTGGCTGGAGAAGTCTGGGAGCTGAAGTCCTTCAGACTTAAAGTTGCAAAGGTTGGGGACCCCTGCTTTAAAGCAAAGCTGGCTGGAGAAGTCTGGGAGCTGAAGTCCTTCAGACTTAAAGTTGCAAAGGTTGGAGACCCCTGCACTAGGACTTGTGCACTAGGACCCCTGCAAAGTCCTACTCTACTAAGCCTCCTCTGTGAACTTTCCTTCTTCACTCTTCTGGGTTGTTTTCTTCATCCCATCTGCTCTTGTTGAACGAGTCTTCCCTCTCTCGACCTTCAGCTCCCCTTTCAGTTTCTTCCCATGGATCCAACTCTCATTTCAGTGCAAAAAAAGAGGTCAGCAGAGCCCAACCCCCCCAGGAATGTTTTTGCCTCTTTTGACAGTGTCTCAAGAAACAGAGCAGAGTCTGGGAGTCTGGGAGTTCTAGTCCTGCCTGAGGCATGGAAGCCATCGGGGTGGCTTTGGGCCAATCACCAGGAGACGGCGAGTTCTAGTCCTGCCTTAGGTATGAAACATTTGGGGCTAAAGGAAGCAATTCCAGGGGTTGCCCAGTGCAAACAGCTGCTCAAAAGCCCTACAGGAAAATGAATTGGTCTCTCCCTCCCCCCCTCCACTACCAAGAGGTGGAATTAGCTATAGGGTCTCTTGCTTGATCAGGGGGGTTAGACTAGAAGACCTCCAAGATCCCTCCCAGCCCTCTTGCAGGTCGTCTTCTACATATGACCACAGCTGAGCCCCATAATTTCCATTGCTAAGGGAGACAAGTGAGTTCTGCTCTATTTCATGACCTTCCTTGCCACCGTTGTTAAGCGAATCACTGCAGTTGTTAAGTGAGTTCCACTGTTGTAAAGTGAATCTGGCAAAGGTGGCACGGGGGCTCCGGTCTTCCTCCAGAGACATTGGGGAAACCAGCGGTTACCTCCAGCAGGTGGATGAAGTCTCTTAAGGACCATCACAAAGGTGCTTTTAGGAAGTTCTCCTCTCCAAGCCAGATTCCGATCCTGGAGAAGGGGGAAGGGTCCCTGGCTTTCTTGTCCTGGCCAGTACCCAAAATTGTTTTCATAGTAAATTTTGGGGTTAGAGAAAAAGGTTTTACACCTGGGCAGGAAACGCCAAAGGTCCAAGCACAGGCCAGGCGAAACCTGGCTGAAAAACAGGAGCTGTGAGACCATCAAAGGTGCTTTTAGGAAGTTCTCCTCCCTAAGCCAGATTCCGATCCAGGAGGAAAGAGAGGGGTCCCTGGCTTTCTTGTCCTGGCCAGTATCCAAAATTGTTTTCATAATTTGGAAAGCAGCATTCTGTGCAACTCGGAGGCCTCCAGCATCCACCCGTGGATCCCTCAACCACCCACTAGCTTCCGTCTCAGCCCTCCTAAGAGGATTCTACCCATTCTCACCTTTCCTTTGGGGACCACCACGCCCACCCCTTCCTCCTCTGCAAGTTTTAGGGCTCCAGCTGTCATCTCAGGCTGGGGACAGGGAAAAGAAGAGTTAAATCATTCCACCTTCCGCATATAAGCCATTAAGAGCCTCCTAATTGCTCCAGGCAAATGTTTGAAGAGAGCTTGAAGCAGACTTTCTCTCCCGGAAAAAGCCACCCTGAATTAATTTCCTGGGACTCAATGCCAGGCTCTCTTGTTTTGAGAGCTGAATTATTATATATTTCCGCCACACATTCTGTCTCTCTCTAAAACTCACCAGCAAAGGCTGCCCACCCACCAGCATTTCCAGAGCAGCTGCAGAAGGAGCCGGCCAGGGGCTTCAGCCGGCAGAAGGAGCTGAAAACACAGTTTCAAAGCTCTTTTTGCCATCTGCAAAATGACATCCCTGCCCCACCAAAGCAAATTTTGGGGTTGGGGAAAAAGGTTTTACACCTGGGCCGGAGAAGCCAAAGGTCCAAGTACAGACCAAGCAAAACCTGGCTGAAAAACAGGAACCTTCGAGTCCTACTGGACAGACCCTTAAATGTGAGCCAACAATGTGCAGCAGCAGCCAAAAAAGCTAAGACAATCCTCCGTTGTATAAACAGAGACATAGAATCAAAATTACATTTATTAGTATCACTTTATAAGGCCTTGGGAAGGCCCCACTTGGAATATTTGCATCCAGTTTTGGTCACCACAATGTAGAAAAGAAGGGGAGACTCTAGAAAGAGTGCAGAGAAGAGCAAGAAAGAGGATGAGGGGACTGGAGGATAAAACATATGAAGAACGGTTGCAGGAACTGGGTAGGTCTAGTCGAATGAAGAGAAGGACCAGGGGAGACATGATAGCAGTCTTCCGATATCTCAGGGGTTGCCCCAAAGAAGAGGGAGTCAAGCTATTCTCCAAAGCACCTGAGGGTAGAACAAGAAGCAACGGGTGGAAACTAATCAAGGAGAGAAGCAACTTAGAACTGAGGAGAAACTTCCTGACAGTGGAGAACAATTAATCAGTGGAACAGAAGTTGCCTCCAGAAGTTGTGAATGCCCCAACACTGCAAGTCTTCAAGAAGATGTTGGATAGCCATTTGTCTGAAATGGCATAAGGCTCCTTCCTAGGCAGGAGGTTGGACTAGAAGACCTCCAAGATCCCTTCCAACTCTATTCTGATTGATTGATTGATTGAAAACAAGTCTGGAAGCGTTGAATTTTAGAAGCTGGGGCAGGTACAGCAAACATCTTGGTAGGCCTATCCAGCTGATTTCCAGCACATAAATAATAAATACCTTTATTATTTGGACTTAATAAATCTGTGACGGGAAAATGTTCTTAATAAATCTGTGATAAATCTTCTACTCAATGGCACAATATGCCATCGGCGGAGGCTATTTACCAGTAGGTCATGATGTTGCCCTCTTCACTCTGGGAATTGAAAGAAAAGCATCTCAGAGGGATCTATAGAGGTTTGCAGAGGATGGTCGATGAAATCAAGAAGACAGAATAACAGAGTTGGAAGGGCCCTTGGAGGTCTTCTAGTCCAACCCCCTGCCTAGGAAGGAGCCTTATGCCATTTCAGACAAATGGCTATCCAACATCTTCTTAAAGACTTTCCAGTGTTGGGGCATTCACAACTTCTGGAGGCAACTTCTGTCCCACTGGTTAATCGTTCTCATGGTCAGGAAATTCCTCCTTATTTCTAAGTTGCTTCTCTCCTTGATTAGTTTCCACCCATTGCTTCTTGTTCTGCCCTCAGGTGCCTTGGAGAAGAGCTTGACTCCCTCTTCTTTGGGGAAACCCCATAGATATTGGAAGACTGCTATCATGTCTCCCCTGGTCCTTCTTTTCATTAAACTAGACCTACCCAGTTCCTGCAACCGTTCTTCATATGTTTTAGCCTCCAGTCCCCTAGTCCTCTTTGTTGCTCTTCTCTGCACTCTTTCCAGAGTCTCCACATCTTTTCTACATCGTGGTGACCAAAACTGAATGCAAATATTCTAAGTGTGGCCTTCCCAAGGCTTTATAAAGTGGTATTAACACTTCATGGGATCTTGATTCTGTCCCTCTGTTTATGCAGCCTAGAACTGTCTTGATTCAATCAAGATCCTGTGAAGTATTAGTACCCCTTTTATAGAAAGAGTGCAGAGAAGAGCAACCAAGAGGATTAGGGGACTGGAGGCTTAAACATATGAAGAACGGTTGCAGGAACTGGGCTTGGCTAGTGGGAGCTTCATCCCTGGAAGCTTTCAAGAAGAGACCGGACTGGCATCTGTCAGAAACGGTGTGGGGTCTCCTGCTTGGGCAAAGGGGTTGGGCTAGATGACCTACTAATCTGTAAGAGATGGGTCAGCCATTTGTCTGAAGTGGTCTTAGGGTCTCCTGCCTGAGCAGGGGGTTGGACTAGAAGACCTCTGTTATTCTGAGGTGGTTTTCCATTGCCTCCTTCCTAGGGTCAGAGAGAAAGTGACTGGCCCAAGGTCACCCAGTTGGTGGTACTAGAATTCACCAGCCACCCAGTTTCTAGGCAGATGCCTTCACCGCGATTCCAAACTGGCCCTCACCAAGCAAATAATGTGCGTTATCTACAGCCTGAGCCGTGAATATTCTCTGCAATTTCTAAAGTTTCCGAAGGCTGCCGGTTTTGCTGAGATGCCTCTGCCCTGTTTTTAATCAGCAGTGAAGTTTTCACCATGAATTATCGCCTGGTCTTCCCTTCCCATCTTGCCAAGCTGGAGCCACCCAAATGAGATTTATGGTAGATTAATTATCCCCGTCCCAAACAGGGAGAAAAAACAGCACTGCCAGTAACAACCCTTGTATATTTTAATGCAGAGTAGTTGGACTGGAAAACACGGCGGCCTGGGTGGCAACATCCTTGGCCAATGCCTGTCACCTCCCTCATCCCTTCTCCTCCCCCGATGCCCAAAATAGTCTAGCCCAGGGGTCGGTCTGCAAAGTCGGCTCTTTTAAGACTGGTGGACTTCAACACCCAGAGTTCCCCAGCCAGCATAGTCCACCAGTCTTAAAAGAGTCAACTTTGCAGACCCCTGGTCTAGCCAGTAGTGACAAAACTAAGATCCTGAACTTAGGCAGGAGAAACCAAATGGACAGGTAGAGAAGTGGGGATAGCAGCAACTGTGAGAGGGATCTTGGAGTCCTAGTGGGCAACCATTGAAATAGGAGCCAGCCGTGGGCAGCAGCTGCCAAAAAAGCCAACCCAGTTCTAGGCTTCATAAACAGAGGGAGAGAATCAAGATCACCTGAAGAGTTAATACCACTTTACAAGGCCTTGGGAAGGCCACACTGGGAATATTTGCATCCAGTATTCGTCACCACGATGTAGAAAAGACATGGAGACTCTGGAAAGAGTGCAGAGAAGAGCAACCAAGAGGATGAGGGGACTGGAGGATAAAACATATGAAGAACGGTTGCAGGAACTGGGGATGTCTAGTCTTATGAAAAGGACCAGGGGAGACAGGATAGCAGCCTTCCAATATCTCAGAGGCTGCCCCAAAGAAGAGGGAGTCAAGCTATTCTCCAAGGCACCTGAGGGCAGGACAAGAAGCAACGGGTGGAAACTAATCAAGGAGAGAAGCAACCTGGAACTAAGGATGAATTTCCTGACAGTGAGAACCATCAACCCATGGAACAGCTTGCCACCAGAACTTGCAGATCACTAGAGATTTTTAAGAAGAGACTGGACAGCCACCTGTTTGAAATAGTATAGGGTCTCCTTCTTGAGCAGGGGGTTGGACTAGAAGACCTCCAAGGTCCCTTTGAGCTCAAGGATTCTGCATTTGTGAATTTTATGATCATTGGGTTGTTTGGTTGAAGCATTCGCTTACATGAACAGAGCTGTATAAAAATACAGCGGAAAAATACCCAGAAAGGCAGCCTTCAGTTTGGTGGCACAAATTAAGTCAGAATCGCACAACTGGGGGGGGAAATGTTGTCACTGTAACCCTGGGGCGCTCTGACCTTTTCTAATCTGGGTAATGAAGAAAACCTCCTTTCTAATCCCAGCAGGCCCCTTTGCTTTAGCTGCAGTCTTATCTTGCCTTTTCCTTCAATCTCCCCATCGCTTCTTTCCCTCCAGCTCTCTGTCCCCAATGAGATTATTTATCTAACTTTTCCAAATTCCCTTATCTGCGTTCCTTATATTTTAACCTCTATACTCTCCCAGACTCTAAACTTCTCTGACCTCTTCCTCTGTGAAGTTCTCACCTTCTGAAAGCTTCATCGGAGCTCCACCTTAGAGTCTTTAACCTTTACTCTGTCTCGGTTGGGATAGCAGACTAATGGAAGGGGCCTTGGAGGTCTTCCAGTCCAACCCCTTCTCAAGCAGGAGAGCCCAGGCCATTTCAGACAAAAGGCCTGTCCGGTCTTTTCTTGAACACATCCAGCGATGGATCACCCACAGATTCTGGAGACAAGCTGTTCTTTTTCTTTTTTTTTGGAATTTATTTTATTTTATTTTAATATAAATAACCACAAGAACCCCATGACATCTGAACAGACACTGTTTTGTGTTATCCAATCGTATATCAATTCCTCTTACCTTCAACCCACAACTACTATCATTTGCTCTTCTGCTTTCCATACATCATATTATGCCCAATTTCACCACCGCCTTCTCCCTTCTCCCTCTCTCTTCCTCCCTACCTCCTTTCTTCCCTCTACCATCCCTCTCTTCTCTACTTCCCTTTCCTCTCTCCTCTTTTCCACTCCTTCTCTCTCTCCTCCTCTTTTCCTCCCCTCTCTCCAATCCCCTCTCTCCCTCCTCTACCTTCCCTCGACCATCCCTCTCTTCTCTACTTCCGTTTCCTCTCTCCTCTTTTCCACTCCTCCTCTCTCTCCTCCTCTTTTCCTCCCCTCTCTCCAATCCCCTCTCTCCCTCCTTCTCTCCCTTTCCCCGCTTGGTTTATATGGTGTATTTCAGCATCCGAGCAAACTCGGATGGTATTAATGTTGATGGTATAATAATTACGTCTCAATAAACATCTTCCACATTAATAATTGTACATGCATTCTCCTTTTAAGAGCATACATCTATAAGAATTCCATTGTTACCTTCCCCACAAAAGGGAAGGGAAGATGCTCCATTGGTGGGTTGGTCTCACTGTCAGGAAATTTCTCCTTAATTCCAGGTTTGATTTCCCTCTGAGAACCTTCCTCCCTTCCTTCTTCCCTCCCTCCCTCCCTGAATCATAGGCTGCAAGGGACCTTGGAGGTCTTCTAGTCCAACCCCCTGCTCAAGATAAGAGCTTTATACCATCATTGTCAAATGGTTGTTAAATCTCTTCTTAAAACCTTCCAATTATGGAGCTCCCAGACATCTGGAGGGAAGCTGTTTCACTGATCGTTTTCACTGTCAGGAAATTCCTCCTTGGCTCCCAGTTTACAGACCCCATTTTGCCCCTGAATCCTCCCTTCCAAAAAATAACCCCCCAACATTTAGATCTAGGAAAGAAAATCCAAATCCAAATGACTCTGGCTTTTTTTTTTCCCAGAAAAAGTTTAAACGGAAACAGATGGCTGAAGAAAAAAGTAAAAAATATAAAGAACTCTGCAGGAAACCAATGGACCAGGAATCTAAAATCCAACTCTTTAATATCATGGCTGCACCTCAGAACAAGCAAAAGGGAAAGAAAGATATTGCAAGAAGCTGAGCAAGATGGTTTTAATCACCGATAAAAAAATAAAAATAAATCTGCAAGTCCCAACAAATTGGTAATTAAACCCTGTAAGCAAAAGGATTGCTTGTCAAATTCAAATAACTCTTGATGTAAAATTAAGGTTTGGTGCCAGAGGTTTCAACTATGATGAATCTCAAATGCTGCAAATATAGTCTGGAAATAACAAATCTGGGTCCAATAAATGGACTTTCACCAATTACCAAAACCAAAAAAGAATATTATCTCAATTGGAATAGAAATTGTACTTGGTTCAACTGATTGAATGCCATCAATTAATATAAACAGGACACATTAATATATTACTGTTGTTTGTGTATATTAATATACACAAAATGAAGTTGAATGCTTATTTTTAACTATTTTAAATCAATTGTTTCAAAATGGTCGAAAAGACAGACAGCCTAGTGGAACTCAAAGATAATATTTATTAAAAAAAAAATATCATAGTACCTCATTAATTTTTTTACAAAATGCAGTCAAAAACCCTTGGGGGAAATTGACTTTTAAGATGAAGGGGACCATTCAATAAGCAAATCAAGTTCACAGTTCACACATTGTAACTTTGATCAGAATACAGGTAGTCCTTGACTTACAACAGTTTCATTTAGTGACTGTTCAAACAGGCGAACAGGAAATTCAAACTTCCTAAGAACGAGGACAATTGACCAGCGGAACAGCTTGCCACCAGAAGTCATGGGTGCTCCATCACTGGAGGTTTTTAAGAAGAGACTGGACAGTTGCTTGTCTGAGATGGTATAGGCTCTCCTGCTTGAGCAAGGGGGCTGGACTAGAAGGCCTCCAAGGTCCCTTCCAGCTCTGTTATTCTGTAAGGCTCTCCTGCATGAGCAAGGGGGCTGGACTGGAAGACCTCCAAGGTGCCTTCCAGCTCTGTTATTCTGTAAGGCTCTCCTGCGTGAGCAAGGGGGCTGGACTAGAAGACCTCCAAGGTCCCTTCCAGCTCTGTTATTCTGTGAGGCTCTCCTGCTTGAGCAAGGGGGCTGGACTAGAAGACCTCCAAGGTCCCTTCCAGCTCTATTCTGATTCTGATGCTGAAGGCTGATTCCATTCGGACTATCCGTTTTGAAAATAATTTCCTGGAATATTGCTGGTTTAATAAGCATCACGATGTTAACTTTGACTCAATATTTAAGCCACTTAAATATTGTTATAGGAAACCTGGACTCATCGTGGTTTTTTTCCACGTTTTTAACTTAACTTTTGGTAAAAGGTTTTAGAAAGTCCAAGGAAGGGACTTGCAAAATCCTTCAGGGCAGAATCGTCCTTAGCAGGGCGCGAGGAACAATAATGCCGTCGCAAACCCATTAAAATGAAAGCATTTTAACTTCATAATTAGAAACCGTTTTCTCCTACCAGCTACAACAAGATCCAGATTAATTTGGAGGGAACTGGAACAATCTTCCCTCAAAAATCCCCCATTTGGTGACTCTGAGTAATTTAAGTGCCCTAACGATGAAGTCCAGGCAATCCTTGACTTATGACCACAATTGAGCTCCCCCCCCCCCTTTTATGACCTTTCTGGCCACAGTTGTTAAGTGAATCACTTTGCTTGTCAGAAGGTCGCAAAAAGGGATCACAAGACCCCGGGAGACACTGCGACGGTCATAAATATGGGTCAGTTGCCAAACATTACTGGATTTTGATCATGTTGACCCTGGTGATGGCTGCAACGGTCATAAGTGTGAAAAATGGACATAAGTCACATTTTTCAATACAGTTGTAAGCTTGAACAGTCACTAAATCAGAGGTTCCCAAACTTGGCAACTTTAAGACTTGTGGGCTTCAACTCCCAGAATTCTCCAGCCAGCATAGCCAGTTGTGGTGGGCTGGTTAATTCTAGGATGGGAGGCCACCAGGAAATCTCTGGGCTGGAATGAGAAGCGAAATCCTTTAAATCAGAGGTCCCCAAACTTGGCAACTTTAAGACTTGTGGGCTTCAACTCCCAGAATTCTCCAGCCAGCTAAAGTAATCATCAATTTATCATTTAAAGTTTGCTAAGCCGCAATAGAGATGTTGGCCTGATGCGATAACAATTATCCAAGGGCTCTTGATGATTTATATTTATATTGGAGGATTCTTGAAGGATTCTTCAGTTACAGTTTTAAACTCAAGTTTTAGATTTTTAGATTAAGTATAATAAAAGATGGGAGATTTATGGGGAAAAATAACTTCTTTTAATATGCCAACAAATTTAATCACTAAATCTTTAGCCTCCGACTGAGTATTACTTCCAGCTGTTTAATGTGGATTGTGCCACTGCTAAGAAAAACGCGGAGAGCTTTATATTTAGCATATAGAAAGTCTAATTACAACAGCCTCCCCCCCCCCCCCACACACCTTTTAAGATACTATTAACTGAAGGAAAGTGATAGGATATTAATACTCCAGGACAAACCAAAAGGAAAGAGAGATTCCTGGACATTATGAATAAATGTTTCTCTGGGTGAAAACTCCAGAACCTTTTGGAATTTAATTTCCAAGACCTTAACTGATATTCACAGATTGCCGAATATTATCAAAGACCTAGGGAAAAAATATTTTAAATCTATTTAATAATAATAATAATAATAATAATTTATTTCTTATAAACCGCACCCTCTCCCCACAGGGACTCGGGGCGGTGCACAGGAGAAATAAGAACAATAGCTATATACATATTTCATTAAAAATAGATTAAATTAAGTAACCTGTGCTAAAATACCCATTAAAACTATCTAACTAAAAATCCCCAATAAACCCTAAAAACAGAGGAGTAGCTATCCCAGGCCGGCAAGGCAGAAAAAGTGTGTTTTCAATTTAAGACGGAAGGAGCGGAGGTCCGTGGTTGTTCTAATGTCGGGGGGAAGGTCGTTCCAGAGGGCTGGGCCCGCCACAGAGAGAGCCCTTCCCCTGGGTGTCGCCCGCTGACAAAGTCTAGTGGACGGCACCCGGAGAAGTCCCTCTCTGTGGGAGCGGATCGGTCATGAGGATGTATGAGGCAGGATCCGATCCCGCAAGTAGCTAGGTCCCGAGCCATGGAGCGCTTTAAAGATGATAATTAATACCTTGAAGCGCACCCGGAAGACGACAGGCAGCCAGTGCAGCTCGCGCAAGAGCGGTGTTACATGGGTGTACCTTGTGGTACCCATAATTGCTCGCGCGGCTGCATTCTGGACTAGCTGAAGTCTCCGGGTGCACCTCAAGGGAAGCCCCATGTAGAGAGAGTTGCAATAGTCCAGTCGGGATGTCACGAGAGCATGAGTGACTGTGCGAAGGGCGTCCCGATCCAATAGGGGGCGCAATTGGCGTACCAGGCGAACCTGGTAAAACGCCCTCCTGGCCACGGCTGTCACCTGGTCTTCCATTGACAGCCGGGTATCCAGGAGGACACCCAAATTGCGCGCCCCATCCACAGGGGCAAGATGTTCGCCCCCTATGGCCAGCGATGGAGTCAGCTGGTTGAACCGGGCAGCCGGAAACCACAGCCACTCGGTCTTGGTCGGGTTTAGCTTGAGTCCGTTACTTCCCATCCAGATCCGCACGGCTTCCAGGCACTGGCACATCACCGCTACGGCATCGTTGGGGTGGTCTGGGGTAGATATATACAGCTGGGTGTCGTCAGCGTATAGATGGTACTCTACCCCAAAACCACGGATGATCTCACCCAGCGGCTTCATGTATGTGTTAAACAGGAGGGGCGAGAGGACCGACCCCTGAGGCACCCCACATATGAGGGGTCTCGCGGTCGACCTCTGCCCCCCTGCCAACACAAATTGCGATCGGCCAGAGAGGTAGGAGGAGAACCACCGCAGAACGGTGCCTCCCACCCCCAACCCCCCCAGCCGATGCAATAGGATACCATGGTCGATGGTATCGAAAGCCGCCGAGAGGTCTAATAGGACCAGGATGGAGGAACAACCCCCATCTCTGGCCCTCCAGAGATCATCCACCAACGCGACCAATGCCGTCTCGGTGCTATGCCCGGGCCGAAAGCCGGACTGGCGCGGATCTAGATAATCAACTTCATCCAGGTGACGGGGAAACTGTTGTGCCACCACACTCTCGACAACCTTCGCCAGAAAGGGAAGGTTGGAGACAGGACGATAGTTGTTTAAAAGAGCTGGATCCAAAGAGGGCTTCTTAAGGAGGGGCCTCACCATCGCCTCTTTTAGGGAAGCAGGCAAGGAACCCTCACTCAAGGATGCGTTGACAACCTCTTGGAGCCAGCCTCGTGTCACCTCCCAGGATGCCAGTACAAGCCAGGAGGGACACGGGTCCAGTAAACATGTGGTGGCTCGCAGTCGCCCACGTAACCTGTCCATATCTTCGGAAATAACGGAGTCAAACTCCTCCCAAACAAGATCTCCCTCGTGGCATCTCACTGGGCCATGAATGGGGGCTAACTCGTTCTGTATCTGAGCGGTTTTCTCCTGCAGAAAAGTCACAAATTCCTCTGCTCTACCCTGTAACGGGGCTTCCCGCACCCTCTGTTGGAGGAGGGCGCGGGTCACCCTAAACAGGGCGGCAGGGCGGTTGTCTGCGGATGCTATGAGAGTGGCACAATGATGGCGTTTGGCCACTCTCAGCACCACAATGTAAGTCTGTAAATGGGCTCTTACCTGTGTCCGGTCAGATCCAGATCGGGTAGACCTCCATCTTCTCTCTAGGCATCTCTTGCGGCGTTTCATCACCCTCAGCTCCTCGGTAAACCAAGGGGCCTGGGTGTTTCGCCGTCGCACGAGAGGCCGCAAGGGCGCGACCCGATCCAAGGCTCCCACGGCCGCACTATTCCATGCGGCCGTGAGGTCCTCCATCGGGGCACGGGTCAGGGATACAGGAAATGGCCCAAGCGCCGTCTGGAACCCATCCGGGTCCATCAGGCGCCTGGGGCGGTACCAGATTGGAGACTCTGGTTCCGCCTCCCCGCGGAGGGGAGCAGCGGTCGGAAAGTCGAGGCGGAGAAGTGAGTGGTCTGACCATGACAAGGGCGTGATGACTATATCCCCTATACCCAGATCACTCTTCCATTGGCCTGAGACAAAGATGAGATCTGGTGTATGTCCACCCTCGTGAGTGGGGCCTTGAATTACTTGGGTCAGGTCCATGGCCGTCATGGAAGCCATGAACTCCCGAGCTACCTCGGATGATTCGCCCACCGATGGCAGATTAAAGTCCCCCATGACTAAAAGTCTGGGGGTCTCCACTGCCACCGTAGCGATCACCTCGAGGAGCTCGGGCAGGGCTGCTGCTACATAGCGGGGAGCCAGGTATACAACCAGCAAGCCCAACTGCCTCCCTAGGCCCCACTTCACACAGAGGGACTCACAACCGGTAGTCTGTGGCACAATGGTCTCTCTCGCCTCAAGACCTTCTTTTACAATGACCGCTACCCCACCACCCCTGCCTAGGGCCCGCGGCTGATGAAAAGCGCGGTAGCCTGGTGGGCACATTTCAACGAGGGGGAGTCCTCCCTCGTGGCCCAACCAGGTCTCCGCTATTCCGGCCAGGTCCGGGTCCCCCTCTGACAGAAGGTCACTAATGAGGGGGGCCTTGTTGACAACGGACCTGGCATTGCAAAACATCAGCCGCAGGCCCTGGCTCTGTACTTCCTGACCACCTAGCTTGCGGGGGTTGTGGCGCCCGACCGTTTTTAACCAACGGCCGCGCGCCAACTACCGGGAGGATGTAGCTTGTCTCCCCTCGGCCCTGCCTCTCCCCACGACCCTCTGAAACGGTATGCCCCCAACTGGAACGACTTGTGTGTCCCCCCCCCTATCGGCCTCCGCTTCCCTCCGTCGACTGCAAGCCTGGCCCTCTCTGTTTGATTGATTATACCCTCCCCCCTCCCTGGTACCCTCTAAAATTAACAATAATCTACCCGCTAAAAAACCCCTTAGGCCGCGCTTCGCCCGCCTCTTCAGATCAATGAATCCTTCATCGAGGCGGGCCCTCGATAGAATGGAGGGCCAAACCTGCGAGAGCGGAGACTCTCGCAGCTGTAATAGGTCTAGTCTGGAATACATTGGCATAGGCATAAACAATTAAATAATTAATAAATAACTATAAATGCGTATAACATGTAAGAATGGAATACATGCATTGGTCATGAATTAAAATTGATTTTGTTTCAGACATCGTTGGCTAAATAAATAGATATAAATAAATTCATAATAGGTGTTAAAAATGAATAAATAGATGGTAAAAATCAAATTGCTTTAAAGTGCTTCAGTGCTTCAGTGAGGACAAATTTACATTTTAGTTCAGTTCAGTTCTATATTGCTGTTACGTTCCAAGATCTTATCAAGGAGGAGGTCTTCAAGATCTTAACAAAGCTCATAGGGCGAAAGGGCTTAAAAGTCTCGAGATCTTAAAAGGACTTCGGGGAGGTCTTCAAGGGTCTTAAAGGACCCATAGGGCGAGAGGTCTTACAAGTCTCTGAGGAAATGAAAGGTCTTAAGGCTCCTGCGGCCCGGCTGGTGTCTATCACTGCCCCTAGGACGCCGAGGGCAACGGGAGCAACGACCGCCATCTTGGGGCTCTCACCCCCACCTTCAAGCCACCGCCTCCATCGCTGGCCTCGCGACGCTCCCACCGTCAGGCCAGCCTCGTCTCCGGCGGCCCGGCCGGTGTCCATCGTTGCCCCTCTGGCCCCCAGGACGCCGAGGACCTCACCCACCGTTCTGGTGCTCTCACCACCGCCTCCTCGCCACCGCTGCCGCCGACCTCTCGGTGCTCCCACCACCGTTCCATTGCCCCGGCTCGCCCCAGGCTGCTACTGCTGGTCTCCAGATGCTCTCACCGCCATCCCAGCTCTCACAGCCCTCTCCGGCCATCCCCAGCCATCGTCCGGCCGTTTCTCTCCCTTCGGGCTTCCGACGCGGCAGGGCGCCCACCGCCCCCGCGAGAACGCCGAGGACGCCGAGGCCCCCCCCCCGGCTCCGGCTCTCTCACCGCCCCCGGTGTCGTCCACACTCCCATAGCAGCTTCAAACCTCACCCTGGTAAGCCAGGGTGGATCTCTCACTGATCCCAGCCCTCCAGAAAGGTAAAACGGGGGCTGGGGGCACGAAAGCGAAGCCAACGAGCTCCATGACCATGCAGAGCTCCAGACTAAGCCACCATCTTCTTTCGCAGCAACCGGAAGTTCATCGGTTGTAGGGAGCATATAGGTAGCTCTAGATTTACAACGATTTGTTTAATGGAAACTAACCAAAGAGAGGAAAAAAACAGGAATGAAGGAGAAACTTCCTAACAGTGAAAACAATTAACCAGTGGAACAGCTTGCCACAAGAAATTGTAGGTACTCCATCACCGGAGGCTTTTAAGAAGAGACTGCACAGTCACTTATCTTAAATGGTATAGGGTCTCCTGCTAGAACAGGGGGCTAGACTAGAAGACCTCCAAGGTCCCTTTCAGCTCAATTCTATTCTACTTCTGTTCTGTTTTCTCTTCTCTTCCCTTCCCCTTTCTTCTGTTTTATTCTATACTATTCTCTATTCTGTTTTATTCCATTTTCTATTCTATTCTATTCTTCATTCTAATATTTCTTCTCTTCATTCTATTTCTTCTCTTCATTCTAATATTTCTTCTCTTCTCTTCATCATTCTAATATTTCTTCTCTTCATTCTATTTCTTCTCTTCTCTTCTATTCCATTCCTCCATTCATTTAGCCACTGTAGGAACCAAGATTATAAAATGGAGCAAAACTCGCTGAACAACTGTCTCGCTTAGCAACAAAAACATTGGGCTCAATTGCATGGCCGTAGGTTGAGGGCCCCCTGTGCAATAAACATCAGATCAAAATGGCTTGTCCTTCCGTAGGACAACCAATGTCAGCCAAACAGACAACCGTCTATCCAAAGATTAATAATCCTGACTGGAATAATATACCCATCAAACTGCTGAAATCAACTCAATTAGGATCCTTATTCACTGCAATTGATAGCTCTGACTTAATTCCTCCGGGCCAGAATAGGGTTTTAATAGCCCCCCTAGGTAGGAAGGGAGAAAATGGGGAGACCCTGTCAATTACAGGCCAATTAAGCTTGTTATGAGTCCTGGGAAAACTTCATGCCAGACATTTAAATGAAAAATTAATATCTCGTATTGAAGGATTATCTGCTGCTGTGGCCCAGAGGTGGATCTCTCGCCTCCCAATCAGGAGGTTGTAAGTTCAATGCAAGGTAGAGGCAGATGGGTAGGGTCTCCTGCTTGGGCAGGGGGTTGGACTAGATGACCTGCAAGGTCCCTTCCAACTCTGTTAATACAATACAATAGCAGAGTTGGAAGGGACCTTTGAGGTCTTCTAGTCCAACCCCCTGCCTAGGCAGGAAGCCCTATACCGTTTCAGACAAATGGCTATCCAACATCTTCTTAAAGACTTCCAGGGTTGGGGCATTCACAACTTCTGGAGGCAACTTCTGTTCCACTGATTCATTGTTCTAACTGTCAGGAAATTTCTCCTTAGTTCTAAGTTGCTTCTCTCCTTGATTAGTTTCCACCCATTGCTCCTTGTCCTGCCCCCAGGTGCCTTGGAGAATAGCTTGACTCCCTCTTCTTTGGGGCAACCCCTGAGATCCTGGAAGGCTGCTATCCTGTCTCCCCTGGTCCTTCTTTTCATTAAACTAGACGTACCCGGTTCCTGCAACCGTTCTTCCTATGTTTGAGCCTCCAGTCCCCTCATCCTCTTGGTTGCTCTTCTCTGAGCCTCTTTCTAGAGTCTCCACATCTTTTTTTACATCATGGTGACCAAAACCCAATGCAAATATTCCAAGTGTGGCCTGAGCAAGATATTTATAAAGCAGTATTAACGCCTCACATGACCTTGGTTCTATTTATTTATTTATTCTATTTCACCTTGTTCGTTTATTTGCCAGTGGAATGATCTCAGGACTTTATTGCATTAAACAGAGATTGTGAGAAAACTTAGCACCAGAGTCAATGGCTAAAGACGATGTCTTTACATCGTCTTTACAACAGTTTCCCCATCACCTGGAGGAAGTTGATTATCTAGACCCGTGCCAGTCCGGCTTCCGGCCCGGGCATAGCACCGAGACGGCATTGGTCGCGTTGGTCGAAGATCTCTGGAGGGCCAAAGATGGGGGTTGTTCCCCCATCCTGGTCCTATTAGACCTCTCGGCGGCTTTCGATACCATCGACCATGGTATCCTATTGCATCGGCTGGGGGGGTTGGGGGTGGGAGGCACCGTCTTACGGTGGTTCTCCTCCTACCTCTCTGGCCGATCGCAATTTGTGTTGGCAGGAGAGCAGAGGTCGACCCCGAGACCCCTCACATGTGGGGTTCCTCAGGGGTCGGTCCTCTCGCCTCTCCTGTTCAACACATACATGAAGCCGCTGGGTGAGATCATCCGTGGTTTTGGGGTAGAGTACCATCTCTACGCTGATGATACTCAGCTGTATATATCTACCCCAAACCACCCCAACGATGCCGTAGCGGTGATGTGCCAGTGCCTGGAAGCCGTGCGGATCTGGATGGGAAGTAACGGACTCAAGCTCAACCCGACCAAGACCGAGTGGCTGTGGTTTCCGGCTGCCCGATTCAACCAGTTGATGCCATCTCTGGCCATAGGGGGCGAACATCTTGCCCCTGTGGATGGGGCGCGCAATTTGGGTGTCCTCCCGGATACCCGGCTGTCCATGGAAGACCAAGTGACAGCCGTGGCCAGGAGGGCGTTTCACCAGGTTCGCCTGGTGCGCCAATTGCGCCCCCTATTGGATCGGGACGCCCTTCGCACAGTCACTCATGCTCTCGTGACATCCCGACTGGACTATTGTAACTCTCTCTACATGGGGCTCCCCTTGAGGTGCACCCGGAGACTTCAGTTGGTCCAGAATGCAGCCGCGCGAGCAATTATGGGAACCGTTAGGTTTGCCCACGTTACACCGCTCTTACGCGAGCTGCACTGGCTGCCTGTCGTCTTCCGGGTGCGCTTCAAGGTGTTAGTCATCATCTTTAAAGCGCTCCATGGCTCGGGACCTAGCTATCTGCGGGATCGGATCCTGCCTCATACTTCCTCACGGCCGATTCGTTCCCACAGAGAGGGACTTCTCCGGGTGCCGTCCACTAGACTTTGTCAGCGGGCGACGCCCAGGGGAAGGGCGCTCTCTGTGGCGGGCCCGGCCCTCTGGAACGACCTTCCCCCCGACATTAGAACAACTACGGACCTCCGCTCCTTCCGTCAGAAATTAAAAACTCACTTTTTCTGCTTGGCCGGCCTAGGTTAGTCTCTCTTTCTATGGGGTTTTAAACTTATTTATAGTTGTTGGGTATTTTAGTTTAACAGGTTTTAGCACAGGAATAGATTTAATTTGTTTTTATATTATGTATTTATATTTGTATATTTATTGTTTTTACTTTCCCTGTGCACCGCCCCGAGTCCCTGTGGGGAGAGGGAGCGGTTTACAAATTAAATTTGAATTTGAATTTGAATTTGAATTTACTTTGGGAGACCAGTTACAGGTGTACTTTTCAGCTCCCTCAATATCTGAATAGTTGATATTGAAGTAAAAGCGAAGTAACCTTTTCAAAGATTAAATGTGTTGCCATCAAATATGCTATGTGGTAGATTTTCACCAAAAAAAACCAACCCAATTCTCAAAGAGTTTGACCCTGTAATGCTATTGATCTTGAAACGGCGGATCATATTTAATGCTGCTGTGAATTTTATAAGAGCCTCTGGCAGGAAGTTAACGGGCGTACTTTAAAATCAAAACTCGGAAGAGATATTTCTGAGTACCTGAAAATGATACTTGGAGATGAAAATCCTAAAATAGCAGAAGGAACAGCCCAATGTTTAACTCTGGCTGTCAGGAACAAGGTTTTCCGTAACTAAGCGATTCGTGGGGGTTCTAAGCATTTTGCACACATCGGCTATTTGACTCGCTAAATTGTTTTCATATTAATCGTTAGATTATAGTTGCAACTTGCATTTGATCCTTTGGCTATAAATAAAGAGGGAGTGACAGATTGACGGGCTGATTGATGCCACGTGGAAAAGCTTCGTCGGTGAGAAGGTGAGTCCATGTTTAGAAATATTATTTTCAATTTGACTTTGTATACAGATCATTGCCCAAGTAGCCATTATATATTGTTTCGACAAAGCAAAATAGACCAGGAGAACAAATTGTCCAGAACGTTTATAACCCAACATTGACGCTAGAACAACTGTCCAGTCATGACCCCCAACATAATTTGTTATTGTCCTGTCATTCATTGGTGGTCAGATTTCAACACCGAAGACAGCAGAGTTTCTTTGGGTCCATCCAGTCTCCTTTGAGCTCCTAAATGCTTCTGGTAACCCCCAACGGCTTCCTGTCTCCCCTGTAATCCCTTCTTTCTAGGGAGAAGGAGTAACGGAGGGGGCCTTGGAGGTCTTCTAGTCCAACCCCTGCTTAAGCAGGAACCCCTTACAATATTTCAGACAAATGGCCGTCTAGTATCTCTTCTTAAAAACCTCCAGGGATGAAGCACCCACGACTTCTAGAGACAAGTCATCCCACTGGTTAATTGATCTCAATGTTAGGAAGTTTCTCCTTAATTCCAGGTTGTTTTCAGACCATGTAAGATTGAGATTACAATAAAATACAATAGCAGAGTTGGAAGGAACCTTGGAGGTCATCTAGTCCAACTCCCTGCCTAGGCAGGAAACCCTACACCAGGGGTCTCCAACCTTTGCAACTTTAAGTCTGAAGGACTTCAACTCCCAGAATCCTCCAGCCAGCAAAGCTGGCTGGAGAATTCTGGGAGCTGAAGTCCTTCAGACTTAAAGTTGCAAAGGTTGGAGACCCCTGCCCTACACCACTTCAGACAAACGGCTATCTAACATCTTCTTAAAGACTTGCAGTGTTGGGGCATTCACAACTTCTGGAGGCAACTTCTGTTCCACTGGTTAATTGTTCTAACTGTCAGGAAATTCCTCCTCAGTTCTAAGTTGCTTCTCTCCTTGATTAGTTTCCACCCATTGCTTCTTGTTCTGCCCTCAGGTGCCTTGGAGAATAGCTTGACTCCTTCTTCTTTGGGGAAACCCCTGAGATATTGGAAGGCTTCTATCCTGTCTCTCCTGGTCCTTCTTTTCATTAAACGAGACCTACCCAGTTCCTGCAACCGTTCCTCATTATTCACTCCCCATAAAAACCTCGGCTGGCTGAGCCTCCTGAGGCTGTCGTGTTTTGGGTTTTTTTAAAATCACCTCTAAAATCCAAAGTGCCTCCAAGGAGCAGAAATGGCTTCTTTCCAGCAGGCCGTCCCAAAGGGGCTTTTTTTCAAGAGGCAACTGGACTTTCTTGGTTTTTCTTCTTTGAAGACATTTTGCTTCTCATTCAAGAAGCTTCTTTGGCTCTGACCGGACGAGTCTCTGTCCACAATGTGGGCGTTGCAGAGGGAGGGTCGCTGGTTTGAAAGAGGGATCCCAGAGGCCATCTATGTCCAAACTGAACAGCCCCCTCTCAACAGGAAGGGAGGGGGATACGACACCGTCCATCTCCAGTCTACAACACAGGTCCTTTCAAGCAGCTCCAAGAAGGCGACCCTGAGGAGGACACAGGTGAAGCTCCAGGTGGCCTCAAGGACCCTCTGAAAAGGATGCGAAGGACCAGCTGTCTGCAAGGAGCATCGATCCTCCCATTCCCCACCATCCAGTCAGAGCTGAAGAAGCTCCTTGGAGGAGAAGTGAAACAGCTTTAAAGAAAAAAACAGAAAGTCCAGTTGACTCCTGAAAGAGCATCTTTGGGACAACCATGACCTGGAGGGACTTTGTGATGATCCCAATTTGTGATGAAGAACCTCCTTGGAATGATGTGGAAGTCGGAATGGATTTCCAGAGGAAATATTGCAGATTTACAGGAACCGTTTGCCCCACTCAGGGGACCCTGAGGAGGACACAGGTAGAGCTCCAGGTGGCCTCAACGGCCCTCTAGAAAGGATGCAAACGACCAGCTGTTTGCAAGGAGCAAAAACCCTTCCATTCCTCACTATCTAGTCAGAGCTGAAGAAGCTTCTTGGAGGAGAAGCAAAACGTCTTCAAAGAAAAAAGAGGAAAGTCCAGTTGCCTCTTGAAATGAGCACCTTGGAGTCCCATCCCCCAGTTAGGCATTGAGAAAGAAAGAAAAGAAAGAAAGAAAGAGAGAAAGAAAGAAAGAAAGAAAGAAAGGAGGGAGGGAGGGAGGGAGGGAGGGAGGAAGGGAGGAAGGAAGAAGAAAGGAAAGAAGGAAAGAAAGAAAGAAAAAGAAAGAAAGAAAGAAAGGAGGGAGGGAGGGAGGGAGGGAGGGAGGGAGGGAGGGAGGGAGGAAGGAAGGAAGAAGAAAGGAAGGAAGGAAAGAAAGAAAGAAAGAAAGAGAAAGGGAGGGAGGAAAGAAAGAAAGAAAAAGAAAGAAAGAAAGAAAGAAAGAAAGAAAGAAAGAAAGAAAGAAAGAAAGAAAGAAAGAAAGAAAGAAAGAAAGAAAGAAAGAATACACTGGACAAGGAGACACATACAAAACCACGCATACACAGAACTTATGGACCAGAGGAAACAAGCCAGCCAAGCAGAAGTCAATGTCTCAAGTGGATGCATAGAAGTCATCCGTCAGTCTCGGGCCAAAGGAGAGCAGCTCCCTTTCACCCTGGGAGAAATGCAGAGACTCCCTGAGAAATGGAGGGCCCATACTCGTGTGTGTGTGTGTGTGTGTGTGTGTGTGTGTGTGTGTGTGTGTGTGTGTGTGTATAAGGGGTGTTTTTTCCTTTGTATAAACTCCTCATTGGGTTCAGTCTAGGGAGGAAAGGCATATGATTACCTCCCCCCAACCCCCTTTGGTCTTTCAGCCAGGACTCTTCAAATTTCAAGACTAAGAACCTAGACAGGTTTACCAAATACAGAACACCAGAGTTGGAAGGGACCTTGGAGGTCTTCTAGTCCAGCCCCTTTGCTCAAGCAGGAGAGCCTTACAGAATAACAGAGTCGGAAGGGACCTTGGAGGTCTTCTAGTCCAACCCCCTTGCTCAAGCAGGAGAGCCTTACAGAATAACAGAGTGGGAAGGGACCTTGGAGGTCTTCTAGTCCATCCCCCTTGCTCAAGCAGGAGAGCCTTACAGAATAACAGAGTCGGAAGGGGCCTTGGAGGTCTTCTAGTCCATCCCCCTTGCTCAAGCAGGAGAGCCTTACAGAATAACAGAGTCGGAAGGGACCTAGGAGGTCTTCTAGTCCAACCCCCTTGCTCAAGCAGGAGAGCCTTACAGAATAACAGAGTGGGAAGGGACCTTGGAGGTCTTCTAGTCCATCCCCCTTGCTCAAGCAGGAGAGCCTTACAGAATAACAGAGTCGGAAGGGACCTTGGAGGTCTTCTAGTCCATCCCCCTTGCTCAAGCAGGAGAGCCTTACAGAATAACAGAGTCGGAAGGGACCTAGGAGGTCTTCTAGTCCAGCCCCCTTGCTCAAGCAGGAGAGCCTTACAGAATAACAGAGTCGGAAAGGACCTTGGAGGTCTTCTAGTCCATCCCCCTTGCTCAAGCAGGAGAGCCTTACAGAATAACAGAGTGGGAAGGGACCTTGGAGGTCTTCTAGTCCATCCCCCTTGCTCAAGCAGGAGGCCCAAACCATTTCAGACGATTGGCTGTCGAGATTATGCCTTTTCTGGCCACAGTTGTTAAATGAATCGCTCCTGTTGCTAAGTGAGCAACAGGGTTGTTAAGTGAATCTGGCTTCCCCACCGAAGGTCGCAAAAGGGGAATCACGTGACACTGAGACACTGCAAGGGGCATAAATGTCAGTCAGTTGCCAAGGGACCGAATTTTGATCCTGTGACCTTGAGGATGCTTGCAATGGTTGTAAGCGTGTAAAGCCTCCTGCGTTTCTTAAAAGGTCCCTAAGGGGGCATGCATGAGCGCCCCAGCCCTGCCTACTGCCCCTGCCCTACTCTGTCCCCATTGATACGTCCTCTTTGGATGCCTTTCTGGCTACGTTTCGCTTATTGGCATCCATTTATTTGAGAGAGAGAGAGAGAGAGAGAGAGAGAGAGAGAGAGAGAGAGAGAGAGACCATCAGGAGACAGCTCCCTGGTGCCTTCATTCTCAAGGATGGAATAACTTGTCCCTTGCAATAAATCTCCCAATGAAATGATGAATCACCAGGAATAAATCGTTGGTCCTCGCAGAGGTGCAGACAAGGCGCCTGTGAGTTACAGCCAGCCGAGGCCGTGTGTGTCTCGGTGGCTTCAGAGCACAAGGCTGACTTCTCTGCAAGCGTCATTCCAGGCACATCATCCCCACCACCACCACCCTGGGAGAAGCCACGATTCGTGGCTACACATTGGTGGAGCTGGGGTGGAGGAGGCTGCGTCCCTCCCCGATCTTGGCCTGATGTGGCTTAGATCTCTCCCCCGCTCCCCTTTGTGGTTTCTATTTACATGGGCTACTTAGGTGTTGGAGAAAGTGGCACAGCTGCTTGGATCGCTGGAAGAGCCCTTTCCCTGGGTTGCTAATCAAAAGGCAGGGACTCCCTGGCCGTCTCTGTCTGCCGATCCTCGTAGTTACAAGGAAAGCCTCTTCAACGCTAGGGGCAGTTCCTCCGAGGGCCCACTGACACAGGGACGAGGAGCCTCCCTCCCTTGGAAGGGCTGCTGGCACAGCTGCGGAGGTCAGGCCGAAGAAACAAACAAGCCTTGCCAGAGTTCAGGGGCTCCTTCCGAGTAGCTGGCCTGCAGACAGAATCTTGCCGGAGTCAAGCAACTACCGTATTTTTCGGAGTATAAGACGCACCCATTTCCCCTCAAAAAAAGAGATGTGAAAATCTGGCTGCGTCTTACACACTGAATACAGCATTTTTGGCCTACCAAAACCCCACCCCCTTGGCGAAAACGGACGTGCAGAGGGTTTGGGAGGATCGCAAAATGCTCCTGGGGCATGGGGAGGGCAAAAAAGAGCAGAAAAACAGGCCATTTTTGCCCTCCCCCCCAGCCCCCAGGGACACTCTACAAGCCTCCCAAAGCCTCTGTATGCCCTCTTCCCTTCCCTCCCCCCACAAAAAAACACAAGGCTTGCAGAGTGCAAAAACTTTTTTTTAAATGTACCTCTTCAAAATCATGGTGCATCTTATACTCCGGTATACGGAAGGAAGGAAGGAAGGGAGGGAGGGAGGGAGGGAGGGAGGGAGGGAGGAAGGAAGGAAGGAAGGAAGGAAGGAAGGAAGGAAGGAAGGAAGGAAGGAAAGACAGAGAGGAAGGAGAAGCAGAAGGAAGAACAGAGAGGGAGGAAGGGAGGGAAGGAGGGAGGGAGGGAGGGAAGGAAGGAAGGAAAGACAGAGAGGAAGGAGAAACAGAAGGAAGAACAGAGAGGGAGGGAGGAAGGAAGGAAGGAAGGAAAGACAGAGAGGAAGGAGAAACAGAAGGAAGAACAGAGAGGGAGGAAGGAAGGAAGGAAGGAAGGAAGGAAGGGAGGGAGGGAGGGAGGGAGGGAGGGAGGGGGGAGGGAGGGAGGGAAGGAAGGAAAGAAAGACAGAGAGGAAGGAGAAACAGAAGGAAGAACAGAGAGGGAGGGAGGAAGGAAGGGAGGGAGGGAGGGAGGGAAGGAAGGAAGGAAGGAAGGAAGGAAGGAAGGAAGGAAGGGAGGGAGGGAGGGAGGGAGGAAGGAAGGAAGGAAGGAAGGAAGGAAGGAAAGACAGAGAGGAAGGAGAAACAGAAGGAAGAACAGAGAGGGAGGGAGGAAGGAAGGAAGGGAGGGAGGGAGGGAGGGACGGAGGGATGGAGGGAGGGGGGGAGGGAGGGAGGGAAGGAAGGAAGGAAAGAAAGACAGAGAGGAAGGAGAAACAGAAGGAAGAACAGAGAGAGAGGAAGGAAGGAAGGGTAATAGCCCTTAGGCCAGTGTTTCTCAACCTTGGCGACTTGAAGTCCTATGGAGAAACACTGCCTTAGACTTATATACCACTTCACAGTGCTTTGCAGCCGTCTCTAAGCGGTTTACAGAGTCAGCCTCTGGCCCCCCAACAATCTGGGTCCTCATTTGACCCACCTCGGAAGGACGGAAGGCGGAGGCAACTTTGAGCCTGGTGAGACTCGACCTGCCAAATTGCAGCCACCCGGCAGGCAGCAGAAGTCGCCTGCAGGACTGCACTCTAACCCCTGGGTCACCGTGGCTCAAACTCTCCCAAGCACTTTGCTTTGCTGCCCATTTGCTGTGCTGAGATAAACCACGCAGGAGAGATGCCAATTCGGCCCTCCGTGGCTTGCCCAGCAGACAGTGGTTAAGGCAGCCATGTCTTAGGCCAGGGATGTCCAAACTTGGGAACTTTAAGACTTGTGGACTTCAACTCCCAGAATTCCCCAGCCAGCTAGGAAGGAAGGAAGGAAGGAAGGAAGGAAGGAAGGAAGGAAGGAAGGAAGGAAGGAAGGAAGGAGTTGAATTCTGGGAGTTGAAGTCCACAAGTCTTAAAGTTCCCAAGTTTGGACATCCCTGTCTGAGGCTGATGCATGAACCAGGTGGTCAGTGGAAGGCCAGATGTGGAAATCTTAAGTGTTGCATTGGGTTCCCCCCCCCCCAATATTCCAGGAGAAGGAGGGTGCAAGGATCAGTAAGTGGGATATTATGGGAAAGAGCTATTAAAGGAAGCAGCAATTAAAACTCAGCATCCCCATGGAAACCATTAGCAGTCTAGGAAGTTCTCTTATCTGGGCTGGGCCTGCCATGAATCCCACAGCCAACAGGATGCAATTCAGGGCTTGGCCCCTAGGCAGAAGAATCAGACACACAGCTATAGCACAGGAGGTGAAACCTGGAATCAACTCCAGTAGTTATAAGAAGGATCTTGGAGTCCTAGTGGACGACCATTGAAATAGGAGCCAGCCGTGGGCAGCAGCTGCCAAAAAAGCCAACCCAGTTCTAGGCTGCCTCAACAGAGGGAGAGAATCAAGATCACCTGAAGGGTTAATGCCACTTTATAAGGCCACACTTGGAATATCTGCATCCAGTTTTGGTCGCCACGATGTAAAAAAAGACGTGGAGACTCTGGAAAGAGTGCAGAGAAGAGCAAGAAAGAGAGTGTAGAGGTTAAATCAAAGGGCGAATGATTAAAAGAAGTAGGTATGTCTTCTCCTCCTAAGAGAAGGATTCAGGATGACGGGAGAGCATCTTCCGATTCTTGAGGGGCTGGGGCAGAGAAGGCCAGCCTGTTCTTCAAAGCAAGCTGGCGGAAAGACAAGAAGCAATGGATGGAACTTAGTTCAAGAGAAACCCAGCTTGGGAATCGGGAGGAATTTCATGACTGTGAGAAGAATTAACCAGTGGAACGGCTTCCTTCCAGAAGTCGTGGGAACTCCGACACTTTCAAGAAGAGACTGGACAGCCATTGGTCTGAATTGGTCTCTAGGGTCTCCTGCTTGAGCAGGGGGTTGGACTAGAAGACCTCCAGGATCCCTTCCACTCTATTATCTATCCTTCCTTCCTTCCTTCCTTCCTTCCTTCCTTCCTTCCTTCCTTCCTTCCTTCCTTCCTTCTCCATCTCTGGAGGCTTTTAAGAAGAGATTGGACAGCCAGTTGTCTGAATTGGTCTAGGGTCTCCTGCTTGAGCAGGGGGTTGGACTAGAAGACCTCCAGGATCCCTTCCACTCTATTATCTATCCTTCCTTCCTTCCTTCCTTCCTTCCTTCCTTCCTTCCTTCCTTCCTTCCTTCCTTCCTTCCTTCCTTCCTTCCTTCTCCATCTCTGGAGGCTTTTAAGAAGAGATTGGACAGCCAGTTGTCTGAATTGATCTAGGGTCTCCTGCTTGAGCAGGGGGTTGGACTAGATGACCCCCCCCAAGGCCCCTTCCAGCCCTCAGGGTCTATGAAGGGGCTGGTTCTCCAGACTGGCACTGCAGTTCTTGCTGGTTGCTTTCCTCGTTGCAGGATCCCACCGGATGGGACTCAGAGCTTGGCCTTAGAGCACCCAGGCTGTCAGCAGAAACAAAGCCAAGGCAGCTGAATTGGAAGCCGAGAAGAAGGGACTTTAGGGGGAGTAAATCTGAAGCAATTTGTGGAAGTTGTAGATGCCCTGATTCTTTTCCCAGGCACTTTTGAAACCTACCAGCTTCCCCCTCCCGTTTGCCCCCAAAGGGATGGGTCTGAGAGAGAGGCATGGCCTCGTGCTGGGAGCAGAACAGAGACATGGGGCTCTTAGGGAGGGGATATGATGCCGTAGCGGTGATGTGCCAGTGCCTGGAAGCCGTGCGGATCTGGATGGGAAGTAACGGACTCAGGCTCAACCCGACCAAGACCGAGTGGCTGTGGTTTCCGGCTGCCCGTTTCAACCAGCTCATTCCAACGCTGGCCATAGGGGGCGAACATCTTGCCCCTGTGGATGGGGCGCGCAACTTGGGTGTCCTCCTGGATACCCGGCTGTCCATGGAAGATCAAGTGACAGCCGTGGCCAGGAGGGCGTTTTACCAGGTTCGCCTGGTTTGCCAATTGCGCCCCCTATTGGATCGGGACGCCCTTCGCACAGTCACTCATGCGCTCGTGACATCCCGACTGGACTATTGTAACTCTCTCTACATGGGGCTTCCCTTGAGGTGCACCCGGAGACTTCAGCTAGTCCAGAACGCAGCCGCGCGAGCAATTATGGGTACCACAAGGTATACCCATGTAACACCGCTCTTGCGCGAGCTGCACTGGCTGCCTGTTGTCTTCCGGGTGCGCTTCAAGGTATTAATTATCATCTTTAAAGCGCTCCATGGCTCGGGACCTAGCTATCTGCGGGATCGGATCCTGCCTCATACATCCTCACGGCCGATTCGCTCCCACAGAGAGGGACTTCTCCGGGTGCCGTCCACTAGACTCTGTCAGCGGGCGACACCCAGGGGAAAGGCTCTCTCTGTGGCGGGCCCAGCCCTCTGGAACGACCTCCCCCCCGACATTAGGACCACCACGGACCTCCGCTCCTTCCGTCTTAAACTAAAAACACATTTCTTCTGCCTTGCCGGCCTGGGATAGTTATTCCTCTGTTTTTGGGTTTATTGGGGATTTTTAGTTTAGTTAGTTTTAACGGGTATTTTAGCACAGGTACTGTTTAATCTATTTTTAATATGAAATGTTGTATATAGTCATTGTTTTTATTCTTCCTGTGCACCGCCCCGAGTCCCTGTGGGGAGAGGGTGCGGTTTATAAGTATTAAATTATTATAAATTATTATTATTATATTTGGAGCTCAGGGTGGAAATGGGGGGGTCCTGGGTGCTCTCTGAGCCTGGTGGTTTTCTTGCAGACGTTGCATGAGCCAACTAGGGAACATCATCAGTGCTGGAAGGAAGGGGGGTTTGTGAGAAGCAGGAGGAGGAGGAGGAGGGAGGGCTGTGGGATCCTTGGTGGCTTTCTTAGAAACGTTTCATGACCCAACTCGGTAACATCTTCAATCCTAGAAGGGAATTCGCAGAGATGAGGAGGAGGGCTGTGGGGTCCTTGATGCTCCAGAGCTGAATTATTTTCTTTCAAAACCTTTCCTTACCCAACTAGAGGACATCATCAGTGCTAGTAGGGTTTGTGGATAGGAGGAGGAATACAGGATGTAGTTGGTTTTTCCTACCCAAGTGTAAAACTTTGCTTTTTCTCCACATTAAATGTCCTGTTGTTGGATCGGGTCCATTGTTCAAGTCTGTCCAGATCCTTCTGGATCCTGAGCTTTGTCTCCTGGGCTGTTGGCTCTTCTTGTCAGCATGGTGTCACCTGCAGATTAGATGAGTTCCCCTTCTGCTCCCTCATCTAAGTCATTGATGGAGATATTGAGGAGTCCTGGGCCTAACATGGAGCCTTGGGGTGCCCCACTGCTTCCTTCTCCCCAATGAGGATGCACTATCCTTAAGGCAGTGATGTCCAAACTTGGGAACTTTAAGACTTGTGGACTTCAACTCCCAGAATTCCCCAGCCAGCTATGCTGGCTGGGGAATTCTGGGAGTTGAAGTCCACAAGTCTTAAAGTTCCCAAGTTTGGACATCCCTGCCTTAAGAGCTACTCGTTGAGTACGATTTGTCAGCCGGTTCCAAATCCATCTGGTGGGGATTCAGCCTTTCCTCCATAATTGCTCTATGATCAGTTGAATTCTCTTCTCCAGCTTTTATTTCTTCAGTGTTTCCGGAGAAACCTGCCCAAGTTGTCCAGAATCCTTTGCTTTTGAAGCTGATAAACCCATCAGAGAATAAACGGGGCAATGAAACCTGGTGCCAGTCTGCCCCCTGCCTGCCATGCCAGGGAAGTGCACCCTCCTCTTGTTTGGAATTGAAGCCAGGTTCCCTCCTCCTCCCCACTCCTTGTTCTCAGGGGCTGCGTGTTCCCAGGATAGGAAACCTGGTGGATGGAAAAAACGGTGGAAAGTTTATTCATTCATTCATTCATATTTCATATTTCTTAGCTGCAAGTCTATCCCAGAGAGGGGCTCTTTAGATATGGCAAAATTGACAGTTTTAACCAGAGAGAAAAATATGCATGGAATGGAATAGTGTGGCATGTCGGAAGGGACCTTGGAGGTCTTCTAGTCCAACCCCCTGCTCAGGCAAGAAACCCTATCCCGTTTCAGACAAATGGCTGCCCAATCTCTTCTTAAAAACAGTGTTGGAGCATTCACAACTTCTGGTGGCAAGCAGTTCCCCTTCTGATTAATGGTCCTAACCATCAGGACATTTCTCCTTAATTCCAGGCTGCTTCTCTCCTTGATGAGTTTCCATCCTTCCGTTCCATAGAAGAGAATATTTGCAGGTATTCACCGCGGGGAGGCGGAACCGGATATTCCTATATGGTTCCGCCCCAGGCTTCTAATGGACCCGGAAAGGTTCCAGAGGGAGCTTGGGCCAATTCCTGTGACCCTGCCCCGCGACTCGACTGAGGACCTAGTGGCCGCATGGTTAAGTGCGGCCGCGGGGGCCTTGGACCGAGTCGCGCCCTTGCGGCCTCTCTTGCGGCGGCGAATCACCCAGGCTCCTTGGTTTACCGAGGAGCTTCGGGGGATGAAACGCCACAAGAGATGCCTAGAGAGCAGATGGAGATCCTCTCGCTCCGAAGCCGACCGAACACTAGTGAGAACCCATATTAGGGCTTACTTAGTGGCGATAAGGGTGGCCAAACGTGAGTATTGTGCCACCCTTATTGCATCCGCAGATAACCGCCCTGCCGCCCTGTTTGGGGTGACCCGCTCCCTCCTTCATCAGAGGCCGCGGGAAGCCCCTCTGCAAGGGCGAGCAGAGGAATTTGGGATTTATCTGCAGGACAAAATCACTCGGATTCGGAATGAGCTACCCTCCATCGACAGTGGTCCTGTGGGACTGTCCGAGGCTAGTCTTGAGGTTCCTTCTTGGGAGGAGTTTGACTTTGTTACCACCGAGGATATGGACAGGTTGTCAAGGAAACTTAGGGCGACCACATGTTTATTGGACCCGTGTCCCTCCTGGCTTGTACTGGCATCCTGGGAGACGACACGAGGCTGGCTCCAGGGCATTGTCAACGCATCTTTGAGTGAGGGGTCCTTGCCTGCCGTCTTGAAAGAGGCGGTAGTGAGGCCCCTCCTCAAGAAGCCGTCCCTGGACCCAGCTTTATTAGAGAACTATCGTCCGGTCTCCAACCTTCACTTTTTGGTGAAGGTTGTCGAGAGTGTGGTAGCCCAACAGTTTCCGCGACACCTGGAGGAAGTTGATTATCTAGACCCGCGCCAGTCCGGCTTCCGACCCGGTCACAGCACCGAGACGGCATTGGTCGCGTTGGTTGATGATCTCTGGAGGGCGCGGGATAGAGGTTATTCCTCTATCCTAGTCCTATTAGACCTCTCGGCGGCTTTTGATACCATCGACCATGGTATCCTATTGCACCGACTGGGGGGGTTGGGGTTGGGAGGCACCGTTTTGCGGTGGTTCTCATCCTACCTCTCTGGTCGGTCGCAATATGTGTTGACGGGAGGGCAGAGGTCGACCTCGAGGCCTCTCTTATGTGGGGTTCCTCAGGGGTCGGTCCTCTCGCCCCTCCTTTTCAACACATATATGAAGCCGCTGGGTGAGATCATCCGTGGTTTTGGGGTGGAGTACCATCTGTACGCTGATGACACCCAGCTGTACATATCCACCCCAAACCACCCCAACGATGCCGCCGAAGTGCTGTCCCGGTGTTTGGAGGCCGTACGGATCTGGATGGGTGGTAACAAACTCAAGCTCAACCCTGCCAAGACTGAGTGGCTGTGGTTTCCGGCACCCCGGTTCAGCCAGATTACACCAACTCTGGCCATTGGGGGCGAATCACTGGCCCCCGTGGAGAGGGCGCGCAATTTGGGTGTCCTCCTGGATTCCCGGCTGTCCATGGAGGACCATGTGGCGGCCGTGGCCAGGGGGGCGTTTCATCAGGTACGCCTGATGCGCCAATTGCGCCCCTTACTGGACCGGGCTGCCCTTCGCACAGTCACTCAAGCTCTCGTGACGTCCCGGCTCGACTACTGTAATGCTCTCTACATGGGGCTTCCCTTGAGGTGCACTCGAAAGCTACAGCTAGTCCAAAACGCAGCCGCGCGGGTGATTATGGGAGCCACTAGATGCTCCCACATAACACCGATCCTGCGCGAGCTGCATTGGCTTCCTGTGGTTTTTCGAGTGCGCTTCAAGGTTTTGACAACTATCTTTAAAGCGCTCCATGGCTCGGGGCCTAGTTATATGCGAGACCGCCTCCTGCCCCATACATCCCTTAGACCGATACGCTCCCACAGAGAGGGCCTTCTCAGGGTGCCGTCGGCCAGACAATGCCGACTGGCGACACCCAGGGGAAGAGCCTTCTCTGTGGCGGGCCCAGCCCTTTGGAATGACCTACCCCCTGAATTACGTACCATCACCGACCTCCGCCTCTTCCGCCAATGTCTTAAGACATATTTGTTTCAACAAGCCGGCCTAGCCTAACCTCCCATGGGGACTTTTAGGTAGTTTTAAATTGGGTTTTTAAAATTTGGTTTTAGCACAGGATAGGTTATTTAATAGTTTTTTAAATTATATTTATTATATTTTGTATGTTTTTAAATTTTCCTGTGCGCCGCCCTGGGTCCTTCTTGGAGAAGGGCGGGATATAAATTTAAATAAAATAAAATAAATAAAAAAAAGGTCAGAATTAAACAGTGGGACAATGTATTTGGTTACTTTTTTGCAAATATCTCTTGACCCAACTGGGGCACATCATCAATGCTAGAAGCAAAAGAGGTTGCAGGAAGGGGGAGAGGTGGTTGGAGGTGAAGGTTGTTTTCCAGGCTAGTTCATGACCCAACTCGGTAATGTCATCGGTTTGTAGTGAGGAGGAGGAAAACCCTGACAACCCTGCTGCTCTCTGAGCTTAGTTGTTTTGCATAGTCACTAGCACTGATGATGTTCCCTAGTTAGGTCATGAAACGCCTGGAAGAAAACCACCCAGCTCAGAGAGCGCCCAGGACCCCCATAGTCCTTCTCCTCCTCTTCCTCCTCCCTCTTCTTCCTCTTCCTCCTCCTCCTCCCTGCAAATCCCTCACCCTTCTAGCACTGATGATGTTCCCTAGTTGGGTCATGAAACGCCTGGAAGAAAACCACCCAGCTCAGAGAGCACCCAGGACCCCCATAGTCCTTCTCCTCCTCTTCCTCCTCCCTCTTCTTCCTCTTCCTCCTCCTCCCCCTCCCTGCAAATCCCTCACCCTTCTAGCACTGATGATGTTCCCTAGTTGGGTCATGAAACGCCTGGAAGAAAACCACCAAGCTCAAGAGAGCACCCAGGACCCCCACAGTTCAGTCCTTCTGTTGATAACTGACGTATGATGCCAGCCCACAGAGAGCATTAACGCAGCAGCCAAATTAAAAGGCGTTGTGCACCTGATGACTTGTGAAAAAAATCGGTGCTATCACCAGGAGGGCCTTGTAATAAACACTTCAGCGGCTGTGAAAGTTTCTTCAGGGCGGGTTTTCTATTTTTAAAAATGACAAGGATTGAAGCCCTCCTGGAAAGGCCAAGAGAATTGGAGGAGGAGGAGTAAAACTAGAGTTTCAGCTCTATTTACAAAAACCACAATTAAGTAGGCCAGCGAAAGGCCTGGTGTGTGATTGACGCAACCTGCAGAAAGCTTTGTTAGGTGTGTAGCTTTCGTGCGAATGTTTCTGAAGCTCTGCACACCGGGAAGCCCTCCAGGAGCACGAGTTAGTTCCATGCACCATGCAAACTCAGAAGGTGGTGGGAATTCACCCCGTACCCAGGATGTTGTGCGAAGGCAATCAAACCTTGTCCGTCTGTCATAGTGGCTCTTCCCTTCGGTTGGAAGAGAAGCCCAGGTCCAGTTTCAAGCTGGGAATAAAACGGAGGCTGATTGGAAAGAAAGTGTATTGATGAACACAATGTGCAGGTCTGGTTCAGCTGACAAAATTGAGGGCAGGTGGGGGTTTCTTATACCTTCTTTGGGCTTCCTATTTGAGCTTCCTCTTCCTGTGCAAATGCATGTCCTTCAATATTTTATGGTCTGCCTTCAGATTCCCATGGGCCCATGGCTGGCTCCGTAGGCAGAAGGAGAAATGCAAATCCTAGGACCGTGATGGGAAGCCTAGAGCACGCGTGTCGGAAGTGGCACAGCCATCGATGGATGGGTAGTAACAAACTCAGGCTCAACCCGTCCAAGACCGAGTGGCTGTGGTTTCCGGCACCCCGGTTCAGCCAGATAAGTCCAACACTGGCCATTGGGGGCGAACAACTGGCCCCCATGGAGAGGGCGCGCAACTTGGGCGTCCTCCTGGATTCCCGGCTGTCCATGGAGGACCATGTGGCGGCCGTGGCCAGGGGGGCGTTCCATCAGGTTCGCCTGATACGCCAGTTGCGCCCCTTACTGGACCGGGGAGCCCTTCGCACAGTCACTCAAGCGCTTGTGACATCCCGGCTGGATTACTGTAACGCTCTCTACATGGGGCTCCCCTTGAGGTGCACTCGAAAGCTACAGTTAGTACAGAATGCGGCCGCGCGGGTGATTATGGTTGCCCCAAGGCAAACCCACGTAACACCTCTCCTGCGCGAGCTGCACTGGCTGCCTGTGGCCTTTCGAGTGCGCTTCAAGGTGCTGATGACCATCTTTAAATCGCTCCATGGCTCGGGGCCTAGCTATATACGAGACCGCCTCCTGCCCCATACATCCCTTCGGCCGATCCGCTCCCACAGAGAGGGTCTTCTCCGGGTGCCGTCGGCTGGGCAATGCCGGTTGGCGACACCCAGGGGAAGGGCCTTCTCTGTGGCGGGCCCGGCCCTCTGGAACGACCTTCCCCCCCGACCTTCGCACTACCTCGGACTTCCGCCTCTTCTGCCAACGTCTTAAGACGTACTTATTCCAACAAGCCGGCCTAGGATAGCCCCCCGTTTCTGACTTTTTAAAAACAAATTATAATTTGGTAATGGTTTTAACATGGGTTTTAGCACGGGTTAATTAATTTAATATATTTTAACTGATATTTATTGTATTTTGGGGTTTTGAATAATGCCTGTGCGCCGCCCTGGGTCCTAACAAGGAGAAGGGCGAGATATAAATTTAATAAAATAAAATAAATAAAAAAATCGCCCGTTGCTCTTCCAGGTTCTGGCGCACCGGGCATTTGGTCTTTACATGTGCGGGAGTAACTGGAAGAGCAGCTGTCTGGTGCGCATGCTTGCTCCAGGCAGATGATCTAAACATTTAAACTGAATAGTGGGGACAGAGAATCAATAGATAAAGAATATTTCTGTCCCCAGCAAACTAAAATTCATAGGGTTATCAGTGCGTGTAACATAGATAATTGTGCAGGTAATATTATCAACACTGCTGTCAAGCAAAACCAAACAATTAACAGTGGGTGCCATACCATGTACATGAACCATACAAGTGGCAAAGAAATAGGGGCAAAGAGAACCATAGTCAGGCATAACACAGGTTTCGTAGACAGAAAACACAGGGTCAATCAAAATGGACTCAAATGTCTATACACCAATGCACAGAGTATGAGGAATAAACAGGGTGAATTAGAAACTCAAGTAAATGAGGGCAGATACGATATTGTTGCCATTACAGAAACTTGGTGGGATGAAACCCACAAATGGAACATACAGCTAGAAGGATTTAAATTATTTAAAAGAAATAGACCAAATAAAAGAGGAGGTGGAGTTGCACTATATATAAGAAATAATTACATCTCTACAGAAATAGAGCACAACAATGATGAGAACTATCTTGAATGTATTTGGGTCAATATTAAAGGTTGGGGGGGGAATGATATTGTCATAGGTCTATACTACAGGCCACCCAACCAAGCAGAGGAAGTGGATGTACTTTTTGCTAACCAGCTAACTAAGGTATGTAGGAAGCACACTGCAATAGTAATGGGAGATTTTAACTACCCTGACATCAATTGGGAAACAAACTCTGCACCAAGTGGAAGATCCAACAGGTTCCTAACAAACCTAGCAGACAACTTTGTTTCCCAAAAGGTAGAGAAGGGAACAAGGGGATCAGCAATATTGGACTTAATTCTCACTAACAGAGAGGAAATGATAGAAGGTGTAGAAGCTACAGGAACTTTGGGGGCAAGCGATCATGAAATACTGGAATTCAACATTATGCAAACAAAAGTAGTTGAACAAAGTCAAACTAGAGTCTTAGACTTCAAGAGAGCTAATTTCAACAAACTCAGAGAGAGCTTGGGAAGGATTCCATGGATGAGAATCCTCAAGGGGAAAACAACTCAAGAAGCTTGGGAAATTTTGAAAAATGAGATTATAAAAGCCCAGTCCAGCGCAATACCAATGAAGAAGAAAAATAACAGTTCCCAAAAGAAACCAGCATGGCTGCATAAAGAACTCTCTGACAAATTGAAAGACAAAAAGGATAAATATAAAAAGTGGAAAAAGGGGGACATAACCAAGGCAAAATATCAGCAAATAGCCCGAGCCTGTAAAGATGAAGTGAGGAAAGCTAAGGCTCACAATGAAGAAAGGCTTGCCAAAAAAGTAAAAAATAACAAAAAAAGCTTCTTCCAACATGTTAAAAATAAGAAAAAAGTTAAGGAAACAATTGGTCCACTGCTGGGAGAAAATGGCAAGAAGATGATAAGCAACAGGGAGAAAGCAGAACTATTTAACTCTTTCTTTGCATCTGTCTTTACACAAAGGGATAAAACAGTCCAATCAATCAAAAACAGCACCACAAATATCAGATTAGGAACACAAGTTGAAATAGAGAAGAAAATGGTAAGTGAGCACCTGTCTGCCCTGGACGAGTTCAAATCACCAGGACCGGATGGATTACACCCCAGGGTTCTGAAGGAACTGGCAGACGAGATCTCAGAACCACTGAACTATATCTTTCAGAGATCCTGGAGCACCGGGGAACTGCCAGAAGACTGGAAAAGAGCAGATGTGGTTCCCATCTTCAAAAAAGGAAAAAAAACAGATCCAGGAAACTATAGACCCATCAGCCTGACCTCAATACCAGGAAAGATTCTGGAAAAGATAATTAAACAACAAATAAGTGAACACCTAGAAGCAAACAAAGTAATAGCCAAAAGCCAACATGGGTTTGTCAAAAACAGATCATGCCAGACGAATCTAATTGCATTCTTTGACAAAGTAACAAAATCAGTGGACCAGAGGAATGCTGTTGATATAATTTACCTGGACTTCAGTAAGGCATTTGATAAAGTAGACCATAACCTACTATTAGATAAAGTAGAAAATTGTGGGTTAGACAGCACCACCACCAAATGGATTCGTAACTGGCTGACCAACCGCACTCAACGTGTAGTCCTCAATGGAACTGCATCTACATGGAAGGAAGTATGCAGTGGAGTCCCCCAAGGCTCTGTTTTAGGCCCAGTACTCTTTAACATCTTCATCAACGATTTGGATGAGGGGATAAATGGGGAACTCATCAAATTCGCAGACGACACCAAGCTGGCAGGAATAGCCAACACTCCAGAAGATAGGCTTAAGATACAGAAGGATCTAGACAAACTTGAACATTGGGCACTGTCTAATAAAATGAAATTCAATTGTGAAAAAAGTAAGGTCCTACATATAGGCAAGAAAAACCAAATGCACAAGTACAGTATAGGTGGTACCTTGCTCAATAGTAGCAACTGTGAGAGGGATCTCGGAATCCTAGTGGACAACCATTTAAATATGAGCCAGCAGTGTGCAGCAGCTGCCAAAAAAGCCAACACAGTTCTAGGCTGCATCAACAGAGGGATAGAATCTAGATCGCGTGAAGTGTTAATGCCACTGTATAGTGCCTTGGTAAGGCCACACTTGGAATACTGCATACAGTTTTGGTCGCCACGATGTAGAAAAGACGTGGAGACTCTGGAAAGAGTGCAAAGAAGAGCAACCAAGATGATTAGAGGACTGGAGACTAAGACATATGAAGAACGGCTGCAGGAACTGGGTATGTCTAGTTTGATGAAGAGAAGGACCAGGGGAGACATGATAGCAGTGTTCCGATATCTCAGAGGGTGCCACAAAGAAGAGGGAGTCAAACTTTTCTCCAAGACACCTGGGGGCAGGACAAGGAGCAATGGGTGGAAACTAACCAAGGAGAGAAGCAACTTAGAACTAAGGAGAAATTTCCTAACAGTAAGAACAATTAACCTCTGGAACAGCTTGCCTCCAGCAGTTGTGAATGCCCCAACCCTGGAAGTCTTTAAAAAGATGTTAGACAGCCATTTGTCTGAAATGGTATAAGATTCCTGCCCATGCAGGGGGTTGGACTAGAAGACCTACAAGGTCCCTTCCAACTCTGCTATTGTATTGTATTGTATTGTATCTTCCGATTCCCAGCACTTGCATGCCTGGTGGCCACCTGGTTTGCTGGTGCAAATGCGTGCGCGAAGACCAGCTGGCCAGTGCGCATGTGCCAGCTCCGTCTGGCCTTTCAGGGGTCCTCGTGCCTCCCTGGTCCCATCAGAGTGGCGGGACATCCCCATCTCAGCATCTGTTTTATAGTGTGGGGACCAAAACTGGATGCAGGACTCTAGGTGTGTCCTTACTAAGGCTTTATAGAGTGGTATTAGCACCTCAATTGATCTTGATTGCATCCCTCTGTTAATGCAACTTTTTTTGGCTGCCGCTGTGCACATTTAGCTGGTTGTCCACTAAGACTCCAAGATCCCTCTCACGGGCACTGCTATTAAGCCTGGGAATTATTATCTACCTGCAACCAGACAGGACAGGTAAAGGCAGGGTCTCCAACGGATAGTTAGGACTGGGGGGGGGGGCAACAAAGAACAATTGCAACCAACCTGCCTTCCATTGAGGACCTGCGTAGGGGACAGTCAGAAGGAGGGCAGAGAAGGTATCTGCAGACGCTGCACATCCTGGACACAAACTGTTTCAATCTCTCCCCTCCAGGTGGCGCTATAGAGCATGGCAGGCCAAAACAACTAGACTGAAGGACAGTTTCCTCCTCCCCTCCTTGTGTCATCACTCTGCTGAACCCTACCAAGCCCCTGGATCTCAGGTGCAGCTCAGCCCATGGAGTGGAGACTGAGGGGTATTTTATACCTTCTCTAGGGCTTTGCACTTGAGCTTCCTGTTCCTGCGGAAGAACACGTATTCTATTGGCTGCTGTGGAGTTCATAGCTGGCTCTGTAGGTTTGTCTGAGCTAAGTTTGTCTGAAGTTTGGACAGTGAGGCAACGTCCTTACCGGATTGGGCCATGTGATGAGCTCTGCTGCTAGTGGGTTGATCCTATGATGTCCTGGAGGGTCCTGTCTTAATCCCATCATCCTGGAGCTGAAGGTCTTTTGTCTTGGAGATAGGATGGCCTGATCTTTCTTAATGGGCAAAAAATATAGAGTAGAGTAGAGTAGAGTAGAGTAGAGTAGAGTAGAGTAGAGTAGAGTAGAGTAGAGTAGAGTAGAATAACAGAGTTGGAAGGGACCTTGGAGGTCTTCTAGTCCAACCCCGTTTAGGAAGGGAACCCTACACCACTTCAGCCAAATGGTTCTCCAATCCCTTCTTTAAAACTTCCAGTGTTGGAGCCTTCATAAGTTCTGGAGGCAAGCAGTTCCACTGGTTAATTGTTTTCACTGTCAGGAAATTCCTCCTTAGTTCTAAATTGCTTCTCTCCTGGATTAGTTTCCATCCATTGCTTCTTCTCTTGCCTTCTGGCGCTTTGGAGAATGGCTTGAATCCCTCTTCTTTGGGGCAGCCCCTGAGAGATTGGAAGGCTGCTATCCTGTCTCCCCTGGTCTTGCTGGAGGCTATTAAGAAAACTGGGTCTGTCTCTTTCTGTCCCCAAGACCATGTTTCTCCATTCCTCCTTTAGGGAAACATCATATTCTGCCTTTTTAATATTTCTCAACATATTTCACTCTTCTAGGAGAGGAAGGGGCCTTCCCTCACTGGCATTATTATAATTATTATTGCTCTGTTGCTTTGCATGGAGACCGAGAGCTCCTGCATTGGAGGCAAAGTTCTTGTGCGTCTATTCACACTCGGCCCAATAAATGCATTTAATGAGGGACGTGGCAGGGCTGCCAGCTGGGGAAACAGCACCACTGAGTGGCCAAGCATAGGTTATTTGTTTATTTATTTATTTATTTAAATTTATATCCCGCCCTTCTCCACAGAGGACCCAGGGCGGCGCACAGGAAATTTAAAAACATACAAAATACAATAAATATAATTTTAAAACTATTAAATAAACCAATCCTGCGCTAAAACCAAATTTTTTAAAACCCAATTTAAAACTATCTAAAAGTCCCCATGGGAGGTTAGGCTAGGCCGGCTTGTTGAAACAAATATGTCTTGAGACATTGGCGGAAGAGGCGGAGGTCGGTGATGGTACGTTACACAGCCCACCAGCTTTTCCCAACTGGAAACAGGCACCAGAACTCCCCTGGGCCAGCCTGGAACACAGACCCCTAGGCAGTGGCGAAATGCAATTTTTTTTTACTACCAGTTCTGTGGGCGTGGCTTAGTGGGCGTGGCACGGGAAGGACGCTGCAAAATCCCCATTCCCTCCCCATCAGCTGGGACTCGGGAGGCGGGGAATAGATGGGGGCGGGGCCAGCCAGAGGTGCCATTTGCTGGTTCTCCGAACTACTCTAGCTGGATTCCACCCCTGCTCCTAGGGCTGGAAGGGAACCTAGAGATCTTCTAGTCCAACCCTCTTCTCTAAGGCAGGAGGCCTAGCTGGCTGGGGACAATTGGAACTGTGACCCAACAGGAATTCAAGCTGGGGAAAAGGACGTGCTACACACCCATCCTTCTTCATTGTCTGTCTTTATATTTGCATTTGCTAAATATTAACTACCGGTAAATAGTTACAGGTGTTCCTTTGACTCAGGACCACAATGGAGCCCAGGATTTCTGTTGCTAGGGGAGACATTTTGCCCCGTTTTGCAACATTTCTTGCCACGGTTGTTAAGTGAATCGGTGCCATAGTTAAAAGCTAGCAACAGGATGGTTAAGGGAGTCCTCCTTCTGCATTGAAGTTGCCCGTCCCGCTAGGAGAGGATCCTCTGCCAAGATCATTTCGTGCAGGGCTCTCCAACCTTTGCAACTTTAAGTCTGAAGGACTTCAGCTCCCAGACTTCTCCAGCCAGCAAAGCTGAAGTCCTTCAGACTTAAAGTTGCAAAGGTTGAAGACCCCTGATTTACTGGACCAAGCTCATGGTCCAACCCAGCAGGAAGCAGCCGCAGATGCTAGCATGACACTGCAGGGGGAGGGAGGGAGGGAGGGAGGGGGAGCGGAACTGATGGCCTTGTCAAGACCCCCCGGGCTCTGAGAAAGTCTGGGAGCTGAAGTCCTTCAGAATTGAAGTTGCAAAGGTTGGAAACCCCTGGCCTGGAGGGACTGAGAATCTCAACAAACTTTTAGTCATACAATTTGGGACGAAGACCCTTGGAATGGGGTGGGAGCCGGAATGGATTTCCAGAGGAAAAATTGCAAAATACAGGAACCGTTGGCCCCACTCAGGGGACCCCGAGGACTACAGGTAAACCTCCAAGTGGCCTCAAGGACCCTCTGAAAAGGATGCACAGGACCAGCTGTCTGCAAGGAGCATCAATCCTCCCATTCCCACCATCCAGTCAGAGCTGAAGAAGCTTCTTGGAGAAGCGAAATGTCTTCAAAAAAGAAAAAAAACTAGAAAGTCCAGTTGCCTCTTGGGGGGGGGAAAAAGCCCCTTTGGGGCCGGTCATTCCTGCTCCCTGGAGGCACTTTGGGTTTTAAAGGTGATTAGGATCCCCAGGAGACTCAGCCCATGGAGGTTTTTAGGCAGAGCGAAAATCTTGATCTTGCACGGCCTGAAAACCCAGCTTGGAGCTGGTCCCAAAAATGCTTTTCAGAGTCCCTGGAAAGTAGAAATATCGGAGTGTGTTTCTAGCCAGGATTTTTGGCTTCCCCAAAATGAATGTTTCACCTCCCCAACTCTGTCCTCTCTGCGTTTCTTCCAGCCATCTTCCAAACCTCCCAGCCCCATAACTAGAGGCCTCCCAAAGATGCTTCCTCCCCCCCCCCCAAAAAAAGCAACTGGACTTGTTTTTTTCCCCTTGAACACATGTTGCTCCTCAACCAAGAAGCTTCTTCAGTTCTAAGTTACAACCGAAGGAGCTTCTTGGATGAGAGAAGCTTGGATGTGTGTGTGGCTCACTTCATGTTCATAGAGTCCCCTGGCCGGCCAATGTTAGTGTGAGTGTGGGGTCGTCCCTCCCCAGTCCCCAGTTCCTTAATTGTTTTTTTCTGTTGGCCTGCTGTTATTCCCTGCTTATTCATTGATGAGGTTCCCTAGTTGGGTCATGAAACGTCTGCAAGAAAACCACCAATTTCAAAGAGTACCAGGGAGCCCAGAGTTGTCATGCTCCTCCCTCCCCTCCTCCCTGCAAAGCCCACTCTCTTCCAGCACTGATGCTGTTCCCTAGTTGGGTCATGAAACGTCTGCAAGAAAACCACCAAGCTCCGAGAGCCCCAAGGACATCCCCCCCCCACACACACATCCGTTCATCCCTGAGCTACAAATATTCTCTTCTCTGGGGGTTAAATTTAAAACCCCGACTGCAATGGCCCACTCTTGCCTTGCCTGCTCCTCCCAGCCCACCAAGACACATTGAAAAGTTCCCCTTTTCAATGAAGGCTATGAAGGAGGAGAGGGGGCGGGAAGAGGAAGAGAGGAGAGGAGAGGGAAAGGAGGAAAGAAAGTAGAGAAGGGAGGGAGGGAGGGAGGGACGGAAAGTAAGGTGGAGGTAAACGAAAAGAGGTCTATGGCAGGGGTCTGCAAAGTCGGCTCTTTTAAGACTGGTGGACTTCAACTCCCAGAGTTCCCCAGCCAGCTATGCTGGCTGGGGAACTCTGGGAGTTGTAGTCCGCCAGTCTTAAAAGAGCCGACTTTGCAGACCCCTGGTCTATGGGATGGTAAGCAAAGCAATCCCGATCATATATTTTAATTTTTGATATGGAAAAATGAATGTTTGAAAGTGTTAAAATGTGATAAGAACCATAATTAAGAGAATGTATTCTTGTAAATGTTTGCATGAGACTAAAAATAAAAAACATTTTTTTTTAAAAAAAGGTCCACTTCCTCTCCACTTCCTGACCTTCCACCTGTCTCTTCACTGTGTAGGCAAGCTTTCAATGCAAAAAAAACCCTCTTAACCTCTGAACGTTAATAAATACTTTCAATTTGGGATAAAGAGGCAGCAAAGAAGACCAGATAGTGGAACCATTCAACCAGGCCACTGGAAAGAATAGAACAGAACAGAAAACAACAGAACAGAATAGGAAATAACACAGTTGGAAGGGACCTTGGAGGTCTTCTAGTCCAACCCCCTGCCTAGGAAGGAGCCTTATGCCATTTCAGACAAATGGCTATCCAACATCTTCTTAAAAGACTTGCAGTGTTGGGGAATTCACAACTTCTGGAGGCAACTTCTGTTCCCCTGATTAATTGTCCTCACTGTCAGGAAATTCCTCCTCCGTTCTAAGTTGCTTCTCTCCTTGATTAGTTTCCACCCATTGCTTCTTGTTCTACCCTCAGGTGCTTTGGAGAATAGTTTGACTCCTTCTTCTTTGTGGCACCCTCTGAGATATTGGAAGACTGCTATCATGTCTCCCCTGGTCCTTTTTTTCATTAAACTAGACCTACCCAGTTCCTGCAACCGTTCTTCATATGTTTTATCCTCCAATCCCCTCATCCTCTTTCTTGCACTCTTTCCAGAGTCTCCACCTCTTTTCTACATCATGGCGGCCAAACACCAAAAAGAACAAAACACCATAAAGATCGTATCGAAATAAAACTATATACAAAAAGGAAACCGGTGGACAGAAAGATCAAACCAAACCAAAATTAGGAAATACATTGGACATCTTCATAATGGCGCCATCACAAGACAAGACTTCAAAATTAACACGGGGGAAAAAATAATATCATATTTCAAGAGAGGAGGCCGGGCAGCGAAACCTAGGCAAAGCAGGGAAGGGGCTTTTATAGACAAATTTATCCTGGAATTTTAATCAAAATTTCCCCTCCCTGCAGCAGACAGAAGAGGGGCAATAAACGCACCAGTTACATTGGAAACCGTCATCCTCGCCTCGCTACCCCCCCCCAAAACAACACAAAACAACACAACGTTGTGTGGGTCCCAGAGTCCCAACTGAGCTGGTGGGCTCCCCGAGGGAGAGAAAGGGGTTGAAGGCACTTTCAATCTGCGTGTGATATTCCGGTAGGGTTCAATACTTCCCAAAAACAGTTTCTTGCGCTTCGTTTTCTCTTTTTTTCACAAATGCATTTCAAATGATGAAAATTATGGATGTTCCCCTTTCAGATTCCATAAAGTATACTTAAAAAAAAAAAGAGCTTCATTGTGCTGTAATGTTTCAAAAATACTGGAATTGGATGTCCACTGTTAAGATTTATTCTAAATCTATTTAGGCCAGTGGATCTCAATTGAAACAACTTGGGACGATGTGTGGACTTCAATTCCCAGAATTCCCCAGCCAGCATAGCAGAGCTGGCTGGGGAATCCTGGGAGTTGAAGTCCACTCACCTTCCAAGTTGCTCCAATTGAGATCCACTGATGTGCTAATACAGGGATCTCCAACCTTTGCAACTTTAAGTCTGAAGGACTTCAGCTCCCAGCTGGCTGGAGAAGTCTGGGAGCTGAAGTCCTTCAGACTTAAAGTTGCAAAGGTTGGAGACCCCTGTGCTAATACTCATCCACGGCTTACATTCACACATCACTTTTACCCAGGTCAGAAAGAAAGAAATCCCTCAGCTGCATGGACCCAAATTTCCTCAACTGGATCGTCTGAAATCTTGCTTCCCTTCTTCCCTTGTGGCTTAAATCCGCTGTGTGAATCCAGCACGGTGGCTCACTTCCTCACACCCTGTTATTTTGCAACACCCATAAAAGGTTATTAAATCTGAAGAAGAAAAAATTGGGGACCAGATGGATGAAGCATCTTGGGGGGGGGGGGGTTGGAGGGAAGTGGGCCCCTCAAGGCCTCCTTTGCAGCATTTTAAGGAATGGGGGATCTAAATTCTGTGCTCCTTCTCTAGCCGTTGGAAACTAAGCTTAAAAAATTAAAACAGACCTGAGTCATCATTATTTATCCCAAATGATCTTCCCGATGAATGCATTTCTGAGTCGATGGAAATTAAAATTAAAAAAAAACCAAACGAACCCAAAATTAATCCTGTGTTCTTCCTGTCCTTCAGGAAATGTTTGGAAAACAAGGAAGGGCTAACCTAAAAAATGTACAAGATTGTTGGGTCCATCCTAAAATGGCCCAATGTTTCCTGGGGGATGGGGTGGGTGGGTGGGTGGGGTGAATTCCCATGTTTCTTTCTGAGAAAAGGACATGGACCTGTCTCTCTTTCTCACTTCTGGAGGTCTTCTTCTCAAGAGAAGAAATAGTGCTCAGAATTCCAGGCGAAAGACACACACTTGAGGAAACATCTCCAGAAGTTTGAGATTGGTCTCCATTCCAGAAGAAACACTGACCCATCCCGACCACAGAACCCACCTCTGGCCACATCCCAGCCACATGAATGTTTCATGGCAATAAAGACTGCCACCTCCCTGGCTGACTGATTCCACCCTTCCCTGCCCTTCCTCTGGCCTCCATCTGGCCACATCCTTCTCTTGTGCTTGGCCGATGGAAAGCTATGGACACACAGCCAGGTCTTGGAAGCTCGAGAGAGATTCTTGGGGTGCAGGTGGGGTGAGAATGGCCCAAAGGCTGGGCTTGACTGGCCGGCCGGACAGAGAGAGAGAGAGGTGAGGGGCAAGGAGGATCCCGCCCTACAACAGGCTGAAGGAGGAGGAGGAGGAGGCACGGTGTGTGGACATTCTCCTGCTGGAAAGGGTGGTCCTCCTTGGAGAAGGGACATCAGGGTATCTTTTGGAAGAAATGCAATAAAGCCTGCTACATGGAAAGTCAGCATCTATAGAAGAAGAAGGAGAAGGAGAAATGGACCAGGGGGGCTTCCTCCTACTGCTTATAGGGGTGACCTGCAGGCAAAGGAAAGAGAAAAGAAAGATCAAATCAGCATGGACATATTTTAGAAGTTAGAATCAGAACAGAGCTGGAAGGGACCTTGGAGGTCTATCTAGGCCAGGGGTGGGCAAACTTTGCAACTTTAAGTCTGAAGGACTTCAGCTTTGCTGGCTGGAGAATTCTGGGAGCTGAAGTCCTTCAGACTTAAAGTTGCAAAGTTTGCCCACCCCTGATCTAGGCCAAGCAGGAGAACCTACACCATGTCAAATTAATGTCTGTCTAATCTCTTCTTAAAATCCCCCAGTGATGGAGCACCCACAACGTCAGATGGCAAACACTGGTTAATTGTCCTCATTATTAGGAAGTTTCTCCTTAATTCCAGGTTGCTTCTCTCCTGGGTGAGTTTCCATCCATTTCGAAGGTTAACTCGTGGCAACTGGACCAACAATGTTTATTAAACTTTGATGACTGAACCTTCATTTTGGAGAGAAATCCCCCTGTAGTTACAGTATATGGCAAAAATTGGTCCTTTCCAACCACTCTGATTCTGAGTAACTGGATATTTTCATTTGGACTGAAAACGTTACGAAACGTCTCCATTTTAAAGACCACTGGAAGTCTTTAAGAAGATGCTGGACAGCCATTTGTCTGAAGAAGTGTAGGGCTTCCTGCCTAGGCAGGGGGTTGGACTAGAAGACCTCCAAGGTCCCTTCCAACTCTGCTCTTGTATAGCATTGTATAATAAACTTTGTCCCAGTTCCCACAATTCCAGCTTTGAGGTCACTTTGTGGGTTGTATCTGATGATTTATCACTCCACGGCTTGCATGTACACTGCACTGGAGACAAATTCCTTGTGTGTGCAATCACCCTTGGCCAATAAAGAGTGTTCTTTTTTTATTCTATGCTCTATTCTATGTGGTGTAATGGCCTAGAGGTGAAGCTCCCTCCTCACAATCAGGAGGCTGTGGGTTCAATCCTAGGTAGAGGCAGATATTTCCCTCTGTGGGCACACTAAGCCATGATTACAAATGGTCTCTGTTACTTTAAGTGCTACGGTTGAATGCAATTAGCTGCTGTAATTAACTCAGCAGTAAGAGGAAGCCACAAGCACTGTTAGCTTTGCTGCCTTTGAACTGGAGATGCTGTGGCGTCGGATTAGCTCAGGAGAACAAGGAAGAATCGTGGATTGCAACTGTAAGCTAACTGTTTTTGAGTTAAAGGCCGTATATTTGATTCAAGACTTACTATCACTGCTTGTGAAGAAGTCGTTTATTTTTCCATCACAAGGAAAGCGACTTGTCTTTACTATCAGTGTCTGAGACTCTATTGGTGTGTCTTCTAGCAACGTTTCTCTTGCGGCAAATTCCGTTGCACAACTCTCTGTCTCCTTTAGGACAGGGGTCTCCAACCTTTGCAACTTTAAGTCTGAAGGACTTCAGCTCCCAGACTTCTCCAGCCAGCTTTGCTTTAAAGCAGGGGTTCCCAACCTTTGCAACTTTAAGTCTGAAGGACTTCAGCTCCCAGACTTCTCCAGCCAGCTTTGCTTTAAAGCAGGGGTTCCCAACCTTTGCAACTTTAAGTCTGAAGGACTTCAGCTCCCAGACTTCTCCAGCCAGCTTTGCTTTAAAGCAGGGGTCTCCAACCTTGGCAACTTTAAGTGTGAAGGACTTCAGCTCCCAGAATTCTCCAGCCAGCTTTGCTTTAAAGCAGGGGTCCCCAACCTTTGCAACTTTAAGTCTGAAGGACTTCAGCTCCCGGACTTCTCCAGCCAGCTTTGCTTTAAAGCAGGGGTCTCCAACCTTGGCAACTTTAAGTGTGAAGGACTTCAGCTCCCAGACTTCTCCAGCCAGCTTTGCTTTAAAGCAGGGGTCCCCAACCTTTGCAACTTTAAGTCTGAAGGACTTCAGCTCCCAGACTTCTCCAGCCAGCTTTGCTTTAAAGCAGGGGTCTCCAACCTTGGCAACTTTAAGTGTGAAGGACTTCAGCTCCCAGACTTCTCCAGCCAGCTTTGCTTTAAAGCAGGGGTCCCCAACCTTTGCAACTTTAAGTCTGAAGGACTTCAGCTCCCAGACTTCTCCAGCCAGCTTTGCTTTAAAGCAGGGGTTCCCAACCTTTGCAACTTTAAGTCTGAAGGACTTCAGCTCCCAGACTTCTCCAGCCAGCTTTACTTTAAAGCAGGGGTCTCCAACCTTTGCAACTTTAAGTCTGAAGGACTTCAGCTCCCAGAATTCTCCAGCCAGCTTTGCTTTAAAGCAGGGGTCTCCAACCTTTGCAACTTTAAGTCTGAAGGACTTTAGCTTCGCTGGCTGGAGAATTCTGGGAGCTGAAGTCCTTCAGACTTAAAGTTGCAAAGGTTGGAGACCCCTGTCCTAAAGGAGATACCCCCAACAATATCTGCTGACTATAACTCCCACTGGCGACAGGAAGGGCAACTGGCCAGTCAAAGCTCCACTCAGCGGCCCAGATTCCACCCGGGGAGGGATTACGGGGTTGTTAAATGGGACGATGATTCCATAAAGCCTCACCTTTATGACCTGACTCCGATTTGGGTATCTGATGCGCCACGTTCGGCTGATGCGTGAAGCCAGGCGGTGGGTCCAACTCCTTGGTCAAAGGGGGAGCCGCTCTGAGGGGGGGGGGGGGGGGGGGGAGAAAGGCAGGACGGGTCAGCCCCACAATTGTCGGCAATAGGTTGTGGATTTGGGGAAATGGAGTCTGGACAAGAAGTCCTTGACTTACGTCGTTTCCTGCCCCTTCGACCCTACCCTGGCCCTGACAGGAGTGACTTACGACGGCTGCAGCCGCCACCACCCCGGGTCACGTGATCCTAATTCTGCCGCTTGGCGACTGACTCGTATTTATGACGGTGGACGTGTCCTGGGATCATGTGACCCCCCCCCCCCTTTTGTGATGTTCTGGCAAGTGGAGTCAATGGGGAAGGGAGGTTCACTTAACGGCCGTGCTACTGCCTTAAGAACAGCAGGGATTCACTTAACAACTGCGTTGAGAAAGATGGTAAAATCGGGCAGAACTCACTTAACCATTGTCTCACTTAGCAACGGAAATGTTGGGCTCGATTGGGGTCGTAAGTTGAGGACTACCTGTATTTCCAGAAGATGCTACTGACATGGAAATAGGACCAGCCACCAAACAGCAAAATGCGCAATTCCTTTCTGATGCACAGTCTTCCCCCCCCCCTCCCTTGCAAACTCCCTTCTAGCCCTGATGATGTTCCCTAGTTGGGTCATGAGACGTCTGCAAGAAAACCAGCCAGCTCAGAGAGCCTCATTTACCGTGTGGGCTTCTCGCTCCTGCCTCGGTGAGGGTCGCATCCTTCCCTTGACCGTCCGCACGCTGCCTCCGGGGGCTCCTGCTGGACATAGAGGAGAAAGCTAAGCCAGGATCAACCTTCGGGTTTGACGTCCGTGAAGACACCAGCAGAGTGCGAGGCAAGGAACTGGGCCCCTAACTGAAGGGCCAGGAGGATTTCAGAGGCGAAGGAGGGGGGGGGGGGGAAGGCAGGTGGCCCTCGATGGGAAGCAGCCGACAAACACCGATCAATTCTTGCTTTCTAGGTGTGGCTGGAAGGGAAGGTGAGATCTTCGGAAGACGGCTGGACACTTCCTTGCAAACTTTCAATAAACCTGAATCCGAGGTGGAAATTGTCTCTTTTGGCTCCCTCTCTCTCTCTCTCTCTCTCTCTCTTTCTTTCTTTCTCTCTCTCTTTCTCTCGCTCTGTTTCTTTCTCTCACTCTCTCTTTCTCTCTCTCACTCTCTCTTTCTCTCTCTCTCTTTCTTTCTCTCTCTTTCTCTCTCGCTCTCTTTCTCTCTCTCACTTTCTCGCTCACTTTCTCTCTCTTTCTTTCTTTCGTTCTCTCTCTCTTTCTCTCTTTCTCACTTTCTCTCTTTCTCTATCTCTTTCTCTCTCGCTCTCTTTGTTTCTCTCACTTTCTCACTTTCTCTCTCTTTCTCTCTTTCTTTCTCTCTCTCTCACTTTCTCTCTCTCTCTCTTTCTCGCTCACTTTCTCTCTCACTTTCTTTCTTTCTGTCTCTTTCTCTCTCTCTTTCTCTCTCACTTTCTCTTTCTCTATCTCTTTCTTTCTCTCTTTCTTTCTCTCTCTCTCTCTCTCTCTCTCTCTCACTTTCTATTTCTTTCTCTCTTTCTCTTTCTTTCTTTCTCTTTTTCTCTCTCTCACTTTCTTTATCTTTCTCTCTCTCTTTCTCACTCTTTCTTTCTTTCTCTCTCTTTCTCTCACTCTTTCTTTCTCTCTCTCTCTCTCTCTCTCTTTCTCTTTCTCTCTCTTTCTCTTCCCTGACATTGGTTATGGGGGGGGGGAACCCCCCCACCATATATTTAAGAATTGAGAGGAATATATAAATTTAATAAGTAGAATTGCCCATGGCCCATCTTAATTTGGGATAAGAGATGGGATGCGATTGGCGTGATTAACCTCCTGGATGAATATCTGGGACCTTCCAACTTGTTATCCGTCATGAGGACTAGGAACCAACCAAACCTACTGATTCGAATCGTCACTTGGCAAAGGATGATAAAAGAAATACCCAGATATAACAAGAGGAATTCTCGACCTTCCCCCCCCCCGAAATAAGTTGAAATCTCAGCTTGCTCTCTCTGAAAGCATAATTCATAAAGAGAGCAAATCCCATTCCTTTCCAGCGCTGATGATGTTACCTAGCTGGGTTATGAAACGTCTGCACAGAAAGAATCCAGAGCACCAAAACCCCCCCAGTCCTTCTCTTTGTCCTCCTCCACCAGCCCACTCCCTTCAGTACCGATGATGTTCCCTAGCTGGGTCATGAAACGTCTGCAAGGAAACCACCCAGCTCAAACACCAAGGACCTCACAGTCTTCCCCAAGGATCCCTTTTCCTCTTCCTCCTTTCCCCATCCTCCCTGCAACCCCCGCCCTTCTAGCGCTGATGCTATTACCTAGTTAGGTCATGAAATGTTTGCAAAAAAACAAAACCTCAACCCCAAGAGACCCACAGTCTTCCTGGTGCTGGCAAATCCATTCCCTTCTAGCTCTGATTGTGGAACCCGAAAATCAACCCGTTTGTGGCCATTTTAATTAGCTCTACTTTATACTCAGGGGACGGGGTGGCTCAGTGGCTAAGACGCTCATCTTGTCAATCAGAAAGGTCGGCAGTTTAGCAGTTCGAATCCCTAATGCCGGATAACGGAGGGAGCCCCCGTGACTCGTCCCAGCTTCTGCCAAAACTAGCAGTTTGAAAGCACGTTAAAAAATGCAAGTAGAAAAACAGGAGCCACCTTTGGTGGGAAGGGAAGAGCGTTCCGTGCGCCTTCAGCATTGAGTCATGCCGGCCACAGGACCCCGGAGACGTCTTCGGACAGCGCTGGCTCTTTGGAAACTTTGAAAGGCAGATGAGCAGCGCCCCCTGGAGTCGGGAACGACTAGCACAGGGGTCTCCAACCTTTGCAACTTTAAGTCTGAAGGACTTCAGCTCCCAGAATTCTCCAGCCAGCTTTGCTGGCTGGAGAATTCTGGGAGCTGAAGTCCTTCAGACTTAAAGTTGCAAAGGTTGGAGACCCCTGGACTAGCACAGATGTGCGAGGGGAACCTTTATCTTTGCCTTATATTATGCTCCCTTCGTCCTTTTCCTCTTTCCTTTCTCTGCCTAAGTAAAGGGGGGTTTGTGGGCTCCCCGCATTCTTAAGGTTGGGGGAGGGAGGGCATAGATAGCGAGGATTGTTTTGGCTGGGCCACAATCTTTCCCGTGGGAACCGAAGCTGCTCCTGCTGAGAGCGGACGGTGGCGTTCGAAGGCACGGGGCTAACGTGGATTCTGCTCCTTTTGGGGAACGTGACTCTCGTGGGGTGTTTCTAATTTGCAATCCTATGCGGTGGAATCCAGGGTTATGTCAGATCCGGAATTACAACAGACTTGGCCAATTTGATGCTTGCCTAAGTAAAAAGAAGTTTGTTTTGGGAGGTGGATTCTGTTTGTTTCTTTTTCAAGTGGGTTTCGTCACTTGGAAACCTTGACACTGATGCTGTAACCTAGTTAAGTCACGAAACGTCTGCAGAAAAAAACCCCAAGCTCAGAGAGGCCCCAGGGCCCCAAGGTTTAATGCTGAGCTACTCAGATTTTCTTCTATTGGAGAACTTCATTCTTGTACAGGGGGTGTCCTTCCCTTCCCCCCTTCCGAGAAGAAGCCGATCTCTTCCCAAACTGAATCTTTTCCCACCTTCCAGTCTTGGTCCTGCTTCCTCTTCTCCCGTTCCTTGGCCTTTTTGTAGGCTTTCTTCTCCTCGGCCATCAGAAGGCGAGCTATTTCCTATGGGAAAGAGTCCAACCATCAAAGTATGTATGTATAATACAATACGATAGCAGAGTTGGAAGGGACCTTGGAGGTCTTCTAGTCCAACCCCCTGCGTGGGCAGGAACCTTATACCATTTCAGACAAATGGCTGTCTAACATCTTCTTAAAGACTTGCAGTGTTGGGGCATTCAGAACTTCTGGAGGCAACTTCTGTTCCACTGATTAATTGTTCTCACTGTCAGGAAGTTTCTTCTTAATTCTAAGTTGCTTCTCTCCTTGATTAGTTTCCACCCATTGCTTCTTGTTCTGCCCTCAGGTCCTTTGGAGAGTAGCTTGACTCCCTCTTCTTTGTGGCACCCTCTGAGATATCGGAAGACTGCTATCATGTCTCCCCTAGTCCTTCTCTTCATCAAACTAGACATACCCAGCTCCTGCAGCCGTTCTTCGTATGTTTTAGTCTCCAGTCCCCTAATCATCTTGGTTGCTCTTCTCTGCACTCAAAAGTATGTATGTAAGGTTTTTGAGCTGATCAATAAATAAGTCAGGGAGACCAGGATAGATCTATTTCGAGCTTTTGAGCTCTCAACAGCTAGCCATACCCTTCCTGGGATTCGAACCGGGTCTGTATTACATGTTAGGCAGAAGCCTTAGCCATTATGCCACTATGTTCTCTTCCTGATCAGCTGAGACAGGAGGATAAGTATATTTTATTGATCAGCTCAAAAACCTAACACACATATAAAAAAGAAATTACGCAACGGAACTCATGGCTTTCCGTCTAGATCAGGGGTTCCCAAACTGGGCAACTTGAAGACTTGTGGACTTCAACTCCCAGAATTCTCCAGCCAGCTGGCTGGAGAATTCTGGGAGTTGAAGTCCACAAGTCTTCAAGTTGCCCAGTTTGGGAACCCCTGGTCTAGATGGTCTCTGGTGATGAGCCGAAAGGCAGAAAAGGAAACAGTACTTCTCCTCCCTTAATTGGGGCCCTTAACAGGGTGTTGTGACACAAGCATATACTTATCCTCCTGTCTCAGCTGATCAGGATAAGAGCCAGTGGTCTGGTGGCAATTGCAGCTGCCTCACAGGTAATACTTCCCTGGTTCGAATCCCAGTAAGGAATATGGCTAGCTGATGAGAGCTAAAAAGCTCGATATAGATCTATACTAGTCTCCCTGACTTATTTATTGATCAGCTCAAAAACCTTACATATATACATATATCTCACGGGCCTCTTTTGACGGGCACATGTCTTCTGCCATCTGGAGAAATTCACCAATGTTTTGCGTTTTCCTTCCCTAAATGGCTGGGTGTGGCCCACCCAAGGCCACAGATGGGAAACCACATCTGCACTGGGGCCAAGAGAACTGGGCCACCAGAGGTCCCTTGCCAGATGTGAGCTCTAAGGAGGAGCTCAGCCTTTTTAGCACAAGGGTCTCCAACCTTTGCAACTTTACGTCTGAAGGACTTCTGGCTGGAGAAGTCTGGGAGCTGAAGTCCTTCAGACGTAAAGTTGCAAAGGTTGGAGACCCCTGTTTTAGCGTTTTCCAACTTTTGTCAACTTTCTAAGATGGGTGGAGTCCAACTCCCAGAATCCCCCAGCCACCCCAATCTCTCCCACAGCTCCTCCTCTTCAGCCAGCTGCCATCTGTTCTGTGCCAGGCTTTCCCTGCCAGGCAGCCCTCGGCTTGCAAAGGTTCGTTTAGTGACCGTCCAGAGTTGAAAGCAGTCTTCCAATCTCTCAGGGGTTGCCCCAAAGAAGAGGGAGTCAAGCTACTCTCCAAAGGACCTGAGGGCAGGACAAGAAGCCATGGGTGGAAACTAATCAAGGAGAGAAGCAACTTAGAACTGAGGAGGAATTTCCTGACAGGGAGAACCATCAATCCATGCAAGAGAAGCTGCCTTTGGAAGTTGTGGGAGCTTCATCATCCCTGGAGGCTTCCAAGAAGAGACTGGACTGCCATCTCTCCGAAAGGGTGTAGGGTCTCCCGCTTGGGAGAGGGGTTGGACTAGATGACCTCCAAGGTCCCTTCCGACCCTGGTCCTCTGTATTCAATGGAACAGACGTTGCCTTTGGAGGCTGTGGGAGCTTAGTCTCTGGAGGCTTTCCAGAAGAAACTGGACTGCTATTGGTCAGAAATGGTCTAGGGTTTCCTGCTTGGGCAGGGGGTTGAACTAGATGACCTCCGAGGCCCCTTCCAACTATTCTGTATAAAGGTATTAAGGCATTTCCCAGTTCTCTTCTGATTCTGTGATTCCTGGCAGGCAACCTACCTCGTCTTGAGCCACCTGTGCAGCCCTCCTGTCCACCTGGCTGGCCTAGAAAGAAAAAAAGGGGAGATTGGGAAACGGTTTCCTGCAGACCTCCAAGGTTCTCCCCCTCCCCCGCTTCACCCATGCCTTGAATTCTTTCTCCCCACCTCCCCAAATGAGGGGCTTCAAACACCCCTCCTGTCTTGTTAGAAAGGGATTCAGAAACTGAATTGGTTAAGGATTGTATGATTAAATGGGCCCAGAATTTTACTGAACCAGTTATGATGGATACGTGGGAAAAAATATGGGTTCAGAATGTTAAATTTACACAGTCACAGAATTTGCGGGATAATTTTTATAAAATGTTTTACAGATGGCATCTAGATCCTAAGAAATTATCATGTATGTACCCAAATGTTCAACCAAAATGTTGGAGATGCGAGTGTTTAGATGCTACATATTATCATATATGGTGGACTTGCAAGAAAGTTAAGGCTTTCTGGATAAAAATTTGGTGGGTTATGCAAAATGTTTTGAAGAAAAAAATACAATTTACTCCACAACTGTTTTTATTGGGTATAGTTAGGGATTTTATATTGGCGGAAACAAAACTGATTTTGTATATGGTGACAGCAGCTAGATTGCTGGTTGCCCAGCACTGGAAGAAAGATGTTTTGCCTACTATTGACCAATGGACGCAGAAGATGGCTGGATTTGCTGAAATGGCGAAAATTTCAGCTTTTTTAAAGGACCAGATGCAAGAGACTTATACACAGGAGTGGAAAAAGTGGATTGATTATATCGAAAACAAATATCAGACTAGAAAATATTGTGTAGTTTTTAGCTGATGGAGATTAAATGAATAAGGTAGTCAGCAGGGGGTAGAATATGAAGGGAATGAATAACATATTCTGTTTGGAATTACTAGGGTTGCATAAAGTCACAGGGTGGGGAGGGTTAGGGAGGATATGGGAGGGAACTATACTGATATTTGATTCATGTATTTCTGGTTGAAAGAGGGGGGGGAAGGGATATAATTGTACCTGATGTATGTTTTTTTATCTTGGGGGAAGGGGGGGATAAAAAAGAAGGGGGGAAATTTGTTGGTTGAAAAACTTTTTCAATTAAAAAAAAAACACCCCTCCTCTCCTCTGCTTCTGGCTCCCCACAACCCACTGTGGCTCCACCAGGAAATTCCCTCTTGGCCTCCAACCTTGGGACTACACAACCCATTTCCCACCAGGGTTTCTGCCCTACACTTGATTTAGGACAGACAAGAAGCTGTAGTAAATTTTCTATGAGTTGTAACTGGAGACGGTTTTGAAATTTTACTCTCGATTTTCTGGGTTTTATTCCTTCCGATGCTTCTGTCAAGTATTTTGTTATCCATATAGTAGGTAGGTGGCAGGTTAATAATTTGCAAATAGAATTAGAACTTTTAAAAACTTGTTTTGGGCCTGTTTTGCAAGGAATGTGAAACTCAAACTGTTCATCGGTATTCAACTACGGGGGTGGGATATGCGTTTATATACCTTTGTGTTTTTTAATTCTCTTTTTTTGGTGAAATATATTGTCTGCGTTATTATTTTTTCTTTCTTTGCTTATCTTTCATGCATCTTTTTTTTTGAAGTTTTGTATTTCAACTTCTTGAACAAAATAAAATTGCACGTTGGGGGAGAGAGAGAGAGAGAAGGTAGGAGGGAGAGAGAGAAAGAGGGAAGGAGGGAGGGAGAGAGATAGAGAATGAGGGAGGGAGGGAGAGAGGGAGATGGAGAGAGAGAGAGGAAAGGAGAGAGAGAGAGAGAGGGAAGGAGGGAGGGGGAGAGAGAGATAGAGGGATAGAGGGAGAGAGAGAGGGAGGGAGGGAGGGAGAGAGAAAGAAAGAGGGAGAGAGAGAGAGAGGGAAGGAGAGGGAAGGAGAGGGAAGGAGAGAGGAGGGGAAGGAAGGAGGGAGGGAGAGAGAGAGAAAGAAAGAGGGAGGAAGAGAGAGAGGGAAGGAGGGAGGGAGGGAAAGAGAGAGAAAGAGGGAAGGAGAAGGAGGGAGAGGGAAGGAGGGAGGGAGAGAGAGAGGGAAGGAGGGAGGGTGGGAGAGAGAAAGAGGGAAGGAGGGGGAGGAAGGAGGGAGGGAGAGAGAGAGAAAGAAAGAGGGAGGGAGAGAGAAAGAGAGAGAGAGAGAGGAAATGTCCTTGTTCTCCAATAGCTGAAAATGAGGCTTGGGGTCAGCACAGCCCCCTCCCCCTGTCGATCAAGCCCTGCATCGCTCCTCCCACTCCCAGGGAAGCCCACCCACCCATCCCCAGGATGCTGTTCTGCTTGTGGTCATCAACCGTGGAGAAAATCAAAGCAAAGCAGCTGAAAATGGGGGGACTGGAGGGGGCTGTCTCAGGACCCCCCCCCCCATCACAGCTGAGTTTGGCCCCGCTCACCAGCAGCTCCTCCTCCTGTAACTTCCAGGCAATCTCGGCATCGTGGGCTTCGGGGTCCCGGGAAGCCCCTCCTCCTCCTCCTCCTCGGGGCCTGGCGTAGGCGTCTTCTTTGGACCCCCGGGGTTTCGGCCCTGCAAAACAGGAAGCGGGGTGTGTGTGGGGGGTCTCGTTTCCAGCCAAGATTGAAAGCAGCAAAGGAAAGGCCGGGGACCCTCCCAGGCTGCCCTCTGTTTTCAGGAAGTCCTCAACGTATGACCCCAAGGAAGCCCAACATGTAGGTTGCTACGAGAGGGGCTTGTTAAGGGAGTTTGGCCCCGTTAACGACTTTTCTCGGCACGGTTGTTAAGTGAATCACGGTCGGACCTGGAAGCCACCTTTTACCTTTTGGGGACTTCAGGCCAGCCACGTTTTCTACCGTGGGAAAGTGGGAGGGGGGATTATACAGAGAGGGTGGGCGATATGCAGCCATAACAACCTTCTTTCTCAGGGAGTCAAGGTCATTTGGTCCTGCAGCTGTGGAGGAGGGAACTGGGAGAAGTTCTGGACGTTGCCCGATTGGGCCGTGGGATGGACCTGTGGGTGCCGGGCAGGGACGTGGACTTTCACTTGGGTGGGGAACACCTGGAAGCTTCCAGATTTGGTTTTCCCCCAGATGTGCCAAGAGGACATCTCTCACGAAATGGAGCTGTGAGGAAACTCCAAGCCTGGGGGTCTTCTTTCGTTGTGTGTGTGTGTGTGTGTGTGTGTGTGTTACTTGGAACCCTGACATTTGCTGCAGCTTTTAAGTGATTCACACCGTCGTTAAGCGAACCTGCCCCCCCCTCCCTCCGCATTGACTCTGCTTGTCAAAATGTCGCCAAGGGGGATCACCTCAGCCCAGGACACGGCGGCCGTTGTCAATGCGAGACAGGCCTGAATTTGGATCCCATGACCAAGGGGGGGCGTCACAACGGTCGTTAGGTGTGAAAAACCTTCTGCCCTTCTCCTGTGCGACCCCCCCCCCCTCTATCCTGACCCGCCAGAGCCCTGGGCAGCCCCCCTCGGAAGGGAAGCAGGGCATCACCCACACCCCAATCCCCTGGCGCCCCTGTGGAACAGCCACTGTGCCCCCTCCCCACTCGCAGCATCTGCTGAACAGCTGGCAGGAAGAGCCCACCTGCCTCCACTTAGCAGCTTCTCTGGGGAAGGACTCCCACACGCCTTGGCCTGGGTCCAGGGAGGGGCCAGGCCCACAGGAAGAGGTGGGGGGGAGGGTCTATTTATAGGCCTACGGGGGGAGGAGGAAGGGGGGCACATTGCAGATCCAGCCGTCCTTGAAAAACCGTCTGTGAATGGGGAGGGGAACGAAAGCTGGGGGTTTGCACGAATGGGCCCAGATGCAAACCAGCTTCCACCCAGCAAGATTTCCTGGGAACTAAGAGACGGAGGGGCTTTGCCCCCCCCCCCCCCGGGACACCCAAGCAGCCCCCATCCTCTTGCCGAGTTTGGGGCGGAGATGAGGGGCCCCCTGCTGGCTTCTCCTTCCTTGAATCCCCCCAGATTGTTATCCTTGGGGTTCATGAAACCCCCAGAGCATGAAACGATGGAGCCCGGGCCGAAGACGGGCTGGTGGCCATCCATGCCAGCGTCCAGCTTGGGTGACCCTTTCCAGTGGCCCTTTCCTTGGCAGCCACATTTCCTGAGAAGAAGGGAGAAGAATGAATCCGTGGGAAGTCTCCAAGGGGCTGTGGGTGCTGGACAACCATTTGTCTGAAATGTTATAGAGGGTCTCCCGCTTGAGCAGGGGGGGCTGGACTAGAAGACCTCCAAGGTCCCTCCCAACTGTGGCAATCTGAACTGAACAGGAATGGTCACAACCCCAAGAAAGCGTTTTGTGGCCTATTGACTCTAATCGGCCTCCCTTTTCCTTCTCCTTTCCTCCACACGCCCCTCTCCTTTCTAACGCTGATGTTATACCCTAGTTGGGTAATGAAATGTCTGTTAAGAAAGCCACCCAGTTTTCTTAGAGCACCAAGGGATTTACAGTCTTCCCCCTCCTCCTCCTCCTCCTCTTCCTCCTCTCCCTCCCTTCTGTCAGACCTTTTACCTTTTGGGGCTTCAGCCACGTTTTCTACCGTGGGAAAGTGGGAGGGGGGATTATACAGAGAAGGTGGGTGATATGCAGCCATAACAACCTTCTTTCTCAGGGAGTCAAGGTCATTGGGTCCTGCAGCTGCGGAGGAGGGGACTGGGAGAAGTTCTGGACGTTGCCCGATTGGGCCGTGGGATGGACCTGTGGGTGCTGGGCAGGGACTTGGACTTTCACTTGGGTGGGGAACACCTGGAAGCTTCCAGATTCGGTTTTTCCCCAGATGTGCCAAGAGGACATCTCTCACGAAATGGAGCTGTGAGGAAACTCCAGCCTGGGGGTCTTCTTTCGTTGTGTGTGTGTGTGTGTGTGTGTGTGTTCCTTGGAACTCTGACACCTTCCGTCACTGATGATGTTCCCTAGTTGGGCCATGAAACGTCTGCAAGAAAACCACCCAGCTCAGAGAGCAGCAAGGGCTCCTCCGTCCTCCTCCTCTTCCTCCTCCTCTCTGCAAACCCCTCTCCCTTCTAGCACTGATGATGTTCCCTACTTGGGTCATGAAACGCGTGCAAGAAAACCACGGGGCTCTGAGAGGCCCAAGGACGCCACACTCTGCCGGAACCCCTCAGGCTGTCCCCCATTTCAGCTCAGAAGAGGGGGGGGGGGAAAGACTTCTAAGCCCCTGTGGTGGGGACCCAGAGAGCACCTGTCACACCTGCAACAGAAGCCCTTGTGTTGCTAGAGCAAACTTTAAGGGGCCGACATTGTGGAAGGAAACAACATCTCCACCCAACCTTCCTTCTGACCGCCAACTTTAGCGCAATCCTCCCTTCCTGGAGGGTTTAGGATTTCTCCAATGGCAGCCGGCCTCCCTCTTGGCCCCGAGGGGGAGGTGAAAGGCAGAAGACCCAGCGTCCAGCACAAAGACCCCTCTTGGCCCCCTTACCTGCATTCCGGGGGCGCCTGCCTTCCCCACCGTCCCTGTGGTGGGGGGAGGGGGAGGCCCGTGCCCCCCGGGGCTCCCTTTCTCCATCCTCCCTCCTGGGCCGGTGCAGGTGGGCAGCCTCCGAGTGGTGGTGCCGGACGTGGTGGGCAGGGGGCCTGGGGGAGCCACGATCCTCCAGAGGTGGCAGCCCACCGCGGTCCAGATGGGGAGACGGGCTCCGGCCGTTGCGTCTTCCCGCTGGCCCCCGTTCCCCCTGCCCTCGGGCCCCACGGCCGCTGTGCCCGCTTCGCCACTCCTCTTCCCGCTCCATCAGAGGAGGGGGCGTCCTTGGGGGTCTCTCACGGCTCCGACCGGCCGGGGGAGGATCTGCATCCAAGAGCAGCAGATGTGGCCCCCGAGATTTGTCCTGGCTCCCGTAGGGACGACTGCGGGCCCTCTCGGGGGCTTCCTCCTCCTCTGGAGGGCCCTTGGGAAGGGGCGGCCTCTGGTGTCGCTCTTTCGTCCTCTCCCGGTCCTTCTTCCGGCCATCCTTGCTCGTCCGCGTTTGTGAGCCAGTCTCCCAGGTCTCCAGGTCAAGGCCCTCCGGGACCAGTGGGGGCCCCCTCCAAGGCTCCCTCGTTTGGGGGGGCCGCCCATCAGCGCTCCTGGGCCGAGGGTCTTTGGGCCCCGCTTCCCGGGGAGTCCCGGACCAGCGGTCTGGGCAGCGACAACCAAGCGGCAAGACAGACAAGGCAGGTGAGTTAGTGACCGGGGTTAAGGGCAGGTGCCAGGCTACACAGCGAAGCAGGGAGAGGGAGCGAAGCTTGGAGGGGCAGGGGAGGTGGGCAGATAAGCAGCACATTTCCTGCAGGGCCCCCCCCCCCAAGAGAGCCAGAGCTCTGTCACTTCCCCACGATTCCAATCTGAGAAGATCCGAACCCAGGACCCTCTCCGTCCCCAGGAAGGGGTCTCCCTTCCTTGCATGGAATGGGGCAACCGGCCATGGGCAACTCTACCATGCAGGACAAGGCAGCCATGCCATCATCACCCCCTCCAAGGGCAGAAACCCAACGGCGCCTGCTGCCCACTTCCCAATGATCCCCAGGGGAGGGTTGGGGGCAGCCCATCGCAAGCCGGGAGGTTGGCTTTCTTGCTCAAGGGGTCCAAGGTCACTTCAGTCTCACTCCGCTCACGGCTGTCCCAAAGGTGGTGGTGGGGGGGGTTCCCCCCAAAGGCAACTGGAATCTCTTGGGATTTTTTTCTTTGAAAACATTTCCCTTCTCATCCAAGAAGCTTCTTCAGTTCTTCAGAGCACCTGGGTACTGAACTGAAGAAGCTTCTTGGATGAGAAGGGAAATGTTTTAAGGGTGAAAGTCCAGGTGCTTTTTGAGGGGGGGGGAGCACTTTTGGGACAACCAGGTCTTGGATGAGGGAGAATCTCCCTTGACAGGCTGCCTTGTTGCCTATGGACTGGGGGGGGGCAGGGGGGGTGTTGGGTCAACCCAATCGGCGTGTGGGCAGGCATCAAGGGAAATTGGGCACCAAATGTTCGGTTTGTACATGCCACCGTGGCAAGATGGCCCAGAAGCAGTGAAGGAATGCGAAGCCAGAAGCAGTGAAGGAGAAGGCTGCTAGCTCAGGATGGAGGCGAGGGGCCCTGGGGGCTCTCTGGGCTTGGGGGGGGATGCTTGCAGGGGTTCCAGGACCCTAACTAGGTGACATCGTCAGTGCTACAAGGGAGGGGGGGTTGTGGAGAGAAAGGGGGGAAGAGGAGAGGAAGAGGAGGAGAAAGAGAAGCAGAAGAAAAAGAGAAGGAGAGAAGGAGGAAGAGGAGGAAAAAGAGAAGCAGAAGGAGAAGCAAAGAGGAGGAGGAGGAGAAGAGGAGGAAGAGGAGAAGGGAAGAAACAGGAGGGAAAGGAGGAGGAGAGAAGGAGGAAGAGGAGGAAGGGAAGGGGGGAGGAGGAGGAGATGACTGTGAGGTCCTTGATGCTCTCTGAGCTTGGTGGTTTCCTTGCAGACATTTCATGACACAACTAGGTAGCATCATCAATGCACATTTTTGAGACAAACGCAGGAAGAAAAATACCTTCACCGTGGATGCCAGCTTTGCAAATTAAAAAAGAACTCCAAAGCTAGGACAGTATTATCCACCCATTATGGTTTCCCAATATATTTATTTATTCAAGGAAGGTAGAAGTTGTTTTCTGGGAAGCTCTTAACCTTTGCTGAGCCATTTTCCTATCCTTACCTCCCACCCCATGTTCAGCACTGATGTTGTGACCTAGCAGGGTCACGAAACGTCTGCAAGGAAACCGCCAAGCTCAGAGAGCGCCAGAGCCCCAATTTTCAACCCAGAACTCCCCCTTTATGGGCGGAAGTACTTAATCGCCTCCTTTATGGGTGGAAGCCCGCAATCATTCGCTGGGGGCAGAGTCCGAGCGAAGCAGAGACGAGCGAGGATGGGAAAGAAGCCACAGCTGCAAAGCAGGCAGGCGGCCACAACTCCAGCGGGAAAGGCCGAGGGGGCCAGGAAAGGGCTGCCTTGCCCCCAGGACCCACTCGGCTACCTGGGCAGGTGGCCAAGGGCAGCCCCGCCACAGGTGAGCTCTGCCCGTCAGCACCGAAGGCTTGCAGGAGGCAAACGTGCCTCTTCCGCTTGGATTCGAACGCTGGACCAGCCGAGATCTGCCCTTTTCCCGACACACCCGAGACGAAGGGAAGCCGAATGTGTTGCACAGATGCACCAGTGAAGAGAAGCCACACCAAGCGAATTCCCCACCAAGTTCATTAAATCCCAGCTGTGGAAGTTCCTTTGATCAGTGGAAGCCTTTCCAAGGAGGAGGAAGAGGAGGAGGAGGAGGAGGAGGAGGGAAGAGTGCCAGCGCATAAATCACAATCCGAGAGGCGATTTCCGCTCCGCAGCAGCTGTGATGATCCAACCGAGGGGGGATTTCGGGGGAAGCTCAGAAAGCAGCAGAGAAAAGCCTCGCCCCTCCCAGGGTCTCTGCAGCTGCCTTGGGTGGGGCTCATCCACGCCAAGCAGGGTCCGGCATCCCTCTCGGCCCCCAGAGAGGTCTAAGGCAGGGGTGTCCCACCGTGGCCACTGGGGAGACTCGTGGACTTCAACTCCCAGAATTCCCCAGCCAGCAGCTGCCTATACTCCAAGGATTCTATGATGGTGGGCAGAGGGTTGGACTAGAAGACCTCCAAGGTCCCCTCTAGCGGTTATGTTTCTATGATCATGGGGGGGGGGGGTATTGGATGAAGACCTTCAAGGTCCCTTCCACTCATATGATTCTATGATCATGGGCAGGGGGATGGACTAGAAGACCTCCAAGTTCCCCTCTAGCCATTATGTTTCTATGATCATGGAGGGGTGGGTGGGTGGATGAAGACCTTCAAGGTCCTTTCCACTCATAGGATTCTATGATCGTGGGCAGGGTTTGGACTAGAAGACCTCCAAGTTCCCCTCTAGCCATTATGTTTCTATGATCATGGGGGGGTTTGGATGAAGACCTCCAAGGTCCCTTCCATCCATATGATTCTATGATTGTGGGACTAGAAGATCTCCAAGGTCCCTTCCACCCATATGATTCTATGATCATCGGCAGGGGGTTGGACTAGAAGACCTCCAAGGTCCTCTCCAGCCATAGGACTCTGTGATCATGGGCAGGGGATTGGACTAGAATCAGGGGTCTGCAAAGTTGGCTCTTTTAAGACTGGTGGACTTCAACTCCCAGAATTCCCCAGCCAGCTATGCTGGCTGGGGAATTCTGCAGACCCCTGGACTAGATCAAGGGTGTCCGACCTTGGTAACTTTAAGCAAAGCTGGCTGGGGAATTTTGGGAGTTGAAGTCCACCAGGCTTAAAGTTACTAAGGTTGGAGACCCCTGGACTAGAAGACCTCCACGTCCCTTTCCAGCCCTATGAGTCTACGATCTAGGGCAGAGAAATGAACTACAAGACGCCCCCCCCCCAAGGTCCCTGCCAGCCATTTATGTCTTCATGATCTTGGGTAGAGGGGTGGACTAGAAGACCTCTAGAGTCCCTCCCAACTCTGTTATTCTGCAATTCTGAATCCTCTTTGGGCTCCTGGGTTACAGTTTAAAAAACCTCTGGGCACTTGGCAAGATCTGAGTGGTGTGTGTGTGTGTGTGTGTGTGTGTGTGTGTGTGTGTGTGTGGATTTCTTTGAGAAGGCTGGACCCCTGGCGTCCAGATGGACAAGCCCCTTCCCTTGACCCATTCCCAGAAGCCCTTAAGCCTTCTCCTTTGGCCTGAGAGGGAAGCAATGGCCCAGGGACACCCAAATGGCTCCCCCTTGCAGAGGTCAAAGGGGGGAAAGCAATGAGGTGGGGGGCAGAGGGGAGACCACTCACCTCTGTTCTCCGGGCAGGGGGCTTCTTCAGCAGCGGGCAAGCGCAAGGGGTCCGGGGGCAGCTTCTTCCTCCTCTTCTCCTCCTTCAGTTCCTTCTGCTGCAGAATCCGCGCGATGTCCTGGAAGGGAGCAGAGGGGACCACCGTTCACCCACAGATCCAGTATTTTTCCTCCTGGGGGTTTCCTGCACAAGCAGGGGGGTGGACTAGAAGACCTCTAAGGCCCCTTCTGGCTCTGTTCTCCTCTTCGGTTGATACGTGGGCCAAGAGGACCCTACCAGCTTCCCTTGGTCTTCCTGAGGAACCCCCCTCCCATTTACCTGGGGGTTTAGGCTTATTGGCTTTATATCCCGACTCAGGGCAGCATAAAGCACAATACAATACAAAAGTTAAAAGGGAGATTAAATAGAATATCCAAAAAAAAAAAAAAACCAATTGACATTTACAGTAGATTAATTAAATTAATCATTTGTTTTATTCAAGGCCAGGGCAGCTTGCTGGAAAAGCCAACTCTTCTCTGCACAGGGAGTCCTTGACTTACAACCACGATGGAACCCAAACTTTACGTGGGCAAGTGAATCATTTGTTCCGTGAGTTTTGTCCCATCTTTCTTGCCAGAGTTCTTAAACTGAATCCCCGCAGTTGTTAAGTGAGTCACACGGCCGTTAAGTGAATGTGGCTTCCCTGTTGACTTTCCTCGTCACAAAAAAGGGATCCTGTGACACCAACACACGGCAACCGTCATAAGATCTAGATAGAATCCAGATCACGTGAAGTGTTAATGCCACTGAATAGTCCCTTGGGAAGGCCACACTTGGAATACTGCATACAGTTTTGGTCGCCACGATGTAGAAAAGACGTGGAGACTCTGGAAAGAGTGCAGAGAAGAGCAACCAAGATGATTAGGGGACTGGAGACTAAGACATATGAAGAACGGTTGCAGGAACTGGGTATGTCTAGTTTGATGAAGAGAAGGACCAGGGGAGACATGATAGCAGCGTTCCGATATCTCAGAGGGTGCCACAAAGAAGAGGGAGTCAAACTAGACATACCCAAGGCACCTGGGGGCAGGACAAGGAGCAATGGGTGGAAACTAATCAAGGAGAGAAGCAACTTAGAACTAAGGAGAAATTTCCTGACAGTTAGAACAATTAACCTCTGGAACAGCTTGTCTCCAGAAGTTGTGAATGCCCCAACCCTGGAAGCCTTTAAAAAGATGTTAGATAGCCATTTGTCTGAAATGGTATAAGGTTCCTGCCCACGCAGGGGGTTGGTCTAGAAGACCTCCAAGGTCCCTTCCAATTCTGCTATTGTATTGTATAAGTACACGCCAGTTGCCAAACCTCTGAATTTTGATCACTGAGAAGCTGCGCCGGTCGTAAGTGTGAAAAATGATTGTAAGTTGCTTTTTTCAGTGGCGTTGCCACTTCGGTCACTAAATGAACAGTTGTAAGTCGAGGACTAGCTGTGCGCCTTCAGAGGCAAGTCTACTCTTCCAAGCTCGGGGGGCAAAAGTTGGGTTAGCTGTTGACTTTCCCCAGGACAGGGGCTCCAACCGTGGGAATGTTAAGCCTGGTGGACTTCAACTCCCAGAATTCCAAGTTCTGCTGGCGAAGGGAGTCCTGGGGGTTGAGGTCCTCCAGGGAGAATCCGTCAGAGAAAGAAAAGAAGTAAGAGAAACAACAGAGAGAAGGGAAAAGAAGAAAGGGGGCAGCAGAGGAAGTAAGGGAGGGGAAGTAAGAGTAGGAGAGAAGAGTAAGAAAGAGGGGAGGGAAGAAGGAAGGAGAGGAGGAAAGAAGAAGGGAGAGAAGGGAGATTGGGAAGACAGAAGGAGCAAAGTTGGTGCAAAAGAAGATGGGCGTGCAGGGGTCTCCAACCTTTGCAACTTTAAGTCTGAAGGACTTCAGCTCCCAGACTTCTTCAGCCAGCAAAGCTTATTATGTATATACCCACATAGCAAAGCTGGCTGGAGAAGTCTGGGAGCTGAAGTCCTTCAGACTTAAAGTTGCAAAGGTTGGAGACCCCTGGTTTAAAGCAAAGCTGGCTGGAGAAGTCTGGGAGCTGAAGTCCTTCAGACTTAAAGTTGCAAAGGTTGGAGACCCTGCTTTAAAGCAAAGCTGGCTGGAGAAGTCTGGGAGCTGAAGTCCTTCAGACTTAAAGTTGCAAAGGTTGGGGACCCCTGTGGGGGTGGCAAGGAAGCAACCCCAACCCTGATTTCTAAACACAAGAAAATTGTGATAAATGTTGATAACATAAAAGTTAAGAGTATTTGCAAGAATGTATAGGAAAAACTTTATACCCCCCAAAAAATTAAGACAAAGAAAGAAAAGCCCTCCAGGCTTCAGGTTCCCACGCTTGGCGTCTCCACTCCCAGGTGGGGGTTACCTCATCGCCCTCCTCCTGGCGCCGCTGCTCTTCGGCTTCGATGACCAGCTTGACTTGAATTTCCTGGGCGATCTCGCAGTCTTGCCGTTCTCTGAAAATCGGAGCAAGAGGGTCTGTGTGAGTTGGGTGGGAGGCAGGGAGGGAGGGAGCACCAGGCGGGGGATGGAAGACAAGGGCCAGGGGAGGTTTCTGCACAAAATGAGGAAGGGGGGGCTCACTAAACCCTGTCTCACTTAGCAACGGAGATTTGGGGCTCCTAATCCGGGCACTGCCTGCAATCCAAGGTCCAGCCTGGCTTGCTTCCCCACCCACCGAGGGCCCCTTCCCATCCTGGGCACCAGGAAAAGTTGGTCAAAAAGTTTCCCCCTTCACCGACGGCCTGAATTTTGAGTTTTGTGAGTTTCCCAAGCCAGGCAAGAGACAACCCCCCCCCCCAACACCCCCCCCCCCTCATGGCAGGCGTGCCTCATTCAGTGTCCAAGAAAGAAGAGCCCCAACTCCTTTGGAGCAGAGAGAAAGGCCCTTTTACGGGACGTGAAATGGAAACAGCTGAAGTGAAGCAGGAGCTGAAGCCAAAAAGCACCACCGTTTACCTATCAAACCTTGACCCAGGAGCCTCCCCCCAGTTACCCTGACCCCATGCCCCATCTCCACCTCCCAGAGGTGTCATGTGGGGCGCATCTTCAACTGGCCTCGTTCAGCTGGTATGTGGAGAGGGTTGACCTTGGCCAAGGCCAAACAGGAGCCATCAGCATGCGCAGGAGAAACCTTCACGATAACTTCTCCAGCACCTAGCAATTCCCCCCCCCCAATACCATGAGCCCCCACCCTCCCCGTTACTATGGCAGCCGACAGCAAGCAAGCAAAGTAGAGGCTGACTGACACCCTGCCCAGCCCCATTTCTCCCCAAAATCTGACCGTGTGGCTGGAGGGGATTTCTCACTTCACAAGAAAAGGAGGCGGGGTCACATCCAGCCCCACAGGGCACCCCCCCCCTTTGCTCAGCACAGAGTGAGTCCCCGGGGATCCTCAGTGGCCCCTCCCCTCAAAGCCCCCCCCCCCCCCATTGCAGCCCTTCCCTGCCTCCCTCACAGGTTCTTGTGCTTCTCCTGCAGCCGCGCCCTGGCCTTGCGGTCTTCTTCCTCCTGCAGCTCTTTGGCCATTCGCAAGTCATGCTTGACCAGGCGGTTACGCTGGATGTTGGTGGCCAAGTGGTGCTCGACTGGAAGGGGACACAAAGCAGGCCATGAAACACTCATCGTGCCCTCCGTCATCCCCCTCCCTTCTAGCCCTGATGACGTTCCCTAGTTGGGTCATGAAACGTCTGGAAGAAAACCACCAAGCTCAGAGAGCACCCAGGACCCCCACAGTCCTCCCTCCTCCCCCCCCCCCATTCTGCTCCTCCTCCTCCTCCACCTCCTCATATATCCCCCTCCCTCTTCCAGCATTGATGACGTTCCCTAGTTGGGTCATGAAACATCTGCAAGGAAGCCACCAAGCTCAGAGAGCACCAAGGTTCCCACAGCCTCTTCCTCTTCCTCTCCCTCCTCTACTCTACACACCCGACTCCCCTTCTAGTACTAATGAGATTACCTAGTTGGGTCATGAAACGTCTGGAAGAAAACCACCAAGCTCAGGGGGCACCAAGGACCCCACAGTCCTCCCTCCTCCTCCTCCTCCTCCTCCCTCCTCCTCAAAACCGAAAGTAAATTCCAGATTTTTGGCAAAACAAAAAACCCATCACAAAATGTGATCACATGACCACGGAAGATTGCAAAGTCATGAAAAGGTTCCAGTTGCCAAGGGTCCAAAAATGCAGCCATGTGACCAGGCAGGGAGGGGTGTGTGTGTGTGTGTGTGTGTGTTGCCCTTAGAACCCAAGAACTCGGTTGTAAGCATCCCTGGGGAGGTCTGTCATAACTTTAAAGCAGGGGGTGTCCAAACTTGGGAACTTTTAAGACTTGTGGGCTTCAACTCCCAGAATTCCCCAGCCACCTGGCTGGGGAATTCTGGGAGTTGAAGTCCACAAGTCTTAAAAGTTCCCAAGTTTGGACACCCCCTGCTTTAAACAGTCATAAAACTCAGCAACTTACTTTCCTGTTCCTGCAGGCTGTGGGCCAACGTGTGATCCTCACGCACAGCGAAATCTCGACACACTAGGGAGACAAAGCAGAGAGAGAGAGAAAAAAATCATTTGGTTCCTCCAGGAAGGGTGTGCAAAATCCCCCACGAAACCTGGGGAGTAAATTCTTGCACGCTAATCAGGCAGCCAAAACTTCCAAAACAAAAATTATCTCTCCAGCTGCATCTCCAGGCTTCTCCCAAACACAACCGGGAGGCCAAAAGATATCGCAACAGACACAACTGGCGGCTGTGTAGAGCTCTGTGTGTGTGTGTGTGCAACCTGCCAGAGACAGTGGGAGTGTGCAAATCTTGCCCCAAAGGCCCCACACTGAGGAGATAGCAAAACCGGCCAGAAAATCTGCAGGGAAAGTCAAAGGGGCTTCTTCACCCTCCACACACTGGCAAGAATCCCTCCAGTTCAGAGAGAAGTTATGAAAATAAAAATCGACTTTTATCCTGAATTTGCTCCTGCAGAGTTTCCCCCACCGATCGGAAGGGCAGGAAAGAGGTGGGGAGATACGCGCACACACACACACAAACACACATTCACTGCCAGCAAGATGGGCTCCCAAGACTTCCCATGGGTGAAACTCATCCAGGCGAGAAGCAACCTGGAATTGAGGAGAAACTTCCTGACAGTGAGGACAATTAGCCAGAGGAACAGCTTGCCACCAGATGTTGTGGGTGTGCTGTTCCATCACTGGAGGCTATTAAGAAGAGATTGGATAGCTATTTGTCCAGAATCGTATAGGGTCTCCTGCTTGAGAAGGGGGATTGGACTAGAACAGGGGTCTCCAACCTTTGCAACTTTAAGTCTGAAGGACTTCAGCTCCCAGAATTAAGTCCTTCAGACTTAAAGTTGCAAAGGTTGGAGACCCCTGGACTAGAAGACCTCCAAGGTCCCTTCCAAACAGAGGATTCTATGATGATGGATGAATGGAAAGAAGGAAGGAGATGATGAGTGAGAGAAAGGAAGAAAAAGGAAGGAAGGAAGGGAGGAAATGGATGGAAATGAATCAAGAAGCAGCTGCAAGGAAAATTGAGGAGAAACTTCCTGACAGTAAGGACAATTAAGCAGTGGAACAGCTTGCCACCAGATGCTGTGGGTGCTTGGTCACTGGAGGACTTTAAGAAGAGATTGGACATTTGTCTGAGATGATATACCATCTCCTGCCTGAGCAGGGGGATGGATGAGGAGACCCCCAAGGTCCCTTCCAGCTTCTATTCTGATTAACGGTCCTGGTTCAGGTCAGCTGAGGGAACCTGTGGAGGAGGGGGGGGAGACCCTCTTTCAGAGGTCAAGAGGTCCAGTTGCACCTCCGGAGATGACCCCAAGAAGACCCTCCCCATCACCTGTCCTTGGATCTTCTCCTCCCATCCTCCTCTGCTCTTCAGGGGCAGCCTCAGCCAGATCCCCAGTAATCCCAGGTTGCTCTCTGCTCTCAGCTGTTTGGGGGGGGGGGGGGGGAGAGCCAAGCAGGGAAAGGAGCCTGCCAGCTGGCCCTCTTCCCCCCCCCCCGCCCCCCCCCCCCTTAGAAGACGCCTCCACCCAGTTCCTGAAGTTTGAGCCAAGACAACGGCAGGCCGCCCAAAGTCAGCCAAGAATGAATCCAACAGCTGCAACCCCATTACAAATAGCTTAATTGAGCTTTCTCCAGAAGTGGGGGTGGGTGGGAAGTGTGGGGAGGGGGCTTTGCTCTGAAAGATCAGTTTCGGATTGGCTGGAGCTGGTTGCCCTGGAGACAGACCCCCCCTCCCGGTCCTCCCTCTCTGGCTTGGGGAGAGGGGCTTTGTTTGATAACAGATGCAGCTTCTCCCTCTTCACAAAGCCACAGGCGGTGGGGAGGGGGAGAAGGGGGAGGGAGGGGGAGAAGGGGAAGGGAGGGAGGGGCCCTTCCAGCTCCCAGCCTCAACGCAGCCACTAAATCAGGAAGACTTCTTTGCAAATTCCTCCCCAGGAGGAGAGAGCCCCCCCCCCCAATTCCACCAGGGCGCCCCACGTAGCCAAAGGCAAACCTGGTTAAATCTTAGTCTGATTTAGGGATCCCTAAAAGCAACCCAGGGAATGCAAGAGAGCTTTGAGAAGGAACCCCAAAAATCTACAGGTGCGCCTTGACTTATAACCGTTTGTTTAGTGACCATGCGAAGTCAAGATGGCACCAGGAAAAAGTGACTTATGCCCATTTTTCACACTTACGACAGTCGCAGCATCCCAGGGTCACGTGATGGAAATTCAGAGGGCTTGGAAACTGGCATGTACTTATGATGGCTGCAGCATCCTGGGAGCGGGAAGGGGGTTCTTGCGATCTCCTTTTGCGACCTTCTGACCAGCGAAATCAACTGGGGGTTCACTTAACGACTGTGCTACTGATTTAACAACTGCAGGGATTCACTTAACAACGGTGGCAAGAAAGGCTGTGATTCACTTAGCAACGGTCTGGCTTAGCCACAGAAATTCTGGGCTCAATTGTGGTCAATCAATGTGAACTCAGTTGCCGAGTGTCCGAATATTGACCACGTGGCCAGAGGGAAGCTGCACCCCGTCATTTAAGTACGAAAAACGCTCGTAATACACTTATTTCCGTGCCTTATACGACAGTGACCAACGTTGAATAGTCGTTGAAGGGTCGTAAGTCAAGGACTACTTGGAACAGGGTGGAACTGTTGCATTCCCGCCATCGCCAGTTCCCGGAAGCAGGAGGCGGGCAGGCAGGTGAGCTGGTGACCTTCGGCTGGGCGTGGCATCCCTGGGCTGGCCCAGAGGAAATGGGAGGAAGGGAAGCGGCCGGAGGAGGAGGAGGAATCTGGAGGAGGTCTCCCAGCCGATCCTGGGGAAATCTCTTACCATTTGGGGCATGCAAAGGAAAACGGGGTGGCACCATCGGCTGGGTGAATGGCAGCCTGGATGAGAAGGGGGGCACGGGAGGGAGGGAGGGAGGGGTGAAGATCCAGCAGGATGCAGGCAGACGCATAACAGAATGACAGAGTTGGAAGGGACCTTGGAGGTCTTCTAGTCCAACCCCCTTCTTCAGCAGGAGACCCCTGGACTAGGGGTCTGCAAAGTTGGCTCTTTTAAGACTGGTGGACTTCAACTCCCAGAATTCCCCAGTCGGTTGAAGTCCACCAGTCTTAAAAGAGCCAACTTTGCAAACCCCTGCCCTAGACCATTCCAGACAAATGGCTGTCCAGTCTCTTCTTAAAATCCTCCAGTGATGAATCACCCATGATTTCTGGTGGCAAGCTGTTCCACTGGTTAATTATCCTTACTAAATAAATTCCTCCTCAGTTCTAAGTTGCTTCTCTCCTGGATTAGTTTCCACCCATTGCTTCTTGTTCTGCCCCCAGGTGCCTTGGAGAATAGCTTGACTCCCTCTTCTTTGGGGCAGCCCCTGAGACACTGGAAGGCTGCTATCCTGTCTCCCCTGGTCCTTCTTTTCATTCAACTGGACATACTCGGTCCCTGCAACCGTTCTTCCTATGTTTCATCCTCCAGTCCCTTAATCATCTTTGTTGCTCTTCTCTGCACTCATCTTTTTAAAATTGTGGTGACCAAATCTTGACACAACACAGGCATTGGTGTACGCAGCTCACATGTTACCATCACTGTTTGTTCAAGCAGAGTGAACTTGTGGCAATCACTAACCGTGATTTGGCTTTTTCCTCTGCAGAATGACAAGAGCCGGAGGGGACCTTGGAGGTCTCCTCCTCCCACCCTCTGCTCAGGCAGGAGACCCCATTCCACACACAGGGCTGCCCAGTCTTCTCTTAAAAGCCTCCAGTGATGCCACAGGTTCTGGTCACAAGCTGTTCCTCTGGCTCACTGCCCTCCTTGTTAGGAACTTTCTCCATAGTTCTAGGTCAGGGGGTCTGCAAAGGTGGCTCTTTGAAGACTGGAGGACTACAACTCCCATGCTGGCCGGGGAATTCTGGGAGTTGGAGTCCACCAGTCTTAAAAGAGCCGACTTAGCAGACCCCCTGGGGGTCTAGGCTGCTTCTCTCCTTGATGAGTTTCCATCTGTTGCTTCTAACTGCAGAGAAAATATTTCTGTAGGCCAAGAGTTGAAGATCTGGGAATCCCCCTGGGGCTTCCCCCCTGCCTTCCCCCCTCCCTCTAAGGGCGGGTAACGGGGCTGGCCTCTGCCCCCTCCTGCAAAGTGTGTGTGTGTGTGTGTGTGTGTGTGTGTGTGTGTGTGTGTGTGTGTGTGTAAGAGTTCTCACAAGATCCCCTCTGCTTCCATCATCCCCTCCCAGGGTAGAGTTCCTGCCCCCGTCTCTTCCAGCCCAACCTGCCAATCAATCCTCAGCTTCCCCACCCCCCTCTCCAATTGCCTCTTTCCCATACTGGCTGCACCCCTGGGCTACAGTGGGGGGCTCCCCCTCCCTGGATCCAAAGTCCCAGCAGCCCCCCTTGGGGGGGGGTTCAGGGGGAGCTCCATGTGGCTCAAAGAGGAGGAAAAACTACCCAGAGTTTCTTTTGAGAAGGGAGAATCCCCTTGAGACAAAGGGACCCTTGTCCGTCCATGTGAACGTGGGTCGCAGGGCCCCACTTGAGAGGAGGGCACAGTGGGGGGGGAGGTCAAAGGGGAAGCCCCCAACCGAAGGGAGGGGCTGCTTCAGGCCAGGCTCCCAGGGAAGGGAAAGGCTAAAGAGATGCAGCTCGCTGGGCACCCAGGGAGACCCCCCTGCCCTGCCCTAACAATCAGGAGAAACCCCTCCCCCTTGGAAAGGGCCTCCGGTTTGGGTGGGGTCTTCTCCACGTCAAGCCAGGCCTTGGGGCTCCCTTTGGGTCCGGTTTATCAGCATACAAAATAGGAAGAGGAATGAGAAGCACAGGAATTGGAAGGAGGGAAAGGGGAAAAGGGAAGCATGGAAGCCCCACTCTTTTTAGTATAAACGTAAAAACATGAAAACATTTGCAAGAAAATCCCTGGCCTCAGAGAGCAGGAAGGACCCCCACCGCCTTCCTCCTCCTCCTCCTCTTCGCAGGCCCTTCTCCCTTCTAGGACGGAGGCTGTTACCCAGTTGGCTCATGAAAACGTCTGCAAGAACTCAGCCCAGCTCAGACAGTACCAAGGGCCCCATAATCCTATTATTATTATTATTATTTTATTATTATTTATTACATTTGCATACCGCCCTATATCCCTGACGGGACTCAGAGCGGTGCACAGGAAGTAGTAAAAGCAGTAACAATAAATACAGTAAAAATAGGATAAAAATAAATTAAATTCCTCCTCTTCTTCCTCCTCCTCTCCGCAAACCCCACTCCCTTCTAGCACTGAGGATGTTACCTAGTTGGGTCCTGAAACAAGAAAACCATCAAGCTCAGGGGAGCCCCCGGGACACAAACACCCCAGTTCAGCCCTGCTCCACAGAGAGTCTCTTCCCAAGAAGCTTCATTTGCGTTCTTAATTGCTATTATTACGTGGGGCTGTTTTTGAGGCCTGCAATTTCCTGCCTCCTTCCCTGGGAACAAGCTTCCTCAGCAGCAGAGGGGAGCTTCCAATGCAGCCGCGTGGGGTGGAATTTGCATTCGTTTTAAAAACCAGAGGTGAGAGTTTCCTGGAGGGCAGCTCTGGCCCAGCTGCTCGCCCTCAAGTTTTGCATTTCTGCTTTCTGGCATCTGTTCACACAGGCCGCTTCACGAGTTGCTATTTCACGCCCTTCCAACCTGCTGTGCCCAGATCGCCTCCGGGGTCTGCCATTGGGCACCCAGGGAGGGCCGAGTCCTGGACTTACGACCACAATGGAGTCTGAAATTCCTACTGCTAAGTGAGACATTGCTTAAGTGAATTTTGCCCCATTTTATTTTCTTGCTACAGTCGTTAAGCGAATCACCAGTTGCTGAGTTAGTAGGACGGTCGTTAAGTGAATCTGGTTTCCCCTTTGACGTTGCTTGTCACAAGGTCGCAAAAAGGGATCACGTGACACACACACCCGGACGCTGCGACCGTCATAAATACGGGCAGTCCTCAACCTACGACCACAACTGAGCCCAAAGTTTTTGTTGCTAAGTGAGACATTTGCTGAGTAAGTTTTGCCCCAACTTTCCTTGACGCATTTGTTCAGCGACTCCCTGCGGTTCTTAAAATTAGTAACCCGGTCGTTAAGTGAATCTGGCTTCCCCACTGACTTTGCTCATCGGGAGGTTGCAAAAAGGGATCACGGGACTCTGGGACACTGAAACCGTCGTATATGCGAGTCAGCTGTCAAGCATCCAGATGTAAATCATGCGGCTGTACGGATGCTGCAACGGTCATAAGTGTGAAAAATGGTCATGTCACTTTTTTCACTACTATTGTAACTTCAAACGGTCACTAAATGAATTGCTTTAAGTCAGGGGGCTGCAAAGTTGGCTCTTTGAAGACTGATGGACTTCAACTCACAGAATTCCCCAGCCAGCTTTGCTGGCTGGGGAATTCTGTGAGTTGAAGTCCATCAGTCTTCAAAGAGCCAACTTTGCAGACCCCTGCTTTAAGTCAAAGTCTGCCTGTAGCTGCTTCCCATAAACCTCGGAGTGTTTTCCCCTTCAGTGACACATAAGTTAAATAAACCAATTAGGAAAAACTTTTACCCGTTCAGCGTAAGAAAAATTATTCTAACTTTTAGCTCATACAGTTTTCCAAATGTTTCTCTTAGAACTCTGTTCGCATAACCTATTTTGGTCAAATGGGTTAAAAGGTTTGGTCAAGATCCAGCCAGTGGCTTGTGCACACAAAAACAAAGTTTACGAAATGTTTACTTTGGCTTTTTTTTCTCGGTCCCCCCCCCCCCCTAAAAATTAAAAAAAAAAAACTTTTGAAAACGAAGATAAAAACAAATATAAACTAATAAAAAGCAAAGTTGGAAAAAAGAAAAAGAAAGAAAGTTGAAACAGAAAAACAGGATGTAAACAAATGGTTTCGAATCTTCTTTAGGGCAGTTATAAATACAATTAGAAATTTACCTCTTCCTGTATAGCTGCAACAGAATTCTCTGCTTCTTAAAATCTGTGCCTAAGCACCAAGACTGTAAATCACACATTTATTCCTTTTCTGTTCTACATGAAAAAAAAATCCATAAGCAATTTACAGCCAGCAATAAACGCAGATATTGTCTTTTCTCTCGTCAAATAAGTCAATTTAGGCCCCATCATCTTCACCAAACCTTCCTCCGCTGTAGGGATTGCCAAACACTTCCATATTTGACCATAAAAATAATCTCCCTGCCATTTCCATCTACAAATACAAACTTCCACCTCTCTTTTCCAACTCTTTCTCCATCAGCCCCCAAAAGAAAGACCTTTGCTCTCAACTATATGTTGGCCTTTTTAAAAATCCTCTGAATCGATGTGTTTGTATCACAAATTCTCAAGCGAAGGAGAAAATGGTTAGGAAGGCAAAAGAAAAAAGGGAAAGGATTCACTAGTAGAATAAAATAAAATATATTAACGTTGCCAAGGGTATATAGTTAAATAGATCAATATTACTAATTGTGGATAACTCACTGTAATGTTCATTATACAAAATTAAATCTGAGGATATACGATATTTATAGCAAAATAGAATACTGGATGGAAATGAAAAGTTCAATTTGATTAATTTGCAGGGGCAAATAATTATAATGTTTATCTATAAAGAAGAAATTAAACTGGAAAATATTAAGTGGAATAATTAAATTAAGTGGAAAATATGGAAAGAAAATAATATGGCTGAAATTGAAAATGGAAACCTGATGTAAAATGAACCATGCATATGAGAAGATATTAAGGGGGGAAAACCCCAGGCAACGCTTTGTTTGTAAAAGAAGTTAAAATATGTAACAAAAAATAAAAATTGCTTTAAAAAAATCCTCTACCTTTTTTTTTACATGTCCACCCAACTCGCAGGAGCCCCCCCAAACTTGGCAACTTTAACACAATACAATAAAACTTCCCTTCTCCTTCCTCATGTTCCCAACATGTCAAATGGGTTAATGCAGGGGTCTCCAACCTTTGCAAAGCTGGCTGTAGAAGTCTGGGAGCTGAAGTCCTTCAGACTTAAAGTTGCAAAGGTTGGAGACCCCTGGGTTAATGGATGTAATGAATAATTGAAACATACATGAATGGAAATATTTAATAACTATTTGTGGTAACAATTGAAAATTAGCACTGGAATTGAATATGTTGTATACTCCATGGGAACATTAATGGTAATCTGAGCACACAATGCTCAATAGTAGCGATGTATTTAGTTCTGTTGGATGGATGACTTGGGATTCTGATTATAATTGCAAGAACTGATGCACAAAAACTTGTAACCAAACGACACGCTTGATGGAAGTAGAGGAAAGTATTTTATAGGTGTTGTTTTGTCTTTGTTTGTTTTAAAAATAAAAAAAGATATTCAAATAAATAAAAATAAATATGAAGTCTCCTGCTTTTCCATGGTCTACAATATTGTGCAAGTTCAGTTTGCAAGAGGTTGGTTTTTTTTTGCAAATCCAGAACATCCTTAAGCAACCAGGCAAAAAGGTGATACGCAAACAGACCCACTTGTGTGTGTGTGTGTATAAAGCAAATAATGAGCACTATTTTAGTAGCCGTAACCCACATCTCCTCCTTACAAAGGCACAAATTCTCCTCCGGCAATCAGTTCATCCCATCTACACACATCAGAGGGAGCTGCACGGCCCAGTAGCTTACGCCAACTTTTAATATAAGTTGTGAGTCAGAAAAGTTGCTCCCAACCTTCCCCTGAGTTTGTGGTTTGTTTTATTATTATTATTTTTTTTGACACCTGAGGCTAACACAATTCTCTTCCCTGGAAGATTATCTTGGAAGAAGGGGTTGGTTGTTTTTTTTTGAAAGGCAGGTGTGCAGGGATTTGGGGGCCTCTGTGTGTGTCTGTGAGAGAGAGAGAGAGACAGAGAGAGAGACAGAGAGAGAGAGAGAGAGAGAGAGAGAGAGAGAGAGAGAGAGAGAGAGAGAGAGAGAGAGAGAGATGCCTCCTGCCCAGAGGGAGGATTACAACTACACAAGGATAAAGAGCCTTACTCCTGGAGGCCAGGGAGACAAGAATGGATCCCACTTCCTAGATCAGAGATGGCAAACCTTTTCCCAAACCGGAAGGCCTTTGCATGTGCCGGAGTGCCAAAAACCCAAAGACCAGCTGGCCGCCACACACGTTCTGGTTTTCTCAGGCCATTTTTCAGGCTGTCTTCAGGTCGTTTTCAGCCAAAAAAAAAAAAAACCCAGCCTGAAAACTGCCTGTAAAATGTCCTGCATTTTGATTGTTTTTGAGGCTCTTTTTGGCCATTTTCCAGCTGTGTTCCGGCGCTCCAGTGCCCGCGAAGACCAGCTGCTGGAAACCAGAAGAGCAGCTGGCCAAGGCACAGCACACCTGTGCCTATAGAGAGGGCTCTGCGTACCCCCTGTGGTCCCCGTGCCATACGTTCCCCATCCTGGTCCTAGACTGTCTTCTTCTCCAAGAGCCGCAGCCCCAAGGAAGAGTAAGATCTATTTTCCCGAAAAATCAAGGGAAGGGCTCATCTCCAAAACACCAGTCTCTGGCAAATTCTGCAAAAGCCACTGCCCTTCTCTGAAAGCCATTCTCCAAGTGCATCAAGTCCTTGACTTACGACCACAACCGACCCCCAAATTTCCACGGCTAATCCCTATAGTTACTCATTGATTTATTTTAGAGCAGGGTTCTCCAACATTTGCAACTTTAAGTCTGAAGGACTTCAGCAAAGCTGGCTGGAGAAGTCTGGGAGCTGAGGTCCTTCAGACTTAAAGTTGCAAAGTTTGGAGACCCCTGTTTTAGAGGATTTACACGGCTGGCCACTCACTCCGCAGCGACTGGCTTTCTTAGCAAACCAGCCACGAAGTCTTAGTGAGTTTTGCCCCATTTTATGACTTTTCTCACCCCCGTTCTTAAGCGAATCACTGCAGTTCTTCAATTAATCACACGGTCGTTAAGTGAATCTGGATTCCCCAATTATTTTGCTTGGCAGAAGGTCATAAAAGGGGACCTCCGGGATGCAGCAGTTCATTTACTGACCATTCAAATTTAAAACGGCACTGAAAAAAAGTGACTTATGACTGTTCTTCACACTTATGACCGTTGCAACATCCCTGCGCTCAACATTCAGAGGCTTGGCAACGGACTCATATTTATGATGGTTGTGGAGTCCCCCTCTTGTGACCTTCTGAGGAGCAAAGTTGAGGGGGAAGCCAGATTCATTGAACAAGCGGGGAACTCACCTAACACCTGCAGCGATTCACTCTACAAACAGAAAGAGAGAAAGAAAACGGGAAAGAAAGAGAAAGAGGTGGAAAGAGAGAAAGAGAGAGAGGAGAGAAAGAGGGGGAGAAAGAGAAAGAGAGGGAGAGAAAAGGAGAGGAGACAAAGACAGGGGAAAGAGAAAGGGACAAACAGGTAGAGAGGGGGAGGGAAAGAGAAAGAAAAGTGGAAGAGAGAAAGAGACAAGCAAAAGAGATGGGGGAGAGGAAGAAAGAGGAGACAGAGGGGGAAAGAGAAAGACAGACAGAAAGAGAGAGGGGGGAAAGAGAGAGAAAGAAAGAGAAAGAGGTGGAAAGAGAGAAAGAGAGGAGAAAAGAGAAAGAGAGAGGAGAGAAAGAGAGGGAGGGAAATGGGGAGAAAAAGAGAGAGGGAGGAAAAGAGAGGAAGAGAAAAAAAAGTGAAAAGAGAGAGAGGGAAAGAAAAAGAGAGGAGACAAAGAGGGGGGAGAAAGAGACAAAACAGAGAGAGGGAAAGAGAGGAGAGAAAGAGAGAGGGGGGGGAAAGAGAGAAAGAGAAAGAAAGGTGGAAAGAGAGAGAAAGAGAGAAAAGCAGAGGAGACAAAGACAGGGGGAGAGAGGGAAAGAGAGGAGAGAGAGAAACGAGAGAAAGAGAGGAGAGAAGGAAGGACGGAGAGGAGGCCCAGATGATCCCAGGCTCCTCTCCACCTTTCGGGGCTGCCGGGGCTCCCTTCCCCTCCCGGAGCCGCCTGCCTGGCGCTCTTTTCCCGCCGCTACAAAGTATCGAGCGCCGGAAGCCCGCCGCTGCCGCCGAGCAGCCGCTCCGGCCGGGGAGCCCAGGCGGGGGGAGGCAGCAGGAGCCCCGGCCGCCCTCCCCCGCCGCCTGCGGAGCCTCGGGGGCCCCGACGGGGGCAGAAAGTCCCAGGCGCCGGCCCGCCCCAGGGGCTCGGGGGTTGCGGGGCCCCAAAGCCCATGCGCCGCGGCCCTGGCGGCTCCCTCCGTCCAGCCGGGCAGGTCCCGTCCCCCCGCCTCACCTTCCTTGACGCCCGGCAGCTTGGAGCGGTCGATGCCCACTTCGGCCATGTTGCGGGCGGGGCGGGAGCGCGCGTGCCCGGACAGCCCCCCCCCTCCCACCGCCGACTCGGACACGCGCCTGGCCTCTCGCTCGCCGCCCCGGCCAGTCCCGCCGCCGCCGCCGCCCCCTCCCTCCCTCCAGCCTGAGGGGCGGGCCCTTGCCCTGACCCCGCCCCCTCCAGGTAAAGCGGGGCCGCCCCCTCTCCCACTCCCGAGCCCCGCCCCCGCCCCTTCCCCTGCGCATGCCGGGAAGTGTAGTTGGATTCCCCCCGCCCGTCTCCAGAATCCTCCTCCTCCTCCTCCCCCGCTCCCCGCTGGCCTGGCTGGCTGCGGATGATGGGGGCCGTGGAGGGCTGGAGGACCCGCGCGAGGATGAGCCGAGCCAGGCACCAAGGAGAACGCTGGAGGCTCTTGAGAAGAGGCTGGACAGCCCTTTGTCTGAAGCGCGGGAGGGTTTCGTGCCTAGGCAGCGGGGTGGACTAGAAGACCTCCAAGGTCCCTTCCGGCTCTGTTATTCTATTCTCAAAAATAGAGACAAGGCTGGGAGCCCGCGTGGAATCCAACCCCTCCGCTCCCCGCAAGGAGCAGGCAGGAGGAATGCGCTGGGGCTGGGGGGGGGGGCAGGGAGGGAGCAGGAACTGAACCCAGGACCCCTAAGTGGCGGCTCTAAGCAGAAGGTTGGAGGGGCTGATCTGAAGGGGGAGCCGCAGAGCTTTTGACACCTTTTGGGAGGAACCCAGGCCAAGAAGATCCGGGTGCGGATTCTGAGGAAGGATGCTGGTTTCTCCCCTCCTCCCCAGGCCCCCCTGGGGCTGAAGTCAGAGTCCATGGAGGAACTGGGGGGGGGGGGGGGCAGCTGCCTGTTCTCGAACTTGGGAAGCAAATGAAGGTGCCCTTCAGCCGGCTGGCTGTGGTTGCAGCCCCTCCAATCCAGCCCGCCCCACTCCCCCAATACAGAAGGGGGGGGTGAATCCTCTCAAGTGTCATTCTGGGGACTGCCAGAGGGCCCCCCCCCCCCGCCCTCTCCTGTGATTTAAAGCAGAGGTTCCCAAACTTGGCAACTTTAAGACTTGTGGACTTCAACTCCCAGAATTCTGATTTAAACCTCTGATTTAAAGGATTTCGCTTCTCATTCCAGCCCAGAGATTTCCTGGTGGCCTCCCATCCTAGAATTAACCAGCCCACCACAACTGGCTATGCTGGCTGGAGAATTCTGGGAGTTGAAGTCCACAAGTCTTAAAGTTGCCAAGTTTGGGGACCTCTGATTTAAAGGATTTCGCTTCTCATTCCAGCCCAGAGATTTCCTGGTGGCCTCCCATCCTAGAATTAACCAGCCCACCACAACTGGCTTGGATGTTCGAAAACTGACCAAGGTTGAACAACCTGCTGCAGGTCCTGGAGACCCGACCTGGTTGCCCCATGGCACCCTAGTCCTTGACGTATAACCACAGCTGGGCCCAACATGTATGTCGCTAAGTGAGACGGTTGTTAAGTGAGTTTTGCTCCATGTCACAACCTTTGTTGCCACAGTTGTTAACTGAATCACTGCCGTTGTCAAGTTAGCAACATGGTCATTAAGTGAATCTGGCTTCCCCTTGATGACTTTGCTTGTCATTAAGTCGCAAAAGGGGATCACGTGACCGTCATAAATGTGAGTCAGTTGCCAAACGTCTGAATTTGGATCATGTGACCTCAGGGATGCTGCAACGGTCGTTAAGTGGCCATAAGCCGCTTTTTTCAGTGCTGTTATAACTTTGAATCGTCACTAAATGAACCGTTGTAACTCAAGGACTCTCTCTACTGCTAAAATTGGAAGGGACCCCCAGTGGTCATCTAGCGAACCCCATGAGGTCATCCTGAGAGGGGGGCCTCCAGCCTCTCCTAAAAGCCTTAAGCGATGGACACCTCCCACCTCCAGAGACAGACAGATGCTTCCACTATGGGGCAGATGTGATTGTGAGAAAGTCGGGGGGCCTTTGACGTCAAGATCAATCAATCAATGAAAATAGATCTGAAAGGGACCTTAGAGCAGGGGTCCCCAACCTTTGCAACTTTAAGTCTGAAGGACTTCAGCTTCCAGAATTCTACAGCCAGCTTTGCTTTAAAGCAGGGGTCTCCAACCTTTGCCACTTTAAGTCTGAAGGACTTCAGCTCCCAGAATTCTCCAGCCAGCAAAGCTGAAGTCCTTCAGACTTAAAGTTGCAAAGGTTGGGGACCCCTGCCTTAGAGGACTTCTAGTCCAACCCAATAGTCAAGCAGGAGACCATTTCAGACAAGTCACTGTCCAGTTTCTTCTTAAAAATCTCCAGTGATAGAGTAGCTACAACTTCTGGAGGCAACTTCTGTTCCACTGGCTAATTGTCCTCACTATTAGGAAATTCCTCCTCAGTTCTAGGTTGCTTCTCTCTTTGATTAGTTTCCACCCATGGCTTCTTCTCCTGCCTTCTGGTGCTTTGGAGAATAGCTTCACACACACCCCTCCACACACACTCTCTCTCTTCTTTGGGGCAGCCCCTCCAACACCGGAAGGCTGCTATCATGCCCCCCCACGACAGCCCAGCCCCAACACTGAGCAGGAACAGAGAAACAGGGGTTCCCCTTTGCAGAGCTGCTGTTTCTTTTTTTTTTTTTTTTTATGAACACTATAACAAAAATAACATATACAGTACAATACTCTATTTCACCCAGTGCTATACAATGGAAAGGAAAGTTTGGTTCTTCAGGTATCTTCAAATATCTTTAAGTCCTCCAAAATCCACGTTCTCTGGGTACAGGTGTCGAAACATCCAAGGTCCCAAGTGCATAGTCCACAAATGGCTTCCAAGTCTTCCAAAAAACGTCTTTTTTATAAACGCCCTCTCTAAATTGAAATGACGAAGAAAAAAATAACATTGAGATTAGAAACTATACTATTATTGATAATTAAGGAATTAGAATTAACAAAACATGAGAAAGAATTGATTAGAATTATGATTATAATGGGCAGAATTATAATAGCAAGATATTGGAAAATAGAGTCGAATATTAAAATAGAAGAGTGGTATTGTGAAATGTGGAAATTAGCTTTAAATGATAAAATGACATGCGATATTAAATTTAGGCAGAGCTGCTGTTTCTTCAGCCCAGGCAGAAGCCACCACCAAGAGCTGCACATACACACAGATGCACACCCAACACCCAGTGCCAGGGAATCTCACCTCTCTCTCTCTCTCTCTAACACACGCACACACACTCCCTCTTTCCAGGAGGCTCCATGGGCAGCCGGGCTGTCTTTGCAAAGCCATCCTAGGCCAGGGAAAGGGGGCAATTAGGGGCTTTGCGAAGCGACACAAACTGCTATTTTGCGGTGCCAAGGCTGCTCTTAGCGAAGTGGAGGCGCCCGGCCAGCGGCCCCAGCTCCTGCCCACAGCTGCCTTTCTCTTCCAGCCACGACAGGAATTGGAACCCGGGCCTCTCCCACACCTGACACCTTCCCCTCATCCCACAGTCAGCCACAGCAGGTGAAAGAAGGAGCTGGGAGAGGGGGATACCCCCCCACACAAATAACCCCCCTCCTTCCCCATCTGCCTTGCAGTTTTGCAACCTCCTCTTTCTTCACAATAACAGGGTTGGAAGGGACCTTGGAGGTCATCTAGCCCAACCCACAGCTAGACCAGGAGACCCTATCTAGACCATTTCAGAAGGTAGTATTTGAGGACTGTCACAAAGTGTGGGTGGGGTCAATTTATTCTTCAAAGCCCCAGGAGGCAGGACAAGAAGCAACGAATCGAGAGAAGCAACCTGGAATTGAGGAGAAACATCCTAACAGTCAGAACAATTAACCAATGGAACAGCTTGCCACCAGAAGTGGGTGCTGGGTTACTGGGGTGTATTAAGAAGAAACTGAAGAGTCACTTGTCTGAAATGGCCTAAGGTCTCCTGCCAGGGTAGGGGGCTGGACTAGAAGATCTCCAAGGTCCCTTCCAACTCTGCTATTCTGTAAGTCTCTCCTGCTTGAGCAAGGGGGCTGGACTAGAAGACCTCCAAGGTCCCTTCCAGATCTGATCCAAATCCACCCTGTTTGATACTGTATGAGCCCAGAAAAAAGGTGAGTTTGGTTTAAGCACCTTGGATGTTCCTGCTTGTATCTAGCTAGCTCCCTTTATAAACCTAATTTCATTCAGTTAACTCACTTAAACCAAGATGGCTTCACACAACGCCCAGCAATGAAATGTGGCTTGTTGACCACCCATCCCAAGGCAACAGGTCAACCATTCCCTCCCCCTTGGCAGGACAAGTGGGTGTGGCCAGCCAAGGCAGGCCCGGATTGTCCAGCGGAGATTGGAAGCAGACGCCCTAAGGAGCCCTGTTGTAATTGGGAAGCCAAGAACTATAAATTCTGAATCATCAATTCTAGGGCTCTGGAGGTCCTCTAGTCCAACCTCCTGCCAAGGCAGGAAAGCTTCGTCTCATCCAGTTGGCCAAACTTTTCTTAAAGACGTCCACGGGGCACTGAGGACTCTGGGAAGGAATCTGCTCCAAGGGTGGATTCTTCAGACGGTCAGGAAATCCCTCCTTTGCTCCAGTTTAGATCTTCCTCCAATGAGCTTCCATCCATTGGTCTCCTTCCTTCCTTCCTTCCTTCCTTCCTTCCTTCCTTCCTTCCTTCCTTCCTTCCTTCCTTCCTCCCTCCCTTCCTCCCTCCCTCCCTTCCCTTCTTTCATTCCTTCCTCCCTCACCTTCCTCCCTCCCTTCCTTCCTTCCTTCCTTCTTTCCTTTCTCCCTCCACTTCCTTCCTCCCCTTCCTTCCTTCCTTCCTTCCTTCCTTCCTTTCCTCCCTCCCTCCCCTCCCCTTCCTTCCTTCATTCCTTCCCTCCCTCCCCTCTTCCCACAGTCACAGTTTTTAGGAGGTCTTCTAGTCTAGCCCCCTGCCTAAACAGGAAGCCCTACACCACTTCAGACAAATGGTTATCCAGCATCTTCTTTAAAACTTCCAGTGTTTGAGCATCCACAACTTCTGGAGGCAAATTGTTCCACTGATTAATTGTTCTCACTGTCAGGAAATTCCTCCTTAGTTGCAGACTTGATCTCCCTCTAACAAGGTCCCTCCCTCCCTCCCTCCTTCCCTCCCTCCCTCCCTCTTGAATCATAGCTTTGCAGGGGACCTCGGAGGTCTTCTAGTCCAACCCACCTCCTCCACCAGGAGACCTTCTACCACTCCAGAGAAATGGTTCTCCAGTCTCTGTTAAAACCAGCAGTGTTGGGGGCACCCACAGCTTCTGGAGGCAAGCCGTTCCACTGGTTAATTAGCAGAAGAACAAAGAAATGGGAAGGGACCTCGGAGGTCTTCTAGTCCAGCCCCCCTGCTCAAGCAGGACACTCTATACCACTCTGGACGAATGGCTGTCCAATGACTTCTTTAAAACCTCCAGGGATGGAGCACCTGGTCATCCCTGCAGGGAAGGGATTTCTAGATCGGGGTCCCCAAACCTGGCCACTTTAAGACTGGGGGGCTCTGCTGGCTGGAGAATTCTGGGAGTTGAAGTCCCCAGGTCTTAAAGCGGCCACGTTTGAAGGCTTCTTCCTTCTACCATTCTAGACGAATGGTTCTTAAAATCCCCCAGTGATGGGGCACCCCCAATTCCCAGGGGGAAGTCTCTGGACTGTCCCCCCCCCCCCTGCCAGGAAATTCCTCCTTCCTCCCACACTGGGTCCCACTTGAAGGCGCTTCCGCCCACTGCATTGCCAGAGGAGTTCGCAGCCTGCAGGCCAACAGGAAGGAGGATATTCTTAGCTCCGGCGCATGACTTGCCAAGCTCCCTGGGGGAAGAATCTGGAAGTTATGCATTGTTTGGAGAGAGAGAAAAACACACACACGTCTTCCTGCCTCTTCAAGCCTCCCGTGCTTACTTGGCTCTTTGTTGTCGCTGCGCCTCGTACAACGAATATTAAACGCGATCTCCAGTGCAGAAGGACAGTTCAGGTTGTGGCTGTTAAGGAATCATGCGCCGTCCTTGAGCGCAGCCTCAGGGGCCGGCTGCTTCCCTCCTTGCCTTATGGGAAGCTGGCGGGGAAGATGACAAGGGGCGAGGATGTGGCCCTGGGAAGCTGTGACCATTGGAACTGCGTGCCGGTTGCCACGTGCCCCCATCGTGATCCAGTGACTGTGGGGACACTGTAATACAATAACACAATAGCAGACCTGGAAGGGACCTTGGAGGTCTTCCAGTCCAACTCCCTGCCTAGGCAGGAAGCCCTATTCCGTTTCAGACAAAGGGCTCTCCAGCATCTTCTTGAAGACTTCCAGTGTTGGGGCATTCACAACTTCTGGAGACAACTTCTGTTCCACTGGTTAATTGTTCTCACTGTCAGGAAATTCCTCCTCAGTTCTAAGTTGCTTCTCTCCTTGATTAGTTTCCATCCATTGAACCTTATCCTGCCCTCAGGTGCCTTGGAGAATAGCTTGACTCCCTCTTCTTTGGGGGAACCCCTGAGATACTGGAAGCTGCTATCTCCCCTGGTCCTTCTTTTCATTAAACTAGACCTGCCCAGTTCCTGCAACCGTTCTTCATATGTTTTAGTCTCCAGTCCCCTCATCCTCTTTGTAACATCAGCATTGTTTAGAATAGAATAACAGAGCTGGAAGGGGCCTTGGAGGTCTTCTAGTCCAACCCCCTGCCTAGGCAGGAAGCCCTATACCGTTTCAGACAAATGTCTATCCAGCATCTTCTTAAAGACTTCCAGTGTTGGGGCATTCACAACTTCTGGAGGCAACTTCTGTTCCACTGGTTAATTGTTCTCACTGTCAGTAAATTTCTCCTCAGTTCTAAGTTGCTTCTCTCCTGGATTAGTTTCCACCCATTGCTTCTTGTCCTGCCCTCAGGGGCTTTGCAGAATAGCACCTGTGGCGGCCACAACTTCGAGGACCGGCCATAAGTCTTCTTGTCTAGCCTCGTTGTAGCTTCAAATGACTGCTGAAGAAGAAGTCGCTAAGTGAGGACTACCTGTATAGTCAAAAGCCCTTCCCAGTCTTTCATGGTTGGCAATAACCCCCGATAACGACAGCATATGTGGGGAGACCCAAAGCTAAGGGCCTGCTTGGCTTTGGGTCTCCCCTTTAAAGCCATTTTTTCGGCTTATTTTTCCATCCGTCTGGGTGGCTGCTTCAATTTCCTTTTTCTCCCTGTGGCTCCAGCCGAATTTTCTGCAGCCCAGACTAAGGAAATGGGGGTGTGGAAAAGGGCCTCCTAAGGATGGATGGATGGATGGATGGAGGCAGGAGGAGAGGGACTCCGTGCAAGTCAAGGGCAGAAAATTCTCCTCCCACGGAGTCAGCCACAGCAGGTGAAAGGAGGAGCTGGGAGCGGGTCTGTGTCCCCCTCCCACAAATAACCCCCCCTCCTTCCCCTTCCCCATCTGCCTTGCAGTTTTGCAACCTCGGCTTTCTTCACAATAAGTGGGGGTGGGGGAAGCCCCTTGGAGGTCATCTAGCCCAACCCTCTGCTGGAGCAGCAGACCCTTGCAGAATCACAGGAGGAGAGGGTTGGAAGGGATCCCAGCGTTCATCTAGTCCAACCCGCTGCTCGAGCAGGAGACCCTAGACCAGAGGTTCCCAAACTTGGCAACTTTTAAGACTGGTGGACTTCAATTCCCAGAATTCTCCAGCCAGCTCTGCTGGGAGTTGAAGTCCACAAGTCTTAAAGTTGCCAAGTTTGGGAACCTCTGCCCAGCCTAGACCAGGGGTCTGCAAAGTTGGCTCTTTTAAGACTGGTGGACTTCAACTCCCAGAAGTCCCCAGCCAGCATAGCTGGCTGGGGAATTCTGGGAGTTGAAGTCCACCAGTCTTAAAAGAGCCAACTTTGCAGACCCCTTCCTTAGACCATTTTGGAAGGTAGTACTTAAGGGGCTGCCCCAAAGAAGAGGGTCAAGCTATTCTTCAAAGCACCAGAAGGCAGGAGAAGAAGCCGTGGGTGGAAACTCAGGAGAGAGAGAGAACGGTTTCAATGGGTCCCCCCACTGCCTTTGGGATCCTGGGAGATGACCTGCAGGGGTTTGGGGTTGGAAGGATGCCAGGCAGGGTTCCTTCTCTTCGGGAGGGAGGGGGGGCAGGATTCTTCCTCCCTTTCCTGAATGGACGGAGGGGGCTCAACGCCTGGGAACAAGGGAACAAAATTGAAACTTCATCTGGATGCGTTTGCAGGCTCAGGCTGAGAAGAACGCGATGCCCTTCAACCCGGAGACATCACCCGTGTGTGTGGGGGGGGGGGCGTGCGTTGGGGTGGATGTAGGGTGCCATCATGCAGCATCTGTCTTGGGCCCTGAACATCTGCCAGCAGCGTGAGGCTCCTTCCAAAAGGGCCAAGACGATCCGGGGCTGAGCCGTCAAAGACGCTCCAAATCCTCCCTCTTCTCCCTTTTCCTTCTCCCACGGCTGGCGACCAAACCTGGAGACCTGAACGCAGGGAGTCCTCGCTTCACGACCAGTTATGATGCAATGTGGCTGCTCGGAAAATCGTGGCGGCTTCCAGATCGTGCCATGTGGCCCAACGAGGGAGTGGCCTGTCTTCCTACCCTAACCCAACCCTGCTGGGTGACTTTGGGACAATCGGCAGGAGAACATGAGTTCTAGTCCTGCCTTAGGCATGAAGGACGGTTGGGTGAATGGACCAATCAGCAGGAGACGGTGTGTTCTAGTCCCATCTTAGCTGTGAAAGCCAACTGGGTGACTTTGGGCCAATCGCCAGGAGATCAGGGAGTTCTAGTCCCGCCTTAGGCTTGAAAGCCAACTGGGTGACTTTGGGCCAATGGTGTCTGAGCCTCCAGTCCCCTCATCCTCCTGGGTTGCTCTTCTCTGCACCATTTCTAGAGTCTCGACTTCTTCTTTATCTCGTGGTGAGAAAAAACCCAGATGAAATATTCACTTGCAATATCCAGGGGGAAAACCAGGTGTGGAGATGCTGTTTTGCCTTCTGGGGCTTTGAGGACCGTTTGAGCCCTTGGCCCTTGTGGCAGCCCCTTGTCCAGGGGAGGCTGGGCTCCGCTCTTTCCCAGGCTCCCACCCCCCATCCCTGGAAGCCACCGGAAATTCCAAAGGGATTGGGAATTGTTGGGGAAACTCCGGAAGTCGACCGCGAGAGAAATGGAAGCAGACCCAGCTGGCTCTTCCCAAAGTCCCAGCTGAGCTGCAGCTGAAATCCTCTTATTTAACCCTGATCATATCATTCCCAACCAGCGGTTAAATATCCCTAATCCAGGATATATATAGACTCCAGGAGAGAGAAGAGGAAGAGAGAGGGAGAGGGAGAGAAGGAGAGAGAGAGAGGAGGGAGGGAGGGAGGGGGAGGGAGAGAGAGAAAGAGGGAGAGAAGGAGAGGGAGAGAGAGAAGGAGAGGGAGAGAGGAGGGAGGGAGGGAAGGAGAGAGAGAAAGAGAAAGAGAGAGAAGGAGAAGGAGAGGGAGAGAGGAGAAGGAGAGGAGAGGGAGTGGGAGGGAGGGAGAGAGAAGGAGGGAGGGAGAGAGTGAGAGAAGGAGGAAGGGAAGGAGGGAAGGAGAGGGAGAGAGAGAAGGAGAGGGAGAGAGGAAGAGGGAGACAAGGAGAGAGAGGGGGGAGGGAGGGAGGGGGAGGGAGAGAGAAGGAGAGGGAGAGAGGAGGGAGAGGAGAAGGAGAGGGAGAGAGGAGGGAGAGGAGAAGGAGAGGGGGGAGAGAGAGAGAAAGAGAAGGAGAGAGAGAAGGAGGGAGAGATTGGAGAGAGAGGAGAAGGAGAGGGAGAGAGGAGAGGGAGTGAGAGAAGGAGGAAGGGAAGGAGGGAAGGAGAGGGAGAGGGAGGGGGGGAGGAAGGGAAGGGAAGTTTCTCAGCTGTGCTTGGGGTCAAGTTGGCTTCTTGGGTGAGAAGAACAGAGAAATTTGCTGGAGAAATTCATCCTCTCTGGGTTTAAATGGAATTGAGGGTTCCCCCCACTCCCCGGGTGGTCCTTGGTGCTGTTTCCATTGACGGTTTTCTGGCAGACATTTCATTACCAAACTAGGTAACGTGTTCAGTGCTGGAAGGGAAGGGGGGGGTTGGTGGTACCTTAATAAGGCTGAAAGCAGAATTCGGGAAAATGTGGGCTTGTGCAGAGATGGACAGACTGACATGGAAAATAAAATGACTCAAGATGGGATGGGCTTTCTCAAGGGTTGGGCTGAAGAGGGAGAAGTCCGGGGAAGGAAGATTATTGTTATGTGCATGCAAAAGATGAATGCTATAAGTATAATTATGCTATAACTATACGTATAAGGAATGTGATTATAAATAAGCTAACATAACCATTAATTTTGCTATGATTACCTAGCTACCTGCGGGATCGGATCCTGCCTCATACATCTTCACGGCCGATTCGCTCCCACAGAGAGGGACTTCTCCGGGTGTCGTCCACTAGACTTTGTCAGCGGGCGACACCCAGGGGAAGGGCTCTCTCTGTGGCGGGCCCGGCCCTCTGGAACGACCTTCCCCCCGACATTAGGACGACCATGGACCTCCGCTCCTTCCGTCTTAAATTAAAAACTCATCTTTTCTGTCTGGCCGGCCTAGGGTAGTCTCTCTGTCTTTGGGGTTTTACTGGGTAGTTTTAGTATAGTTCAGTTTTAATGGGAAATTTTAGCGCAGGTTAGGTTTAATTTGTTTTTAAGAAATGTTTGTATGTATTTATTGTTTTTATTCTATCTGTGCACCGCCCCGAGTCCCCATGGGGAGAGGGAGCGGTTTATAAGTATTAAATTCATTCATTCATTCAAATTCATTCATTCATTCATTCATTCATTCATTCATTCATTCATTCATTCATATTATTATCATTATTACTGTATCTGTGTTTTTTTTGATAAAATGAAATGCCTGGACAATACACAGTTTTGAAAATATTTATATATAAATTACACACAGACACACACACACACACACACACCTACTGTGATGCTTCCTGGTTGGGTAGTGAAACATCTGCAAGAAAACAACCAAGCTCAAAAAACACCAAGCACAGAGAACATCCTCCCCCTCCTCCTCCTCTCCACAAGCCCCTCTCCCTTCTAACATGGATGATGTTCCCTAGTTGGGTCATGAAACGTCTGCAAGGAAGCCACCCAGCTCAGAGAGCCCCAAGGACGCCACAGTCCTCCTCCTGCTCCTCCTCTCCACAAGCCCCGCTCCCTTCTAACAACGGATGTTGTTCCCTAGTTGAATCCTAGGGCTGAAAGGGGCCCCAGAGGTCTTCTAGTCCAACCCCCTACTCAAGCAGGAGACCCTCTACCATTCCAGACAAATGGCTTTTCCATTCTCTTCTTAAAAACCTCCAGCGATAGAGCACCAGAAATGCCTGGAGGCAATTTGTGTTCCACTTGTTAATTGTTCTCACTGTCAGGAGATTCCTCCTTAATTCCAGGTTGCTTCTCTCCTTGGTTAGTTTCCAACCATTGTTTCTTGTCCTGCATTTTCAGGTGCCTTGGAGAACAGCTTGACTCCCTCTTCTTTGGGGCAACCCCTGAGATATTGGAAGGCTGCTATCCTGTCTCCCCTGGTCCTTCTTTTCATTCAACTAGACCTACCCAGTTCCTGCAACCGTTCCTCATATATTTTATCCTCCAGCCCCCTAATCTTCTTTGTTGCTCTTCTCTGCATTTTTCCCAAAGTCTCAGCCTCTTTTTTGTAGTGTGGGGGCCAGAACTGTCCTGGTGGGGTGGTATACAACTATTCAGCCCACGGGAAATACTCAGGACTGTATTTCATACAGGGGCCAAAGCTGGACAAGACAGATAATCTTGACTATGACCCCAAAATTTCCCTTCTTAAGTGAGACAGATTTTAAGGTTTAAGGTTTATTCGTTTTTTATACCGCCCTACTCCCGAAGGACTCGGGGCGGTGTACAGCCAGAGTAAAACAGATATATAAAAGTTTAAAAGGTTTTTTAAAAAAGCATATTAAACAATTTGGCCTCTGTTAAAATTAAAAAACCAAACAAACCCCGATGAAAATTAATAAAAATTCGTATTTAAAAATTCATTTTTATGCCAGCCTGGCTTGTTGGGAAAAAAAGGTTTTGAGAGCATGGTGGAAGGTGTGTAAGTCAGGGATAGTTCTTACTTCCGGGGGCCATTCGTTCCAGAGGACAGGGGCTCCCCGTGGGTGTCGCCAGTCGACATTGTCTAGCCCAGGGGTCCCCAACCTTTGCAACTTTAAGTCTGAAGGACTTCAGCTCCCAGAATTCTCCAGCCAGCTTTGCTATGTTGGTATATACATAATAAGCTTTGCTGGCTGGAGAAGTCTGGGAGCTGAAGTCCTTCAGACTTAAAGTTGCAAAGGTTGGAGACCCCTGCTTTAAAGCAAAGCTGGCTGGAGAAGTCTGGGAGCTGAAGTCCTTCAGACTTAAAGTTGCAAAGGTTGGGGACCCCTGCTTTAAAGCAAAGCTGGCTGGAGAATTCTGGGAGCTGAAGTCCTTCAGACTTAAAGTTGCAAAGGTTGGGGACCCCTGCTTTAAAGCAAAGCTGGCTGGAGAAGTCTGGGAGCTGAAGTCCTTCAGACTTAAAGTTGCAAAGGTTGGAGACCCCTGCTTTAAAGCAAAGCCGGCTGGAGAAGTCTGGGAGCTGAAGTCCTTCAGACTTAAAGTTGCAAAGGTTGGGGACCCCTGCTTTAAAGCAAAGCTGGCTGGAGAGGTCTGGGAGCTGAAGTCCTTCAGACTTAAAGTTGCAAAGGTTGGGGACCCCTGCTTTAAAGCAAAGCTGGCTAGAGAATTCTGGGAGCTGAAGTCCTTCAGACTTAAAGTTGCAAAGGTTGGGGACCCCTGCTTTAAAGCAAAGCTGGCTAGAGAATTCTGGGAGCTGAAGTCCTTCAGACGTAAAGTTGCAAAGGTTGGAGACCCCTGCTTTAAAGCAAAGCTGGCTGGAGAAGTCTGGGAACTGAAGTCCTTCAGACTTAAAGTTGCAAAGGTTGGGGACCCCTGCTTTAAAGCAAAGCTGGCTAGAGAATTCTGGGAGCTGAAGTCCTTCAGACTTAAAGTTGCAAAGGTTGGGGACCCCTGCTTTAAAGCAAAGCTGACTGGAGAAGTCTGGGAGCTGAAGTCCTTCAGACTTAAAGTTGCAAAGGTTGGGGACCCCTGCTTTAAAGCAAAGCTGGCTGGAGAAGTCTGGGAGCTGAAGTCCTTCAGACTTAAAGTTGCAAAGGTTGGGGACCCCTGGGCTAGCCGAGGGCACCATGAGGAGACCCTCTCTATGGGAGCGTACTGGCCGGTGGGAGGCTCTCGGGGCAGAAGGTGATCTCGTAAGTAGTTAAGTGAGTTTTTGCTCCATTTTATATTTTTCCTTGCCGCAGTGGCTATGTTAGCAACAGGGTTGTTTCTTGATTAGTGACCAGTCCCCACACTTATCATCATCACAGCATCGCCATGGTTACGTGATCAAAGTGTAGGTGCTTCACAACCAGCCAGTGACAGCCAGTTGTGACTTTCCCAGCCAGCAAAGTCAATGGGGGAAGCCAGACTCGCTTAATGACTGCCACATTTTCTACTGTGGGAAAGTGGGAGTGTGGGTGATATGTAGTCATAACCACCTTCTTTCTCAGAGAGCCAAGGTCATTTGGCCCTGCAGCTGCCAGGAGGCGACTGGGAGGCATCTCCATTTTTGGATGGTGCCTTATTGGGCCGTGGGATGGACCTGTGGGTGCTGGGCAGGGACTTGGACTTTCTTTTGGGTGGGGAACACCTGGGAACTTTCAGACTCGAGTTTCCCCCAGATGTGCCAAGATCTCTAATAAAATGGAGCTTTGAGGAACTTTGTGCCCCGGAGTCTTCTTTTATTAGGGGTGTTACTGTGTCCCTATTGTGGTTATAAGTCAAGACATTGTGAATGCTTCAACACTGGAAGTTTTCAAGAAGAGATTGGACAACCATTTGTCTGAAATGGTATGGGGTCTCCTGCCTAAGCAGGGGGTTGGACTAGATGACCTCCGAGGTACCTTTCAACTCTGTTGTTCTATTGTATTGTATTGTATTGTATTGTATTCCATTCCATTCCATTTTTCTCTATCCTATCCTTCTCTATCCTTTTCTATTCTTCTCTGTTCTGTTCTGTTCTGTTCTGTTCTATTCTATTCTATTCTATTCTATTCTATTCTATTCTTCCCTATCCTATCTATCCATCCTACTCTACTCTATATACTCTACTCTACTCTATTCTACTCTATTCTTCCCTATCCTATCTATCCATCCTACTCTACTCTATATACTCTACTCTACTCTATTCTACTCTATTCTTCCCTATCCTATCTATCCATCCTACTCTACTCTACTCTACTCTACTCTTCCCTATCCTATCTATCCTACGCTCACTCTCTCTTTCCCTCCCTCCCTCTTTCCCTCCCTCCCTCCCCCCCTCTCTCTCCTGCCCTCTAGTGGCCGGAAAAGTTCTTGATTTTTTTTAACCCTTCCCCTTCCCTGCTCTAACATACGCTGGCGAAACATGGACAGTAACCTAGTGGTGAAAATTATTTGGGGGGGGGGGCGCACTGGTTCTGTGGGCGTGGCTGGGGGGGGTCATGTGACCGGGTGGGCAGGGCCATCTTTTCCCCACTTTTTAAACTATTTTTTTCCTGCCGGTTCGGGTGAATAGGTAGGGAAAAACTGCTTTAAAAAGTGAAATAAAGAGGGTCCGATAATCATGCGGCTCACAGCTCATCAGTGTGATTGTACAAAAGGTTTTTTCTGCTTTTTAAAGCATTTTTTCCCTGCCAATTCGCCTGAAACGGCAGGAAAAAGAATTTAAACCATTAAAATAGGAGCCAGCTGTGGGCAGCAGCTGCCCAAAAAGCCAACATAGTTCTAGGCTGCAACAACAGAGGGAGAGAATCAAGATCCCATGAAGGGTTAATACCACTTTATAAGGCCTTGGGAAGGCCACACTGGGAATACGGCATCCAGTTTTGGTCCCCACGATGTAGAAAAGACGTGGAGACTCTAGAAAGAGAGCAGAGAAGAGCAAGAAAGAGGATGAGGGGACTGGAGGCTCAAACATATGAGGAACGGTTGCAGGAACTGGGGAGGTCTCGTTTAATGAAGAGAAGGACCAGGGGAGACAGGATAGCAGCCTTCCAATATCTCAGGGGTTGCCCCAAAGAAGAGGGAGTCAAGCTATTCTCCAAGGCACCTGGGGGCAGGACAAGAAGCAATGGGTGGAAACTAATCAAGGAGAGAAGCAACTTAGAACTAAGGAGAAATTTCCTGGCAGTGAGGACAATCAATCAGTGGAACAGAAGTTGCCTCCAGAAGTTGTGAATGCCCCAACACTGGAAGTCTTCAAGAAGATGTTGGATAGCCATTTGTCTGAAATGGTACAGGGCTTCCTGCCTAGGCAGGGGGTTGGACTAGAAGACCTCCGAGGTCCCTCCCAACTCTGCTATTGTATTGTATGGTATTGACTGTGCTCAGAACCTTTGTGAACCGGTGGAGGAAGAAGCCATCAACACAACCGCCCAGGAACCTTACAAATGCCTCAAGTCATCCTTTTATTTTATTTTTAATGGCATGCAATGCAATCCTTACATAGTACACGTCCATACACAGGCACACACACACACACACACACACTCTCTCTGTGTGTGTGCCTGTTTATCAGGAGGACAGAGCATCAATCAACACAAGTCTGAGCCAATGAACGAAATCAGACAGAAATCCTCGGCGGAGAACGACAGAAGAAGCAGCTTAACCAAAGGTTCCCTTCATTGCAATGTCTTGGGGGAGAAAAGGGTTGGGGGCAGCAGTTCTTTCTCCAGGCCTTGGGGGGGGGGGGGACACCTTCCAGGAGGCCGAATCTGCAAGAAAGGAAGAGAAATTGAATCAGGAGGAGTTAAAATCTACACAAGATCTGAAACCACAAGAAATAAACACGGAATGGGGGCCTTACAAATCAATGCAAGATTTAAAAAAGATCGGGACCAATACAGAATAAAAATGGAATTAGGTAAAATATTATTAGGAACAGGAGGGAAAATGATGACCAAATCATATAATTTTCTTTTAAGATATAAAATGGAGGAAGAGACGGTCAAAGAGGCAATGATTAGCTGGGGAAGAAGCTTTGGCCAGAATATAGAGTTAGAAAAATGGGATAAACTATGGGAAATAAATTATAAATTTACGACAGCAGTAGCCCACAAAGACAATCTCTATAAAATGTTTTCTAGATGGCATTTGCCCCCCGCGAGATTGGCCAAAATGTACCCAAATTTATCCCCCAAAGGCTGGAGATGTAGCCACAAGTCTGGAACATTCTTCCATATGTGGTGGACGTGTCCCATCACAAGAAGCAAAATTCAGAAATGGCTGGAATAAATGATGAACCAGGAGGAGCTTTCCTGGGGGTGGACGCAACTCCCACCCTGGAAGACAAAGGTTGTAGCAGGCCAGGTGCAGGCTGGTATTGGGGAGGAGGGTGGGAGGGGGCTGCATCTGACCTTGGAGGGGTCATACAATACAATAGCAGAGTTGGAAGGGACCTTGGAGGTCTTCTAGTCCAACCCCCTGCCTAGGCAGGAAGCCCTATATCGTTTCAGACAAATGGCTATCCAACCTCTTCTGAAAGACTTGCAGTTTTGGGGCATTCACAACTTCTGGAGGCAACTTCTGTTCCACTGATTGATTGTTCTTACTGTTAGGAAATTCTTCCTCAGTTCTAAAGTTGCTTCTCTCCTTGATTAGTTTCCACCCATTGCTTCTTGTCCTGCCCTCAGGTTCCTTGGAGAATAGTTTGACTCCCTCTTCTTTGGGGAAGCCCCTGAGATATCAGAAGATGCTATCCTTTCTTCCCTGGTCCTTCTTTTCATTCAACTAGACCTACCCAGTTCCTGCAACCGTTCCTCATCTGTTTGAGCCTCCAGTCCCCTCATCCTCTTTCTTGCTCTTCTTTGCACTCTTTCCAGAGTCTCCACATCTTTTCCACATCGTGATGCCAAGTGGGAGGGAATAGAGAGCTTTCCGGAGGCTTCTTTCAATGGAAACACAAATGGCAATGAAGCCACATGAATTCAAAGTGGCTCCACTCCAGATGTGTTTAATTCTTTCCTTCTTTTGTCCCACGAGAAAAGCCCATCGGAGAGGATTTTTTCCCCAGCCTCTCTGCCGATGGGAGGAATCGAATCCGAGGCTTTTGGTTTGCAGGTTGGCGAGGAATTCTATGGCCTGAATCTCCCGGATGGAGCAGCGCCCAGACAGCCCTGGATGTTGGCTAGTATCCTTAACCGTGTTAAACCAAGCCTGTTAGCCATGGCATGCAAATCTGGGTTAACCATGGCATGCAAATCTGGGTTAACATTAGCCATGGCATGCAAATCTGGGTTAACATTTAAGAGAGCCAGTTTGGTCCAGTGGTTAAAGCGCCAGGCTAGAAATCAGGAAACTCTGAGTTTGAGTCCCACCTTAGGCATGAAAGCTGGCTGGGTGACTTCGGGCCAATCACCAGGAGCTGGTGAATTCTAGTCCCACCTTAGGCAAGAAAGACAGCTGGTTGGCTGTCATCCTTTCTTTCTTTCTTTCTTTCTTTCTTTCTTTCCTCTTTCTTTCTTTCTTTCTTTCTTTCTTTCTTTCTTTCTTTCTTTCTTCCTTCCTTCCTTTCAGAACATAAGAACATAAGAGCAGCCTTGCTGGAAGAGGCCACAGCCCATCCAGTCCAGCCTTCTGTCTCCCACAGTGGCTCCCCATTTGCTTCAGGGTCTTCCCAAGCAGATGTCTTCACCTGCTTGTGATTCCCTGCAAATGGCCTTGAGAGACATCCTGCCTCTCTCTCCATCCCGGAGGGTGTCCTTAGGCATCCCTCATGATAGCCATGGATACCCTTGTTCTCCATGAACTCCTCTCATCCTTTCTTTCTTTCTTTCTTTCTTTCTTTCTTTCTTTCTTTCTTTCTTTCTTTCTTTCTTTCTTTCCTTCTTTCTTTCTTTCTTTCTTTTCTTTCTTTCTTTCTTTCTTAACATAAGAACAGCCTTGCTGGAAGAGGCCACAACCCATCCAGTCCAGCCTTCTGTCTCCCACAGTGGCTCCCCATTGGCTTCAGGGTCTTCCCAAGCAGATGTCTTCACCTGCTTGTGATTCCCTGCAAATGGCATTGAGAGACATCCTGCCTATCTCTCCATCCCGGAGGGTGTCCTTAGGCATCCATCATGATAGCCATGGATACCCTTGTTCTCCATGAACTCCTGTCATCCTTCCTTAAAGGCGTCGAGGCTGACAGCTGTCACCGCTTCTTCTGGCAGGGAGTTCCATAGATCAGGGATCCTCTGGGTGAAAAAGTCCTTCCTCTTATTTGCTTGAGGTTAGCTATCAAAAGTTTCATGGATGGCCCCCTAGTTCTAGTGTTGTGCGATAGGGAAAACAGTTTTTCCTTTTCTACTTTGTCCACACCGTGCATGATTTGATAGACTTCCGTCAGGTCACCTCTCAGGCGCCGTCGTTCTAGAGTGAAGAGGCCCAGCCGTTGCAGCCTCAGATGGTAAGGAAGGTGTTCAGGCCCTCTAATCCTTCTGGTTGCCCTCCTCTGCCCCTTTTCCATAGCATAGCATAGCATAGCATAGCATAGCATAGCATAGCATAGCATAGCATAACATAACAAATAGTAAAAAAACTAAAGTTAATTAAAGGCACTTCCATTTAGCCTTAGGGGCCAATTCAGCTTTTTGGGTCCCTTAGAAACGCCCCCCACGGAGTCCCCGGATTCCCCCCAGTTGCAATTCCTCCCAAGAGGCTTTTTAAACCCCCCCACAGGTGGCCCTAGAAGAGGGGGGGGGTCCTGAACCTCCACAAGGAGCATCCAAGACTTCCCCGCCAATGGAAGAGGGAGGAGGAGGAAAACGGCAGGGGTGAAATCCAGCCGGTTCTGACCAATTCTGGAGAACCGGGAGTGGAAATTTTGAGTAGTTGGGAGAACCGGCAAATGCCACCTGTGGCTGGCCATGCCCCCATCTATTCTGAGTCCCAGCTGATGGGGAGGGAATGGGGATTGTGCAGTATCCTTCCACTAAGCCACTCCCACTAAGCCACGCCCACCAGGCCAGGCCACGCCCCACCAAGCCACGCCCACAGAACCGGTAGTAAAAAAAAGTGTTGAATCCCACCACTGGAAAACGGGAGTCTGGTACTTCATCTGGCTCCGTCCCTGCCTCCCCCTTCTGCCCAACCTCTGGCAAGAGGCGGGGAAGGCCAGGGCCGCCTGGCACAGAGTCACAGGGGCTTTGGGTGGGGGGGGGGGTGGCCTGGATCTTACCCGCTTCTCCTAGGCTCTGGAGCTGCTCGGGCGATTCCCTCCGATCCGGTCTAGAGGAGGCCCCGACCTCTTCTTTGGCAGCGGCATCACTTTCCTGCAAGGAAGACGGGGGTCAAGGCAGGGGACACCCTCCGGGGGCTTCTTCCAGGCCTGGGGGGAGAGTAGACCCCACCGCACTCCGGGCCTTCCTGCCGACCAACGGAAGAGAATCTCTGTAGCTCAGGGCTGAACTGGGGGGTCCCTGGCGGTCTCTGAGCTGGCTGGTTTTCTGGCAGACGTTTCATGACCCAACTAGGTAATATCCTTAGGGCTAGAAGGGTGAGGGGCTTGTGGAAGGGAGGAGGAGGACTGAGGCGTCCTTGGTGTTCTCTGAGAACTAGAAGTGGGGAGGGTTTGTGAGGAGGAAGAGGAGGAGGGGAAAGACTGTGGGCTCCTTGGGGCTCTCTGAGCTTGGAGGTTTTCTTGCAGACGTTTCATGACCCAACTAGGGAACCTCATCAGTGCTAGAAGGGAAAGGGATTTGCTGATGGAGAAGAAGTTAATTCTACTCCTGATGATGCTCCCTAGTTGGGTCATGAGATATCTGCAAGAAAACAAAATGCACAGGTACAGGATAGGTGGTACCTTGCTCAATAGCAGCAACTGTGAGAGGGATCTTGGAGTCCTAGTGGAGAACCATTGAAATAGGAGCCAGCCGTGGGCAGCAGCTGCCAAAAAAGCCAACCCAGTTCTAGGCTGCCTCAACAGAGGGAGAGAATCAAGATCCCGTGAAGGGCTAATACCACTTTTGTAATGCCTTGGGAAGGCCACACTGGGAATATTTGCATCCAGTTTTGGTTGCCACGATGTAGAAAAGACGTGGAGACTCTAGAAAGAGTGCAGAGAAGAGCAAGAAAGAGGATGAGGGGACTGGAGGCTCAAACATAGGAAGAACGGTTGCAGGAACTGGGTAGGTCTTGTTTAATAAAAAGAAGGACCAGGGGAGACAGGATAGCAGTCTTCCAATATCTCAGGGGCTGCCCCAAAGAAGAGGCAGTCAAGCTATTCTCCAAGGCACCCGAGGGCAGAACAAGAAGCAGTGGGTGGAAACTAATCAAGGAGAGAAGCAACTTAGAACTGAGGAGAAACTTCCTGACAGTGAGAACAATGAATCAATGGAACAGAAATTGCCTCCCGAAGTTGTGAATGGCCCAACACTGGAAGTCTTTAAGAAGATGTTGGATAGCCGTTTGTCTGAAACATTATAGGGTTTCCTAGGGGGAGGTTGGACTAGATGACCTCCAAGGTCCCTTCCAACTCTGCTATTGTATTGTATGTTCAGAGAGCACCAAGGGCTTTACAGTCCTTCTCCTCCTCCTCCTCGTCTTGGGTACAAATTGCACCTATTTTCCTGTCCCCACCCAGCACACCTCTAAGGTCACCGCAATCCCTCACCGCACCCCCCCATCCCTCCCTCCCTCAATGCCTTCGACACCCACAGGAGCCTCATGGATCTTATTTCGACCCTGAAGTCTCTTGGAGGGATCTTCTTCCTTCTCCCAGGTTCCCCGTCCCTCAGGCACCGCTCCGAACTTCCTCCGGAACCCCCTTCGGCTCCCAGCTTTGTATGAAATGCTCCATCACCCAGTTCCTGGTCCCCCTTGTGTGTGTGTGTGTGTGTGTGTGTGTGCAAAATGTCAGCGGACAAAATCCCATTCCTGAACTTCATTTATTTCTCGGAAAGCTGTTAAAGAGCAACGCATAACGATCCATCCTCTCCCTTCTCAGGTCCCTTCACTTTTTAGCATCCTGTCAGAATATTTCAAGCCCCTTCCCCAAATAAAAGCCTTTCGTTTCCGCATTCCTTCTGAACCCCCCCCCCCATTGTTGAACCACCCAACCCCCCTCCCCACTTCCTTCTGACTTGTGGGGTGCAGCTGCAGCCTTCGCAGCCCCACTGGGCCGATTGCACAGCCGCTTGGCCACTGAAGGGTTGTCGGTTTTCTTCACGGCTTCCCCCCCCCCCACTCGGGGCATTTTGCTGGGCCCCCCTTGCCCCCCCCCCCCCAGTCACACCAAGAAGACCGTTTGAAAACCATTGGCGGCCATCGTTTCCCTCCCGTGACAGAGGCATTTATACCAGCTTTCCTTCCCTGGGGACCCTTTGCCCTTTCCCGATGGCTCCCCTGCCCATCCATGCCTAACAATTCATCCCTAGCACGTTCTCAGTTCATCTGGCTCCCAAATAGAATTCAGAGCCACGGAAGGACAGAGCTGGAAGGGACCCTTGGAGGTCATCTAGACCAGCCCCCCACCCCACCCCTGCTGAAGAAGGAGACCCTACTATACCATTTGAAAGGAGGGGCTGCCCGGTCTCTTCCTAAAAGCCTCCAGGGATGGAGCTTCCCCAACTTCTCTTCCACGGGTTCATTGTTCCTATTTTTCCCCCAAAAAAGTTTTTTTTTTATTTTTTCACTTTCATACAAATGACCACATCTTCTATGCCATTCCATAATCAAGGCTCTTTTGCATTATTCAATATTATGTCAATCCGTCTTACCATCAACCCCCAAGGACTATCATTCGCTCTTCTGCTCTCCATACAGCATATTTATATCCTATCCATCACTTTCTTCTCCCTCCCTCCTTTCTTCCCTCTGTCATCCTTCTCTTCTCTACCTCCCCTTCCTCATTGTTCCTAATGGTTAGATACGTCCCTTAGACCGATCCGCTCCCACAGAGAGGGTCTTCTCAGGGTGCCGTCGGCCGGACAATGCCGACTGGCGACACCCAGGGGAAGAGCCTTCTCTGTGGTGGGCCCTGCCCTTTGGAACGACTTACCCTCTGAATTACGCACCATCACCGACCTCCGCCTCTTCCGCCAACGTCTAAAGACATACCTCTTCCAACAAGCCCCGGCCTAGCCTAACCTCCCATGGGGACTTTTAGAAAGTTTAAAATTGGGTTTTTAATAATTTGGTTTTAGCATAGGATCAGGTAATTTAATATATATTTTAAATTATGAATTTATTTTTGTATTTTTGTATATTTTTAAATTTCCTGTGCGCCACCGGGTCCTCTGTGGAGAAGGGCAGGATATAAATATAATAAAATAGAAAAAATAGAAATAGGACGTTTCTCCTTAGCGCCAGGTTGCTTCTCTCCTTGACTGGTTTCCACCTGTTGCCTTCTTCTCCTGCTTTGGAGAAGAGGTGGAGCCCCTCCTCTTCTTTGGGGGCAGCCCCCCAGAATATCAGAATAGCGGAATAACAGAGTTGGAACGGACCAATCTAGAAATCAGGAGGAATTTCCTGACAGGGAGAAGAATCAACCCATGGAACAGAAGTTGCCTTCAGAAGTTGTGGGAGCTTCATCCCTGGAGGCTTCCAAGAAGAGCCTGGGCTGCCATCAGTCAGAAATGGTGAAGGGTCTCCTTGCTTGGAGGGGGAGGCTGGACTAGATGACCTCCAAGGTCCCTTCCAGCTCTATTCTGATTGGTAGAAAGCAATGTCAGGAAACTGTGTCTCCCTTATGTCGATCACGTCACGCAAGGGGATTCCTTGAAGAAAGCAGTTGTGTTGGGAAGAGTTAACGGTCAAATGAAACCAGGCCTCCAAAGGACAAAGGCGGCTGGAGATCATCAAAACTGACCCCAGCCAGAGGGCTGAAAACTCAAAGAAGCAGAGCGAGACGGAAAGAGCTGGAGAGACATGGCGGATGGATTTGCCAAGAGTTGGACACAACTGAATGGAGAACTTCACCATCAATCACCCCAAGAGCAGCGACGGTGGAGAAGCAGGAGAACCTTTTTGGGGGGGGGGGGCGGGAAGGGAGGGTGTCACCCACCTCTGCTTGGTCTTCAGGCCCTTTGAAAGCCTGTCGAGGGGTGAACCAAATCCCCCGAAGCTTGGCTTCTTCTTGGTCTCAAAGACGTCGTTCTCCAGGGACACCAGTTCGTTCAGGAGTAACATTTTGGCCACCAGGTCAGCCGTGGATTTCTCTTCCCTGGGAGGAGGAAGCCATCCTGGGCCGGGGCCGAGTGCGGGTTCAAGGGGCTGCGATGACATAAGGGAAGGTGGAGTGTGAGAGGGTTCCAAATAGCATCCTTAAACAAATCAAACTCCAAGGCTATTAGTTCCGCCAAGCTCCCATGGATGAAGAGAGCCATGTTGGCCCATCTGAGAAAACCCGAATCTGGAAGCTTCCCGGTTCTCCCCACCCCATTGAAAGTTCCAGATCTTTCCCCCCCATACCCACCAGTCCCATCCCATGGTCCCATCTCCCACTGCAATGCTGGCAGTTCCACCCATCGAGTTCCGCTCAGGTGCAGAGGGGCAAAGACAAAGGATGACCTTGACTTTCTAGAAAGGAATGTTGTGATGGCTACCTATCCTCTAACTCCGTACAATCACTCCTCCCATTTTCCCACCATAGAAAAGGCCTCGTAGAATAATAGAAAGTGTGGCAGGCCAAAGGTCCCAGAGGAAAGATGGCTGCAGGACTGACAGAGTGAGGGAGAATGGCTATGTAGGCAGAGCGTCTCAAGGTCTCCTCTGGATCTCCAACCTAAAGATCTGGCAGACTTCTCCTGCAAAACATACAATAAACTTTGTTGTGGGAACTGGGTACGTCTACTCCAGAAGTCTCCAAACCTGGCCACTTTAAGACTTGTGGACTTCAACTCCCAGAATTCCCCAGCCAGCAGAGTTTATTATTTAGAAATCATGTGGCTATTTGTTGCTTCCTGCCACCCTCACTAAATGAGGTTGACCCTGACTGAGGCTACCCTGAGGTCCATTTTATTAGGTAGACCAGACAGGAAACTTGACCAGGTGAGTTAATTCTACTTTATCGCAAAGTTGCCTTGTCAGAATCTTGCACGTCTGAAAGTACAAATCCCCCATGGTCTCTTTTACAGCCTGAGAAGCTCAGGAGGGTCCCTTTCCAGGCGTAAGGCAGCTGTGGGCCATCCTTCAGCTCCGAATGAAGGGTGGAGGATGGAAGGATTTATTTTCCTTGCCTCTTGCCTGCCGGTTCTCTAAAGCAGGGGTCTCCAACCTTTGCAACTTTTAAGTCTGAAGGACTTCAGCTCCCAGACTTCTCCAGCCAGCTTTGCTTTAAAGCAGGGGTCTCCAACCTTTGCAACTTTAAGTCTGAAGGACTTCAGCTCCCAGACTTCTCCAGCCAGCTTTGCTTTAAAGCAGGGGTCTCCAACCTTTGCAACTTTAAGTCTGAAGGACTTCAGCTCCCAGACTTCTCCAGCCAGCTTTGCTTTAAAGCAGGGGTCTCCAACCTTTGCAACTTTAAGTCTGAAGGACTTCAGCTCCCAGACTTCTCCAGCCAGCTTTGCTTTAAAGCAGGGGTCTCCAACCTTTGCAACTTTAAGTCTGAAGGACTTCAGCTCCCAGACTTCTCCAGCCAGCTTTGCTTTAAAGCAGGGGTCCCCGACCTTTGCAACTTTAAGTCTGAAGGACTTCAGCTCCCAGACTTCTCCAGCCAGCTTTGCTTTAAAGCAGGGGTCTCCAACCTTTGCAACTTTAAGTCTGAAGGACTTCAGCTCCCAGACTTCTCCAGCCAGCTTTGCTTTAAAGCAGGGGTCCCCAACCTTTGCAACTTTAAGTCTGAAGGACTTCAGCTCCCAGAATTCTCCAGTCAGCAAAGCTGAAGTCCTTCAGACTTAAAGTTGCAAAGTTTGGAGACCCCTGCTCTAAAGCTACATTGACAGAATCTTGCAAGTTTGAAAATCCAAATCTCTCACCGTCTCTTTTACATCCTGGGAAACTAGGGAGGGTCCCTTCTGAGCCTCTTTTCTCCTCTGCCCATTATGCAGCTGTGGGCTATGCTGTCCCTTATCCAACTCTTCCCTAAAGCTACCTTGACAGACTCTTGCACATCTGAAAGTACAAATCTCTCACCATCATCGTTGTAGTTTGAGAAACTAGGGAGGGTCCTTCCTGAGACTCTTTCCCTGCCCTTGTGTGTAGCTCTCGGCTTTGCTGTCTCTTCTCTGTTCCATCCAGTATCAACCTTTTGAACTCACAACCTTCCCTTTTCCGTTACATATTCAAGGTGGACAGGGTGTCAGCCCTGCAGCCCTCTTTCCTTCTGGATCTGTGGCCTGCCACCCATTCTATTCTCCTGCTATGCCTTTTCTATGGTGGGAAAACGGGAGGGGGGATTGTAGGGAGTTGGATGATAGGTAGCCATAACAACATTCCTTTCTAGAAAGTCAAGGTCATCCTTTGTCTTTGTACTTCTGCACCTGAGCGGAACTGGATGGGTGGAAGCTGCCAGCATGGCAGGGGGAGATGGGACCATGGGATGGACTGGTGGGTAGGTGGGGGGCAGGATCTTGAACTTCCGACTGGGTGGGGGAAATCGGGAAGCTTCCAGATTCGGGTTTCCCCAGATGGGCCAACATGGCTCCCTTCATCCACGGGGACCTTGAGGAATCCTTTGCCTGGGACTCTGGTTTAATTCTGGGTGCTCTTTGGAACCCTGACATGGAGAAAGTAGGGAGGGTCCCTTCTGAGCCTCTTTTCTCCAAGCTGAGGCTCAGCTACCTCCAGTCTGTCTGTTCCCTTGCTCCCTTCCCTTCCTCCACCTCCCAAGGTCTGAAAACTGGCAACTCTGGAAAGTTTGATGAGGAAGGAACTCTGACCACATGAGGTGATCCCAAGCCACAGGACAGAGAATGTCACCACCCAGTGATCTTGGCCAACCACACAGGCAGAAGGTCAGCTCAGCCCCCCAACCCTTTACCTCTTGCATGCCCTGTGCCTGGGAGGCTCTCCTGGGCTGCCAGAGGAGCAGAAGGGTCAGGATGAGGAATCCGGCTGTCGGCTGGCAGGGCTGCATCTGCAAAAGAAGACAGCTCCTTGCTTAAATCTGCAGGCAGAGGTTGCTAGGAGAGGCCAGTCTCAGCTTTTTCCTGGAGGGCAAAAGATATTTTATTATATTCAAAGAACGAGGCATAGGCAAAAGAAAAAAGAGAGTGGAAAATAGAACGCCAAAAAGGGAATGTAAAACGGCAAATATAAAGTTAGAAGCAGGTTTCCCGAAAATACACCAGGCAGAGGAGAAAAACAGGCAACCATAACACCAGAAGAGGAAAGGAAGAGAGGAGAAGAGAGGGAAGGAGAAGGAAAGAAGAAAGAGGAATGGGGAGGGGCGTGAAGGGGAAGAGGTAGAGAGGAAGGGGGACAAGGGAGAGGAGGAAAGAAGAAATGAGAGGAGGGAGGGAGGGAGAAAAAGAAAGGAAAGGAGGGTGGAGGTATAACAAAACAGGTCTATGGGATGGTAAACAAAGCAATCCCAATCATATATTTTAATTTTTTATATGGGAAAAATGAATGTTTAAAAGTGTTAAAATGTGATAACTAGGAGAATGTATTCTTATAAATGTGTGTATGAGACTAAAAATAAACAACTTTAAAAAAAGATATTCTAGCATGCACTAAAAAAGACAAAACAACAGAAAGGTCAAGTGGAATCTTCTTTTTTTTAATGCATTTTTTCGAAATTTTGTTAAAGGTTTTTTTTTGGTAAAATCCTATTTTTTCCCCTTCTTTTTTGGAATTTGCATTTTCACTTTCTCAATAAAAAATAAAAATAATTTAAAAAAGATATATTAGCATGCAACTAAATTTTGTTTTAATGTATGCCTATTGCTGTACATTTAAAGTTAGAATAAAGTTATTCTAAATTCTAAAAATCTACCCGCTTCTGGCCCAGGAAAGGTCCTTGACAAAGCGGCGGGAAGTAGCAGCTGTGCTCCAAATATACCACCAGGTGGCGCCCGTGCTCTCTCTGCGGCATCGTAGCCCCAGCGAGGGCGTCTCATTGGCTTTGATTCTCCCTGGTTAAACGTCTAAGAAATTGTGTGAAAATTCACACAAAACCCCACAAACAACAGGAAGTAAGACACTCATTTCAAAACTTTGGTGCACAAGTCCAAATCAGACATTTTTTGACTGTCAAAATTGGAAGGTTTTCCCTCTCTCTCTTTTTATTTTAACCAAGCACAATATAGAGCATTTATTTTCATGTTATCAGAAGAGACACATTTTTGCTCATCGTTGTGTTCGATTGTGGTCAGCATCACAACGTTAGAAAAAGAACAATTTGGTGCAGAGGGCAACGACCTTCCGATGTGCTTGTTGCTGCAAAAATGCCAAACTCCAAAGCTAAACACCTTCCTGAGTAGCTGAGGTATGGGATTTTAGAGAGACAGAATTAAGTTTCTTCTTCTTTTTTTTTAAGTTTTTCATCTTGTCTTTATTATTTTATAAGTAGTTCCAGGCTACAATGATAGACAACTCCTTCCTTTGTTTTTGTTTTTTTGGGTTTACGGCGTCATGATATAGCCAGCTGGTTCCATCGCTGGCCATCTGGGGTGAGTCATTAGCCCCCGCGGAAAGGGCCCGCAACTTAGGCGTCCTCCTGGACTCTCGGCTGTCCTTGGATGACCACATGACAGCCGTGGCCAGGGGGGCTTTTTATCAGGTTCGCCTGATACGCCAGTTGCGCCCCTTTCTAGATCGTGACGCCCTCCGCACTGTCACTCAAGCCCTCGTCATCTCCCGTCTGGACTATTGTAATGCTCTCTACATGGGGCTTCCCTTGAGGTGCACCCTGAGGCTCCAGTTGGTTCAGAATGCGGCCGCGCGGGGGATTCTGGGAGCGTCTAGATGCTCCCACGTGACACCTCTCCTGCGCGAGCTGCACTGGCTGCCTGTGGCTTTCCGGGTGCGCTTCAAGGTATTAGTAACCACCTTTAAAGCGCTCCATGGCAAGGGACCTGGCTATCTGCAAGACCGCCTCCTACCACACACCTCCCTTCAACCTGTCCGCTCCCACAGGGAGGGCCTCCTCAGGGTACCGTCTGCCGGACAATGCCGGCTGGCGACTCCCAGGGGGAGGGCCTTCTCTGTGGTGGGTCCGGCCCTCTGGAACGACCTGCCCCCCCCGACCTTCGCACCATCACGGACCTTCTCCTCTTCCTTCAAGCTTTTCCGTCGGGCATTAAAAACACACTTAATTCAAGTGGCCGGCCTGGCATAGTTTTTAAATTGATTTTAGTGATAGTTTTTAATTAGAATTTTAGCACGTTCGCTTAATTTAATTTACTTTTAACATTTTATTATATTTATTGTATTGTGTTTTTACTGTTCCCTGTGCACCGCCCTGAGTCCCAAAATTGGGAGATAGGGTGGTATATAAATATGAACAAATAAATAAATAAATAAAATTTTCTCCACGACAACCCTGGGAGGTGGGTCAGAGCTGGATTGTGGGGTCCTAGTTGCTCTTGGAGCATGAGTGTTTTTTTGCAGATGTTTTGTGACCCGACTAAGTAACACCATCAGGGCTAGATGGGAGTGAGATGGAGGAGAAGGAGGAGAAGAGGAAGAGGGAGGAGGAAGAAGAATGTAGGGTCCTGGGTGCTCTCTCAGCTGGCTGGTTTTCTTGCAGACGTTTCAGGACCCAACTAGGTAACACCATCAGTGCTAGAAGGGAGGGGGGTTTGTGGGGAGCAGGAGAAGGAAGACTGCAGGCTCCTTGGTGCTTTCTGAGCTTAGTGTTTTGGGGTTTTTTTGCAGTTGTTTCGCGACACAACTAGGGAACATTACCCTGGTGCTGATGATGTTACCTAGTTGGGTCATGAAACGTCTGCCTGAGAACCCCCAAGCTCAGAGAGCACCGAGGGATGTTTAAAATAGCAAAGCCCTCTTTCCTTCTGGGTCTTTGTCCTGCCACCCTTTCTATTCTTCTGCTATGCATTTCCTATGGTGGGGAAAAGGGAGGGGGGATTGTACTGAGTGAGCTGATAGGTAGCCATAACAACATTCCTTTCTAGAAAGCCAAGGTCATCCTTTGTCTCTGCACCTGACCGGAACTGGATGGGTGGAAGCTGCCAGCGTGGCAGTGGGAGATTGGATTTAATTTATATTATAGCATTTGTATGTAATTATTATGGTTTGCATGCTTGGTAATTTTACTTTCCCTGTGCACCGCCCTGAGTCCCATTGGGGAGAGAGGTGCGGTATAAAAGTGCAATCAAATCGAAATCAAATCAAAACCCCCATTTGAACTGCACAACCGTTTCTGCATAAGGGGAGACCTGATCCCTCCCCCCCCCCATACACACACCTGGTGGGGTTTCCAAGCAGGCTCAGAAGTGAGTGGGGCTGTCCCACCGACTGCAGGCCCTGCCTCTAGTTCCCACGTGCCCCATAATCTGGGCAGAGAGACGTGAGGTTGGGCTGGGGCAAATCCTTCCTGCTTTCTCCTTCTGAGCAGGAAAGTCAAAGCAGGGGAATAGGCTATTTTTAAAAATCCTGATCTGTGTCTGCAAAGCGTCGGGAAGATTATGAAGGGCAGAGCTTTGTGGCCAAAGGTTTCTGGAAAGCTTTTACAAACACAAGCTTCACAAAGCCGTACAAATCTTCCTTCACTGACAACAGAAATGCTGCCAGACTGCAAGTTTGCTCCGGTTTTATTCTTGGATCCTTTTTAGAATTAATACATTCATTTTTTTTCCCCTCAGAAAGTCTCAAAAGATGCTCAGCTCAGCCAGAGTAAAATTTGTCTTCTCTGCTACTTTAGAACAGAAGTTAGTTCAGACCAGATCAGGAAGAGCAATCAAGATGGAGTCCTAGTGGGCAACCCTTGAAATAGGAGCCAGCCGTGGGCAGCAGCTGCCCAAAAAGCCAACCTAGTTCTAGGCTGCATCAACAGAGGGAGAGAATCAAGATCACCTGGAGGGTTAATACCACTTTTGTAATCCCTTGGGAAGGCCACACGTGGAATATCTGCATCCAGTTTTGGTCACCATGATGTGGAAAAGATGTGGAGACTCTGGAAAGAGGCTCAGAGAAGAGCAACCAAGAGGATGAGGGGACTGGAGGCTCAAACATATGAAGAACGGTTGCAGGAATTGAGTATGTCTAGTTGAATGAGAAGAAGGACCAGGGGAGACATGATAGCAGCCTTCCAGTATCTCAGAGGTTGCCCCAAAGAAGACGGAGTCAAGCTATTCTCCAAAGCACCTGAGGGCAGAACAAGAAGCAATGGGTGGAAACTCATCAAGGAGAGAAGCAACTTAGAACTCAGCAGAAATTTCCTGACAGAACAATCAATCAGTGGAACAGAAGTTGCCTCCAGAAGTTGTGAAGGCCCCAACCCTGGAAGTCTTTAAGAAGATGTTGGATAGCTATCTGTCTGAAACGGTATAGGGCTTCCTGCTTAGGCAGGGGGTTGGGCTAGATGACCTCCAAGGTCCCTTCCAACTCTGTTATTCTACTCTACTCTACTCTACTCTACTCTACTCTAAGATGACCATGGGGATGCTACAACAGTCGTAAATGTGAAAGACGTCCCTAAGTCACTATTTTCAGTGTCGTTGTAGCTTTGAATAGTCACTAAGTGAAGTGTTGTAAGTTGGGGATTACCTGCAAATCTAGGCGAGTCGGACCAGGTGTTTCCTTAGAACCCTCTGCCTTTCTTAAGGTGATTTATTTCAGTTTTGTCCCTTTGCCCAAAGGAAGCAAAGATGGGCCTAAATTTACTCGTCCAGCCACACCAACCTTGCAAACGGCCGAGCCCTTCCGTTCCCAGGCAGGAGAGGGGGGGGGGGCTGGCCAGACGGCTCCCCCTCCTGCAAGTGGGGGTGGGGGGATGTCACGGAGTGGGGGCGGGGCACCGCAGAAGGACTCCTGCTTCGTACCTGGACATCAGCTCAGGATCCCCAAAGGTCTTGACAGACGTGAACAATGGGCCACACCAGAAGTTTGGAGGAAATGAGACAGACATGGACCAATGAAGGAGAAGGTTTGGTCCTCGGGGCTGACATGAGGGGCCCTTGGTGGTCTCTGAGCTGGCTGGCTTTCCTGCAGGCGTTTCATGACCCAAACAAAGTAGGTAACCTGATCAATGCTAGACGAGAATACGGGTTACAAAGAGGAGGAGGAGGAGGAGAAAAAGGAGGAGGAGGAGGAGATGAAGGAGGAGGAGGAGGAGGAGAGGAAGGAGGAGAAGGAGGGAAAAAGGAAGAGGAGGAGGAGATGAAGATGGAGGAGGAGGAGGAGGAGAGGAAGGAGGAGGAGATGAAGGAGGAGGAGGAGAGGAAGGAGGAGAAGGAGGGAAAAGAGGAGGAGGAGGAGGAGATGGAGGAGGAGAGGGAGGAGGAGGAGGAGAGGAAGGAGGAGGAGGAAGAGAGGGAGGAGGAGGAGGAGGAGGAGAGGAAGGAGGAGAATGAGAGGAAGGAGGAAGAGGAGGAGAGGGAGGAGGAGGAGGAGAGGAAGGGGAAGGAGAGGAAGGAGGAGGAGGAGCCCCTCAAATGTTGGGAGGTTGCTATCAGGATTCCTTGAATAGGAGCCAGCCGTATGCAGCAGCATCCAAAGACCCTCATGCAATCCTGGGTTGTGTCAAGGGAGGCATAAAATGGAAATCAGGGGAAGGATTAGCGCCGCCTTATAAAATCCCAAGAAGACCAACTGGGATCCTGCAACCAGTTTTCGTCACCAAACTACGAAAAGGGAGTGCGGCTATGTTGAGGCTTTGGGAAAAGGGCAGAGAAGATAAACTAAGAAGATCAAAGACCTGAAACATAGGAAGGATTTGGGTTTGGCCAATCTAGAGAAGAGAAGGACCAGGAGAGACCCCCACAGCAGCCTTCCAGCCTTTGAGGGGCTGCCCCAAAGAAGAGAGGAGGGTCAAGCTCTTCTCCAAGGCACCTGAAGATGCGGGAGAAGAAGCAATGGGTGGGAATCAGTCAAGGAGAGAAGCAACCTGGAATTAAGGAGGAACTTTCTAACAGTGAAGACAATTAAGCAGTGGAACGACTTGCCACTAGAAGTTGTGGGTGCTCCAACACTGGAGGCTTTTAAGAAGAGACCGGACAACCATTTGTCTCAAATGTTATGGGGTCTTCTGCTTGGGCATGAGGTTGGACTAGAAGACCTCCAAGGTCCCTTCCAGCTCCTATCCTATCCTATCCTATTCATTCTTATTTCTATTCTATTCTATTCTAATCTAATCTAATTCTATTCTATTCCATTCCTATCCCTATCCTATTCCATTCCATTCCATTCTTCATTTCATATTCTATTCTATTCTATTCTATTTTATTCTATTCCATTCTTATTCCTCTTCCTATTTTCATTCCACTCCATTCTATTCTATTCTATTCTATTCTATTCTGTTCTATTCTTCTATTCCATTCCATATTTTCTCTTCTCTTCTCTTCTCTTATATTCCTATTCCATTCCATATTTTCTATTCTATTCTATTCCTATTCCATTCCTATCCCTATCCTATTCCATTCCATTCCATTCTTCATTTCATATTATATTCTATTCTATACTATTCCATTCCATTCCATTCTTATTCCTCTTCCTATTTTCATTCCATTCCATTCTATTCTATTCTGTTCTGTTCTGTTCTATTCTTCTATTCCATTCCATATTTCCTCTTCTCTTCTCTTCTATTCCTATTCCATTCCATATTTTCTATTCTATTCTATTCCTATTCCTATCCTATCCTATCCTATCCTATTCCATTCCATTCTTCATTTCATATTCTATTCTATTCTATTCTATTCTATTCTATTCCATTCCATATTTTCTCTTCTCTTCTCTTCTATTCCTATTCCATTCCATATTTTCTATTCTATTCTATTCCTATTCCTATTCCTATTCCTATTCCTATTCCTATTCCTATTCCTATTCCTATCCTATCCTATCCTATCCTATCCTATTCCATTCCCTATTCCTCCTCCATTTCCCCCTAGACTGGACCTGCCCTATTGCTGCAACTGTTCTTCATCATTTAGACTTTCCAAAGTCTCAACATCCTTTTTGTATCATGGCCCCCAAAACTGTGCGTGGTGCGTGTGTGTGTGTGTGTGTGTGTGTCCGTGTGTGTGTGTGTGTGTGTGTCCCGGTGTGTGTCTGGGGAGGGAGGGAGGGGAGGGGAGGGCTCTTTGCTGTGAAAACTGGGATCAGGTCGAAAGTCCAGGGGGGGCCATGGAAGGACCCAGGTGGGACAGGAAGAAGGATTTAGGGAGTTCAGAAATCAGCGAGCAAGGAGACCCTCGGCCAGGAGAGAGAGAGGCTGGGGGCTTCTTCCCTGTTGGATTTCCAAAGGGTGGTGGATGGAGGCCACCTGTGGCAAAAGGGTTCCCAGGCTGAACAAGGGCTGGGCTAGATGGCCCTTGGAGTTCCCTCCCACTCATTCAGTCTTAACCCCAATCCCTTCTGGTGTGAGGCTGTCAAGAATCTCCCCGCGTTTCTTTCTACCACAAACCTCTTGAGCTCTGGGGTCCTAAGGAGCAGAATTTAAACGCGGCTATTATTTCGGTTTTAATTCCTCGAGGCGAGTGCAGAGAAAACCATTCGCTCTCCAAAGGTTTGAGAATTAGAATCCTATCAGGCAGGAAGGGATCTTTGAGGTCTTCTCCTCCTTTTGGGGAGGATTTCCACCCTCTGTGGGAAAGAAACTCCCGAATCACAGGCTGAATGGAAGTGGGGAGCCCAGATATTTTGCCCTTTTCAAAACTTTTCAAAACTTTCCTGATATTTGCCAAAGCGACTGCGGCTTTGCAACCCAAGGAAACTCATTTTCCATCCCCCAAGGCAAGAAATGGAGATGCGAGAACAAGGTTGGTAGCTGGGGAGGGTTATCCCAAAAAATGCATCAAAAAGTGAGAGAAAAGATCCAGAATAAAAGAAATAAGGCATTATACAAAGAAGAACAAAAGAGGCAGAAAAGAGAATCTAGGAACAGGGGATTAGTAAAAGAAAATGAAATATGTTAATCCTGGTAACGGTATGTAGCTAATAAAGATATGAGTGAACGATACGAATATTATTAATTGTGCAACTTAATTAAATAAAATGTTGATTATATTAAAAAAAACCTGAATTTGAAGATGCATGTTACTTATCGAAAACGGATGGAAATGAAATGATAAATCTGGTTCGTTTCTAAAAGGATAAAAAAAGATATGCTTTTTTTGTATATACAAAAAACATTAAAAGTTGGAACGTATGGGAAGAAAATGATACGGCTTAAGTGGGAAATGGAAATATAATGTAAAATGAATTATATTATATGTGAACATGTTAAAGGGAGGGAGACCGGACAACACTCTGTTTTCAAAAGGATTTTTAAAAGGTAACAAACAATTGTTAAAAAAGCTTTGTTTGGAAATTCATTTTCGGTTCCCCCAAGGCAGGGGTCTGCAAAGTCGGCTCTTTTAAGACTGGTGGACTTCAACTCGTCCACCAGTCTTAAAAGAGCCGACTTTGCAGACCCCTGCCCCAAGGCAAGAAGGAGAGACGAGAGAAGAAAGTTGGTACTCACCTCGCCAGCAATCCCAGATCCCTCGGAACAGATTCCCCAAGTGGCTTTTACTTCCCTGGTAGATCTCCCCAAGCGGATCCTTGGGTTTCTCTTTCTCTCTCTGGCCTTTTATAGTCTCGGATGGAGCCTCCAAAGGCTGCCCCTGCCCCCCCCCCTCCCTCTTACATCATGTCTGGAGGTTTTTTTCCACGGCTGCCCCCTCCCTCCCCTCCAAGCAGGCTGGCTGCTCCTCCCGCAGCGGCTGTTTATCGCTCTAACCACCATCAGGGGACAAACCAGGATCAGATTGTGCTCAAAGAGGTTCCTCAGAAGCCCATCTATCCATCCACCAATGGGTGGAAACTAATCCAGGAGAGAAGCAACCTCAAACGGAGGAGAAATCTTTTGGCCGGGAGAACAATTAACACGTGGGACAGAGGTTGCCTCCAGAAGCTGTGGAAGCTTCATCTCTGGAGGCTTTCAAGAAGAGACTGGACGGCCATTTGTCTGAGGTTCTCCCACTTGAGCAGGGGGTTGGACTAGAATTAGCGAACACCTAGAAGCAGACAAAGTAATAGCCAAAAGCCAACATGGGTTTGTCAAAAACAGATCATGCCAGACGAACCTAATTGCATTCTTTGACAAAGTGACAAAATCAGTGGACCAGAGGAATGCTGTCGATATAGTTTACTTGGACTTCAGTAAGGCATTTGATAAAGTAGACCATAACCTACTATTAGATAAAGTAGAAGAATGTGGGTTAGACAGCATCACCACCAGATGGATTCGCAACTGGCTGACCAACCGCACTCAACGTGTAGTCCTCAATAGAACTGCATCTACATGGAGGGAAGTATGCAGTGGAGTCCCCCAAGGCTCTGTTTTAGGCCCAGGACTCTTCAACATCTTCATCAATGATTTGGATGAGGGGATAAATGGGGAACTCATCAAATTTGCAGATGACACCAAGCTGGCAGGAATAGCCAACACTCCAGAAGATAGGCTTAAGATACAGAACGATCTTGACAAACTTGAACATTGGGCACTATCTAATAAAATGAAATTCAAGGGTGAAAAGAGGGAGTTTCTACATTTAGGCAAGAAAAACGAAATGCACAGGTACAGTATAGGTGGAACCTTGCTCAATAGCAGTAACTGTGAGAGGGATCTTCACAAAGCCAACCCAGTTCTAGGCTGCATAAACAGAGGGAGAGAATCAAGATCACATGAAGTGTTAATACCACTTTATAAGGCCTTGGGAAGGCCACACGTGGAATATTTGCATTCAGTTTTGGTCACCACGATGTAGAAAAGACGCGGAGACTCTGGAAAGAGTGCAGAGAAGAGCAACCAAGAGGATGAGGGGACTGGAGACTAAAACATGAAGAACGGTTGCAGGAGCTGGGTATGTCTAGTTTGATGAAGAGAAGGACCAGAGGAGACATGATAGCAGTCTTCCAATCTCTCAGGGGTTGCCCCAAAGAAGAGGGAGTCAAGCTATTCTCCAAGGCACCTGACGGCAGAATAAGAAGCAATGGGTGGAAACTAATCCAGGAGAGAAGCAACTTAGAACTAAGGAGAAATTTCCTGACAGTGAGAACAATTAACCTCTGGAACAGAAGTTGCCTCCAGAAGTTGTGAATGCCCCAACACTGGAAGTCTTTAAGAAGATGTTGGGTAGCCATTTGTCTGAAATGGTATAAGGTTCCTGCCTATGCAGGGGGTTGGACTAGATGACCTCCAAGGTGTCCCTCCCAATTCTGTTACTCTGTTGGCCTCCATCTTCCAAGCTTATATTGTATATAAACAGAGAGCAAACCCCGCTCCCTTCCACACTGATGATGTTTCCTAGTTGGGTCATGAAATGACTGCAAGAAAACAAAAAAAAATGGCACTACGTCCATCTGGAGGGAAGTAGGCAGTGGGGTACCACAAGGTCTCAGGCCCAGGACTCTTCAACATCTTCACCAATGATTTAGGTGAGGGAATAGAAGGGGGACTCATCAAATTTGCAGATGCCTCTAAACTGGCATTGAAACTCAACATTCAGAAAACTAAGATCATGGCATCCGGCCCTCTCAATTCCTGGCAAATAGATGGGGAAGAAATGGAGGGAGTGACCGATTTTATTTTCCTGGGCTCCGAGATCACCGCAGATTGAGACTGCAGCCGAGGAATTAAAAGGGGCTTGCTCCTGGGGAGGAAAGCGATGGCAAATCTAGACAGCATCCTAAAAAGCAGAGACATCACAACACAAGTGCGCCTAGCCAAGGTTTATGGTTTTCCCAGTTGCCATGGATGGCTGTGAAGGTTGGACCAGAAGGAAGGCTGAGCACCAAAGAATGGAGGCCTTTGGACTCTGGTGCTGGAGAAGAAGACTCCTGCATTGAGTCCCTCGGACTGCAAGGCCATCCAAGCGGTCAGTCCTGGAGGAGATCCACCCTGGCTGCTCTTGAGAAGGCCAGATCCTGAAGAGGAAACTCAAAAGACTTTGGCCACCTGAGGAGAAGGACTCCCTGGAGAAGAGCCTCATGCTGGGAACGATGGAGGGCAAAAGAAGAAAGGGATGACAGATCTATCTATCTATCTATCTATCTATCTATCTATCTATCTATCTATCTATCTATCTATCTATCTATCTATCTATCATCTCTCTCTCTCTCATCTCTCTCTCTCTCTCTATCTTATTTATCTATCTCATATATATCATCTATCTACTAGTATCTCTCTCTCTACCTATTTATCATTATCTCTCTCTCTCTCTCTCTCTCTCTCTCATATCTCTCTCTCTCTCTCTCTCTCTCTATCTTATCTATCTATCTCATATATATCATCTATCTACTAGTATCTCTCTCTCTACCTATTTATCATTATCTAGCTCTATCTATCTATCTATCTATCTATCTATCTATCTATCTATCTATCTATCTATCTATCTATCTATCAATCTATCTATCTATCTATCTATCTATCTATCTATCTATCTATCTATCTATCTATCCTATCTATCTATCTATCTATCTATCTATCTATCTATCATCTCTCTCTCATCTCTCTCTCTCTCTCTCTCTCTCTCTCTCTCTCTCTCTCTCTCTCTCTCTCTATCTTATCTATCTCTCATATACTGTATATCATCTATCTACTAGTATCTCTCTCTACCTATTTATCATTATCTAGCTCTATCTATCTATCTATCTATCTATCTATCTATCTATCTTTCTATCTATCTATCATGTATCTATCTATCTATCTATCTATCTATCTATCTATCTATCTATCTATCTATCTATCTATCTATCTATCTATCTCAAATGCTTTGGCCACCTAATGAGAAGGAAGAAGGACTCCCTGGAGAAGAGCCTCATGCTGGGAACGATGGAGGGCAAGAGAAGAAAAAGGGGACGGCAGAGAAGGAGGGGGCTGGATGGAGTCCCCAAAGCAGAAGGCCTGAGCTTCAATGGACTCCAGAGGATGGGAGAGGACAGGAAGGCCTGGAGGAACGGGGTCCATGGGGGTCACGATGCAACTAACCCCACTTTGCAACTAACAACAACAACTACTAAACTGGCAGGAGGAGCCAACAGCCCAGAAGACAAAGCTCAGGATCCAGAAAGATCTTGACAGACTTGAACAATGGGCCCGATCCAGCAACATGAATTTCAATGCAGAGAAAAGCAAAGTTGTACACCTTTACGCAAAGGGACGAGTCCAGATGAGGGGGGAAGTGGCTCAGAAACAGCTCCTCTGAAATAAAAATAAAATTTTATTCCACATTTTCCAAACATTAAAATCACAACTAGACTTTGACAGCTTTCCGTTTTCGGCTTCTTCGCCTTTTTCGGATTTTGGGTTTTCCGTTCTACTCCTAATTCTCACCTACATATTTCTCTCTGCTTCATAGTTTCCCGTTTTAACAGTATATACACATACATGTCCAATATCTACATCTCTGTTGCTTCCTGAAATAGATGCCCTCTCCTTTTGTTATATTGTCTGCGTGTTCCTTATGCATTGATTTTACATCTCTTTGCAAGCCAATTAATTCCACCTGTTCCATACCTTTGCAAGGACTCAGTTTCCTCTCCGTCTCTGTTAGTTCCATCGCTAGTTTGTCCATTTCCGCAAACAAAGTTGTGTTTCTCAGGGTTGTCAAACCTGTGGCAACATCGTGTGGCGTAGTGGGACTTTTCCTCCCTTCCCTAAATCAGGCGGCCAGTGTGACCAGCGCATGACGCATCCAGCCCGCAGGTTTGACCGCGGTTTGAAAGTCGGCTCTTTTAAGACTGGTGGACGTCAACTCCCAGAGTTCCCCAGCCAGCTGGCTGGGGAACTCTGGGAGTTGACGTCCACCAGTCTTAAAAGAGCTGACTTTGCAGACCCCTGGTCTAGACCATCACTTCTCTGAAATGGCCTAGGGGTCTCCTGCTTGAGCAGGGGGGCTGGACTAGAAGACCTCCAAGGTCCCTTGCAGCTCATTCATTCTATATATAAACAACCCAGCTCAGAGAGCACCAGGGACCCAAGCAATGGATGCAAACTAATCAAAGAGAGAAGCAGCCCGCAATTAAGGAGGAACTTCCTAACGGTGGGGAGAATTAACCCATGGAACAGCCTGCCACAAGACAGAATAGAGCTGGAAGGCACCTTTGAGGTCCTCTAGTCCTTGTTGAAGCAGGAGAACTCATCTTCCATTCCAGATCAATGGCTGCCCAGTCTCTTCTTAAAAACCTCCAGTGATGGAGCTCCTACCACGTCTTGTGGCAGGCAAAGTGGCTTTCAAGTGCTGTATTTAACACAAAGCCTCAGCAGCAATTAATCAGAAGAGAGCTGGAAGGGACCTTGGAGGTCTTCTAGTCCAGGGGTCTCCAACCTTTGCAACTTTAAGTCTGAAGGACTTCAGCTCCCAGACTTCTCCAGCCAGCTTTGCTATGTGGGTATATACATAATAAGCTTTGCTGGCTGGAGAAGTCTGGGAGCTGAAGTCCTTCAGACTTAAAGTTGCAAAGGTTGGAGACCCCTGCTTTAAAGCAAAGCCGGCTGGAGAAGTCTGGGAGCTGAAGTCCTTCACACTTAAAGTTGCAAAGGTTGGAGACCCCTGCTTTAAAGCAAAGCTGGCTGGAGAAGTCTGGGAGCTGAAGTCCTTCACACTTAAAGTTGCCAAGGTTGGAGACCCCTGCTTTAAAGCAAAGCCGGCTGGAGAAGTCTGGGAGCTGAAGTCCTTCACACTTAAAGTTGCCAAGGTTGGAGACCCCTGCTTTAAAGCAAAGCTGGCTGGAGAGGTCTGGGAGCTGAAGTCCTTCACACTTAAAGTTGCAAAGGTTGGAGACCCCTGCTTTAAAGCAAAGCTGGCTGGAGAGGTCTGGGAGCTGAAGTCCTTCACACTTAAAGTTGCAAAGGTTGGAGACCCCTGCTTTAAAGCAAAGCCGGCTGGAGAAGTCTGGGAGCTGAAGTCCTTCACACTTAAAGTTGCCAAGGTTGGAGACCCCTGCTTTAAAGCAAAGCTGGCTGGAGAAGTCTGGGAGCTGAAGTCCTTCAGACTTAAAGTTGCAAAGGTTGGAGACCCCTGCTTTAAAGCAAAGCTGGCTGGAGAAGTCTGGGAGCTGAAGTCCTTCAGACTTAAAGTTGCAAAGGTTGGGGACCCCTGCTTTAAAGCAAAGCTGGCTGGAGAAGTCTGGGAGCTGAAGTCCTTCAGACTTAAAGTTGCAAAGGTTGGAGACCCCTGCTTTAAAGCAAAGCTGGCTGGAGAAGTCTGGGAGCTAAAGTCCTTCAGACTTAAAGTTGCAAAGGTTGGAGACCCCTGCTTTAAAGCAAAGCTGGCTGGAGAAGTCTGGGAGCTGAAGTCCTTCAGACTTAAAGTTGCAAAGGTTGGGGACCCCTGCTCTAGTCCAACCCCCCTGCTCAAGTAGGAGACCTTATACCATTGCGGACAAGTGATTGTCCAGTCTATTCTTAAAAGCCTCCAGTGATGGAGCATTCACAACGTCTGGTGGCAAGCAGTTCCTCTGGTGAATTGTCCTCACGGTCAGATTCCTCCTTAGTCTCAGGTTGCTTCTCTCCTGGATTAGATTCCATCCCTTCTTTCTTCTCCTGCCTTCTGAAGCTTTGGAGAATAGCTTGACCCTCCCCTCTTCTTTGGGGCAGCCCCTCAAAGGCTGGAAAGCTGCCCTCATCTCCCCCCTGGCCCTTCTCTCCTCTAGACTGGCCATAACTCATTCTTCATCCCTTTCATTGTCTTAGCAAGGGAAGGCTTGGAGTCTTAGCCATCGTTCAATGCGAGATGACAACTTGGATCCAAGCTTGGAGGGCGTCTGTGAGGGATCAGAAGGACGGGGGAGTGTGGGGAGGGGGGGGAGAAGGGGGGCTGGTTCCCCCAGGGTCTCCTTCCAAGGGTGGCTTGGGAGATCCCTTCAGCTTCTGAGGGCCTCTGGGGCTACGTCTCCCAGCAGGGAGGGACCCAAAATGTTGTGGTTGGGACTCAGCCTGGAAAAGACCCAGAAAGAAGCTGAAGTGAAGTCATCCTGCCTGGAGTCAACTTAGGCCTTCCTAAAAATAGGACCTTCGAAACAATCCCTCTTCCTGTCTGTTTGTCTCTTCCTTCTTTTCTCTCTCTCCTTTCTTTTCTCTCTCCTTTCCTTTTTTTTCTCCTTTCTTTTCTCTCTGTTCTTTCTTTTCTCTCTCTCCTTTCTTTTCCCTCTCTCTCTTCTCTCTCTTCTTTTCTCTCTCTGTTCTTTCTTTTCTCTCCTTTCTTTTCTCTCTGTCTTCTCTTTCTTCTTTTCTTTCTCTCTTCTTTCTTTCCCCCCTCTCTTCTGTCTTCTTTCTTTTCTCTCTCTTTTCTTTCTTTTCCCTCTCTCTTCTCTCTCTTCTTTTCTCTCTTCTTTCTTTTCTCTCTCTTCTTTCTTTTCTTCTCTCTTTCTCTCTCTTACACACACACACAAACACACAGAGAGTCTCTTGCATTTTAGTTGAGGGGGAAAGAAAGAGTTGTGCACATAGAACATAGAATAAGAGAGTTGGGGTGGGTGTGTCTGCATGTTAAGGAAAGGTGGGGGGGGGGGGGGAAGAGAGATTTTCCCAGTAAGATCTAACTATTCATTTACTCCTTAGTAACAGGATCCCAGAGTTGGAAGGGACCTTTGGGGGTCTTCTAGTCCAACCTCATGCCCAAGCAGAAGAACCTATGCCATGTCAGACAAATGCCTGTCCTATTTCTTCTTAAAAGCCTCCAGTGTTGGGGCATTCACAACTTCTGGAGGCAACTTCTGTTCCACTGATTAATTGTTCTAAGTGTCAGGAAATTCCTCCTCTGTTCTAAGTTGCTTCTCTCCTTGATTAGTTTCCACCCATTGCTTCTTCTCCTGCCTTGTGGTGCCTTGGAGAATAAGTGGATCCCCTCTTCTTTGGGGCAACCCCTCAAATACTGGCAGACTTGCTATCATGTGTCGTCCCCCCCCCCCCAGGGTCCTTCTTTTCACCACCCACTTCCTGCCCCCGTTCCTCCTGGGTTTCAGCCTCCAGTCCCCTGATGCTCTTCGATGCTTTCCTCTGCTCTCTTTCTAGAGGCTCCAGGTCTTTTTTGCATCATGGCAAAGAAACCTGGATGGAAATATTGCAAGTGTGGCCTTACTAAGGCTTTATGTAGTGGTACTAATACTTCTTGGGATCGTACTTGAAATCAACCCCGATCCTTCCAGCCAGGCCTTCTGAAGCGTGGGCTGGCCAACGCTGCAAGGTTACCGCCATGGAAGCATCAATGCCATTGATTGATGCCAATTGCCTGCATGGACCTTCTGAAAAACTCTGGTGCCCCAGAAATATTACCTTCTACAGAGGGGCTCCCCTTGAGGTGCACCCGAAGACTTCAGCTTGTCCAGAATGCAGCCGCGCGAGCAATTATGGAAACCTCGAGGTTTACCCATGTAACACCGCTCCTGCGCGAGCTGCATTGGCTGCCTGTCGTCTTTCGGGTGCGCTTCAAGATGTTAGTTATCATCTTTAAAGCGCTCCATGGCACGGGACCTAGTTATCTGCGGGATCGCATCCTGCCCCATACATCCTCACGGCCGATTCGCTCCCACAGAGAGGGACCTCTCCGGGTGCTGTCCACTAGGCTGTGCCAGCGGGCGACGCCCAGGGGAAGGGCCTTCTCTGTGGCGGGCCCAGCCCTCTGGAACGACCTTCCCCCCGAAATTAGAACAACTACGGACCTCCGCTCCTTCCGTCAAAAACTGAAAACACACTTTTTCTGCTTGGCCGGCCTAGGTTAGTCTTCCGTTTTAACTGGGTTTTTAAGGGGGTATAGTTTAGTTTTAGTATAGAGGGTTTTTAGCGCAGGGATAATTCGTTTAATTCTTATTTTAACTATTTATGTATTTTGTATTTGTTTTTTAATCTCCCTGTGCACCGCTCCGAGTCCCTTTGGGGAGAGGAGGCGGTTTATAAATAAAATTATTGTTATTATTATTATTATTAGAGACAATGGCAGCTGGGGCTTCCGTTTTTGTAGCCCTCCAGGGCTGAAACGACCACAAATGGATGTCCCAAAGGTGCCTTTTCATGAGGCAACTGGACTTTTTTTTCTTTTGAAGACGTTTTGCTTCTCCTCCAAGAAGCTTCTTCAGCTCTGAGTGGATGGTGGGGAATTGGAGGATTTATATTCCTTGCAGACAGCTGGTCCTTTGCATCCTTCGGGAGGGTCCTTGAGGCCACTTGGAGGTTTTATCTGAGTCCTCAGGGTCACATTGTCCTCCTTTTGGCGATACAATTTGGGATGAAGACCCTTGGAATGGTAGATTTCCAGAGGGGGCAAAAACTGCAGACTACGGGAACCGTTTGCACCACTCCGGTGACCCTGAGGGCACAGAAAAACCTCCAAGCGGCCTCAACGACCCTCTAAAAGGATGGAAAAGACCAGCTGTCTGCAAGGAGCATCAATCCTTCCCTTCCCCACCATCCAAATCAGAGCTGAAGAAGCTTCTTGGAGGAGAAGCGAAACCTCTTCAAAAGACAGAACAAGAAAATCCGGTTGCCTCCTGGAAAAAAAAAGCACTCTTTGGACAACCAGGACCTGGAGGATGGAGAGGCTCCATAGACCAGGGATGTCCAAACTTGGGAACTTTAAGACTTGTGGACTTCAACTCCCAGAATTATGGGAGTTGAAGCTATGCTGGCTGGGGAATTCTGGGAGTTGAAGTCCACAAGTCTTAAAGTTCCCAAGTTTGGACATCCCTGCCATAGACAAACCAGGAAGGGAGCATCCCAGATGGTCCAAGAGCCCCTTCCCTCCCCTCCATCCCCTCCCCCGGCTTGACCTGCTCCTCTGCCAGGCCCCCAGCCCTTCCTGGCTGATTCCCCCCAGAGCTGCGGTGTGCCCCGCCTGCCCTTGGCAACATGGGAACACGCCACGACTTTGCCAAGGAGTTTCTCCGATAACCCTGTATTTATCTGGGTTCCGTGAGGCTTGGAGAGGGAGCTGAGTCCGCCGCCTGCTGAAAAGGCCTTGCCAGCGAGGTCTGCTATCAAGGCCGGCTCTGTCACGCTTCCAACTGCTCCGAGCTTTGATATGCGAGCCCAGCTCAATCAGCGGTGAGCTTCTCCAAGAGGCTGGCCCTCAGGGAGGAGGCCGAGCGCCAAGGAAGTGCAGGAAGATGCTGACGGCATCGGAAAAGGGAATGGAGAGGCTGGGGCCGCCATCGCCAACGGGGCACCGTTGGGAACGATGTCATGCCAGCGGAGGAAGGCCCGTTGCTGATCTCCTGGCTGCAGCTGGACGTTGAGAAAGGACCCAGAAGAGACAAAGGCAGAAGGGAGGCTGCTGACTCAGCTCCGTCCTTCTGGGCTTCTGGAGACTTCGGGCTGAGGCTTCACCCTGGGAAACCATCAAGGGGTCAGGGCTCCAAATAGCATCCAGAATTAAATCAGAGTCCCAGGCAAAGGATTCCTCAAAGTCCCCATGGATGAAGAGAGCCATGTTGGCACATCTGGGGAAACCCGAATCTGGAAGCTTCCCGGTTTCCCCCACCCAGTTGAAAGGTCAAGATCTTTCCTCCCCCCACACCCACCAGTCCATCCCATGGTCCCATCTCCCACTGCCACGACAACAGATCCCTCCCATCCAGTTCCGGTCAGGTGCAGAGACAAAGTTGAAGTCCACAAGTCTTAAAGTTCCCAAATTTGGACATCCCTGCCATAGACAAACCAGGAAGGGAGCATCCCATTAAAGTTCCCTGGTCTATGGTGGCTTTCTAGGAAGAATGTTGTTATGACTACCTATCATCTAACTCCATACAATTCCCCCCCCCCCTGTTTTCCCACCATAGAAAAGGCAGAGCAGCATAATAGAAAGGGCGGCAGGCCAAGGAGCCAAAAGGAAAGAGGGCTGGAGGCCTGACACTCCCAATCTCGTGTTTTTCTAACTTACCAAGAAGTAAGGAAGGTGGAGAAAATTCCCCCCACAGGCTCTGCTTGCCTTCCTTCACCTCTGTTTATTTTTCCCTTCCCTGTAGCAATTCCTGCCAAGGCTGGAGGGAGGCCTTTCCTGCTAGGATGAATGTTGGATCTTCTCCATGGAGTTCATTTAATTTAATTTCCCCTCTCTTTCCTTTTCCCAGAATAGCTTCCCTCTGGAAACCTGAGAAGTCCCCAATAGGGAAAATTCTGGATATTATGCAAATGAGGATCCAAGTGGAAGGGGGGGGGCTGGAGGGATTGAGGAGGGGGCCTGGGAGAGACCTGGAACTCGGACACTGGAGGTAAGTAGCTTCAACGGCTTCTGAAAACGCTGGGTTTTTACAACGGCTTGTAGGCTGTTACCAGCATTGTTGTCAACAGTGCAAAGGTTTGGCACACAAAATGGGCAGCTATAAAGGAATGGAAGCAAGGAAGGAAGAGAAAGAAAGAAAGAAAGAAAGAAAGAAAGAAAGAAAGAAAGAAAGAAAGAAAGAAAGAAAGAAAGAAAGAAAGAAAGAAAGAAAGAAAGAAAGAAAGAGAAGGAAGGAGGAAGGAAGGGAAGAAGGAAGGAAAGAAGGAAGGAAGAAAAAGAAAGAAAGAGAAAAATAAGAAGGAAGGAAGAAGGGAAAAAGGAAGGAAGTAAAGGAAGGAAGGAAGAAAAGAAAAAGAAAGAAAGAAAAAGAGAAAAGAAAAAGAGAAGGAAGGAAAGAAAGAAAGAGAAAGAAAGAAAGGAAAAAAGAAAAAGAATAAGAGAAGGAAGGAAGGAAAGAAAGAAAGAAAGAGAAGGAAGGAAGGAAGAAAAGAAAGAAAGAAAGAAAGAAAGAAGAGAAGGAAGGAAGAAGGGGAAGAAAGAAAGAAAGAAAGAAAGAAAAAAAGAAAGAAAGAAAGAAAAAAGAAAAAGAAAAAGAGAAGGAAGGAAGGAAAGAAAGAAAGAGAAAAAGAAAAAGAAAAAGAGAAGGAAGGAAGGAAAGAAAGATGGAAAGAAAAAGAAAAAGAAAAAGAGAAGGAAGGAAGGAAGAGAAAGAAAGAAAGAAAGAAAGAGAAGGAAGGAGGAAGGAAGGGAAGAAGGAAGGAAAGAAGGAAGGAAGAAAAAGAAAGAAAGAGAAAAATAAGAAGGAAGGAAGAAGGGAAAAAGGAAGGAAGTAAAGGAAGGAAGGAAGAAAAGAAAAAGAAAGAAAGAAAAAGAGAAAAGAAAAAGAGAAGGAAGGAAAGAAAGAAAGAGAAAGAAAGAAAGGAAAAAAGAAAAAGAATAAGAGAAGGAAGGAAGGAAAGAAAGAAAGAAAGAGAAGGAAGGAAGGAAGAAAAGAAAGAAAGAAAGAAAGAAAGAAGAGAAGGAAGGAAGAAGGGGAAGAAAGAAAGAAAGAAAGAAAGAAAGAAAGAAAAAAGAAAAAGAAAAAGAGAAGGAAGGAAGGAAAGAAAGAAAGAGAAAAAGAAAAAGAAAAAGAGAAGGAAGGAAGGAAAGAAAGATGGAAAGAAAAAGAAAAAGAAAAAGAGAAGGAAGGAAGGAAGAGAAAGAAAGAAAGAAAGAAAGAGAAGGAAGGAGGAAGGAAGGGAAGAAGGAGGGAAAGAAGGAAGGAAGAGAAAGAAAGAAAGAGAAAAATAAGAAGGAAGGAAGAAGGGAAAAAGGAAGGAAGGAAAGGAAGGAAGGAAGAAAAGAAAAAGAAAGAAAGAAAAAGAGAAAAGAAAAAGAGAAGGAAGGAAAGAAAGAGAAAGAAAGAAAGAAAGGAAAAAAGAAAAAGAATAAGAGAAGGAAGGAAGGAAAGAAAGAAAGAAAGAGAAGAAAGGAAGGAAGAAAAGAAAGAAAGAAAGAAAGAAGAGAAGGAAGGAAGAAGGGGAAGAAAGGAAGAAAGGAAGAAAGAAAGAAAGAAAGAAAGAAAAAAGAAAAAGAAAAAGAGAAGGAAGGAAGGAAAGAAAGAAAGAGAAAAAGAAAAAGAGAAGGAAGGAAGGAAAGAAAGAAAGAAAGAGAAAGAAAGAAAGAAAGAAAGAAAGAAAGAAAGAAAGAAAGAAAGAAAGAAAGAAAGAAAGAAAGAGAACGCCTGGGCCCTCTTTGCTGCCCACTGGAAGAGAAAGCAGGAGCCGTTTCGTCCTTCCAACTGGCACGTCCATTCAGGCCAAAATTACCGCCTCCCCCCCCCCCCCCACCCCTCCGGTCTGCTCTGCCACAAAGCTAATCAGGGGTTTCCAGACTGAGTTATTTTGAACTGAACGTTGATCCCGGTTGGCTCTTCTTCTGAAGGACACAAGCAGTTTGGCTGAGAGGCTCCTGGAGTCACGAGGGGACAGCGGTCTCTTCCTGCCCCCCCCATCTGTCCAGTGGGGCAGGACAGGGCCCCCCGGGCATGGGAGAAGGTCTCGCCCTGCACTGCAGAGGGGGTCAGGCCCCCTTTGGGGCTGAAGCTGAACCCTTCAAAGCGGACAGGAATACGAGAATAACAGAGCCGGAAGGGGTCTTGGAGGTCCCCTGCCCCTGGTCATAGAATGATAGGGTTGGAAGGGACCTTGGAGGCCTTCTAGAGTCTAGACCAACCCTCTGCTCAAGCAGGAGACCCTAGACCAGCCAAGTAGCTGTCCAGTCTCTTCTTGAAAACCTCCAGTGATGGAATACCCACAATTTCTGGTGGCAACTGATTAATTGTCCTCACCATCAGGAAGTTTCTCCTCAATTCCAGATTGCTTCTCTCTTTGATTAGTTTCCACCCATTTCATTCCTTCCTTCCTTCCCTCCTGCCTGCCTGAATCATAGGGACCTCAGAGGTCTGCTAGTCCAACTCCCTGCTCAAACAAGTTGCTGTAAAAATCTCTTGTTGAAAACCTCTAGTGATGGACCACCCATAACTTCTGGAGGCAACGTTTCTTCCACTGGCTAATTGTTCTCACAGTCAGGAAGTTTCTCCTCAGTTCTAAGTTGCTTCTCTCCTGGATGAGTTTCCACCCATTGCTTCTTGTCCTGCCCTCAGGTGCTTTGGAGAATAGCTTGACCCCCTCCTCGTTGTGGCAGCCCCTCAAATATCGGAAGATGCTATCATGTCATTCGGAGTCCTTCTTTTCATTCAACTAGACCTGCCCAGTTCCTGCAACCGTTCTTCCTAGGTTTTAGTTCCTCCAGCCCTCTAATCCTCTTGGTTGCTCTTCTTTCCAGAGTCCCAAGAGCTTTTTTGTGACCAAAACTGGATGCAGGATTCTGGGGTCTTACTAAGGACGTTGCCTCTCTGCCCTAACTGGCCTCCCAGATGGGTGTGTGATGCTCAATAAACAAGCCACACTTGCTTGTGATTTTGGTCTCTTGGCCAAACCTGTACAATAATACAATAATACAATAGCAGAGTTGGAAGGGACCTTGTAGGTCTTCTAGTCCAACCCCCTGCATGGGCAGGAACCTTATACCATTTCAGACAAATGGCTGTCTAACATCTTCTTAAAGACTTCCAGGGTTGGGGCATTCACAACTTCTGGAGGCAAGCTGTTCCAGAGGTTAATTGTTCTAACTGTCAGGAAATTTCTCCTTAGTTCTAAGTTGCTTCTCTCCTTGATTAGTTTCCACCCATTGCTTCTTGTCCTGCCTTCAGGTGCCTTGGAGAATAGTTTGACTCCCTCTTCTTTGTGGCACCCTCTGAGATATCGGAACACTGCTATCCTGACTCCCCTGGTCCTTCTCTTCATCAAGTTGGTGTAAGGGGGCCCCGTATCTCCATGGGTGCCCAGGGCCCTCCGTGCGTCAGCCTTGCAGCCCTCTTTCCTTTTGGGTCTTTGGCCTGCCACACTTTCTATTCTTCTGCTCTTTCTTTTCTATGGTGGGAAAACGGGAGGGAGGATTGCACGGAGTTAGATGATAGGTAGCCATAACAATGTTCTCTTCTAGAAAGCCAAGGTCATCCTTTGCCTCTGCACCTGACCGGAACTGGATGGGTGGGAACTGCCAGCATGGCAGTGGCAGATGGGACCATGGCATGGACTGGTGGGTGGGTGGGGGGAAAGATCCTGAACTTTCAACTGGGTGGGGAAAACCGGGAAGCTTCCAGATTCGGGTTTCCCCAGATGGGCCAACATGGCTCCTTTCATCAATGGGAACTTTGAGGAATCCTTTGCCTTGGATTCTGATTCACTTTCGGAGGCTATTTGGAGCTCTGACTGAGTGTTTCTGGTGAACTGTGGTGTTCAGAAGGAATGTGGGTTTTGTGGGGTGTTTTATTGTAAACTACCATCTTCGGTTGGGTGGTTTTAAAAAAAAATATTGAAGTAAACAAACAAACATACCACTCAGCCACTCAGCCAGGTCCACATTCCTCAGATGTTGTAGAAGGAAATGACTGTCTGTGTAAGACCCAGCGTGAAAGCCGAACACCAAGAGAAATGACATCCTGAGGGGCAACCGCCATTCCTTCCTCTTCCTCCTGTCTCTTCCTGGAGTTACGAACCGAACATGGTTAGGTTTGTAACATGGAAACGCTGACGGGGAAGAGGGGAAGGCTCTGGAGGGCTGGTGTAACAAAAGTCACCTGGTCCTAAATGTTAATAAAACAAAGGAGCTCAGCGTAGTTTTTAGAAAGAGCTGTTCGTGGCCCTACTCCCCTCGGTATCAAGGACGCAGCTGTAGGGTTGGTCAACAGCATTAAGTATCTGGGGGTGCAGATATCTGACATGTCCTGGGGGTGCAGGTCTCTCGACATGTCCTGGCTACTTTTTACAGAGATACAATTGGGAGCGTTTTAACAAACGGTGTCCTGGTTTGATTGGTGGCCACAGGGCCTCTGATAGAAAGTCCCTATAGAGAGTGGTGAGGACAGCGGAGAAGATCCTAGGTAGATCACTTCCTCTCATTCAGGATACTGTTTATAAATGTTATGTGCTTAGTGCTTAAAGCTCCCTTCTGGGAGGAGGTTTCGAAGTATTTCTATCAGGACTGTTACCAGATCCTGCAACAGCATTGTTCCCTAGGCCAGGGTCCCCAACCTTTGCAACTTTAAGTCTGAAGGACTTCAGCTCCCAGAATTCTCCAGCCAGCATTGCTGGCTGGAGAAGTCTGGGAGCTGAAGTCCTTCAGACCTAAAGTTGCAAAGGTTGGGGACCCCTGCCCTAGGCCATCCATCTGGCAAACTCTCAAGATTCGGTTTTCTCCCCATCTACAGGTATAAAGATCCAAATTAGACTGTGTTGCTTCTCTCTGCCATAATACAATGGTGGGATTCAATTTTTTTTAACTACTGGTTCTGTGGGCGTGGTGTGGCTTTGTGGGCGTGGCTTTGTGGGCGTGGCAGAGGAAGGATACTGCGAAATCCCTATTTCCTCCCCCCCACCCCATTAACCGGCTTTCCAGCTCCGTTCGCCTGTGCAGGGCAACAAAAGAAGATCGGCTGGGAGACTGGGAGGCAGCAGGGGCGTGGCCAGCCTATTTGCTGTTTTTCCAAACTACTCAAAGTTTCCACTACTGGTTCTCCAGAACTGGTCAGAACTGGCTGAATTCCACCTCTGATATAATATATGTGGATATATGCATAATTTACAATACAATACAATGCAACAGCAGAGTTGGAAGGGACCTTGGAGGTCTTCTAGTCCAACCCCCTGCCTAGGCAGGAAGCCCTATACCATTTCAGACAAATGGCTATCCAACATCTTCTTAAAGACTTCCAATGTTGGGGCATTCACAAGTTCTGGAGGCAATTTCTGTTCCACTGATTAATTCTTCTAACTGTCAGGAAGTTTCTCCTCAGTTCTAAGTTGCTTCTCTCCTTGATTAGTTTCCACCCATTGCTTCTTGTTCTGCCCTCAGGTGCCTTGGAGAATAGCTTGACTCCCTCTTCTTTGGGGCAACCCCTGAGACATTGGAAGGCTGCTATCCTGTCTCCCCTGGTCCTTCTTCTCATTAAACTAGACCTACCCAGTTCCTGTAACCGTTCTTCATGTGTTTCAGCCTCCAGTCCCCTCATCCTCCTTGTTGCTCTTCTCTGCACTCTTTCTAGAGTTTCCACGTCTTTTCTCCATCGTGGCGACCAAAACTGAATGCCGTATTCCAAGTGTGGCCTTACCAATTTGGAGTCCGGGGGGACATCTGTTTATTGGTGCTCATTGGAGGTGGAGACCCTTTGAGAGCTGCATGCAATGAAATTTCATTTTCATGTTTGCTGATTAGCGACCTTTCCAAGTGACGGTGAAGTTCTTCTAAGTTCTCCTCTTGCCAAGTCCTGGAAGGTGTGATGGTCTCAGATACAGTCGAGACAAGGGATGGCTTTCCCCATCCTCATGTAATGGCTGCGTGGGAGTTGGGCCACAGGGAAAGCTGGATGATTGATGTCTTCAAATTGTGGGGCTGGAGAAGACTCTCAAGAGCCCCTCGGACTGCGAGGAGATCCAATCGGTCGGTCCTGAAGGAAACCAACCCTGGCTGTCCTTTGGAAGGACAGATCCCGAAGCTCAAAGGCTTTGGCCACCAGATGAGAAGAGGAGACCTGCTGGAGAAGACCCTGGAGTTGGGAAAGATGGAAGGCCAAAGGAGGAAGCTGGGTGACTTTGGGCCAATCGCCAGGAGACGGTGAGTTCTAGTCCCACCTTAGCCATGAAACCCAGCTGGGTGACCTTGGGCCGGTCCTTCTCTCTCCCCATCAAATTCACCCCACAGGGTCGTGCTTGTGGAAAATAGGAGGCGGGAAGAGTATGAGATACATTCCCCAGCTTGAGTTATTTATAAGTAAAATAAATAGAAGCAGGAGGAAATAAATCTTTAAGCATCGGTCATAGCAATGCCTATTTCCCATCCCTGCCCAAATCAGCTCCAGAAAGTGGCCGAGGGGCCATTCCCTCTCCGGGGGGTGTAAGGGGGGGAGATTGGCCTGTCCTGAACCTTCCTTCCTTGCGCCCGGTGACTCCCAGTTCTTCGGCCAAGCCCACCCCCCTCGCCCCCTCCCTCCTGGTGCTGACCTTTCTCTGGGGCCGGCCCCCTCCCCTCCCACACGGGCTGCCGTCTCGCCCAACCTCAGGCACTTAAGGTGTCTAAACTTCAGCCATGGGACTCCTATATTTATCTGCCAGGAAACTGCAGAAGTGCCTATTAGAGATAATGACTTTCTCCGGCCTTTTGCAGCGGCCGAAGTGGGGGTCAGGGAAGCAGAGTCCCCCTTCCTGCCTCCACGTGGACCGGGGGTGGGGGGGTGATGCTCGGGGGGGGGCAGCGGTTCCCAATCCAAATATTGTGGCTCCTGAATTTGCGGCCACCCGTCATTTGGACAACCGCAGGAGGGCTCCTGCAGGTTAATGGAGGTTGTGGCTTGGAAACGGGGGCCGGGCTGTGGCCTTCCTTCGGTGGCACTTAAGGCTCGTCTGGCAGAAAGGTGTGAATTAATTCCAGATGTAATTTCCTTAAAGAATATAATTTGCTTTTCGACCACAGTGGAAAAATACTCCGGGCTGAAGACAATAAGGTAGCCAGGGGGGCAAGGCACTCATTCAAACACTGACTTCAAGTAGCTGCTTTTATTTATATATATATTTATATATATATATATATATATATAAGTGGAACAATTATAATATATATATATATAGAGAGAGATATAGATATATATAAAACCTCCAGGGATGAAGCTCCCACAGCTTCTGGGGGCAACCTCTGTTCCATTGAATATGGAATAAGAGTTGGAAGGGACCTTGGAGGTCATCTAGTCCAACACCCCCACCCACCCAAGCAGGAGACCCTGCAACATGTCCAACAGATGGCAATCCAGTCTCTTCTTGAAAGCTTCCAGGGATGAAGCTCCCACAACTTCTGAAGGCAACTTCTCTTCCGTTGAATATAGAATAATAGAGTTGGAAGGGACCTTGGAGGCCATCTAGTCCAACCCCCTGCTCAAGCAGGAGACTCTACACTATTTCTGACAGAGGGCAGTCCAGTCTCTTCTTGAGAGCCTCCAGGGATGAAGCACCCACAACTTCCGAAGGCAACTTCCGTTCCATGGGTTGATTGATTGATTTGATTGATTTATTTAGATTTATGCAACCGCGCCTCTCTCCCTGAAGGGACTGGGGGCGGTGATGGTTCTCCCTGTCAGAAAATTCCTCTTTATTTCCAGGTTGAATCTGTTGGGTGAAGAAGAAAAAGGGGAAAAGGGACTTGCTGAGTTTTTTATACTCTCTATTCGGCCCCACCTCTCTGTTTCCTGCTCCTGTGTAAGAAATGTATTCTGATTGGTTGTCAGACTCCCAGGGGCGAGGGGCGGGGGTCTTACCTAACTTTGTAGGTTATGTGTCTTTTGAGTCCCAAGCTTGGTTGAGTTCCCAGATGCCATGTGGTGAGTTTCTGTGGAGGGTTAGTCCTACCTTTGTTATGTAGAGTAGACTACCTCAGATATTTTAATGGCCCATTGACAAAGGTGAGGGGAGCTGTTAAGAGTGAGTCTGTTTCCAGCCTAAAAAATGTTTCTCTGGCTCCTCATTGACAAAGGTGGGGAGAATGGGTTTCTGCCTCTCTTTTAGGGGAAAATATTCTCCCTTTATAATATTTCCTAAAATATTTCATTTTTTGGAGAGGTGGGTGCGAACTTCCTACAATTGTAATTGGGACTGTCAGAGGCTTTTTCATCCCTGTTCAGTAGGGGTCCCCAAACTTGGCAACTTTAAGACTATTGGGCTTCAACTCCCAGAATTCTCCACCCAGCTGACTGGGGAATTCTGGGAGTTGAAGGCCACAAGTCTTAAAATTGCCAAGTTTGGGGAACTCTGATCTAAGTGGAGAGATTGCAGAGGAAGGGATCACAAGAGAGTAAATTATGCTGTCTGGAGAATTCTGGAGCCAACACTCCAGAAGATAGGCTTAAGATACAGAAGGATCTAGACAAACTTGAACATTGGGCACTATCTAATAAAATGAAATTCAATTGTGAAAAAAGTAAGGTTCTACATTTAGGCAAGAAAAACAAAATGCACAGGTATGGTATAGGTGGTACCTTGCTCAATAGTAGCAACTGTGAGAGGGATCTTGGAGTCCTAGTGGATAACCATTTAAATATGAGCCAGCAGTGTGCAGCAGCTGCCAAAAAAGCCAACTCAGTTCTAGGCTGCATAAACAGAGGGATAGAATCTAGATCACGTGAAGTGTTAATGCCACTGTATGGTGCCTTGGTAAGGCCACACTTGGAATACTGCATAGAGTTTTGGTCGCCACGATGTAGAAAAGACGTGGAGACTCTGGAAAGAGTGCAGAGAAGAGCAACCAAGATGATTAGGGGACTGGAGACTAAAACATGTGAAGAACGGTTGCAGGAGCTGGGTATGTCTAGTTTGATGAAGAGAAGGACCAGGGGAGACATGATAGCAGTCTTCCGATATCTCAGAGGGTGCCACAAAGAAGAGGGAGTCAAACTATTCTCCAAGGCACCTGGGGGCAGGACAAGAAGCAATGGGTGGAAACTAATCAAGGAGAGAAGCAACTTAGAACTAAGGAGAAATTTCCTGACAGTGAGAACAATTAACCTCTGGATCAGCTTGCCTCCAGAAGTTGTGAATGCCCCAACCCTGGAAGTCTTTAAGAAGATGTTAGATAGCCATTTGTCAGAAATGGTATAAGGTTCCTGCCCACGCAGGGGGTTGGACTAGAAGACCTATAAGGTCCCTTCCAACTCTGCTATTGTATTGTATTGTATTAATTCTGAGAGTTGAAGTCCACAAGTCTTAAAGTTGCCAAGTTTGGAGACTTCTGGTGTACAAAAACTTTAAGGGGGAGAAAATGGGATAATGAGATACAGTTTTAATGTTTTATAAATTTTAGTACAGGGCTAATTATTTAATTTGGTTTTAATTGTATTTATTGTAATGTTTTTAGATGCTCTTAATTTTCCTGTACACTGCCCCAAGTCCCTTCGGGGAGAGGGAGCGGTTTAGAAATTTAAATTTAAATTTAAATTATTATTATTATTATTATTATTATTATTATTATTATTATTATTATTATTATTATTATTATTATTATTATTATTATTATTATTATTATTATTATTATTAAATCTTCTTCGCTTCCTGGGTTTTCTCACATCTGCAGGAAAGAAATCACACTATAAAAAGTTCACCCTGCATGTTAAAAGAAAAAAGGAGAATACTGCATCATTATTCTTACATCTGGAATAATGAAAAATGAATGTTAAATATTTTAAACTATCAGCAAAAATCAAAGCTCTTTTCCGCTATACTTTTCATTTATGCTTGTAGCAAATCAAACCGCAAAAAAAAAAAAAAGGATGAGAAAGGGAATTAACTGAGCAGACTAAATTTGCAGGATATGCTACAGCCCTAAAACCTTATCAAGGTTAACCTAAATCAGAGGTCTGCAAAGTTGGCTCTTTTAAGACTGGTGGACTTCAACTCCCAGAATTCCCCAGCCAGGAATTCTGGGAGTTGAAGTCCACCAGTCTTAAAAGAGCCAACTTTGCAGACCCCTGACCTAAATGAATGCAGCTTGACTTGCCCTCTGAATCGATCTGCAGGGATTTTAACTTGTTAAAATGATTGTGAGGATTGTGGCAGGTGTGCTCTGAAAACTAGCTTGTCTTTTGTTTTCCCTTCCCACAAGGTGGCAGTCATGTGTCATTGATGTGTGATATACACGTGAGGAGGTATGTGCACACTCAGCACACATGTATGCACTCCCCCCCACCCCCGCCCCTAAAGACAGCAAGGGGGCTTCTCTGCTTGGGCATCGCATAGCAGACAAGATCTCTCTCTCTCTCTCTCTCTCTCTCTCTCTCTCTCTCTCCGTATCGCTCTCTTTCTATCTATCTATCTATCTATCTATCTATCTATCTATCTATCTATCTATCTATCTATCTATCTATCTATCTATCTATCTATCTATCTATCTATCTATCTCTATATTTCATCTGTCTGTCTGTCTGTTTGTCTATCTATCTATCTATCTATCTATCTATCTATCTATCTATCTATCTATCTATCTATCTATCTATCTATCTATCTTTCTTTCTATCTATCTATCTATCTATCTATCTTTCTTTCTTTCTTTTTCTTTCTTCCTTTTCTCTTTTCTCCCTCCTCTTTTTCTTTTTCTCTCTCTCTCTCCTCTTCTCTCTTTTTTTCTTCCTTTCCTTCCTTCTTTTCTCTTTTTCTCTCTCTCCTCCCTCCCTTTCTTTTTTCTTTCTTTCTCTTCTCTTTCCTTCCTTTTTTTCTTTTCTCTTTCTCTTTCCCAATCTTTCTCTCTTTTCCCCCTTCCTTTTCTTTCTTTCCTTTTCTTTCTTCCCTCTCTTTTCCTTCTTATTTCCCTCCTCCTCCTCCTTAATCCCAGACCCTTCCATCCTAGTTGGGTCACGAGACGTCTGCAAGAAAAGCACCCAGCTCAGAGAGCCCCAAGGGCCCCACAGGTCCACCCTGAGCTACAAATAGTCTCATTATGCATTTATTTACCCTTTACTTATTTTAAAATACACAGGCACAAAGGTTCTATGCTCCAGCCTGCTGGCTCCCATCCTCCCCAGCGCATTCCAGCCACTTGGAGTGCAGAGTTTGAGCTGGAGCCAGTGGGCGCTTCCCTTTGGCCCCCAAAAGACACACACACGAAGAGAGAGGGAGAGCCGCCACTGGGGAGGGGGCCCTGGAAATCACCCCCCCCCCCATGGTCGCCCATCGGTCAGCAAGAAAGGAATTGGGGGACGACAACCCTAGTGATTTCGGGGTGTGCGGAGTCCCTGCTTCTCTGTGGAGAGCAGCGAAGTAGCCAGCAGACCCCTACCAGCTGGAGAACCAGGGCTTCCAAAGTGGGGCAGAGAGAGAGAGGGAGAGAAAGAGAGAGAGAGAGAGGGAGAGGGAGAGAGGCCTGGGATCCTGAACCTTCTAATGTGCTTGAAAAGGGCTGTTTATGCCCACTCTGGGCAAAGGGCGCCTGCCTGAAGAATGCACCCTGGGAAGCCAGACCTGGCAGTGGCCTTGGCATAGCCCTGGGCAAATATGACCGGGGGGGGGGGGGAGACGTTGCTTGGAGCCTTTTAGAGCAGGGGTCCCCAACCTTTGCAACTTTAAGTCTGAAGGACTTCAGCTCCCGGACTTCTCCAGCCAGCTTTCCTTTAAAGCAGGGGTCCCCAACCTTTGCAACTTTAAGTCTGAAGGACTTCAGCTCCCAGACTTCTCCAGCCAGCAAAGCTGGGAGCTGAAGTCCTTCAGACTTAAAGTTGCAAAGGTTGGAGACCTCTGCTTTAAAGCAAAGCTGGCTGGAGAATTCTGGGAGCTGAAGTCCTTCAGACTTAAAGTTGCAAAGGTTGGGGACCCCTGCTTTAAAGCAAAGCTGGCTGGAGAAATCTGGGAGCTGAAGTCCTTCAGACTTAAAGTTGCAAAGGTTGGGGACCCCTGCTTTAAAGCAAAGCTGGCTGGAGAATTCTGGGAGCTGAAGTCCTTCAGACTTAAAGTTGCAAAGGTTGGGGACCCCTGCTTTAAAGCAAAGCTGGCTGGAGAAGTCTGGGAGCTGAAGTCCTTCAGACTTAAAGTTGCAAAGGTTGGGGACCCCTGCTTTAAAGCAAAGCTGGCTGGAGAAGTCTGGGAGCTGAAGTCCTTCAGGCTTAAAGTTGCAAAGGTTGGGGACCCCTGTTTTAGAGGACCAGACTCCTGCCAGCCGGATGGGACGCCCCCCCCCCCTCCAAGGCCTAACTCAGGGCCAGAATCTCCCCACCCCATCGGATTCCCAGAGCCACCGGCTGCCCTCCGGCAGGGTGCAAGGAATCCCAGGCGGATGGGAAACAAATGCTATGCAACTGTGGTGGACGGTCCAATTACGGTCAGAGACGCCAAGGACTGCCAGCGTGGCCTTGTTCAGCTTCACACATGCATGCGATCCATCAGAATTGAGCTGGAGGGGGCCTTGGAGGTCTTATAGTCCAGCCCCCTGCTCAAGCAGGAGACCCTGTAGCCTTTCAGACAAGAGACTGCCCGGTCTCTTCTTGGAAACCTCCAGGGATGGAGAATTCACGACTTCTAGTGGCAAGCTGTTCCACTGATTAATTGTCCTCACTGTCAGGAAATTCCTCCTTAGTTCTAGGTTGCTTCTCTCCTAGATTAGTTTCCATCCCTTGCTTCTTGTCCTGCCTTCTGGTGCTTTGGAAGATACGTTGACCCCCCCTCTTCTCTGGGGCAGCCCCTCAAATATTGAAAGATGCTCTCCTGTCTCTCCTGGTCCTTCTCTTCCCTAGACCATCCAGGCCCAGTTCCTGCAGCCGTTCATCGCATGTTTCAGCCTCCAGGCCTTTGATGATCTTGGTTGCTCTTCTCTGAACTTTATCCAAAGTCTCAACCTCTTTTTTAATAATGTGGTGACCGAAACTGGATGCCGGATTCCAGATGTGGCCTTCCTAAGGCTTTATAAAGTGCCACCAACACTTCACTATCAATTTATCTTGCACATAAAAAAAACAAACACTGAGTTTACACTAACATATTGTAGGAGAAGAGGTGGAGGAACCCAGGGCTGAAGTTAAGAGAGGAATCAGCTTACAACGACCTACGTAGTCACAAGCGCATTAAGTCCAATGTCCCTTTGTGGTCTTGACCCACATCTAACTCCTAGCAGGGGCTGGCTGTTAGTTGAGAAGATTCCTGTGCAGGGGCTTTTAACAATACATAGATTTAACTGGACTTTTACTTGTGAACCTGCTCTTTTGCAATGACAAGATGGGAAGGGAGGGAGGGAGGGAGGAAGGAAGGAAGGAAGGAGGGGGGAGGGAGAGAGAGAGAGAGAGAAAGAAAGAAAGAAAGAAAGAAAGAAGGAGGGAGGAAAAAAGGAAAGGAGGGAGGGGGAGGGAGGGAGGAGGGAGGGAGGGAGGGAGGGAGGGAGGAAGAAAGGAAGGAAGAAAGAAAGAAAGAAAGAAAGAAAGAAAGAAAGAAGAGTGAGGGAGGCAGCAAAGGGAGGGAGGGAGGGAGGGAGGGAGGGGAGGGAGGGAGGGAGAAAGAATGAAAGAAAGAAAGAAAGAAAGAAAGAAAGAAAGAAAGAAAGAAAGAAAGAAAGAAAGAAAAGGGAGGGAGGGAGGGAGGGAGGGAGGAAAGAAGGAAAGAAGGAGGGAGGGAGAGGTAGGAAGAAATAAAGAGAAAGGAAGGAAGGAAGGAAGGAGGAAGAAAGAAAGAAAGAAAGAAAGAAAGAAAGAAAGAAAGAAAGAGGGAGGGAGGCAGCAAAGGGAGGGAGGGAAGGGAGGGAGGGAGGGAGGGAGGGAGAAAGAAAGAAAGAAAGAAAGAAAGAAAGAAAGAAAGAAAGAAAGAAAAGGGAGGGAGGGAGGAAAGAAGGAAAGAAGGAGGGAGGGAGAGGTAAGAAGAAAGAAAGAGAAAGGAAGGAAGGAAGAAAGAAAGAAAGAAAGAGAGAGAAAGAAAGAAAGAAAGAAAGAAAGAGGGAGGGAGGGAGCAAACGGAGGGTGGGAGGGAAGGGAGGGAGGGTTGGGGTCATTGTCCCACAGGTTGAGATGGTCCCTCTTGAACAGCTGTAAGATCTGAGAAGACTAGCCAAAGATGTTCAGGGGTCTCTAAACTCGGCAACTTTAAGACTGGTGGACTTCAACTCCCAGAATTCCCCAGCCAGCCATGGAAGACCTAGGATTCCATCCCACCTTCCTCTTTCGACTTTAGCAGGTTCTGAGTCCCCCAGCCTTAACGGTACCACGTTTGGAGACCCTTCAGCTGATCCCACCTTTGGAGACCTTCTCAATCGGAGAGACAGGGACGCTCCTTCATCCTCAGCTGGCAGATTCCCCCTCCCAATTTGACCACGCCATTCCCTACCCAGCTAGCCGTTGGATGCTTCCATGGTCTTCCTCCTTCCCTGGCATCTCCCTGGCATTGCCAGCCTTCATGAGGGACAGCTGCATTGCCAGCCTTCCCAGCTTCTCCACGGGGGACATTCCCCACCTTTTGGGCAGAAAGGGGCCATGGCTGCATTCCTGTTTCCTCCAGCAGGCCTCCTGGCTGCTTGGCGGGACCCCCGAAATGACCCCAGGAGAGGCTGCCCTCTGCCAGAGGTTCTTCTGCCCACAGGTCCTGGCTGAATAGGGAAGAGGGAAGAGGGGGGAGGGAAGCAGACCTCCATGGGGGCCCCTTTTCTCCCTCTCCCCCCAAGTTCACAGGGACTGGAGACGGGCCAAGCCCTGGGGGCTTCCCGTGCTTGCGAAGGAAGAAAAGCAGGGAAGGAGAAAGAGAAAGGAAGGGAAGAATGGCGCTTAGCAGCCTTCAATGGAAAGCTCTCAAGAACTTGGAAGGGGAAAGAAGGCACGCGAGGGGAGAACATGGCGGGCCCCTTTTGTCCGGCCAGCATTCAGCTCGGACCGCCTTTGCCAGGCTGCCAAGCTGAAGGGACAGTGGAGGCCAGCCTCTTGCCCCTGGAAGCAGGAGGCCCTCAGCTCTCCTTCCAAGCCTCTCCTGGCCTCCACTCAGGTGTCCTCCTCGGATCTCCAGGGCCTTCCTGGGGGGCTCCTGGGGGAGAGGCAGCAGCTCCCCCACTGCCAGGGGCTGAGGTCGGGGACCAGCTCCTGCTTAGGATTCCTGCCTCGCCTTCTGGCTGGTCACTCTTCTCCGGAACATTATTATCGTTTCCTTCAAGTTGCATGGAAACTCTTGGCTTTGCTAGCTGGGGATGGAGGAGGGATTGTCCCACCGGTGGAGAAGGTTCCTCCTCAACAGCTGTAAGGTCTGAGAAGACTAGCCGAGGGTCATTAGTCAGAATAGAGCTGGAAGGGACCTTTGAGGTCTTCTAGTTCAACCAGCAGGGCGGGGACTCTAGAGCAGGGGTCCCCAACCTTTGCAACTTTAAGTCTGAAGGACTTCAGCTCCCAGACTTCTCCAGCCAGCTTTGCTTTCAAGCAGGGGTCTCCAATCTTTGCAACTTTACGTCTGAAGGACTTCAGCTCCCAGACTTCTCCAGCCAGCTTTGCTTTAAAGCAGGGGTCTCCAACCTTTGCAACTTTAAGTCTGAAGGACTTCAGCTCCCAGACTTCTCCAGCCAGCAAAGCTTATTATGTATATACCCACATAGCAAAGCTGGCTGGAGAAGTACTCTTTAACATCTTCATCAACGATTTGGATGAGGGGATAAATGGGGAACTCATCAAATTCGCAGACGACACCAAGCTGGCAGGAATAGCCAACACTCCAGAAGATAGGCTTAAGATACAGAAGGATCTAGACAAACTTGAACATTGGGCACTGTCTAATAAAATGAAATTCAATTGTGAAAAAAGTAAGGTCCTACATATAGGCAAGAAAAACCAAATGCACAAGTACAGTATAGGTGGTACCTTGCTCAATAGTAGCAACTGTGAGAGGGATCTTGGAATCCTAGTGGACAACCATTTAAATATGAGCCAGCAGTGTGCAGCAGCTGCCAAAAAAGCCAACACAGTTCTAGGCTGCATCAACAGAGGGATAGAATCTAGATCACGTGAAGTGTTAATGCCACTGTATAGTGCCTTGGTAAGGCCACACTTGGAATACTGCATACAGTTTTGGTCGCCACGATGTAGAAAAGACGTGGAGACTCTGGAAAGAGTGCAGAGAAGAGCAACCAAGATGATTAGAGGACTGGAGACTAAGACATATGAAGAACGGCTGAGGAAGCTGGGTATGTCTAGTTTGATGAAGAGAAGGACCAGGGGAGACATGATAGCAGTGTTCTGATATCTCAGAGGGTGCCACAAAGAAGAGGGAGTCAAACTTTTCTCCAAGGCACCTGGGGGCAGGACAAGAAGCAATGGGTGGAAACTAACCAAGGAGAGAAGCAACCTAGAATTAAGGAGAAATTTCCTGACAGTAAGAACAATTAACCTCTGGAACAGCTTGCCTCCAGCAGTTGTGAATGCCCCAACCCTGGAAGTCTTTAAGAAGATGTTAGATAGCCATTTGTCTGAAATGGTATAAGGTTCCTGCCCATACAGGGGGTTGGACTAGAAGACCTACAAGGTCCCTTCCAACTCTGCTATTGTATTGTATTGTATTGTATTGTATTGTATTGTAAGTCTGGGAGCTGAAGTCCTTCAGACTTAAAGTTGCAAAGGTTGGAGTCCCCTGCTCTAGACCATTTCAGACAAGTGGCTGTCCAGTCTCTTCTTCAAAACCTCCCCGGATGGAGCTCCCACAACTTCTGGTGGCAACTTCTCTTCCACGGGTTGATTGTCCTCATTGTTAGGAATTTTCTCCTTAATTGCTTCTCTCCTTCATGGGTTTCCACCCATTGCTTCTTCTCCTGCATCTTCAGGTGCTTTGGAAAATAGCTTGACTCCCTCTTCTTTGGGGCAACCCCTCAAATACTGGAAGGCTGGTATTCTTATTCAATCTTCCCTTCCCAACATCATCTTTAGAAAGCAAGCTATTGACCCACCCAATCGTCCATCCCCTGTTCGTCTTCCTCATCTCCTAGCAGAAGGAGGAGGAGGAGGAGGAGACTGTGAGGTCCTTGATGCTCTCTGAGCTTGGAGGTTTCCTTACAGATGTTTCATGACCCAACTAGGTAACATCATCCATACACATTTATGAGAGAAATGCAGAAAGAATAATATCTTGACAGTTGATGTCCACTTTGTAAATTAAAAACAACTCCAAAGCTATACCAGTATTATTCTTCAATTATTGCTTATCCTTTCTTTCTTTCTTTCTTTCTTTCTTTCTTTCTTTCTTTCTTTCTTTCTTTCTTTCTTTCTTTCTTTCCTTCTCTTTTTTCTCTTTCATTTCTTTCTTTTTCTTCTTTTTCCTTTTTCTTCTTTCTTTCTTTCCTTCTTTCCTTCTCTTTTTTCTTTCATTCATTTCTCTTTTTCTTCTTTTTCTTCCTTTTTCTTCTTTCTTTCTTTCTTTCTTTCTTTCCTTTCCTTCTCTTTTTTCTCTTTCATTTCTTTCTTTCATTTCTTTCTTTCATTTCTTTCTTTCTTTCTTTCTTTCTTTCTTTCTTTCTTTCTTTCTTTCTTTCTTTCTTTCTTTCTTTCTTTCTTTCTTTCTTTCTTTCTTTCTTTCTTTCTGAGAAGTTATTTTCTGGAGAGCACTCCGTAAGTCGTGAGCCATTTTCTGTGTGTTTCGTGAATCCTTCTATTCCGAAACTCTTTCTCCTCTTGCAAAAGCCCCCTCCCCACTTCCGAAAGGCTCGGGTGGGCCCAGCCCACCTTCCCCTCCGTGCTGCTGACTTCAGCCCCCTTCCCAACCCCACAGGGGGAGGGAGAGCCCGGCTGATCCTTCGGCAGCTGAATCACCACTTTCCTTGGCTTCTCATTTTCCAGATGTTTTAATCTGAATTTGATGAATGGGATTTGTGGGGAAGCCTCCCCGGACTGGGCTGCGTTTTTAAGTCTCAGTTGCCGAGGCGAACCTTTGACGGTTTCAAGGCAACACTTTCAGAAGGGAGGGGGGAACCAGGAGGCTTAGAAATAGGTAAGCCCTGAATTACGGAGGCTCCTTCCTTCCCCTTCCCTTCCTTCCTTCCTCCCTCCCTCCTACCCGTGCTTCCTTTTCTCTTTCTTCATTTTTTCTTTTCCTTTCTTTTTTCTTTCTTTCCTTCCTTCCTTCCTTCCTTCTTTCTTTGCTCCCTCCCTCCTACCCTCACTTCCTTTTTCTCTTTCTCTTTTAACTTTTCTCTTTCTTCCTTTTTTCTTTTCCTTTCTTTTTTCTTTTCCTTCCTCCCCTCCCTCTTCTTTCTTTCTTTTCTTCCTTTCTTTTTGTCTTTTCTCTATTCCTTGGTACTTTTTCTATTTTTTCTTCATCTTTCTTTTCTTTCTTTTTTTCTCTTCCTTCCTTCCCTCCTTCCTTCCTTCCTTCCCCATCTCTCTCTTTCAGACTTATAGTTTGAAAAGGAAACTCATTCATCAGAATAGAGCTGGAAGGGATCTTGGGAGGTCTTCTAGTCCAGCCCCCTCAAGCAGGAGATCCTACACCATTCCAGACAAATGGCTGTCCGGTCTCATTTTAAGAACGTCCAGGGTTGACGCACCCTCAATGTCTGAAGGCAACTTTGGTTCCACTGATTAATTGTCCTCATTATCAGGAAATTTCTCCCTAATTCCAGGCTGCTTATCGACTTGATTAGTTTCCACCCATTTCTTTCTCGCTTTTTCTTAAACCTCTGCATAAAACGCCCAATTAAGCTTTACTTGCGATGCTGCCTGTGGGATGTTGATATCATGTTACTCCGTGAATGAGAGGTAATTGGGGAGGGGGGGTGGGCAGGGAAGTTCCTTGGTTCCTGCCTTGAAAGAAAATGAGGGGTCCCAGACCCCTCTTCCAAATCAGAAAGCCAGTATCCTCTAATTCATCTCTGGCCAGATTTTGTGAAGCACCGTTAAAATTGTGTATCACATTTATTTATTTATTTATTCAATTTTTATACTGCCCTTCTCCCTTCCGGGACTCAGGGCGGTGTACAGGCGACAATAAAAATCAGTGGTATAAAATATAAAATACATAAAATACGTTTAAAAATAGATTAAATGACTAGCCTGTCCTAAAACTCTACTAAAACCCCTACTAAAAACAATTAAAACTACGCCAGGCCGGCCACACGAAACAAATGGGTCTTCAAGGCCCGACGGAAGAGGCGCAGGTCCGTGTTCGTCCATAGGTCAGGGTGGAGGTCATTCCAGAGGGCAGGGGCTACCACAGAGAAGGCTCTCCCCCTGGGGGTCACCAGCTGACATTGCCTGACCGAAGGCACCCTGAGGAGGCCCTCTCTGTGGGAGCGAACTGGACGGTGGGAGGCATTTGGTAGCAGGAGGCGGTCTTGCAGATAGCCAGGTCCCTTGCCATGGAGTGCTTTAAAGATGGTCACTAATACCTTGAAGCGCACCCGGAAAGCCACAGGCAGCCAGTGCAGCTCGCGCAGGAGAGGTGTCACATGGGAGCATCTAGACGCTCCCAGAATCCCCCGCGCAGCCGCATTCTGAACCAACTGGAGCCTCCGGGTGCACCTCAAGGGAAGCCCCATGTAGAGAGCATTGCAGTAGTCCAGGCGGGAGATGATGAGGGCTTGAGGGACCGTGCGTAAAGCGTCACGAAATTGCTGATTTGGGGAAATGGGTAGATGACCATCTATGTCAGAGGTCTCATTCTCGCAGCCCGCATGCCAATTGCGGCCCGCAGGACGGTATCTTGTGGCCCCCACCATGATATGAAAGTATCATATTAGTGCAGCCCGCAGGGGGAGTGGACCTCTGTGGAATCCCTTGTGCGGCCAGCCTCACCCAGCCTCTGCCTCCAGCGGCCCCCAGGTCAATTGAGTTTGAGACCCCTGATCTATGTTTTGGAGGAAATCCATATGAAGTCAAAGTATGTTTAACAGACTCACAGAAATGAAAGGGACCTTGTAGGTCATCTAGTCCAACCCCTCCCCACCCAAGCAGGAGACGTTACAATGGTGATGGCGAACCTTTTAAGCACAGAGGGCCCAAACCGGAAGGTGCGCATGCACGAGGGCCAGAGCGCTGGAAACCTGATGACCATCGCAGCCCTACACAGTTTCTAACCGATGGCAGTCCGGTCTCTTCTTGGAAGCCTCCAGGGATGAAGCTCCCACAACCTCTGAAGGCAACTTCTGTTCCATTGAATAGAGAATAAGAGAGTTGGAAGGGACCTTGGAGGTCATCTAGTTCAACCCCCTGCCCAAGCAGGAGACCCCATACCATTTCTGACAGATGGTTGCCCAGTCTCTTCTTGAAAACCTCCAGGGATGAAACTCCCACAACTTCTGTTCCTTGGATTGATTGCTCTCAGTATCAGGAAGTTTCTCCTTATTTCCAGGTTGCTTCTCTCCTTGATGAGTTTCCACCCATTGCTTCTTCTCCTGCCCTCAGGTGCTTTGGAGAATAGCTTGACTCCCTCTTCTTTGGGGCGACCCCTGAGATATTGGAAGATGCTCTCCTGTCTCCCCTGGTCCTTCTCTTCATTAAACTAGCCATGCCCAGTTCCTGCAACCGTTCTTCGTATGTTTTATCCTCCAGTCCCCTCATCCTCTTTCTTGCTCTTTTCTGCACTCTTTCCAGAGTCTCCACATCTTTTTTATGGTGTGGGGACCAAAACTGTATGCAGTATTCCAAGTGTGGCCTTATCAAGGCATTATAAAGTGGTATTAACCCTTCAGGTGATCTTGATTCTCTCCTTCTGTTGATGCAGCCTAGAACTGTGTTGGCTTTTTTGGCAGCTGCTGCCCATGGCTGGCTCCTATTTCAATGGTTGTCCACTAGGATTCCAAGATCCCTCTCACAGTTGCTACTATTGAGCAAGGTACCACCTATACTGTACTTGTGCATTTGGTTTTTCTTGCCTAAATGTAGAACCTTACTTTTTTCACAATTGAATTTCATTTTATTAGATAGTGCCCAATGTTCAAGCCTGTCTAGATCCTTCTGTATCTTAAGCCTATCTTCTGGAGTGTTGGCTATTCCTGCCAGCTTGGTGTCGTCTGCAAATTTGATGAGTTCCCCATTTATTCCTTCATCCAAATCATTGATGAAGATGTTAAAGAGTCCTGGGCCTAAAACAGAGCCTTGGGGGACTCCACTGCATACTTCCTTCCATGTAGATGCAGTTCCATTGAGGACTACACGTTGAGTGCGGTTGGTCAGCCAGTTGCGAATCCATCTGGTGGTGCTGCTGTCTAACCCACATTCTTTTACTTTATCTAATAGTAGGTTATGGTCTACTTTATCAAATGCCTTACTGAAGTCCAAGTAAATTATATCGACAGCATTCCTCTGGTCCACTGATTTTGTCACTTTGTCAAAGAATGCAATTAGATTCGTCTGGCATGATCTGTTTTTGACAAACCCATGTTGGCTTTTGGCTATTACTTTGTTTGCTTCTGGGTGTTGGCTGAGCTTGTCTTCTGGGGTGTTGACTCTTCCTGCCAGTTTAGAGTCATCTGCAAATTGGATGAGTTCCCTTCTGCTCCCTCATCTTAGTCATTGATGAAGATGTTGAAGAGTCCTGGGCCTAAGACGGAGCCTTGGGGTGCCCCACTGCTTCCCTCCCTCCATGTAGACCTAGACCCACTAGGGAGGACTCATTGCGTATGGTTTGTCTACCAGTTACGAATCCCTCTGGTGGTGATGCTGTCACCAATGCAAAGGTTCAGTTAAGAACGGTGGAGAGAAAAGCCATAAAATGGGGCAAAACTCACTTAACCATTTCCCCCCCACTTTGGGCTCAATTGTGGTCGTAACTCAAGGACTTCCTGTAGATGGTCCCGGTGGCAGCTTCCTCTCTTTGCAGCTAAGAGAAGAAAAAGCTGATTAGCAGAGAAATGAAATCCGCTCAGGGAGGGTATAATTTAACTAGAACAATCTCCAGCCATCGCGCCCGCCTGTCCGAGCAGCAAGGATTACCCAGGCGGCCTCCTATTATGCCCCAGACTCCTCCTCCTCCTCCTCCTCCTCCTCCTCCTCCTCCTCCTCCTCCTCCTCCTCCTCCTCCTCCTCCTCCTCCTCCTCCATAGTTCTCGGCCACCACATTCGTCCCTCCCCAGCACCGGTTAGCTCTCCTTCCCTGCTGCTCCCTGCTCTGCCCCGGGTTACAAACGGCCCCAGCAGACGGCCAGTTCCTGCCCCTGCTGTTCCGATGCCCGATTTACCTCTCTTGCCAGCCATCTGGGCTCCCAGGCGGGCACATTCCTGCCCCCTTTAGACGCAGGGGGAATTTTCTGCACCGGTGGCCAGCTTGGCCCATAATCCCCTGCTTAGATGTAATCCATCTGCTTTGGATTCATGGCTTCCCTGGGAAAGGATCTCCACCAACTTGGATGACTTTTGTTTTGTTCCCCACACCATAAAAAAGACGTGGAGACTCTGGAAAGAGGGCAGAGAAGAGCAAGAAAGAGGACGAGGGGACTGGAGGATAAAACATATGAAGAACGGTTTCAGGAACTGGGTAGGTCTAGTTTAATGAAAAGAAGGACCAGGGGAGACAGGATAGCAGCCTTCTGATATTGCCCCAGAGAGGAAGAGGGGGATGAAGCTATTCTCCAAAGCCCCCGAAGGCCAGAGAAGGAAGAATGGATGGAAACTGACCAAGGAGAGATTCAACCTGGAAATAAGGAGGAATTTTCTGACAGGGAGAACCATCAACCCATGGAACAGAAGTTGCCTTCAGAAGGTCTGGGAGCTTCATCATCCCTGGAGGCTTTCAAGAAGAGACTGGACTTCTGTTTGTCAGAAAGGGTGTAGGGTCTCCTGTTTAGGCAGAGGGTTGGACTTGATGACCTACAAAGTCCCTTCCAACTCTGTTAATCTGTATCAGTTGCTTTTGGGGCTGGTGATATCTTGGCAAAAGAAGAACAGAGCTTTAGCTCACTTGCGGTAACTGCCAGAGGGATTTAGAGACTTAGTAGACAACCATTGAAATAGGAGCCAGCCGTGGGCAGCAGCTGCCCAAAAAGCCAATCCAGTTCTAGGCTGCATCAACAGAGGGAGAGAATCAAGATCACCTGAAGGGTTGATACCACTTTATAATGCCTTGATAAGGCCACACTTGGAATATCTGCATCCAGTTTTGGTCCCCACACCATAAAAAAGATGTGGAGACTCTGGAAAGAGTGCAGAGAAGAGCAAGAAAGAGGATGAGGGGACTGGAGGATAAAACATATGAAGAATGGTTGCAGGAACTGGGTAGGTCTAGTTTAATGAAAAGAAGGACTAGGGGAAACATGATGGCAGTCTTCCAGTATGTCAGGGGCTGCCCCCCAAAAATCCCAAAGAATGGAGGCCCTTGAACTCTGGTGCTGGAGAAGAAGACTCCTGCATTGAGGCCCTTGGACTGCAAGGCCATCCAACCAGTCAGTCCTAGAGGAGATCCACCCTGACTGCTCTTTAGAAGGCCAGATCCTGAAGAGGAAACTTAAAGACTTTGGCCACCTAAAGAGAAGGAAGAAGGACTCCCTGGAGAAGAGCCTCATGCTGGGAACGATGGAGGGCAGAAGAAGAAGAAGGGGATGGCAGAGAAGGAGGGGGCTGGATGGAGTCACCCAAGCAGCCGGCCTGAGCTTCAATGGACTCCAGAGGATCGACATGACTTTGCAACTAACAACAACACAAAGAAGAGAGGGTCAACCTATATACTAAAGCACCTGAGGGCAGAAGAAGAAGCAATGGGTGGAAACTAATCAAGGAGAGAAGCAACTTACAACCAAGGAGGAATTTCCTGACAGTGAGAACAATTAATCAGTGGAACAGAAGTTGCCTCCAGAAGTCATGGGTGCTCCATCACTGGAGGCTTTTAAGAAGACGTTGGATAGCCATTTCTACTGAATGGCATAGGGTCTCCTGCTTGAGCGGGGGGCTGGACTAGAAGACCTTTGATGTCCCTTTCAACTCTGCTATTTTGTTTTCTATTCTGGGCAAGACATAATGGATGGAAGATCATTAGAAACCCAACCTAGAACTCAGGAGAAACTTCCTAACGTTGAGGACAATCAACCTTGCCCTCAGAAATTGTTGGTGCTCCATCACTGGAGGCTTTAAAGAAGAGTTTGGACAACCATTTGCCTGAAATGGAATAGGGTCTCCTGCTTCAGATGGGACAAGACAATACAGCACAGCACAACACAACACAACACAACACAACACAACACAACACAATACAATACAATAGCAGAGTTGGAAGGGACCTTGGAGGTCTTCTAGTCCAACCCCCTGCCTAGGCAGGAAGCCCTATACCACTTCAGACAAATGGCTCTCCAACATCTTCTTAAAAACCTCCAGTGTTGGGGCATTCACAACTTCTGGAGGCAACTTCTGTTCCACTGATTAATTGTTCTGACTGTCAGGAAATTCCTCCTTATTTCTAAGTTGCTTCTCTCCTTGATTGGTTTCCACCCATCGCTTCTTGTTCTGCCCTCAGGTGCCTTGGAGAAGAGCTTGACTGCCTCTTCTTTAGGGCAATCACTTTGGAGGACCAGAAGACCTCCAACATCCCTTCCAATTTTGATATTCTGTTCTGTTTGTTCTGCTTTTTTTTGGCCACAGCAATTCTGGCCCCTGTTGTGGTCATACGTTGAGGACTAGCAGTATATTACCAGAGCCCAGGATTGGACAGGAATTCCAGGGCATTGAGAAGAGGCCAGCCTTCTGCATCCACCCAGCAGGTCAGTTCCCATTTGCAGGCAAAGTGAAGCAGGGCGGTTGTGAGTTCGATCCTCAGTAGAGGCAGATGGAGGGTCTCCTGCTTGGGCAGGGGGTTGGACTAGATGACCTGCAAGGTCCCTTCCAACTCTGTTAATCTATTACTCCTTCCTTCCTTCCTTCCTTCCTTCCTTCCTTCCTTCCTTCCTTCCTTCCTTCCTTCCTTCCTTCCTTCCTCTCATTCACCATCTCCTTCCTTCCTTCCTTCCTTCCTTCCTTCCTTCCTTCCTTCCTTCCTTCCTTCCTTCCTTCCTTCCTTCCTTGGTAGTGGCAGATGTAGGGTCTCCTGCTTGGGCAGGGGGTTGGACTAGATGACCGGCAAGGTCCCTTCCAACTCTGTTAATCTATTACTCCTTCCTTCCTTCCTTCCTTCCTTCCTTCCTTCCTTCCTTCCTTCCTTCCTTCCTTCCTCTCATTCACCATCTCCTTCCTTCCTTCCTTCCTTCCTTCCTTCCTTCCTTCCTTCCTTCCTTCCTTCCTTGGTAGTGGCAGATGTAGGGTCTCCTGCTTGGGCAGGGGGTTGGACTAGATGACCTGCAAGGTCCCTTCCAACTCGGTTAATCTATTACTCCTTCCTTCCTTCCTTCCTTCCTTCCTTCCTTCCTTCCTTCCTTCCTTCCTTCCTTCCTTCCTTCCTTGGTAGAGGCCGATGGAGGGTCTCCTGCTTGGGCAGGGGTTTGGACTAGATGACCTGCAAGGTCCCTTCCAACTCTGTCTGTCTGTTAAAGCTTCAGCTCCAACCGTCTCCCCGTCTGGCTGATCTCTCTTGAGTCGCCCTCGTCTGCCTGCAAAGCAAATATAATGAGCTTTTCCCAGCAGGCTGGTGGCCTCGGATGGAGACGGCAAGGATGGAGAACTCCAACCTCAGCAAATACCTCGAGAGCAAATTCCCCGAGAGAGACGGAGAATGGCAGCCACGGATGGAGACGGAGGAGCTCGCTGCTAATGAAAACGTCGGGCAGATCCGGCTCAGTCCTTGGGCTGACCTACAGCGAAGGGCCTGCTGGTCTAATCCTCTTAGGAAGACGCTGGGAGAAACTGCCCCGTCCTGGCCTGCTGACTCCATGCTTCCCTTGTTCTGGGCCCACCGTTCCCAGAGGGGGTGGAGGAAGGGGAGCCCGGTGGCCAAGGGCCTCTCCTCCAGGGTGGTGGGCATGGATGGAGAGAGAGAGAGACCAGGCCAGGAGGGGAGTGACGGAGTCCCTGAGTAGACAAGGGCACTGCTAGTGGAGCACAATTGTTGCACGAGATTAATTCGACCGACTGGACGGTCTTTTCTTCCTCCTCCTCCTCCTCCCTCCTCCTCCTCCTCCTCCCCTTCTTCTTCTTCTTCTTCTTCTTCTTCTTCTTCTTCTTCTTCTTCTTCTTCTTCTTCTTCTTCCTCTTCCTCTTCCTCTTCCTCCTCCTCCCCCCCTCCTCCTTCTCCTCCTCCTCCCCTTCTTCTGTTTCTTCTGTTTCTTCTTCTCCTCCTCCTCCTCCTCCCTTCTAGCACTGATGATGTTCCCTAGTTGGGCCATGAGACATCTGCAAGAAAACAACCAAGATCAGAAACCATCAAGGACTCCACAGCCGTTTTCTTCTCCTCCTCCTCCTCCTCCTTCTGCTTCTTCTGTTTCTTCTCTTCCTCCCTTCTAGCACTGATGATGTTGCCTAGTTGGGTCACGAAACACCTTCTTCTTCTTCTTCTTCTTCTTCTTCTTCTTCTTCTTCTTCTTCTTCTTCTTCTTCTTCTTCTTCTTCTTCTTCTTCTTCTTCTTCTTCTTCCTCCTCCTCCTCCTCCTCTTCCTCCTCCTCCCCTTCTCCTCCTCCTCCTCCTCTTCTCCTCCTCCTCCTCCTCCTCCTTCTTCTTCTTCTTCCTCCTCCTCCCCTTCTCCTTCTCCTCCTTCTCCTTCTTCTTCCTCCTCCTCCCCCCCCCTCCTCCTCCTCCTTTCTAGCACTGATGATGTTCCCTAGTTTGGTAATGAAACGCCTGCAAGAAAACCACCAAGCTCAGAGAGCAGCAAGGACCCCACAGTCCCCTTCCTCTTTCTCTTCCTCCTCCTTCATGGGTTGTTTGACCCAATCTTATGACCTTTTCTGCAGCTTTTGTTAAGCGAACCTTTGTTGTCGTTAAGCAGACGGCCCAGTTATTAAGCAAACCGATCTTCACGATGCGTCTGGCTTTGCTGAAAACCGGAACTTAATGCTGGTTTTCAGCAAAATTGTGGCCATGTGACCACGAGATGCTACAAACAGCCAAGAATCTGGTCCAGCGCCAACTGCCCCAGGCCATCCCATGACTGCAGGGTGGCTAGGATAGATGGCCATGTGTGCCCCCAGCCCTCAAAGGCCCAGGGCTGACTTTATGGGGTCCTTCACTCAGGACATTGAAGGGACAGGCGTATTTGGGGGTCTTCTGCAAATGTGGCTGCCCCCCCCCACCCCGTTCTGCTGGTCCTGGTTCCATCAGTCGAGGAGAGTTTTTAACCCTGGTTTCCAGCTTTCCCTTCGGACAGCCATCCCCATTCATGGGGGGAGGACAGACTCCCCCATTCAGGCAGGAGAACCTGGTTTGTTCTTGGTCAACTATATTTGGAAGCCATTAAGTGGCCGATGCCTCTGCCAACCTGATCTTTGTGCTTGCATCATTCCAACCCCCCCCCTTCACGAGACCCTTCCCCACCCATGAAGGCCCCATGGATGCTCCCACGCCTGTCCTCATTCATTCTGACCATCACGGAATCATAGAATTGGTCATAGAATCATAGAATAATCATAAAACAGTAGAATCAATGATAAAATCATAGAATAATTAAAATCATAGAAGTCATGAAATCATACAACCAATCATAAAATATAGGATCAATTATAAAATCATAGAATCAATTATAAAATCATAGAATCAATCATAGAATCAATGATAAAATCAATCATGGAAACATGGAATCAATAATAGAATCAGTCATAGAATCAATTATAAAATCAATCATGGAATCATAGAATCAATCATAGAATTAATTATAAAATCAATCATGGAATCATAGAATCAATCATAAAATCATAGAATCAATCATAGAATCAATTATAAAATCAATTATAAAATCAATCATGGAATCATAGAAAATAATAAAATCAGTCATAAAATCATAGAATCAACCATAGAATCATAGAATCAATAATAGAATCAGTCATAGAATCATAGAATCAATTATAAAATCATAGAATCAATCATAGAATCAATTATAAAATCAATCATAGAATCAATAATAGAATCAGTCATAAAATCATAGAATCAATCGTAGAATCATAGAATCAAATAAAATCATAGAATCAATTATAAAATCATAGAATCAATCATAGAATCAATCATAGAATCGTAGAAAATTATAAAATAATAATCATAGAACCAATCATAGGACCAATCATAGAATCCTATGCTCCTAGGATCGTAGAATCCCTAAGGCTGGCATGGGAGGGACCTTGAAGGTCTTCCAGTCCACCCCCCTGCTCAAGCAGGAGGCCCTGTGCCCGTGATGGAGAACCGATGGCACAGGGGCCAGAGGGGGCGCCCAGAGCCCTCCTGGCACACAAGCCATCGTCCCAGGTCAGATCTCCGTGAGCTTCTCTTTCCCTCCACAGGACGAGACAGGAGCTCACGGAAGAAAGGCCATCCTACTTCTTGCTGTGCTGCCAGCGGTTGGGGTGCCCCGTCTCCCACCGGCCAGACGGTCTTCAGGTCTCTGCTGTGCCTGTGCGCATGCCTCCACATCCATACATCAGTGCACTTCCACGCATGTGTACATTTGCCGGTGCACAACTCTCAGTTTGGCCATGCAGACACGCGCAGCCTGGGCACTGGGCGTCTAGAAAGTGGGCCATGGCTGCCCTTTGCCATTGTCCAGCCTTTCCTTGAGGACCTCCAGCCGCCACGGATCCAGGGATTGGCGAGTGCCCTCCTGTCGCCCTTTCTGATCCTGGCTTAGAGTCCCAGGGCCTTGGGAAGAGACCAGCATTCCACCCGACCTGCTTGCATCCCCCCCGGGGGGGGGCTCCAGTGTGCAGGCCAGGCAGTGGGGGCGCCTCTTCCTCCAATGCCTGGCAGCCTGCCAGGGAAGAGCCGCTCTCGTCTTCGTCTCCTCCTCCTCCTCCTCCTCCTCCCGGGGGGCTCATTGGGTCAGGCTCTCGGTGGGGAGCTGACATTCAATTAACTGGCTGACTTCTGCTCGTGACCCCCTGCCAGCCAAGCGGGCTCTGTTTACAAACACAGCCTGGCAGCCCATACGGAGGGCCAGGGGAGGTCAGGCCCCTGCTGGGTCAGTTTGTTCAAAGCTAAACAGAGCTTTGTCCAGGGAAGAAGACCAGCATATTGCTTCCGGAGGGGGTGGGGGAGCCTTTAATGAGGGGCTTGCAATGGGGGGAAAGTGGGTGTGTGTGTGTGTGTGAACAGACCCCTCTGCACACGCAGGCTGAACAAAACCGGGAGGGCAGCCTCAGCTCTCCTGCCCCTTTGCCCTCTCCAGGCGAGAGGTTTTCCCGGGCAGCCAAGGAGGAAAACCTCTGCACTGGCAAAGCATTTCTTTGACACGATGAAAGGGAAACAATTCTCCTTCCTTCCTTCCTTCCTTCCTTCCTTCCTTCCTTCCTTCCTTCCTTCCTTCCTTCCTTCCTTCCTTCCTCCCTCCCTCCCTCCCTCCCTTTCTTTCCCAACCCCCGTTTTTTAACTGATGCATTTATATCCTGCCTTTATTATTTTTATAAATCACTCAAGGCAGCAAACATTCCTGACAGTCAGAACAATCAATCAGTGGAACAGAAGTTGCCTCCAGAAGTTGTGAAGGCCCCAACCCTGCAAGTCTTCAAGAAGATGTTGGATAGCCATTTGTCTGAAACGGTATAGGGCTTCCTGCCTAGGCAGGGGGTTGGACTAGATGACCTCCAGGGTTCCTTTCGACTCTGCTATTGTGTTGTATTGTATTGTATCCCTCATATGGCTTCCTCTGCCTAATTTCCATGGAACAACAATCCTGTGAGGTGGGCTGGGCTGAGAGAGGAGGATTGGCCCAAAGTCACCCAGCTGGCTTTCATGGTGAAGGCAGGACTAGAACTCACCGTCTCCTGGTGATTCGCCCAAAGTCATCCAGCCGGCTAAGTGTTTATACTAACTCACCCAATTTGTGCTTTATGACCTTGGTCCAAATCTGCATTGTTTAAAATTCTGAATGAAAGAGAGAGAACACATAGAACCTGACCCACAACACAGCTAGTCCTTGACTTACAACCACAATGGAGCCCAAACTTTCTGTCGCTAAGTGAGATGTTTGTGAACTGAGCCCTGTCCCTTTACGACCTTTCATGCCACGGTTGTTAAGGGAATCCCTGCAGTTGTTAAGTGAGCCTCATGGTTGTTGAATGAATCTGGCTTCCCCCTGGACATTGCTGGTCAGAAGGTCACCAAAGGGCTCCCAGGACACTGCGACCATCATAAATAGCATGTCAGCCCTGCAGCCATCTTTCCTTTTGGGTCTCTGGCCTGCCACACTTTCTATTATTCTATGATGCATTTTTCTATGGTGGGAAAATGGGAGGCGGGGATTGTACGGAGTTAGAGGATAGGTAGCCATAACAACATTCTTTCTAGAAAGCCAAGGTCATCCTTTGTCTTTGCACCTCTGCACCTGATCGGAACTGGATGGGTGGAAGCTGCCAGAGTGGCAGTGGGAGATGGGACCATGGGATGGGCTGGTGGGTCGGTGGGGGCCAAGATCTTGAACTTTCAATCGGGTGGGGAAAACCGGGAAGCTTCCAGATTCGGGTTTCCCCAGATGGGCCAAGATGGCTCCCTTCATCCATGGGAACTTTGAGGAATCCTTTCCCTCGGACTCTGATTTAATTTCGGGTGCTATTTGGAACCCTGATATCCAGTTCCTGCAACCGTTCCTCCTATGTTTCAGCCTCCAGTCCCCTAATCCTCTCGGTTGCTCTTCTCTGCCCTCTTTCTGGGGTCTCAATACCAGTCAGTTGTCAAATGTCTAAATTTTGATCGCTTGACTGTGGGGACGCTGCAACGGTCGTGTGGAAAGTGGTCATAACTGGTACGCTTTTTAGTGCCGTTGTACCTTTGAACGGCCACTAAACTAATGGTTGTAAGTCAAGGATTGCCTGCAAGGGATCCTTTAGCAGAGGGGTCTCCAACCTTTGCAACTTTAAGTCTGAAGGACTTCAGCTCCCAGACTTCTCCAGCCAGCAAAGCTGGCTGGAGAAGTCTGGGAGCTGAAGTCCTTCAGACTTAAAGTTGCAAAGGTTGGAGACCCCTGCTTTAGCAGAAAAGATTTGGTTTTTTTTTGCAAAGCAGCCGCAGGAAAAGTGGGTGGGGGGACGGTGCCTGCAAAGGCAGCATGGGAATGATTGCACCCGCTGAGGTTAAGAATCAAACTTGTGGCCACACTGACTGGGCACCAAAAGAGGCCAGGCGTTTGTCTCTTTGGAGGGGAGAGAGGGCAGAGTTTGCGGGCAAAGGTGGCAGGTCAGCACCAAGGAGAGATGCCCAAGATGCTTGAAGTGGTTGGACCAGGGCTGGATGGAAAGCAGCTGATCGGAGGCTGAGATTGTGTTGCAGGAAGGTCAATCGGTCCACTTCTTTTTCCTTCCTTCCTATTCCTTCCTCTCCTCTCCTTCCCTTCCTTTTCTTTCTCTTTCCTTCTTTCTTTTTTCTCTCTCTCTCTTTCTTTCTTCTTCTCTTTCTTTCCTCTTTTTTTGTTATTTTTCTTTTCCTTTTCTCTTCCTTTCTCCTTTCTTTTTTCATTTTCTCTTCCTTCCTTCCTTCCTCTTCCTTCCTCTCCTCTCCTTCCCTTCCTTTTCTTTCTATTTCCTTCTTTCTTTTTCTTTTTTCTCTCTCTTTCTTTTTCTTTCTTCTTCTTTTCCTCTTTTTTGTTATTTTTCTTTTCCTTTTCTCTTCCTTTCTCTTTTTTCTTTTTCTCTTCCTTCCTTCCTCTTCCTTTCTTTCCTCTTTTTCCTCTTCTTCTTTTTCTTTATTTTTCTTTTGGAGACAGCTGTTAAATGTGTTTTGCCCCACTTCATAAGAGTCCTTGCTTGTCACAGTTCTTAAGTGAACCAGCCATTGTTTAGCAGGTTTCAGGTCGCAATGCCGTTGTTAAGCGAATCCAATTTCCTTGTTGACTTTGCTTGCCAGATGGTCACAAAACGGGGATCACCTCACACACACACACACACACACACACACACACACACACACACACAGAGGACACTACAACCGTCATCGTGAATATGAACCAGTTGCAAAGTACAATAAAATAGCAGAGTTGGAAGGGACCTTGGAGGTCTTCTAGTCCAACCCCCTGCCTAGGCAGGAAACCTTATACCCCTTAAGTGTGCGAATGTTGATCAGGGGACCCCGGGGATGCTGCAACGGTCGCTAAGTGTCCATAAATAACGTCCATAAATTGCTTTTTTATTACTTAGCGCAGGGGTCTGCAAAGTCAGCTCTTTTAAGACTGGTGGACTTCAACTCCCAGAGTTCCCCAGCCAGCATAGCTGGCTGGGGAATTCTGGGAGTTGAAGTCCACCAGTCTTAAAAGAGCCGACTTTGCAGACCCCTGATATCACTAAACCAATTTTTGCAATTTGAGAACAGCAAACAACAAGTAAGTGTAAATTAATTTTTCCATCTCTGGCCCATCTTTCTCAAACCCTGTGTGTGTGTGTGTGTGTGTGTGTGAGAGAGCCCTGCTGGCGCGGTGCAAAGCCAGCCCCTTCCCATCATTCTAACCCCGTAGCCCCTTCCCCTCCGAAGACCCCTTGCATCTCCCCTTTTCTCTCCCCCCCCAACCCTTCTCCGTGGGCCTGGAGACATCTGCGCTGCAGCTGGGGGGGGAGCCCAGGTGGGTCTTGTGTTCCTCCAGGTGCCGCCCCCCCTCAATCCGGTGCCCACCGGGGGCGAGGCCAATTAAAGGAGGGTCGCGTGCGAGGAAGCCACGCCGCGCGCCGCCCTTAACCACAAAGTCTTAACCGCCTCCACTCTCTGTTATTACCAAGCTGTTCCTGCCGCAGCCCCAGACACAAAGGAGAGAGAAGGATCTAGGCAACCCCCCCGCCCCCCCCACCTCAAAAGGCTGGCCTCCTCCCGCCCAGCCCTCCGCCCCAAACTTTCCTCCCCAGCCCCTCGCTGGCTGGCTGGCTGGCTGCAGCCCCGCCACCATATGCTCGCAATTAAGCCCCACTTCTCCCGCTGGCACCAGCGCCCCGGCGCCCCAGCACACCGGAGAAGCCCCAGCCCCCGAGGGGATTTGGGCAGGGGGTGGGCTGATCCAATCGACGCCACCCCCCCAGCCCCGCCCCCTTCCACTCCAGCTGTGGCCCCCGCCGCCCCGCTCGCCCCAGCCCCAATTTAAAAAGCCAGCGTGAAATCAGAAAAGGCCGCAGGAACCGGAGGAGGAGGAGGAGGGAAACTATCTGGGCGCTCTCTGAGCTTGGCGGTTTCCTTGCAGACATTTCATGACCCAACTAGGCAACATCATCAGTGCTAGAAGGGAGGAGGAGGAGTATTGTGGGGTCCCTGGGGCTCTCTGAGCCTGGTAGTTCTCTTGCAGGCATTTCATGACCCAACTAGGGAGCATCATCAGTGCTAGGAGGAGGAGGAGGAGGAAGAATGAACTGAGGAGATCCTTCGTGTTCTCTGAACTGGGGGGTTTCCTTATAGACATTTCATGACCCAACTAGGCAACATCATCAGTGCTAGAAGGGAGGAGGAGGAGTATTGTGGGGTCCCTGGGGCTCTCTGAGCCTGGTAGTTCTCTTGCAGGCATTTCATGACCCAACTAGGGAGCATCATCAGTGCTAGGAGGAGGAGGAGGAGGAAGAATGAACTGAGGAGATCCTTCGTGTTCTCTGAACTGGGGGGTTTCCTTATAGACATTTCATGACCCAACTAGGCAACATCATCAGTGCTAGAAGGGAGGAGGAGGAGTATTGTGGGGTCCCTGGGGCTCTCTGAGCCTGGTAGTTCTCTTGCAGGCATTTCATGACCCAACTAGGGAGCATCATCAGTGCTAGGAGGAGGAGGAGGAGGAAGAATGAACTGAGGAGATCCTTCGTGTTCTCTGAGCTGGGGGGTTTCCTTATAGACATTTCATGACCCAACTAGGGAACATTATCAGTGCTAGAAGGAAGAGGGAAGTATGAGGAGGAGGAGATGGTGCTGGTGCTGGTGCTGGTGGAGGAAAAGGAGGACTGTGGGGTCCTTGGTGCTCTCTGAGCTTGGCTGTTTCATGACCCAACTAGGGAACATCATCAGTGCGAGGAGGAGGAGGAGGAGGAGGAGGAGGAGGAGGAGGAGGAGGAGGAGGAGGAGGAGGAGGAGGAGGAGGAGGAGGAGGAGGAGGAGGAGGAGGAGAAGGAGAAGGAGAAGGAGAAGGAGAAGGAGAAGGAGAAGGAGAAGGAGAAGGAGAAGGAGAAGAAGAAGAAGAAGAAGAAGAAGAAGAAGAAGAAGAAGAAGAAGAAGAAGAAGAAGAAGAAGAAGAAGAAGAAGAAGAAGAAGAAGAAGAAGAAGAAGAAGAAGAAGAAGAAGAAGAAGAAGAAGAAGAAGAAGAAGAAGAAGAAGAAGAAGAAGAAGAAGAAGAAGAAGAAGAAGAAACAACTGTGGGGTTCTTGGTGCTCTCTGAGCTGGGTGGTTTTCTTGCAGACGTTTCATGGCCCAACTAGGGAACATCCTCAGGGCTAGAAGGGAGAGGGTCTTGGGGGGAGGAGGAGGGGGGGGAACTGCCTGCCAGAACAGAGACTGGGGTGGGTAGCTTGGTGGGCTGAAGGCTTCTCTGCTCCTCCCTGCATCACGGGGCCATCTTCTCAGCCCTTCACGAAGGCTCAAGGTGGCCTCTTACCTGTCCAGGTGGGCACAGGAGGGAGGCCCTGCAGCCTCTCAGGGAGCCTCTGAGAAAAGTCTCCTTTTTTTCTTTCCGTTATGGAACTTTTGCACATGGTCACTGTCATACTGAGAGTCCCTGACCTGCGACCACAATTGAGCCCAAAATTTCCGTTGCTAAGTGAGACATTTGCTAAGTGAGTCTTGCTCCATTTCCCGACCTTTTTTGCCACAGCTGTTAAGCGAATCCCTGCAGTTGTTGAGTTAGGAACACAATTGTGCAGGGACTCTGGCTCCCCCATTGAATCCGCTTGTGACCCCAGGACACGGCGACCGCCGTAACTTTGAGTCACTTGCCCAGCGTCTGAAATTTAATCAGAGGCCACGGGGGACGTTGCAACGGGTATGCGAAAAAACGGTCACAAGTCATTATTTTTCAGTGCCGTCGTAACTTTGAATGGTCACTAAATAAGCTGTTGTAACTCGAGGACCTCCTGCATGTAACAGTTTTTAAAAATCACCTGTTGGAAAGAAAATACAGAATAACAGAGTTGGAAAAGGGACTTTGGAGGTCCTCTAGTCCAACCCCATGCTCAGGCAGGAGACCCTATACCTTTTCAGACACATAAAGATGGCTTGTTTTTATACAATAAAATATACTTATTTATATATATGTGGATATAAATATGGAAAGATGTCCCTATTTAGCGTATATCTAAAATATGGCTAATATTAAGTCTACTGTCTGGAATATCAAGGATGGGGGTTGGTAAATGTATTTTCCTTCTGTCTTTCTTCCTTTCATCCTCATCTTTCTCCCTCCCTCCCATTTCCCTCTTTCCTTCCTTCCTTCCATCCATCCTTCTTTTCCTTCTTCCTTTCACTCCCATCTTCCTCAGACCCTCCCATCTCCTTCCTTCCTTCCTTCCTTCCATCCATCCATCCATCCATCCTTTCCTTCTTCCTTTCATTCCCATCTTCCTCCCTCCCTCCCATCTCCTTCCTTCCTATCTTCCATCCATCCTTCCTTTCCTTCTTCCTTTCATTCCCATTCTCTCTCCCTCCCATCTCACTCCTCCCTTCCTTCCTTTCTTCCTTCCTTCCTTTCCTTCTTCCTTTCACTCCCATCTTCCTCCCTCCCATCTCCTCCCTTCCTTCCTATCTTCCATCCATCCTTCCTTCCCTTCTTCCTTTCATTCCCATCCTCTCTCCCTCCCATCTTACTCCTCCCTTCCTTCCTTCCTTCCTTTCCTTCTTCCTTTCACTCCCATCTTCCTCCCTCCCATCTCCTCCCTTCCTTCCTATCTTCCATCCATCCTTCCTTCCCTTCTTTCTTTCATTCCAATCTTCCTCCCTCCCTCCCATCTCCTTCCTCCCTTCCATCCATCCATCCATCCATCCTTCCTTCCTTCCTTTCCTTCTTCCTTTCATTCCCATCTTCCTCCCTCCCTCCCATCTCCTTCCTTCCTTCCTTCCTTCCTTCCTATCTTCCTTCCTTCCATCCATCTATCCATCCATCCATCCATCCATCCATCCATCCTTCCTTCCTTCCTTCCTTTCCTTCTTCCTTTCATTCCCATCTTCCTCCCTCCCTCCCATCTCCTTCCTTCCTTCCTTCCTTCCTTCCTTCCTTCCTTCCTTCCTTCCTTCCTTCTTCTTAAACTGTTAAATGATCTTCTCCAATTCTTTCTATTCTATTCTGCCTGGTATATAATCCAATTATCCACACTTTCTTCTTTTCAATCCCAGTTAAATCTGCCGTGTGCAAAGAGTTTATCGGCTTGTATGTAGAAATCCTATAACGCTTTTTTCACCTGCTGATTTCGAAATGTTCACAAATTCACAATTTCACCAACTTCACCGCCAATTTTCTATTCCTGGCACATGGTAGCTTTTACATATATTCCAGGGCTCATTTTGGCCATTGTGTTATGTGGTTGTTGATCATTACTTTGTGCAATCCTCTTGCATAAAATGAGCATAAGATTTACTGTTTTTTCTGCTATGCTGGCTGGGGAACTCTGGGAGTTGAAGTCCACCAGTCTTAAAAGAGCCGACTTTGCAGACCCCTGTTCTAGAGTAAGGCTACAGAAATGGCCCTTCCCTAAAAGATGCCATTGGTCTATTCAGCATTTTATACACCTCCTTTAGACTCCAGGAAGTTTACAGCATGTCATTACAATGACACATGACATAAGGCGAAAAAGCAAAAATGCACAGCCTATAACTCCCCATTAGCTTGGTTGTTGCCTTGCAAACATTTCATGACCCAACTAGGTAGCTTCATCAGGGCTAGAAGAGAGAGGGGTTTGCTCTCTGTTTATGTACAGTATAATATCATTCTGTTCTACCACTGATGAGGTTCCCTAGCTGGGTCATGAAACGTCTGCAAGAAAACCACCAATTTCAGAGAGCACCAAGGACCCCACAGGCCTTTTCCTCCTCTTCCTCCCTCTCCCTCTCCCCCTTCCTCCTCCTCTCCCTCCTCCTCCTTTCTCCTCTTCCCCCCTCCCCCTCCTTCTTCTTTCACTCCCTCCTCCTCCTCATCTTCCTCTCCACAACCCCCCCTCCTTTCTAGCACTGATGACATTCCCTAGCTGGGTCATGAAACGTCTGCAAGAAAACCACCAATTTCAGAGAGCACCAAGGACCCCACAGTCCCCTCCCTCCTCCCCTCTTTCAGAGACAGCAAGTCACACAAGATCAGGCTCCAAATTTTGCAGCACAAAGGCCTCGTGCGAGCCATTTTGTTTCCCTGGCAGGAATCTGGAGCTGTGGCAAATTCCTTTGACCAAATATTGCACCATTTCAAACAATAATGAGTACTTGGAATATAAATTGAGCAAATTTTAGTGCACTATTTTAAGCCTAATCACCGGTGTGCATATTGTGTCTCCTGTTATATGTTCACTCCTGAAGCAATTATATTTCTGCATAATTGCAATTTTCCTCCTGTTTGATTAATGGGCTGCACGAAACCATTTTTAATAACCAAAGCAGTTTAATAATGAAGCTGGTGTTTTTTCCCCCCACTAGTGCTATTTTACACAGGCCTGATGTTGTTTGCTCTGTAGCTCATTTTTGCCCTTCTGTGTTCTTTCTTTGCAACACGTAACACCACCTATGATTGAAATGCGTTTTTTTTAATGAGTGAATTTGAAAAAGAAATGCTTCTCTTTGGTCAAGGATGTGGGTATGTGTGTGACACACACTCTTACACACACACACACACACACACACACACAGAGAGAGTGAAATGAAGCATTTTCGGAATGGTTGACATGCTGAGCCCAAAAGATTTCCCCATCCCTGCTGTAACAGGTGAAGCCAGCTTTCCCTTCTCACAACCACCTTGGCATTTCATCACCCACAATCAGCCACACGGCTGGGACTCCCAGGTTTTCTGCATCTCAGCTTCGACTGGCAAGCGTGCAAGTTGGAGGCTGGTGTGGTTGCTGCCTCAGACCCACAATGACAGGGATGGGCAACAATGGCCCCCTTCCCACCTGTGGATTCCACTCCCAGAATTCTTGTACCAGCAGGAATGCCTTCCTTCCTTCCTTCCCTTCTTTCCTTCCTTCCTCACTCTCTCTCTCCCTTCCCATTTCCTTCCTTTCTTCCCTCTCTCTTCCTCCCTTCCCATTCCCATTTCCTTCCTTCCTTCCTTCCCTCTCTCTTCCTCCCTTCCCATTCCCCTCCTTCCCTCTCTCCTTCCTTCCTCACTCATTCTCTCTCTCTCCCTTCTCATTCCTATTTCTCCGCTTCCTTCCCTCTTCCTCCCTCCATTCCCATTTCCTTCCTTCCCTCCCTCCTTCCTTCCTTTCTCACTCACTCTCATTCCCTTCTCCTCCCTTCCTCCCTTCCCCTTCTTCCCTTCCTTCTCTCCCTCCCTTCCCATTCCCCTCCTTCCTCCCCCCTTCCTTCCTTCCTTCCTTCCTTCCTTCCTTCCTTCCTTCCTTCCTTCTCATTTCCATCCTTCCCTCTCTCTTTCCATTTCCTCCCTCCTTTCCTTCCTTTCCTTCCTTCCTTCCTTCCTTCCTTTAAAATTTCTAAATTGTCTTCTCAACGTCTGGCTCAGCAATGCTGGGAATGGAAGTCGACGTTGGTCAGCCCTGCATTACGGGAACCCCCCCCCCCCTTGAAGAGGCTGGGGGCTTCCTTCCGAAGCCAATGGCAGTAATGCCCGAAAGTCCTTCACTGGGGATGGGAGGTGGGTGTTAGACCTTCAGCGACAAACCAGCCCTGCTAGGAAGGCCTCTTAGCACCGCCAAAGAAGCGGGTGGTAAGGAGGACCCCTGCCCAAACCCCAGCACCATACATAACCCACGCAAGGGGTTTGGCTTCCCCTCCGCAGAAGAAAAGCTGGACCCCCCACCCACCCCCACCAGCACAGAACCCCGCCGGCTCACCCGAGGGCTGCCAAGAGAGGTGTGCCCGCACCCCCCACCTGCCACCTGATGGGCGAGGCTTTGTTGCACAGGCGCCCGCCAGCCCAAAGCCCCGCGTGCCTTCTCCGCAGGGGTGGGCAGGGGGTGCCCCCCCCTCGCTCTCTCTGAAGTGGGGAGGGCCGGGTTGGCACCGGCGGAGCGCGAGACGGCTCCTCCGCCCCCGCCTTCCCTTGCCCGGCGTCGCCCCCTCCCTCCCCCCCCCCCCCCCAGTCGGCGCTTGCCTGCTCCGCGTCACGGCTTTGACACAGGCGGGCACCGAGACGGGCGCAGCCACCTGGGCGCCTCCTCTCGCCCGCCTTCCTCCGCGCCTCCCGCCCGTCCCGTCGAGGGGCCGCCGCCGCCGCCGCTTGCAAGGAGCCTCGACGGAGCCCAGGCAGGGGAGGGAGGGAGGGGGCTGGATCCGATCTCCCGCCGCCCCGGCTGCTCCGATGGTAAGTGGGGAGACCCCCCCCGAAGGGAAGAGGGTTGGGGGTCTTTTTTCCTCAGCAGGCTCCTTCCCCACCTCCAACGTCAGCGCCGCCTCGGGTGCGGCTCTCCAGCGCAGGCGAGGGAGGCGCATTTGCAACCCGGCGCCCGCGCTCCACTGCTGGGACGGGGGAAGCGGAGGCGCCCTCGCCCCAAACCTTCCCCCTTGCCGGGCGAGGAGGCTGCAGGGAGGCCGCCTAGCGGCCGGAGAAGGGCCGGAGCAGCCGCCGGTGCCAGCGGGGCGACGCGGGGGGTGGGAAGGCGGCCGTCCAGCTTGCCCTTCACGCGGCCTCCTGCCTCTCTCCTGCCCAGAGCACCGCCGCGCCCTGCCAAGAGCCACCGCCGGCCCTGGCGGGGCCCCCGGCCCACCTCCTCCCCTGGACCCCCGCGACGGCGGCGGCGGCGGAGGTTGCCTCGGAGACGTGGCTCGACGCGATCTGGGCCGCCGCGGCTCTCCCCGACGACCCGGCCGCGGGCAGCGGAGGTGAGTCTGGGCTGCCGTCCAGGCGAGGGAGGGAGGGAGGGAGGGAAGGAGGGAGCCGTCGCGGAGGATGCCGCTGCTGGCCGCGCAGGGGCGCTTCTGCCCCGCGGTCCCTCCGCGGCTTCTGCCCGAGCCTGAAGCAGGCGGGAGGCTCCGGGATGGGAGGTGGAGGTGGAGAGGGCGACCCTCCGGCCTTGAGGGTCCCCCACTCCAGAGAGAGAGAGAAAAGAGACAGAGACAGAGAGAGAGAGAGCGGGAGAGAGAGAGACGCACACATAGAGAGAGACAGAGAGCCGGAGGGAGGGAGGGAGGGAGGGCAGGAGAGAGAGAGCCGGAGGGAGGGAGGGCAGGAGAGAGAGGGGGAGGGGGGCAGGAGAGACAGAGAGGGAGAGATACAGAGAGCGGGCAGGAGAGAGGGAGAGGGAGAGACAGAGAGAGGGACAGAGAGAAGGAGACAGAGAGGGGGAGGGAGGGAGGCACAGACAGAGAGAGGGGGGGAGAGACAGAGGGAGGAAGAGACACAGGGTGAGAGAGACAGACAGAGAGGGAGAGACAGACAGAGAGGGACAGAGAGAAGGAGACAGAGAGTGGGGGAGGGAGACACAGACAGAGAGAGGGAGGGAGAGACACAGAGTGAGAGAGACAGAGAGAGGGAGAGACAGAGAGGGACAGAGAGAAGGAGACAGAGAGAGGAGGGAGAGACAGACAGAGAGAGAGGGGGAGAGACAGACAGAGGGAGGAAGAGACACAGAGAGAGACAGAGAGAAGGAGACAGAGAGAGGGGGAGGGAGGGAGACAGAGAGAGGAGGGAGAGACAGACAGAGAGAGGGGGGAGAGACAGACAGAGGGAGGAAGAGACACAGAGTGAGAGAGACAGAGAGAGGGAGAGACAGAGAGAGGGGGAGAGACAGACAGAGGGAGGAAGAGACACAGAGAGAGACAGAGAGAAGGAGACAGAGAGAGAGGGGAGGGAGAGACACAGAGTGAGAGAGACAGAGAGGGAGAGACAGAGAGGGACAGAGAGAAGGAGACAGAGAGAGGAGGGAGAGACAGACAGGGAGAGAGGGGGAGAGACAGACAGAGGGAGGAAGAGACACAGAGAGAGACAGAGAGGAGACAGAGAGAGAGGGGAGGGAGAGAGAAGGAGGGAGAGAGAGGGAGGGAGAGACAGAGAGAGAGGGAGGGAGGGTGAGAGAGAGAGGGAAGGAGAGAGAGTGGAAGAGAAGGGAGAGGGAGAGAGAAGGAGGGAGATAAAGGGGAGGGGGAGAGCAGAGGCCAGCAGCCACCCTGTGCCCACCTGCACCTCACCCCATGTGGGCAGGGGAGCTTCAGGAGACACTTGGCACTGCTGCTGCCTCCAAGGGGGTGGGAGACCCCTTCAGGGAGGGGGAGGGGAGGGGCTGGAGCAGCCCCTCCTGATGGGGGCTGAGTCTGAGGAATACCTGGCAGGCTCAGGTGAGGGACAGGCCCTCCAGATGCCAAGGCAGTTTTCCTCTGAAGGGGCGGGAGGGACCCCCACCCGAGGGAAGGGATCAGCCTTGGGCTCTCCAAGGGCCCCTCCTGGGCCCACCACCATTCAACCTCACAAAAGCTGGGGGATTCTGGGAGCTGAGGTCCAGACACCTTCAGGAAGCCCCCGCGGTGGGAGAAGAGAGCCCCAAGGGAGGAGATGGAGGGCTGGAGGGGCCATGAAGGACCTGTGGCTCCAGGTGAGCCAGCATCCTCGCGAAGCCGCAGCTGAAGGGGCCGATTGGGCCCAGAAGGAGCCTTGCTGCCACTTCACGGAAGAGGATAAGTACAGGGGTAGAAGGAAAAGGGGAGGGAGGGAAGGAAGAGAGAGGAAAGAGATGGAAGGAAGGAAGCAAAGGGAGGGAGGGAGGGAAGGAAGGAAGGAAGGAAATATGGAGGGAAGCCACTGTGAAGCAATCGAAGGCAAAGGGGGGGGAGGCCCCCTCCCCAGGGACTTGGAGCTGTGCCCCCTGACCCCATCCAAGCAGGGAGGGGGGGGGTTGTCCCCTTCTGACTCCTCCGTCTCATGGAAGTGGGCGAGGGCCACCAGGAGGAGGAGGAGGAGGAGGAGGAGGAGGAGGAGGAGGCTGGCATCGCCTGGCAAAGGCTTTAATTACGGGGTGGTTCCTCTGCCTGCCATTGTTCGGCTGGGCCCCCTTTTGAATGCTGGGAGCCCGGAGCCTTTATGACGAATGTTTGCTAACCCTGGGCTTGCTGTAAGATGAGCCAGGCTCTGGGGAGAGCGGCTCCCACGGAGGGAGGCCCACGCTTGGCCAAACTTTGCCGCAGGTGCCCAGCTCCTGCGGGGGTCAGGAGTTGAAACTCCTGGGCAGGAGGGCGGTTGGCAGGGAGGTTAAAAAGTGGGGAGGCAAAGGTGATTTGAAGGGTCTATTGTTAGGCGTGGGAGGCCTGTGCTTAGCTGGGGCTGCCTCCGGAAGTTTCCTCCTCCCCAGAGCCTTTTGATCCCAGTTGAATTTAAGTTACAAATGATTTTAAGAAAAAGAAACAAAAGTTAGAACACGAAGAAGTTAAATAAGAGAGAAACTCTCTTATTCTGGACCATCCTCTCACTCACCTGACCGGTCTCCTGCTTAGGCAGGGGGTCGGTCTAGATGGCCCACAAGGTCCCTTCCAGATCTGTTAATCTAATCTAAATCTAAAGCCTTCCGCAACAGGGGATCTACCTGTTTTGCATTCTTTGCTTCGTTTTAGGGCCCATAAAACATCCCCCTCCTGGATCCCCACCCCCCCTCTTTCTCTGGGGTTTACTCGTAGACATTTCATGAGCCAGCTAGGGAACATCATCAATGCTAGAAAGGAGGGGTATTTGCAGAGAGGAAGGGGAGGAGGAAGAAGAGGAGGGGGAGGACTGTGAAGTCCTGGGTGCTCTCTGAGTTGGGTGCTTTTCTTGCAGATATTTCATGACCCCACTAGGGAAGGGAGTGGGGTTTGCGGAGAGGAGGAAGAGGAGGAGGACTGAGGGATCCTTGGTGTTCCCTGAGAAGGGAGGGGGGTTGTGAGGAGGGGGCGAGTAGGAGGACAGCCCAATCCTGCTGGTAAAATCCTGCTCTTAAAGCTCAACCAATCCAAGAGGCTTTCTCAAGCTCGGCCACTTTGAACATCCGGTGAGCTTCATCTCCCACGATTCCTCTCTGGGCTTCCCTGTTTTTCAGCTTCTGCCACTTTGAGAAGGTGGGCTGGAACTCCCAGAATCCCCCAGCCAGCTGGGCTGACTTTGGGCAACAGGGAGGATGGCTTGGCTTCGGAGGGGAGGGGACCAAAGACCTTGCACCCATTTCCCCTGGCTCCCCCACCTGTGAAGAGAGGCAGGTGGCAACGGGCAAGCAGAGGGAGGGTGGAGGAGGGGGCAGGGGTTGGGGAGGTGAGGAAGGGGCTCCTGACCTCTTCCACCTCTTCCTTTGTCAGATCAGTTCTACTTCCCGGGCGACGTCCTTCAAGGAGGCTCCCACTCTGGAGATCAGCTGTCAACCCAACTCTTCAGAAACCAACAGGTAACGAGCAACATCTGGACTACTGCAGTGCGCTCTATGTGGGGCTGCCCTTGAAGACTATCTGGTTCTGTGGGCCTGGCTGGGTGGGCGTGGCTTGGCTGGGTGGGCGTGGCAGGGGAAGGATACTGCACAATCCCCATTCCCTCCCCATCAGCTGGGACTCAGGAGGCAGAGAATAGAAGGGGGCAGGGCCAGCCACAGGTGGTATTTGCCGGTTCTCTGAACTACTCAAAATTTCCGCTTCCGGTTCTCCAGAACCAGTCAGAACCAGCTGGATTTCGCCTCTGATCTGGAAGCTTCCATCAGTTCTATGCAAGCCTAGATTTGCCACTTTAAAAATGGGTGGGGACTTCAACTCCCAGAATCCCCCAGCCAGCCATGAATGATAGAGTTGGAAGAGACCAGAAGGATCACCTCATCTATTATTTCTCAACCTGAACCACTTTAAAAATGGGTGGGGACTTCAACTCCCAGAATCCCCCAGCCAGCCATGAATGATAGAGTTGGAAGAGACCAGAAGGGTCACCTCGTCTAGTATTTCTCAACTTGAACCACTTTAAAAACGGGTGGGGACTTCAACTCCCAGAATTCCTCAGCCAGCCATGAATGATAGAGTTGGAAGAGACCAGAAGGGTCACCTCGTCTATTATTTCTCAACCTGAACCACTTTAAAAATGGGTGGGGACTTCAACTCCCAGAATTCCTCAGCCAGCCATGAATGATAGAGTTGGAAGAGACCAGAAGGCTCACCTCGTCTAGTATTTCTCAACCTGAACCACTTTAAAAACGGGTGGGGACTTCAACTCCCAGAATTCCCCAGCCAGCCATGAATGATAGAGTTGGAAGAGACCAGAAGGGTCACCTTGTCTAGTATTTCTCAACCTGAACCACTTTAAAGATGGGTGGGGACTTCAACTCCCAGAATTCCCCAGCCAGCCATGAATGATAGAGTTGGAAGAGACCAGAAAGGTCACCTTGTCTAGTATTTCTCAACCTGAACCACTTTAAAGATGGGTGGGGACTTCAACTCCCAGAATCCCCCAGCCAGCATGCTTCAGAGTATCCAGATTGACACACACTGGTCCAGACAGCAAGACCTGTGTGTAGAGAAGAGGAAAAACACGATTTTAATGCTGAACTAACTAATTAAGACTAGGAGTAGTCCTTGACTTACGATTACTATCAGTATCGTTTTCTGTTGCTAACCAAGGCGGTTGTTAAATGAATTGGACCCAATTTTATAAACTTTTTTTTGCTAATGGCTGACTGGGGGAATCCTGGGAGTTGAAGTCCCCCCATCTCAAAGTCGGTGAGGTTGGGAGACGCTGCTCTGCACGGTTGGAGGTAGTAGGAGAAGAAGTTCTCACCAACCACATACCAGACCCTTCACAAGTCACAGGCAGGGTGTCAGCTGAGTAGTTAACCTCATAGAATCCTAGGGCTGGAAGGGACCTTGGAGTTCTTCTAGTCCAACCCCCAAGCCATGGCAGAAGTCCTCATACAATCCTGGACAAAGGGTTGCCCAATCTTTTCTTGGAAGCCTCCAGTGATGGAGCCCCACAACTCCAGGAGGCCATTTCTCTTCCACCGATTCATTGTTCTCAGGGTCAGGAAGTTTCTCCTTAGTTCCAGGCTGAGTCCAATCTCCTTACCCATCTCTCTTCCTCTACAGCTGCGGGACATCTTGGTTCAGAAGGAGGTGGAGCTGAGTCGGCTGCAGGAGGAGAACCAGCATCTCAGACACTTCCTCAACTCGGCCCTGGTCAAGCGGCTGGAGGAGAAGACCAAGGTATCCATCCTCTGTAGGGGGACCTCTGTATCTGGACTTCTTGGTGCAAAGACACCTTCCCCCAGCTCCATTTAACTGATGTCGGGGGTGGGGAAGGGAGTGGTCTTGTGGGGCTTCAGGTGGGTTTCCCCCAAAAATCAAGATGGTAACTGAAGCCTGAGTTTTTCACTGCTCTCCAAAACTCTGCCAATTTTCATCCGTTGATCCTACGCCATCAAGCTATAATAACTTGTGAAAAGACTTTCTCCAGGAGGATTGTCCCCAGTCTGGTCCTTCAATGCTGCTTCCATCACCTTCAACTGTCACTGAGCTTCTCTTTCCTCCCACCTTTTCCATCATGATGGACATCTCAAAGGACCTGGTCTCTGCATTGATTGATGGTTTAATGCTATCAGATCAGTGTTAACTCTTAGCAGCCAAAAGGATAGAGGTTCTCCATGGCTGATCTGTCTCCAACCTGGTCCTTCAAGTCTTCCAACGGTGGTCCCATCACTGCTGTAACTGAGTCCATCTTCTCTGCTTCTGGTTGTCCTCTTCTTCTCTTTCCTTCCACCTTTCCTAGCATGATGGACTTCTTAAAGAAGTTGGTTTTTGCATTGATTGACTGATTGATTGAGCCACTCCTCGTGTGCCATCAAGTCTGGGTCAATGTTTAGTGACTTCATGGATAGGCCTTCTCCATGGTGGATCTGTCCCTGAGCAGGTCTTCCAATGGTATCCCCACACACCTCCAAAACTGAGTTGATTTTCTTTGATGATGGTTGTCCTCTTCTTTCTCTTGTCCTTCCACCTTTCCCATGATGGACTTCTCAAAGGAGCTGGAACTTGGCATTGATTGATGGTTTAATGCTATCAGATCAGTGTTGACTCTTAGCAGCCAAAGGATTGAGGTTCTCCGTGGCTGATCTGTCTTCAGCCTGGTCCTTCAAGTCTTCCAAGGGTGGTCCCATCTCTGCTGTAACCGAGTCCTCTTCTTCTCTTTCCCAGCATGATGGACTTCTCAAAGGAGCTGGACTTTTGCATCGATTGATCAATCACCATGTGCCATCAAGTCAGGCTCAACCTTTAGTGACTGCATGGATAGGCCTTCTCTATGGTTTATCTGTCCTTAAGCAGGTCCTTCAGGTCTTCCAACAACGTTCCCATTACCACCATAATTCAGTTGATTTTCTTTAATGATGGTTGTCCGCTTCTTCTCTTTCCTTCCTTTCCCACCATGATGGACTTCTCAAAGGAGCTGGTGGCAGCATTGATTGATGGCTTAACACTATCAGGGTTGACCAAAAGGGTAGATGTTCTCCATGGCTGATCTGTCTCCAATCTAGTCCTTCAAGTCTCCCACTTTGCTGCTGGGTGTCCTCTTCTTCTCTCTCTTTCCATCTTTCCCTGCATGATGGACTTCTCAAAGGAGCTGGTCTTTGCATCGATTGATGGTCAGATCAGGGCTGACTCTTAGCAGCCAAAAGGATAGAGATTCTCCATGACTGATGTGAGTTCTAGTCCTGCCCTAGGCATGAAAGCCAGCTGGGTGACTTTGGGCCAATCAGCAGGAGACGGTGAGTTCTAGTCCCACCTCAGGCACAACAGCCAGCTGGCTTAGTTGTAAAAATAGTAAAGACAGGATATAAATAAATAAACCCACCCCTTACATTTTTGATCTGAATATGATTCCCGGTCCTGCCTGGCTCACCCGTCTTCTCCTCTTCCTTCCTCCTCCTCCTGGGCAGAAGCTGCTTCTCCTTCAGGATGGCCAGGACGTCGACGGGGCCTCCAAGATCGGCAAACGGCACCGGAAGACCGAGGGGCGCCACCCGCCAAAGGCCAGGCGGAACCTCTCGGGCGCCTTCTCTGCCTGCCAAGAGCAGCCGGGGCCTCCCGTGGACTCCTGGGTGCTGCAGACCCTCGGGCTCAAGGACCTGGACACCGTGGACGAGTCAGCTAACTACAGTGCCTTGACCCCGGCCCCTCCCCCTTCGGGGTCTTGCCTTTGGGGCCTTCCCTTTGGGGCCTCCGACCCAGGGGTCAGCGAGGGTCAGCCTGCTGGAAGCCTTCCCTTGACTTCTCCAGCGGACAGCATGGCCACCCCCTTCCCCTCGCCCTGCTCACTGCCTTGCCTCCCCGACCCTCCCTCGCCAGCCAAGATGGGCGTGGCCTTCAGCACCTCTCTGAGCCCCCATTGCAATGTGAAGACCCACACCTTCCGCCAAGGACAGGCCTTCGTGCGCCGGGATGAGGACGGAGGGTGGAAGCTCACCTGGGTGCCCACTCAGTCCGAATGAGGCCTTTCCCCACCAGCCCCGACGGCCGCTGGACAGCCACCTGTCCACCATGCCGTAGGGTCTTCTGCTTGAGCAGGGGGTTGGATCAGAAGACCTCCAGGGTCCCTTCCAACCCTGGAATGGTTGGAACCAGCCAACCATGTTCTACTGCCAGCGAAGGATGTGTTTACAGAGGAGAGTCCTTTCCTTCTAATATTTCATCAAGCCCATGTTGCACTGCCTCAGGAACAGAAGGATTATAACCATAATGATTCTGTTGGCAACATTCCTACACAGCCATAGGGAGGCTGGCCATCAGGGCCACACCATGTGCCAGAGGCGTACAGCGAAGCAAGAGCAGAAAGTGCCTCCAGATGCGGTGAAGAGAAGCTGCTGAGATGATGCCTCCTAAATTCCCAGGGTCTTCTGCTCTGTAGAGATTGTCATGACCAGTTGGGTTCTTGTATGGAGAACTTGTCAACTGACCTAGAAGGCGTGTCCTTGATGGAGTCCCCCAGCAAGAGAAGACTATATCCCTCTTGCACGGACTTGGAGACATCTTTACTTGCTCAACCGTAGCCTTCCAAAGCTCCACTATTCTGACCAAGAAACCCCATGAGATGCCTGCTCTCTGGTACAGCTGCTATTGTTGTGTTAGTACCAGAACATGGGAGAGACTCCGTCCACAAATGCCTGAAGAAGACCTCTGCAAGGCTCCACAACCTGACAGTTAACTCTTATGAAGGAAACCTTCTTGTGAAGGACCTCATGGTGGACATTCTCTCCTGGCTCTCAAAAGCCCAGCTGTGCTGCTTCTGCCTATTTTTTTTTTTTTGCCGTGCCCTAAGTGAAGTGCATTCTCTTGAGTCCCATCTGCCAAATATTTTGAAATGTTAGGAGAGACATAGCTGATAGACTAAGATCAGGAAGATCTAGAACTTTGGAAACATTACAAGAGATGTAGCTGAGTAGCTAAGATTAAGGAGAATCTAGAAGATCCAGACCTTTGAAAATTGGAGACAGCTGATAGGTTAAGATTAAGAAGGACGCCAGAAGATCTAGAATTTTAAGAAAGAGAATTCAGAACTTTGGAAGTTAGAGATATAGCTGATGGGTTAAGATTAAGAAGGAGACTTCAGAAGATCTAGAACTTTGAAAGTTAGAGACATATCTGATGGGTTAAGATTAAGAAGGACACCCAAAGATCTAGAACTTTAAGAAAAAGAATTCAGAAGATCTAGAACTATGAAAGTTAGAGACATAGCTGAGGGACAAAGATCAAGAAGGGGAGAATCCAGAAGATCTAGAGACATCTAATGGGTTAAGATTAAGAAGGAGACTTCAGAAGATCTAGATCTTTGGAAGTTAGAGACATAGTTGATGGATTAAGATTAAGAATTCAGATGATCTAGAACTTTGGAAGGAGAGACATAGCTGAGGGACAAAGATCAAGAAGGGGAGAATTCAGAAGATCTAGAACTTTTGAAACATTATGGGAGATGTAGATGATGGGCTAAGACCAAGAAGAGAATTCATAAAATCTAGAATGTTGGAAAGTTAGGGGAGATAGCTGAGGGACAAAGATCAAGATGGGGAGAATTCAGAAGATCTAGAACTTTGGAAGTTAGAGACATAGCTGATGGGTTAAGATTAAGAAGGAGACTTCAGAAGATCTAGAACTTTGGAAGTTAGAGACATAGCTGATGAGTTAAGATTAAGAAGGAGACTTCGGAAGATCTAGAACTTTAAGAAAGAGAATTCAGATCTAGAACTTTGAAAGTTAGACATATCTGATGAGTTAAGATTAAGAAGAACACCCAAAGATCTAGAACTTTAAGAAAAAGAATTCAGAAGATCTAGAACTTTGAAAGTTAAAGACATATCTGATGAGTTAAGATTAAGGAGACTTCAGAAGATCTAGATCTTTGGAAGTTAGAGACATATCTGATAGGTTAAGATTAAGAAGGAGATTTCAGAAGATCTAGATCTTTGGAAGTTAGAGACATATCTGATGGGTTAAGATTAAGAAGGAGATTTCAGAAGATCTAGAACTTTGAAAGTTAGAGACATAGCTGAGGGGACAAAAATCAAGATAGGGAGACTTCAGAAGAACTAGAACTTCAAAGATCTCTGAAGAGGGGTTTTTGGAGAAGATTTCCCCCACTTTGACCTACTTGGTGCTTTTTTAAATACTCCATGGAGTTGATGCAACTACATTGGTCAGTCTCTTTCTAGGTGTTTTCTAGGTTTCGCGGCTTCAAATGATTTCATTCAACAAAAACTGGGAACTGACAGTTGTGTGACGGAGCCGTGTTTATCACAGCTATTATTACAATTATTGGACTCAAAATAATTGGCCCCCTTGGATCTCTGCCTGATATTTTTCCCAAATTAAGATCACCTAGAACAGTGTTTCTCCACCTTGGCCACTTGAAGGTGTCCGGACTTCAACTCCCAGAATTCCCCAGCCAGCGAATGCTGGCTGGGGAATTCTGGGAGTTGAAGTCCGGACATCTTCAAGTGGCCAAGGTTGAGAAACACTGACCTAGAGAGAGAGAGAGAAATAGATGTTTCCAGTATCTCTTCTTCAAGCAATAAAGCAAAATATTAACTTTGCAGGTTCGCTAATCATTTCCTGCACTTACTCCAAAAACAGTTGAGCGTCAAAGCATCCATAAATGGGAAGAAAGGGGTCTGAGGGGGGCATGAGCAGATGTACGCCCTTCTCCCTTTGCAGTCTCGGGGGGAATGTCTTGATTTTCTCGTTCACCTCGGTTGGTTCAACCTTTTGCTTTTTGGGGGCTAATTGCTCCAAAGGAATGAGGGCTGGGGGGGTTGCACACTGACTTACTCCAAGGTTGAAAGGCACACTTCTGAATTGGAAGGCTGCCTGGGTCTTGGGATGCATATTCATTAATGGCTATTAAATTAGCGCAGTCCGAACCCTGCTGAAGCACTGCTGGAATGATCAAAGTGGGTTACAGAAAGATTCCTTTGCGGTCAGAAGCCAAAGTTCTCCAGATATAAGACTTTTCAGGAGTTAAGTTGTACACAAACTCTCACACACACACAAAAACACAGAGACAGACAGACAGACAGACATCAAAAGAAACTGAAAATTCCTGATAGTGAGAACTATCAGTGGAACAGAAGTTGCCTTCAGAAGTGATGGGTGCCCCCAACAGGTTTTTTTTAAAAAAAAAGACTGGACAACCATCTGGAAAGGTATGCCATCTCCTGCTTGAGAAGTGGGTTGGACTAGAAGGCCTCCAAGGTCCCTTTCAACTCTGTTATTCTATTATTCAAGCCAAATCAATTCAGGATAAATTAACCAGTGGAACACCTTCCCTCCAAAAGTTGTGGGAGCCCCATCACTGGAGATTTCAAAGAAGAGACTGGACAGCTGTTTGTCTGGAATGGTTTAGGGGTCTCCTGCTAAAGAAGGGGGTTGGACTAGAACAGGGGTCCCCAACCTTTGCAACTTTTAAGTCTGAAGGACTTCAGCTCCCAGCAAAGCTGGCTGGAGAAGTCTGAGAGCTGAAGTCCTTCAGACTTAAAGTTGCAAAGGTTGGGGACCCCTGGACTAGAAGACCTCCAAGGTCCCTTCCAAGTCTTTGATTTTGTATTCTGAAAGTTTTTTGGTTATGTATTATCACGTCAATGTTGACCTTTAAGCAGCCACCAGCAAAGATCTTCTGCAGGGTGAAAGGTTCTAGGTCAGGGGTCAGCAACCTGCGGCTCTGGGGCCACATGTGGCTCTTTAATCCCTCTGCTGTGGCTCCCTGTCACTGGTTGGCTCCACAATTGAGAGGGTTTTCAGCCCAGATAGAGGGAAAAGGATGCCGTGCTAGGAGGAGACTCTATGGTGGGGGGGGGGGGAACCGGACGTCTGGTCAGAATTGAATGGGGGGCTTCCAGTTAGGACCTTTATGGCTCCTTGAGTGTTTAAGGTTGCCGACTTCTTGTTCTCGTCCTTAACCTGGTTCTCCTCTCAGTTCCTTAGAGAAAGACTTCGAAAGAAACTCAGCCTTTGCATAGACTGATTGATCAATTCATTATGTGCCATCCAATCGAATTTTGGGACCCCCCCAGACTGATGTACTCCTTGACCATCTGTCCCCAACTGGGCCCTTTGGGGCTTCCACTGGTGCCTCCATCACTTCTCTAACCGAGTCCATCCCTCTTGCTGTTTCTGGTCCTCTTCTCTCTCTCTCCTCACCTTTCCCAGTGCTATGGACTTCTCAAAAGAGCCCTTGCATTGACTGATGGACTGATTAAATGCCACCAAGTCCCCCGTCTGGTCCTTCAAGTCTTCTACCTGTGTCCTCATCCCCACCATACCTGTCCATCTTCCTTGGTATTGGTTGTTCTCTTCTTCTTGTCCTTCCACCTTTTCCACCATGATGGACATCTCAAAGGAGTTGGTTTTTGCATTGATTGACTGATTGATTGAGCCCCTCCTCATGTGCCATCAAGTCAGGGTCAATGTTTAGTGACTTCATGGATAGGCTTTCTCCATGGTGGATCTGTCCCTGAGCAGGTCTTCCAATGGTATCCCCACACACCTCCAAAACTGAGTTGATTATCTTTGATGATGGTTGTCCTCTTCTTCTCTTGTCCTTCCACCTTTCCCATGATGGACTTCTCAAAGGAGCTGGACCTTGGCATTGATTGATGGTTTAATGCTATCAGATCAGTGTTGACTCTTAGCAGCAAAAGGATAGAGGTTCTCCATGGCTGATCTGTCTCCAACCTGGTCCTTCAAGTCTTCCAACAATGGTCCCATCACTACTGTAACTAAGTCCATCTTCTTTGCTCTGGTTGTCCTCTTCTCTTTCCTTCCCTCTTTCCCAACATAAGAACATAAGAACCTAAGAGCAGCCTTGCTGGAAGAGGCCACAGCCCATCCAGTCCAGCCTTCTGTCTCCCACAGTGGCTCCCCATTGGCTTCAGGGTCTTCCCAAGCAGATGTCTTCACCTGCTTATGATTCCCTGCAAATGGCATTGAGAGATATCCTGCCTATCTCTCCAACCCGGAGGGTGTCCTTAGGCATGCATAATGATAGCCATGGATACCCTTGTTCTCCATGAACTCGTCTAATCCTTTCTTAAAGGTGTCGAGGCTGACAGCTGTCACCACTTCTTCTGGCAGGGAGTTCCATAGACCAGGGATCCTCTGGGTGAAAAAGTCCTTCCTCTTATTTGTTGGAGGTCTAGCTTCCAAAAGTTTCATGGAGGGCCCCCTAGTTCTAGTGTTGTGCGATAGGGAAAGCAGTTTTTCCTTTTCTACTTTGTCCACACCGTGCATGATTTGATAGACTTCGATCAGGTCACCTCTCAGGCGCCGTCGTTCTAGAGTAAAGAGGCCCAGCCGTTGCAGCCTCAGATGATAAGGAAGGTGTTCCAGCCCTCTAATCATTCTGGTTGCCCTGATGGACTTCTCAAAGGAGCTGGACTTTTGCATTGATGAATTGGTGAATTGATTACATGCCATCAAGTCTGTGTTGATTCTTGGTGAACCATATAGATGGTCTGGTCCTTCAGGTTTTCCAAAGGTGCTCCTTCACCATCCTGAGATTGCCCACCTCATCATTTCTTTTCTTCCACCTTTCCCAGCTTGATGGACTTCTCAAAGGAGCTGGACCTTTGCATGGATTGAGTGAATTATTGATCCACTCATCGTGTGCCATCAAGTCAGGCTCAACATTTAGTGACTGCATGGATAGGCCGCCTCCATAGTGGATCTGTCCCGAAGCAGGTCCTTTAGGACTTCAAACAATGCCCCTATAACCACCATAACTGAGTTGATCTTCTTTGGTGGTGGTTGTCCTCTTCTTCTCTTTCCTTCCACTTTTCCCACCATGATGGACTTCTCAAAGGAGCTCTTGGCTGCATTGATTGATGGCTTAATACTCTCAGTGTTGACCAAAAGGGTAGATGTTCTCCCTGGCTGATCTGTCTCCAGTCTAGTCCCTCATGTCTTCCACTTTGCTGCTGGGTGTCCTCTTCTTCTCTTTCCTTCCACCTTCCCCAGCCTGATGGACTTCTCAAAGGAGCTTTACCTTTGTATTGATTGAGTGAATGATTGATCCACTCATCGTGTGCCATCAAGTCAGGGCCAACGTTTAGGGCCTACATGGTTAGGCCTTCTCCATGGTCAATCTGTCCCTAAGCAGGTCCTTCAGATCTTCCAACGATGCACCCATCAACACTGTAGCCGAGTCCCTCCGTCTGGTTTCTGGGTGTCTCCTCTTGCCTTCCATCCTTCTTAGCATGACAGTCTCCTCTGAAGGAGGAGGGGGATTGAAACTAGAATCTTCTTATTCTAGACTTCAGCGAGGTCCTGTTTCCCTGGCCCTCCCTCCCCTTCCCACCACCCACTGCCCTCATCAACTTACAACAGGGATGTCCAAACTTGGGAACTTTAAGACTTGTGGACTTCAACTCCCAGAAGTCCCCAGCCAGCTATGCTGGCTGGGGAATTCTGGGAGTTGAAGTCCACAAGTCTTAAAGTTCCCAAGTTTGGACATCCCTGACCTACAAAGACCATATTCCTGGTCATTCTAATCACCCTCATCCATATCCTTAGAACAAGGCAGACCTGCAAGTAGTTTAATGTCATAAATAGCAAATTTAACGTCATAGCTAGGGCCTATTCATTATTCAACATGATGCAAACACCAGTTGTGATCTTGGGGCATCTCTTTTCATGTTCAAAGCTCCATTCGGCAAAGATGCTGGAGTCTTGGTCGACTTACAGGAGAATTTGTACATCTACCCATTTTTGTATTTGTCATCATACAAATATTTGATAAATAATATGTAATAATAAGAACAAGAACAAAACAGCAAGAACAACAACAACACTTCTCCAAATGTGCTTTTGTTCTCAAGAGGCAACTGGACTTTGGTTTTCCTTTGAAGACGTTTCGCTTCTCATCCAAGGAGCATCTTCTGCTCTGGCTGGATGGTGGGGAACAAAAGCCACGATGTAGAAAAGATGTGGAGACTCTGGAAAGTACAGAGAAGAGCAACCAAGAGGACTAGGGGACTGGAGGCTCAAACATACGAAAAACGGTTGCAGAAACTGGGAATGTCTAGTTGAATGAAAAGAAGGACCAGGGGAGCCATGATAGCAGTCTTCCAATATCTCAGGGGTTGCCCCAAAGAAGAGGCAGTCAAACTATTATCCAAGGCACTTGAGGGCAGAACAAGAAGCAATGGGTGGAAACTAATCCAGGAGAGAAGCAACCTAGAACTGAGGAGGAATTTCCTGACAGTGAGAACAATTAACCAGTGGAACTGCTTCCCTCCAGAAGTTGTGAATGCCCCAACCCTGGAAGTTTTTGAGAAGATGTTGGACAGCCATTTGTCTGAAGTAGTATAGAGTTTCCTGCCTAAGCAGGGGGTTGGACTAGAAGACCTCCAAGGCCCCTTCCAACTCTGTTATTCTATTCTATTCTATTCTATTCTATTCTATTCTATTCTATGTCACCCGGCCTTAGAGCCTTTAATTTTCAACCCCTGCAAATGGGCCCCCACCAAGACCCCCTTTGCCCTGGAGTGGTCTCCTTGAAGTCGTGGCTTTGCTGGAGGAGGAAGGCTGAAGAGGCCCACCATGCAGGAGGCTGGCTGAACCCCCAGGGCCAGAGGGTGAAAGCATGGTCTTGGAAGCCCCATGGAAGGAGCGGAGGCTTGGAGACATCCGTTGTCCTTGACTGGTTGTGTTATTGATTAACTCCCGATGGGGTTGATGAGTAATTGTGGGCCAGGTGGCATCCGAGGGAGATGTTCCTGCCGTGGGGTGGAGGTACAACCCATCCAGGACACCAGGTGCCTCCAGACCCTTTGACCTCTGTGGGTCCCGTTTGATCTTCCATCCAAGCTTCCCCACCAAAGGGGAAATGTGGTTACCGTATTTTTTGGCGTATAAGATGCACCGGAGTATAATACACAGCCAGGTTTTGAAGAGGCAATTTTTTTTAAAGTAGGTAGGTAGATAGAGGGATAGAGAGGGACAGAACGAGAGAGAAATACAGTAGATAGGTAGAGAGAGAGAGAGAGAGTAGGTAGGTAGGTAGGTAGGTAGAGGGGGGAGAGAGAGAGAGAGAAATACAGTAGGTAGGTAGGTAAGGAGACAGCATGTGTGTAGATAGATAAGTAGGTAGAGGGATAGAGAGAGAAATACTGTAGATAGGGGGAGAGAGAGTAGGTAGATTGGTAGATAGAGGGGGGAGAGAGAGAAATACAGTAGATAGGTAGGGAGAGAGAGAGTAGTTAGGTAGGTAGGTAGGTAGGTAGAGGGGGAGAGATAGAGATAGAGAAATACAGTAGGTAGGTAGGTAGGGAGGGAGGGAGGGAGGGAGGGAGGGAGGGAGGGAGGGAGAGTGTGTAGTTAAGTAGGTAGGTAGATAAAGGGATAGGGGGAGAGAGAGAAATACAGTAGGTAGGTAAGTAGGGAGAGAGTGTGTGTAGATAGATAAGAAGGTAGAGGGATAGAGAGAGAGAAATAGAGAGAGAGAGAGAGAGAGAGAGAGAGAAATACAGTAGATAGGAGGAGAGAGAGTGTAGATAGATTGGTAGATAGAGGGGGGGAGAGAGAAATACAGTAGGTAGGTAGGGAGAGAGAGAGAGCGTAGGTAAGTAGGTAAAGGGATAGAGGGAGAAAAACGGAGAGAGAAATATATATATAGAGAGAAATACAGTAGATAGGTAGAGAGAGAATAGGTAGGTAGGTAGGTAGATGTTTCCAGGTGTATTTACCCATATGCTGGAGAAAGAAATCACTGACCACCTTTGGAACAAATCTTGGTTTCTGCAGGCTCAGTACTTGACCAACGTAATTCTCATCAATCCCTCTAACTAAACAGCTTTCCAAAAGGGGGGGGAAAACCTTTTTGCACTTTGCAAACCTCCCCCAAACGGCCTGTTTTTGGGGAAAATGGGCCTGTTTTTTTTTCCAAATAAAAGGCATGAATAGCCTTGGGGGGGGGGGGCTTGCAGAGTGCTCCTCGGGGGTGGGCAAAATGAGGAAAAAATGGCCTGTTTTTCCTCAAAAAAATTGCATGCATAGCCTTATGGAGGCTTATGGAGTGCTGCTGGGGGCTGGGGGGGGGGCAAAAGCACCCTGTTTTTTGCTCATTCCTGCCCTCCCCAGCCCCCAGGAGCTCTCTGGAAGCCTCCATAAGGGTATGCGCATGGCCATTTTGGTGAAGGGGGGGTGGTTTCAGGAGGCAAAAATGCTGTATTCGATGCACCCAGATTTTCAGCCTCTTTTTAGAGGAAAAAAGGTGCGTCTTATACGCCGAAAAATACGGCATCTCCCTTCCTTGGAAAATCCGGGACTTAAGAATCATTGGTATAATGGGATATGGTCATGTTATGATGCTGAATTAACTTAGAAAGGGTGTCAGGGAGAGATTGATGTATTTTATACTAAATTTATATCATGTTGGTCGGGGGTATAATACTCAATATTTGAATGAGAACTTTATTTTAAGATGGGGGGAGGTGAGGGGTATACTTTTTGTATGTGATTTTATATTATATGTCGGGGGGGTAAAAGGGGGGAAAACTTGTCTGAATAAAACTTTTGCAATAAAAAAAAAAAAAAAAAAGAATCATTGACAGAAGGGAAGCAAATGGCCCCCAAACTGGGAGCCTTCCACCCATGACCAGCATCCAGCTCCAGAGGTCTGTCACTAAGCAAGATGGTTGCTTGGTGGGTTGTGTCCCGTTTTACGACTTTTCTCACCGTGGTTTGTTCACGGAATCGCTGCCCTTTAGGAACACAGTTGTTAAGCGAAGCTGGCTTCCCTCTTGACTTCAATGGTCGAAAGGTCCCAAAAGGGGATCCTGTGACGCACACACCCTGGGACACTCCAACCGTCGTAAAAGTGAGACAGTCGCCAAGTCCGAATTTTGATCTCGTGACCATGGGGGGGGGGTGTTTGGTGTAACGGTCGTAAGTGTGAAAAAATGGTCACGGGTCACTAGAATTTAGGAGAAAATTCATGACAGTGAGAACAGTTAACCAGTGGAACAGCTTGCCACCGGAACGTGGGAATGCTCCATCGCTGGAGGTTTTCCAGAAGAGTCTGGAGAACTATTTGTCCAGGATGTCATAAGGTCTCTTGCCTTGGTCAGGGGGTTGGACTAGAAGACCTCCAAGATCCCTTCCAGCCTTAAGGTTCTTCGTTGGGCATCTTGGTGGTCAAGGAGCTTCAGAGGGCAACTCTCGTCTCCAACTCTCCAAACGTGCCTCTGGCCAAGGTGCTGACACCGAAACCTCTCACTCAAGGCAGGATCCATTGCTCGGGGTTGGCATGGGGGGGTCCCTGGGGCTCTCTGAGCCTGGTGGTTTCCTTGCAAAGGTCTCATGACCCAACTAGGGAACATCCTCAGTGCTGGAAGGGCTTGTGGAAAGGAGGAGTGGAGGTGGAGGGGCGGGAAGAGGGGAGAGGAGGGGGTGGCCTCTGAGCTTGGTGGTTTTCTTGGAGACGTTTCATGACCCAACTAGGGAACATCATCAGTGCTTAGAAGGGCTTGTGGAGAAGAGGAGGAAGACGGTGGGATCCTTGTTGCTCTCTGAGCTTGGTGGTTTTCTTGTAAACATTTCACAACCTGACTAGGGAACATCAGCAGTGCTAGAAGGGAAGAGGGTTTGCAGGGAGGAGGAGGAGGAGGAGGAGGAGGAGGAGGAGGAGGAGGAGGAGGAGAAGAAGAAGAAGAAGAAGAAGAAGAAGAAGAAGAAGAAGAAGAAGAAGAAGAAGAAGAAGAAGAAGAAGAAGAAGAAGAAGAAGAAGAAGAAGAAGAAGTGCTAGAAGGGAAGAGGGTTTGCAGGGAGGAGGAGGAAGAGGAGGAGGAGGAGGAGGAGGAGGAGGAGGAGGAGGAGGAGGAGGAGAACTGTGGGATCCTTTGCACTCTCTGAGCTTGGTGGTTTTCTTACAGGCATTTCATGACCCAACTAAGTTTGGGTAACCCTACAAGGAAACAACCAGAAACCGCCCAGCTGCAGCCGCCCCAGACCTTCTAAGGTTTAAATCTTAGGCCTCTCCAACTTTGCCAACTTTGTCCTATGGACTTCAAGACCCAGAAGTTGCCCAGGAAGCCATGCTGGAGCATCCTGGGGGTTGAAGTCCACGGATTGAAATCAGACCAGAAGGATCTCAGAGATGGAACCAGGGAGCGAGGCCCGGCTGCCCACCACCTTTTGTCCTCTGGAGTTGGTCAAACTACAGAGCAGATGATTTCTGGGGCTCCAACACAATGGTGTTGCGTGTCTGTGTGTGTGTGTGGAGTGTGGCTTCTCTTAGCAACTGGCAGGGCAGCGTGTGGAACGCGGGAAAGGGAGTCAACCCAGGTTAACTTGGCCGGATTAAAGATTCCCCTGGGGCTTCGGCGATCTTAATGGGGCGTGACAGACATTTCTCTCCCCTTCATGGCCACGGAGGGTCTTCCAGCTGAGCTCTTCTGCCCAAACACAGGTGCCCCTCTCCCATCAGCCCCCTCCTCTTTCAGGACTCCGGTTTCTGTCCTTTTGGAAGAGCAAGCTTTGGGTGCTGGCTTGGAAGCGGAGAAGGTGGACGGACGGACGTTTGATGGGAGGTCTCAGATGGGAGGTCCTTCGTTTGGGGGTCTCCTCCCTCTTCCTTCCCCTGCCCTGTCATGACCTGGAGGACTGTGGGGTCCTTGGGAGTCTCTGATCTTGGAAGCTCGCTGGCAGAAGTTTTGTGACCAAACTAGGTAGCTGCCTCTAACCAAGATGGCTTGTCACCAATAAATTCAAATTTCTTTCTTTCTCTTTTGTTAGGTATTCAGCTCCCCAGCAGATGTTTCAAGGTAAAAAATTAACTCTCCCTAGAGAGAGAGAGAGAAAGAGAGAGAGAGAGAGAGAGAGAGAGAGAGCGAGAGAGCAAGTCAACCTGAAATAGATGGAGTTGCATTACTCTGGAGGAATGACTCAACAGCTGTCCAGGTGTTTCCATCTCACATGCCACCTCCTCCTCTCTTCTTCTTCTTCTTCCAATATTTTACAATACAATACAATAGCAGAGTTGGAAGGGACCTTGGAGGTCATCTAGTCCAACCCCCTGCCTAGGCAGGAAGCCCTATACCGTTTCAGACAAATGGCTATCCAACATCTTCTTGAAGACTTCCAGTGTTGGGGCATTCACAACTTCTGGAGGAAACTTCTGTTCCACTGATTAATTGTTCTCAATGTCAGGAAATTCCTCCTCGGTTCTAAGTTGCTTCTCTCTTTGATTAGTTTCCACCCATTGCTTCTTGTTCTGCCCTCAGGTGCTTTGGAGAATAGTTTGACTCCAGGGATAGCAGTCTTCCAATATTTGAGGGGCTGCCCCAGAGAGGAGGAACTATTGTCCAAAGCCCCTTTGAAGGCCAGAGAAGGAAGAATGGATGGAAACTGACCAAGGAGAAATTCAAACTGGAAATAAGGAGGAATTTCCTGACAGGGAGAACCATCAACCCATGGAACAGAAGTTGCCTTCGGAAGTTGTGGGAGCTTCATCCCTGGAGGCTTTCCAGAAGAGACCGGACTGCCATCTGTCAGAAATGGTGGAGGGTCTCCTGCTTGGGTGGAGGGTTGGACTAGATGACCTCCAAGGTCCCTTCCAACTCTATTCATCTGAATCTGATTAGGAAGATGGAGGCTCAAACCTATGATAAATGGTTGCAGGAACTGGGCCTGGCTGGTCTAGTGGAGAGAAGGACCAGGGGAGACAGGAGAGCATCTTCCAATATTGCCACAGAGAGGAAGGGGGTCAAGCTATTCTCCAAGGCACCTTTGAAGGCCAGACAAGGGATAATGGATGACCAAGGGGAGGTTCAACCTGGAAATAAGGAGGAATTTCCTGACAGTGAGGACAACTACTCAGTGGAACAGAAGTTGCCTTCAGAAGTTGTGGGAGCTTCATCCATGGAGGCTTCCAAGAAGAGACCGGGCTGCCAACGATCAGAAATGGCATAGGGTCCCCTGCTTGGGGTTGAACTAGATGACCTACAAGATCCCTTCCAATTCTGTTAATCTAATCTGATGCCCTTCCATCTCTATTCTGATTGATTGATTGATTGATTGATTGATTGATTGATTGATTGATTGATTGATTGATTGATTGACTCAGTCTTCCCCATTGTCTTTGCTGGCCAGAAGGTCATAAAAGGGGAACCTATGATACCCCAGAACACAACTGTCAACAACCGCCAAAAAGTAAAAACTTATTTGTTTCATCAGGCCTAATCTACGCTTCTCGCCCCAGTCTGTTTTCTCAAATTGTTTATTGGGTTTTAATGGGTGGTAATTTTAATGGTTTTTAAATTTTGTACAGGGTAGTTTAATTCGTTTTTAATTTGTGTGTATTGTATGTTTTTAGTTGGCTTTTAATTTTCCTGTACACCGCCCCGAGTCCCTTCGGGGAGAGGGGGGCAGTTTATAAATATAATAAATTATTATTATTATAAATACAAGTCACTTGCCAAGCATCTGAATTTTGATCACACGACATGAGGATGCCCCAATGGTCATAAGGGTGAAAAAGGATCATAAGTCACTTTTTTCAGTGCCGTCGTAACTTCAAGCAGTCCCCAAATGAAGGGTTGTAAGTTGAGGACTCCTTGAATTTAAGGGCCTGCTTATCAGGAAGCAAATCACAAAGGTGCAAAATCCAGAATCCAGGCTGAACGCCTGCCCCAGGCATTATTTCTTCAGAAGTAATATAAAAAAAAACCTCCTGAGTTTGATAAATAATAATAAAGTGTGTTTATCCAGGACACACCAATCCTTCCTGGGTAAATTTAAAGAGAGCTTAACTCATCCACAAACACAGAGAGAAGCAAGGCGTGGAAGGTATTGTTAGTTGGAGAGAAGGGAAACTTAAATTGCTAGACTCAAATAATACCAAAAGTAAATCAAAGTGAAGGATTAATTTTTTTAAAAAATTTTTTTTATTTATTCTGATTAAAAAAAATCATACAAACATAATTTTAAACACATTGCCGTCACAACGCGAGAAAGCGACAACATATAAATAACTAAACTTAACAATAAAGTCCTAATAGTAGGCCTAATATTTAACCCCAGCATTTACACTCTATACGGCCCATCTAGTTAACCTCCCTGCTTCGTCAATTCTTATTCATCATTAAGTTTCTTATTGATATTATTCACCAATATCCGATTTGAACATATATTATTGCTTCAGTTGTTGCTATTCGGTCGTTCCCGTATCCAATTATACCACCTCTTCCACGAGTTATAGAATTCGGAATCCTTTTTTCCTTTAATTAATTTTGTTAATCTATCCGCCTAGGTTAGGTTTTAAGAAGGTTATGAAAAGGGCTTTTTTTCTTTTTCTTTCTTTTTTCTTTTAAAAAAAGGCCATTTGCGAAAGGAAAAGCTTGTGTTTGGTTTCCAGAAGTCTGAAAACCTTCAATAAATCATGATGATTGTTTAAATATTTTCTGAGCGACTGAAGGAGCAAACTGTATGGAGCAGGCTGAAGGAGCTTTGATTTATGATGGCACGCAGCCTTTTCGTTCTCTCTGCCTCGCTGTACAAAATGGAAAAGATTGGGTACTTCCCGGTGATTAAGGATCCTACCTGTCAGTCAACCCGGCTGGTTGGGGAAGGGGGGAGGGCTGTACTTCTGCAGACACATTAGGTGGGTCTCACTGCACCATCTCTGGCAGATCTGGCCTCAGTTTGAAGTCACAAGAGAATACCAGAGATGCAAGCACCTTCTACCATTCCAGATAAATGGCTGTCTAACCTCTTAAAAACCTCCAGTGATGGAGAATCCCAAAATTCTGGAGGCCAGTTGTTCCATTAGCTCAGGGGTCTGCAAAGTCGGTTCTTTTAAGACTGGTGGACTTCAACTCCCAGAGTCCAGTTGCTTCTCTCCTTGATTCGTTGCTACTTGTTCTGCCTTCTGGTGTTTTGGAGAATAGGTTGACCTTCTCCTCTTTGTGGCAGCCCCTCAAATACTGGAAGAATGCTATCATGTCACCCCTAGTCCTTCTTTTCATTAAAACGAGAAGGAAGGACATTTCATGAGGCAGACTGTTCCACTGACTAATAGCTCATATAGTTGGGAGGTTCTCCTATATCTAGCCTGAGTTTCCTTCCAGGTAATGGAAGAAACAGTAATGCCCTCTGCAGCCACAAAAAATCTCCTTCCTTCCTTCCTTCCTTCCTTCCTTCCTTCCTTCCTTCCATCCTTCCCTCCCTCCCTCCCCTCTCCCTTACCAGCCTGCCTACCCACCTACCTCATCCCTGGAGGTTTTTAAGAAGAGACTGGACAGTCATTTGTCTGAAATGGCCTAGGGTCTCCTGCTTGAGCAGGGGGCTGGACTAGAAGACCTCCAAGGTCCCATCCAATTCTCTTATTCTGGATGGAAGACACCTCACATCTCAGCGACTTTGATCAGATCCGTCCCTGTGATGCCTGCACCTTCACAAAGGACTTCAGGGTGGATCAAACTGGGTGAAAGAAAGCTTGCTCCTTGGATTTCTTTAAATATTAGAACCTAGAATTCCTAGGGCCCGAAGAGACCTCAGAGGTCTTCTAGTCCAACCCCCTGCTCAAGACAGGAGCTTTATACCCTCATGGTCATACGGTTGTCCAACCTCTTCTTAAAGGCTTCCAGTGTTGGGGCATTCACAACTTCTGGAGGCAACTTCTGTTCCACTGGTTAATCGTTCTCACTGTCAGAAAATTCCTCCTCGGTTCTAAGTTGCTTCTCTCCTTGATTAGTTTCCACCCATTGCTTCTTGTTCTGCCTTCAGGTGCCTTGGAGAATAGCTTGACTCCCTCTTCTTTGGGGCAACCCCCGAGAGACTGGAAGGCTGCTATCCTGTCTCCCCTGGTCCTTCTCTTCATCAAACTAGACCTTCCCAGTTCCTGCAACCGTTCCTCATACGGTCTAGCCTCCCCCTCCTCCTCATCTTTGATGCTCTTCTCTGCACTCTTTCCAGGGTCTCAGCATCTTAATTCTTTAAATAGATTTTTTGTTTTTTTTAATGCTTCTTCTTCCCCAGGTGCACAGTTGGTTTCCCAATGGCTATCAGGGTATTTAAAACCCTCGGTTCCTCTCGCAGTGGGCTCCCTGCCTTCTTCAGCTAACTGGCTAGCAAAGAGTCCGTCCATTATTAGTGCAAAACCTCTCGCAAAGTCACTTCTTCCCTCTTTTAATATTTACCCAAAGACTTTCAAGAAGCCCTTTTGTTTATTTCTGTGGAAGGCTGCTAATTCCTTCGATACAGTGCAAACAGCCGCAACTCTTTTGTGGAGTCTGTTTCTTTTGAGCAAGTTTTTTCCCTCTTAGTTGTATGTCCTACTCATGGGTCCCTTCCCACCCAGACTAAAACATACGAAGAACGGTGGTAGGAATTGTATTTGGCCAGTCTAGAGAAAGGAAGGACCAGGGGGGGGGGGGGAGATGATAGCAGGATTTCAGTATTTGAGGGGCTGCCCCCCAAAAAGAGGGAGTCCATCTATCCTCCAAAGCAGGGGTCCCCAACCTTTGCAACTTTAAGTCTGAAGGACGTCAGCTCCCAGAATTCTCCAGCCAGCTTTGCTGGCTGGAGAAGTCTGGGAGCTGACGTCCTTCAGACTTAAAGTTGCAAAGGTTGGGGACCCCTGCTCCAAAGCACCCAAAGGCAGGAGAAGACACCACGGATGGGAATTAGTGAAGGAGAGAAGCAACCTGGAACTAAGGAGAAACTTCCTAACCGTGAGGACAATTAACCAGTGGAATAGAAGTTGCCACCAGAAGTTGTGGGTGTCCCATCATTTCAAGAAGAGACTAGACAGCCATTGGTCTGAAATAGGAGCTTGGGCAGGAGGTTGGAGTAGATGACCTCCAAGGTCCCTTCCAACTCTATTATTTGTGTGTGTGTGTGCGTGTATTCACACAGAATAGAATAATACTGTACGTGTACATGTGTATATGGGTATATGTATATGAATCTGTACAAATGTACTTACATACCCCCACAACCCCCACCACCACCACCACCATAGGAACAAGTGAGAAACACACAGAGTGTGGCTTTCTATATATGGGAGTATCTATATGTATATATGAATCCCAAATGCCCCCAACCCACAAATAAATTCTCTCTCTCTCTCTTTCTCTTTTTATCTCTCTCTTTTTATCTGTTTCTGTCTCTTTTCTCTCTCTCTCTTCTCTTTCTCTCTTTCTCTTTCCCCCTCTCTCTTCTCTTCCCTTTCTTTCTCTCTTTCTCTCTTTCTCTCTCTTTCTTTCTTCTTCTCTTTTTATCTCTCTTTCTGTCTCTTTTCTCTCTATTTCTCTCTCTCTCTTTCTCTTCCCCCCTCTCTCTTCTCTTTCCTTTCCCTCTCCCTCTCTCTTTCTCTTTTTATCTCTTTTTATCTCTTTCTGTCTCTTCTCTCTCTCTTTCTCTCTCTTTCTCTTCCCCCCTCTCTCTTCTCTTCCCTTTCTCTCTCTCTCTCTTTCTCTCTCTTCTCTCTCTCTCTCTCTTTCTCTTTTTATCTCTCTTTTTATCTCTCTTTCTGACTCTTTTCTCTCTATTTCTCTCTCTCTTTCTCTTCCCCCCTCTCTCTTCTCTTTCCTTTCCCTCTCCCTCTCTCTTTCTCTTTTTATCTCTTTTTATCTCTTTCTCTCTCTTCTCTCTCTCTTTCTCTCTCTTTCTCTTCCCCCCTCTCTCTTCTCTTCCCTTTCTCTCTCTCTCTCTTTCTCTCTTCTCTCTCTCTCTCTCTTTCTCTTTTTATCTCTCTTTTTATCTCTCTTTCTGACTCTTTTCTCTCTATTTCTCTCTCTCTCTTTCTCTTCCCCCCTCTCTCTTCTCTTTCCTTTCTCTCTCCCTCTCCCTCTCTCTTTCTCTTTTTATCTCTTTTTATCTCTTTCTCTCTCTTCTCTCTCTCTTTCTCTCTCTTTCTCTTCCCCCCTCTCTCTTCTCTTCCCTTTCTCTCTTCTCTCTCTCTCTCTCTTTCTCTTTTTATCTCTCTTTTTATCTCTCTTTCTGACTCTTTTCTCTCTATTTCTCTCTCTCTCTTTCTCTTCCCCCCTCTCTCTTCTCTTTCCTTTCTCTCTCCCTCTCCCTCTCTCTTTCTCTTTTTATCTCTTTTTATCTCTTTCTGTCTCTTCTCTCTCTCTTTCTCTTCCCCCCTCTCTCTTCTCTTCCCTTTCTCTCTCTCTCTCTTTCTCTCTCTTCTCTCTCTCTCTCTCTCTTTCTCTTTTTATCTCTCTTTTTTTCTCTCTTTTTATCTCTCTTTCTGACTCTTTTCTCTCTCTCATTCTCTCTTTCCCTTCCCCCTCTCTATTCTCTTCCCTCTCTCTCTCTCTCTCTCTCTCTCTCTCTCTCTCTCTCTCTCTCTCACACACACACACACACACACACACACACACACACACACCTCTCAGCGACACCACAGGTCGAAGCTTGAGCCCCGAGTCCCTATGGGGAGAGGGAGCGGTTTACAAATATTAAATTAAATTAAATTGAATTGAGCAGTCTGGGTTTCCCAAGCATGAAAATCAGCCCCACCGGGTGAATCCTTCAGCCGACAGCAGCCCCCGTGCCCCACTGCAGGAGCAGGGAGGAGCAGGGAGCAAGAGAGAGGGAGGGAGGCCTTCATACAAGGCTTCCTCCATGGAGCCCCTCCTGGGGGGCCCTTAGTGCCATTCATCAGAGAGAGGCAGGGGAGCCCTCCGATGCTCCGGACGGAGAAAGAGAGAACCGGCCACTCGCATTAAACATTAAACATCCCAGCCTCGCCAATTGAAACATCTTTGACGAGGCAGGAGGAATTCCTTGTGGCTGGAGGGTGGCCGAAAGTCAATTTTTAAACAAGACGTTAATCAGGAGGAGGGGGGGGACTGTGGGGTCCTTGGTGCTCTCTGGGCATGGAGGTTTTCTGGCAGACGTTTCATGACCCAACCAGGGAACATCATCAGTGCTAGAAGGGAGAGGCTGAGGAGGAGGAGGAGGAGGAGGACTGTGGGGTCCTTGGAGCACTCTGAGCTTGGAGGTTTTTTGGCAGATGTTTCTATTTTAAAAAAATATATTAATTTTTTTATTTACAAACATGTAAAATACACTCACACAAAACTTAGACTTACACAACATTTACACCTTACAATACGACCGGGAGCTTCCCGTTCTTTCTATTAGCAATTGTCAATCGATGCTGCTCACCTTATATTGTTTCCCCTTCTGTTATATTTCATTTGCATTTCACCCTTCAAAACTCTCTGATTTCACTCCTAACTCCTGTTTTTAAGTTTTGCTGTCTTCCTTCATTGGTTCTTGTTTCTTCCCTCCATCCGTCCATACCATTTATCCCAAATCTGGGAGAATTCTGATCCTTTTTCCCCCTGGATTTCTTGAGTTCATTGGTCCATTTCAGCACATAAACCTTTCTTATTCTTTCATCTTCGCTTGGAGTTCATTTGTTTTTCCATTTCTGGGCAAAGGCAATCCTTGCCGCCGTAATTATATGTAGTATTAAGTACTGGATTTCATTTTTGTATTTTGCAGGCACTCTTCCTAAGACAGGGATGTTCCAACTTGGGAACTTTAAGACTTGTGGACTTCAACTCCCAGAATTCCCCAGCCAGCATAGCTGGCTGGGGAATTCTGGGAGTTGAAATCCACAAGTCTTAAAGTTCCCAAGTTTGGACATCCCTGTCCTAAGAGAAAAACTTGCATAAAGCAGAGGATATCCAGGCCATGTCAATGCTTGATAGGGACTGGAGTGGGTTCGAGTAAAAAGTCTATTGCTTTCTTCTTTTGTGCCTTTCTCTCCAAATATCCTGTAATTTATATTCCATTGCCATCACAAAAAAGGATTTGGGTAACGTATATATTTTTTTGTTTTATTTGCTCAATAGTAGCAACTGTGAGAGGGATCAAGGAATCCTAGTGGACAACCATTTAAATATGAGCCAGCAGTGTGCAGCAGCTGCCAAAAAAGCCAACACAGTTCTAGGCTGCATAAACAGAGGGATAGAATCCAGATCACGTGAAGTGTTAATGCCACTGTATGGTGCCTTGGTAAGGCCACACTTGGAATACTGCATACAGTTTTGGTCGCCACGATGTAGAAAAGATGTGGAGACTCTGGAAAGAGTGCAGAGAAGGGCAACCAAGATGATTAGGGGACTGGAGACTAAGACATATGAAGAACGGTTGCAGGAGCTGGGTATGTCTAGTTTGATGAAGAGAAGGACCAGGGGAGACATGATAGCAGTGTTCCGATATCTCAGAGGGTGCCACAAAGAAGAGGGAGTCAAACTATTCTCCAAGGCACCTGGGGGCAGGACAAGAAGCAATGGGTGGAAACTAACCAAGGAGAGAAGCAACTTAGAACTAAGGAGAAATTTCCTGACAGTCAGAACAATTAACCTCTGGAACAGCTTGCCTCCAGCAGTTGTGAATGCCCCAACCCTGGAAGTCTTTAAAAAGATGTTAGATAGCCATTTGTCTGAAATGCTATAAGGTTCCTGCCCACGCAGGGGGTTGGACTAGAAGACCTCCAAGGTCCCTTCCAACTCTGCTATTGTATTGTATTGTATTTTTCCTTTTGCTTTCATAGTCCTTTTTTTTAAATCCACTATTGCATTATAGTCCCCAATTAAGCAAACATTTTCATATTCTAATTCGTTTATTTTGCTCTGGTAGATGTTTCATGACCCAGCCAGGGAATATCATCAGTGCTAGAAGGGAGAGGGGGCATATGTGGAAGAGGAGGAGGAGGAGAAAGAGGAGGAGGAGGACTGGGGTGTCCTGGGTGCTCTCTGAGCTGGGTGGTTTTCTTGCAGGCGTTTCATGACCCAACTGGGGAACATCATCAGTGTTAAAAGATAGGAGGAGGAGTATCAAAGCTGCTGCAATTCATGTGATTTATATTACATGTCGGGGGTGGTGGTAAAAAGGGGGAAAATCTGTGTGAATAAAACTTTTTCAATAAAAAAAAAAAAAAAGCTGCTGCAATTCAGTGGGTTGCAATTTATAGTTATGTGTTGCATGTATTTTAACCATCTATGGTTGCCACATATACAGTATTATTTGAGCTGGACAGCCTCACATGCTGCAAGATGAAATGGAAGCCATTGCAATACAAACCCCAAAACATGGTCTAAGATGTTTGACATGTTTTTTATGGTTTTTACAGCCTTGGAGGAATTGGGAAAATTGGCTCAGTGGGTGCTGAAGTTGCTGGCCTTGAAACCAGGAGATTGGGAGTTCTAGTCCCACCTCAGGCATGAAAGCCAGCTGGGTGACTTTGGGCCAATCACCAGGAGATTGGGAGTTCTAGTCCCGCCTTAGGCATGAAAGCTGACTGGGTGACTTTGGGCCAATCACCAGGAGACGGAGAGTTCTAGTCCTACCTTAGGTATGAAAGCCGACTGGGTGACTTTGGGCCAATCACCAGGAGACGGAGAGTTCTAGTCCCGCCTTAGGTATGAAAGCTGACTGGGTGACTTTGGGCCAATCACCAGGAGACGGAGAGTTCTAGTCCCGCCGTAGGCATGAAAGCCAGCTGGGTGACTTTGGGCCAATCACCAGGAGACGGAGAGTTCTAGTCCCGCCGTAGGCATGAAAGCCAGCTGGGTGACTTTGGGCCAGTCACCAGGAGACGGAGAGTTCTAGTCCCGCCGTAGGCATGAAAGCCGGTCCAGTGACTTTGGGCCAATCACCAGGAGACGGGGAGTTCTAGTTCCACATTACCATGAAAGCCAGCTGGGTGTCCTTGGGCCAGTTCCTCTCTCTCTCAGCCTAGCCCACCTCACAGGGTTGTCGTTGTGGGGAAAACAGGAGGAGGAAAGAGGATTAACTATATTTGCCACCTTGAGTTGTTTATAAACAATAATAAAGGTGGGATAAAAATAAAATCATAAAGCGATAGATAAGATAAAGTAAGATATTAAAAAAATAAAAGGCAGGGCAAGATCCATGCAATTCAGCACTATTATTATTTTTATTGTCATCAAATTCATAGGCTGCCTATCTCGTGGTTGACATGAGCCCAGGACTCTGTGACGGTCATAAATATGAGCCAGTGGCCAAGGCTCCAAATTTTAATCATGGGGATGCTGCAACGGTCATAACTGTGAAACCCGGTCCTCAGTCCCTTTTCCCCCAGCTACGTTGTAACTTTGAACAGCCACTAAATGAACGGTTATAAGCCAAGGACTAGTGCAGGGCTTCTCCAAGAGTAAATCTTTCTCTCCCCGTTGCCTTCTGCGGCTTTTAAGGTGAGAGTTTTAAGCTGGACAATCGGACGGAGGAGACCAAGCGAGTCGGCTGGTCAGTCGATGAGTCTCGGGGGGGGGGGGGCAGCCCCTGCCCTGGACAGCACTGGCTGCAGTCACTCTGGCCCTGCCCAGAACATTCCCAGCAACAATGCCGGACACACGCCCGGTTGGAGCTGGGCCAGCCCCATGGGCAGCTGAGCGAGGAAGGCAAAGATGGAGGAGGAGGAGGAGGAGGAGGAGGAGGAGGAGGAGGAGGAGGAGGAAGCTGCCCAGATTATCGCAGCCTTTCTTGCAAAATCTCACGCGGTGATTTATCGGCCTCAGGCAAAGACAAAAATGACCCAAGGGACCAAAGCAAATGTGGAAGCGTTTCTATTCTAATTTCTCTCTTTCCCCTCACTTGGGTCATTTGAGGTGTATGGCACTCCACCACCCATGCTCCCTAACCAGCAAGGGCGGTATCAGAATAACACAGCTGGAAGGGGCCTTGGAGGTCTTCTAGTCCAGCCCTCTGCTCAAGCAGGAGACCCTAGACCGTTTCAGACCCAATGGTGGTCCAATCTCTTCTTGGAAACCTCCTGTCAGGCCTGCAGCCCTCTTTCCTTTGGGGTCTTTGGGCTGCCACACTTTCTATTCTTCTACTAGGCATTTTCTATGGTGGGAGAATGGAAGTTAGAGGACAGGTAGCCATAACAACATTCTTTCTAGAAAGCCAAGGTCATCCTTTGTCTTTGCACCTGACCGGAACTGGATGGGTGGAAGCTGCAAGCGTGGCAGTGGGAGATGGGACCATGGGATGGACTGGTGGATAGGTGGGGGGGTGCAGGATCTTGAACTTTCAACTGGGTGGGGAAAACCGGGGAGCTTCCAGATTCGGGTTTCCCCAGATGGGCCAACATGGCTCCCTTCATCCGAGGAATCCTTTGCCTGGGACTCTGATTTAATTTCGGGTGCTATTTGGGACCTTGACACCTCCACTGATGGAGCACCTACACCTTCTGAAGGCAACTTCTGTTCCCCTGATTACGTGGTCTGGGATTACAGAATCACAGAGTTGGAAGGGACCTTGGAGGTCTTCTAGTCCAACCCCCTGCTCAGAAAGGAGACCCTATGCCATGTCTGACAAATGGTTGTCCAATCTCTTCTTAAAAACCTCCCCGTTTGGAGCATTCAAAACTTCTGGCGGCAAGCTGTTCCATAGATTAATTGTTCTGACTGTCAGGCAATTCCTCTTTAATTCCAGGTTGCTTCTCTCCTTGATCAGTTTCCACCCATGGCTTCTTGTTCTGCCCTCAGGTGCCTTGGAGAAGAGCTTGACTCCCTCTTCTTTGGGGCAACCCCTGAGATACTGGAAGGCTGCTCTCCTGTCTCCCCTGGTCCTTCTCTTGATTAAACTAGAAATGATAGCCTCCGCTGAGCTCTCTTGGGGTTTGCAGAGAGAGTCTTGAGGGACACAACCTCCTTCTGAAGAGAAACAAGACCTAAAGGAATATTTTTCAGAGTTGAGACTCTAGAAAGAGAAGAGCCACCAAGAGGATTAGGGGACTGGAGGCTCAAACATAGGAAGAATGTCTATGGAGATTCTCAGCCATCCAGGTCACGGTTGTCCCAAAGGTGATTTCTCAAAAGGCAACTAGACGTTCTTGTTTTTTCTTTGAAGGCATTTCTCTTCTCCTCCAAGAAGCTTCTTCAGCTCTGCCTGGATGGAGGGGGACGGAATGATGCTCCTTGCAGACAGCTGGTCCTTTGCATCCTTTGAGAGGGTCGTGGAGGCCACTTGGAGATTTGTCTGCGTCCTCAGGCTTTGCACCTCTCAAAGACCCTCTGAAGGGATGCCAAGGACCAGCTGCCTGCAAGGAGGTTCAATCCTTCCCTTCCCCACCATCCAGTCAGAACTAAAGAAGCTTCTTGGGAGAGAAGCGAAACCTCTTCAAAGTCAAAAGAAGAAAGCCCAGTTGCCTCTTGAAATAAGCACCTTTGGGGCTTATGAATAACGTTATTCAGGAATTGGGTCCGTCTACTCCAGAGGTTCCCAAACTTGGCAACTTTAAGACTTGTGGACTTCAACTCCCAGAATTCTGAGAGTTGAAGTCCACAAGTCTTTAAGTTGCCAAGTTTGGGAACCTCTGGCCTACTCCTGACTGAGAGGGCTGGCAGAGGGCTGGAGCCTGCAAGCCACCCGGGTTAATGTGCAACAGAGAGATGCCATGCTACAAGAAGCAGGATGGGCACCCGTGGCTTTGCACCTTAATGGAGCCATCTCCAATTTGATCATTTACAGGAGGTGTCCTTGATGAGCTGCTTCTGTGTTGACATTAGCCTCGGCTGGATGGCCTCGGGGGTGGGGTGGGGGGCCCCAGAGGCTTCGTAGCTGCTTCCGTTCATTCCCAAATAGCCTCCAAAATTAAATCAGAGTCCTAGGCAAAGGATTCCTCAAAGTCCCCATGGGTGAAGAGAGCCATCTTGGCCCATCTGGGGAAACTCAAATCTGGAAGCTTCCCGGTTTCCCCCACCCAGTTGAAAGGTCAAGATCTCCCCCCCTTCTCCCCCCCCCCACACACCAGTCCATCCCATGGAAGCCAATCTCCCACTGCCACGACAACAGACTCCTCCCCTCCAGTTCCAGGGGCAGAGGTGCAGAGACAAAGGATGACCTTGGCTTTCTAGAAAGGAATGTTGTTATGGCTACCTGTCATCTAGCTCCGTACAATCCCCACCTCCCGTTTTCCCACCATAGAAAGTGCATCGTGGAATAATAGAAAGTGTGGCAGGCCAGAGATCCTAAAAGGAACTGACTGATATTCAGGGCTCAACTTCTTTGTAGCAATGTTCCCTTTCTTTGGGGCAAGGCGGAAGAACAGATGGACTTGTGGGACACGGAGGTCCTCTTATTTTAAAGTCTAGGCCACGGGTGTCCAATCTAGGGGACTTTAAAACCTGTGGATTGCAACTCCCAGAATTCCCCAGAAGGTGCTCCCACACTGGAGGTTTTTTAAGAAGAGATCGGACAACCATTTGTCTGGAATGGCATAGGCTCCCCTGCTTGAGCAAGGGGGCTGGACTAGAAGACCTCCTAGGTCCCTTCCGACTCTGTTATTCTGTAAGGCTCTCCTGCTTGAGCAAGGGGGCTGGACTAGAAGACCTCCAAGGTCCCTTCCAGCTCTGTTATTCTACAAGGCTCTCCTGCTTGAGCAAGGGGGCTGGACTAGAAGACCTCCAAGGTCCCTTCCAGCTCTGTTATTCTACAAGGCTCTCCTGCTTGAGCAAGGGGGCTGGACTAGAAGACCTCCAAGGTTCCTTCCGACTCTGTTATTCTGTAAGGCTCTCCTGCTTGAGCAAGGGGGATGGACTAGAAGACCTCCAAGGTCCCTTCCAGCTCTGTTATTCTACAAGGCTCTCCTGCTTGAGCAAGGGGGCTGGACTAGAAGACCTCCAAGGTCCCTTCCGACTCTGTTATTCTGTAAGGCTCTCCTGCTTGAGCAAGGGGGATGGACTAGAAGACCTCCAAGGTCCCTTCCAACTCTGGTATTCTGTAAGGCTCTCCTGCTTGAGCAGAGGGCTGGACTAGAAGACCTCCAAGGTCCCTTCCAACTCTGTTATTCTGTAAGGCTCTCCTGCTTGAGCAAGGGGGATGGACTAGAAGACCTCCAAGGTCCCTTCCAACTCTGATATTCTGTAAGGCTCTCCTGCTTGAGCAAGGGGGATGGACTAGAAGACCTCCAAGGTCCCTTCCGACTCTGTTATTCTGTAAGGCTCTCCTGCTTGAGCAAGGGGGATGGACTAGAAGACCTCCAAGGTCCCTTCCAACTCTGATATTCTGTAAGGCTCTCCTGCTTGAGCATGGGGGATGGACTAGAAGACCTCCAAGGTCCCTTCCAACTCTGATATTCTGTAAGGCTCTCCTGCTTGAGCAGAGGGCTGGACTAGAAGACCTCCAAGGTCCCTTCCAACTCTGTTATTCTGTAAGGCTCTCCTGCTTGAGCAAGGGGGATGGACTAGAAGACCTCCAAGGTCCCTTCCGACTCTGTTATTCTGTAAGGCTCTCCTGCTTGAGCAGAGGGCTGGACTAGAAGACCTCCAAGGTCCCTTCCAACTCTGGTATTCTGTAAGGCTCTCCTGCTTGAGCAAGGGGGATGGACTAGAAGACCTCCAAGGTCCCTTCCAACTCTGTTATTCTGTAAGGCTCTCCTGCTTGAGCAAGGGGGCTGGACTAGAAGACCTCCAAGGTCCCTTCCAACTCTGTTATTCTGCAAGGCTCTCCTGCTTGAGCAAGGGGGTTGGACTAGAGGACCTCCAAGGTCCCTTCCAACTCTGTTATTCTGCAAGGCTCTCCTGCTTGAGCAAGGGGGCTGGACTAGAAGACCTCCAAGGTCCCTTCCAACTCTGTTATTCTGTAAGGCTCTCCTGCTTGAGCAAGGGGGATGGACTAGAAGACCTCCAAGGTCCCTTCCAACTCTGTTATTCTGTAAGGCTCTCCTGCTTGAGCAAGGGGGCTGGACTAGAAGACCTCCAAGGTCCCTTCCAACTCTGTTATTCTGTAAGGCTCTCCTGCTTGAGCAAGGGGGATGGACTAGAAGACCTCCAAGGTCCCTTCCAACTCTGTTATTCTGCAAGGCTCTCCTGCTTGAGCAAGGGGGTTGGACTAGAAAACCTCCAAGGTCCCTTCCAACTCTGTTATTCTGCAAGGCTCTCCTGCTTGAGCAAGGGGAATGGACTAGAAGACCTCCAAGGTCCCTTCCAACTCTGTTATTCTGCAAGGCTCTCCTGCTTGAGCAAGGGGGCTGGACTAGAAGACCTCCAAGGTCCCTTCCAACTCTGTTATTCTGTAAGGCTCTCCTGCTTGAGCAAGGGGGCTGGACTAGAAGACCTCCAAGGTCCCTTCCAACTCTGTTATTCTGTAAGGCTCTCCTGCTTGAGCAAGGGGGATGGACTAGAAGACCTCCAAGGTCCCTTCCATCTCTGTTATTCTGCAAGGCTCTCCTGCTTGAGCAAGGGGGTTGGACTAGAAGACCTCCAAGGTCCCTTCCAACTCTGTTATTCTGCAAGGCTCTCCTGCTTGAGCAAGGGGGCTGGACTAGAAAACCTCCAAGGTCCCTTCCAACTCTGTTATTCTGCAAGGCTCTCCTGCTTGAGCAAGGGGAATGGACTAGAAGACCTCCAAGGTCCCTTCCAACTCTGTTATTCTGCAAGGCTCTCCTGCTTGAGCAAGGGGGCTGGACTAGAAGACCTCCAAGGTCCCTTCCAACTCTGTTATTCTGCAAGGCTCTCCTGCTTGAGCAAGGGGGCTGGACTAGAAGACCTCCAAGGTCCCTTCCAACTCTGTTATTCTGTAAGGCTCTCCTGCTTGAGCAAGGGGGCTGGACTAGAAGACCTCCAAGGTCCCTTCCAACTCTGTTATTCTGTAAGGCTCTCCTGCTTGAGCAAGGGGGATGGACTAGAAGACCTCCAAGGTCCCTTCCATCTCTGTTATTCTGCAAGGCTCTCCTGCTTGAGCAAGGGGTTGGACTAGAAGACCTCCAAGGTCCCTTCCAACTCTGTTATTCTGCAAGGCTCTCCTGCTTGAGCAAGGGGGCTGGACTAGAAGACCTCCAAGGTCCCTTCCAACTCTGTTATTCTGCAAGGCTCTCCTGCTTGAGCAAGGGGGCTGGACTAGAAGACCTCCAAGGTCCCTTCCAACTCTGTTATTCTGTAAGGCTCTCCTGCTTGAGCAAGGGGGCTGGACTAGAAGACCTCCAAGGTCCCTTCCAACTCTGTTATTCTGTAAGGCTCTCCTGCTTGAGCAAGGGGGATGGACTAGAAGACCTCCAAGGTCCCTCCCATCTCTGTTATTCTGCAAGGCTCTCCTGCTTGAGCAAGGGGGTTGGACTAGAAGACCTCCAAGGTCCCTTCCAACTCTGGTATTCTGTAAGGCTCTCCTGCTTGAGCAAGGGGGATGGACTAGAAGACCTCCAAGGTCCCTTCCAACTCTGTTATTCTGTAAGGCTCTCCTGTTTGAGCAAGGGGGCTGGACTAGAAGACCTCCAAGGTCCCTTCCAACTCTGGTATTCTGTAAGGCTCTCCTGCTTGAGCAAGGGGAATGGACTAGAAGACCTCCAAGGTCCCTTCCAACTCTGTTATTCTGCAAGGCTCTCCTGCTTAAGCAAGGGGGCTGGACTAGAAGACCTCCAAGGTCCCTTCCAACTCTGGTATTCTGTAAGGCTCTCCTGCTTGAGCAAGGGGGCTGGACTAGAAGACCTCCAAGGTCCCTTCCAACTCTGTTATTCTGCAAGGCTCTCCTGCTTGAGCAAGGGGAATGGACTAGAAGACCTCCAAGGTCCCTTCCAACTCTGGTATTCTGTAAGGCTCTCCTGCTTGAGCAAGGGGGCTGGACTAGAAGACCTCCAAGGTCCCTTCCAACTCTGTTATTCTGTAAGGCTCTCCTGCTTGAGCAAGGGGGCTGGACTAGAAGACCTCCAAGGTCCCTTCCAGCTCTGGTATTCTGTAAGGCTCTCCTGCTTGAGCAAGGGGGCTGGACTAGAAGACCTCCAAGGTCCCTTCCAACTCTGTTATTCTGTAAGGCTCTCCTGCTTGAGCAAGGGGGCTGGACTAGAAGACCTCCAAGGTGCCTTCCAACTCTGGTATTCTGTAAGGCTCTCCTGCTTGAGCAAGGGGGCTGGACTAGAAGACCTCCAAGGTCCCTTCCAACTCTGGTATTCTGTAAGGCTCTCCTGCTTGAGCAAGGGGGTTGGACTAGAAGACCTCCAAGGTCCCTTCCAGCTCTGTTATTCTGTAAACTCTCCTGCTTGAGCAAGGGGGCTGGACTCGAAGACCTCCAAGGTCCCTTCCAACTCTGGTATTCTGTAAGGCTCTCCTGCTTGAGCAAGGGGGTTGGACTAGAAGACCTCCAAGGTCCCTTCCAGCTCTGTTATTCTGTAAGGCTCTCCTGCTTGAGCAAGGGGGTGGACTAGAAGACCTCTAAGGTCCCTTCCAACTCTGGTATTCTGTAAGGCTCTCCTGCTTGAGCAAGGGGGCTGGACTAGAAGACCTCCAAGGTGCCTTCCAACTCTGGTATTCTGTAAGGCTCTCCTGCTTGAGCAAGGGGGTTGGACTAGAAGACCTCCAAGGTCCCTTCCAGCTCTGTTATTCTGTAAGGCTCTCCTGCTTGAGCAAGGGGGCTGGACTAGAAGACCTCCAAGGTGCCTTCCAACTCTGGTATTCTGTAAGGCTCTCCTGCTTGAGCAAGGGGGCTGGACTAGAAGACCTCCAAGGTCCCTTCCAACTCTGGTATTCTGTAAGGCTCTCCTGCTTGAGCAAGGGGGTTGGACTAGAAGACCTCCAAGGTCCCTTCCCACTCTGTTATTCTCTAAGGCTCTCCTGCTTGAGCAAGGGGGCTGGACTAGATGACCTCCAAGGTCCCTTCCGACTCTGTTATTCTGCAAGGCTCTCCTGCTTGAGCAAGGGGGCTGGACTAGAAGACCTCCAAGGTCCCTTCCAACTCTGTTATTCTGTAAGGCTCTCCTGCTTGAGCAAGGGGGCTGGACTAGAAGACCTCCAAGGTCCCTTCCAGCTCTGTTATTCTGTAAGGCTCTCCTGCTTGAGCAAGAGGGTTGGACTAGAAGACCTCCAAGGTCCCTTCCCACTCTGTTATTCTGTAAGGCTCTCCTGCTTGAGCAAGGGGGTTGGACTAGAAGACCTCCAAGGTCCCTTCCAACTCTGTTATTCTGTAAGGCTCTCCTGCTTGAGCAAGGGGGATGGACTAGAAGACCTCCAAGGTCCCTTCCAACTCTGTTATTCTGCAAGGCTCTCCTGCTTGAGCAAGGGGGTTGGACTAGAAAACCTCCAAGGTCCCTTCCAACTCTGTTATTCTGCAAGGCTCTCCTGCTTGAGCAAGGGGAATGGACTAGAAGACCTCCAAGGTCCCTTCCAACTCTGTTATTCTGCAAGGCTCTCCTGCTTGAGCAAGGGGGCTGGACTAGAAGACCTCCAAGGTCCCTTCCAACTCTGGTATTCTGTAAGGCTCTCCTGCTTGAGCAAGGGGGCTGGACTAGAAGACCTCCAAGGTCCCTTCCAACTCTGTTATTCTGCAAGGCTCTCCTGCTTGAGCAAGGGGAATGGACTAGAAGACCTCCAAGGTCCCTTCCAACTCTGGTATTCTGTAAGGCTCTCCTGCTTGAGCAAGGGGGCTGGACTAGAAGACCTCCAAGGTCCCTTCCAACTCTGTTATTCTGTAAGGCTCTCCTGCTTGAGCAAGGGGGCTGGACTAGAAGACCTCCAAGGTCCCTTCCAGCTCTGGTATTCTGTAAGGCTCTCCTGCTTGAGCAAGGGGGCTGGACTAGAAGACCTCCAAGGTCCCTTCCAACTCTGTTATTCTGTAAGGCTCTCCTGCTTGAGCAAGGGGGCTGGACTAGAAGACCTCCAAGGTGCCTTCCAACTCTGGTATTCTGTAAGGCTCTCCTGCTTGAGCAAGGGGGCTGGACTAGAAGACCTCCAAGGTCCCTTCCAACTCTGGTATTCTGTAAGGCTCTCCTGCTTGAGCAAGGGGGTTGGACTAGAAGACCTCCAAGGTCCCTTCCAGCTCTGTTATTCTGTAAACTCTCCTGCTTGAGCAAGGGGGCTGGACTCGAAGACCTCCAAGGTCCCTTCCAACTCTGGTATTCTGTAAGGCTCTCCTGCTTGAGCAAGGGGGTTGGACTAGAAGACCTCCAAGGTCCCTTCCAGCTCTGTTATTCTGTAAGGCTCTCCTGCTTGAGCAAGGGGGTGGACTAGAAGACCTCTAAGGTCCCTTCCAACTCTGGTATTCTGTAAGGCTCTCCTGCTTGAGCAAGGGGGCTGGACTAGAAGACCTCCAAGGTGCCTTCCAACTCTGGTATTCTGTAAGGCTCTCCTGCTTGAGCAAGGGGGTTGGACTAGAAGACCTCCAAGGTCCCTTCCAGCTCTGTTATTCTGTAAGGCTCTCCTGCTTGAGCAAGGGGGCTGGACTAGAAGACCTCCAAGGTGCCTTCCAACTCTGGTATTCTGTAAGGCTCTCCTGCTTGAGCAAGGGGGCTGGACTAGAAGACCTCCAAGGTCCCTTCCAACTCTGGTATTCTGTAAGGCTCTCCTGCTTGAGCAAGGGGGTTGGACTAGAAGACCTCCAAGGTCCCTTCCAACTCTGGTATTCTGTAAGGCTCTCCTGCTTGAGCAAGGGGGTTGGACTAGAAGACCTCCAAGGTCCCTTCCAGCTCTGATATTCTGCAAGGCTCTCCTGCTTGAGCAAGGGGGCTGGACTAGAAGACCTCCAAGGTGCCTTCCAACTCTGGTATTCTGTAAGGCTCTCCTGCTTGAGCAAGGGGGCTGGACTAGAAGACCTCCAAGGTCCCTTCCAACTCTGGTATTCTGTAAGGCTCTCCTGCTTGAGCAAGGGGGTTGGACTAGAAGACCTCCAAGGTCCCTTCCAGCTCTGTTATTCTGTAAGGCTCTCCTGCTTGAGCAAGGGGGTTGGACTAGAAGACCTCCAAGGTCCCTTCCAACTCTGGTATTCTGTAAGGCTCTCCTGCTTGAGCAAGGGGGTTGGACTAGAAGACCTCCAAGGTCCCTTCCAGCTCTGATATTCTGCAAGGCTCTCCTGCTTGAGCAAGGGGGCTGGACTAGAAGACCTCCAAGGTGCCTTCCAACTCTGGTATTCTGTAAGGCTCTCCTGCTTGAGCAAGGGGGCTGGACTAGAAGACCTCCAAGGTCCCTTCCAACTCTGGTATTCTGTAAGGCTCTCCTGCTTGAGCAAGGGGGTTGGACTAGAAGACCTCCAAGGTCCCTTCCAGCTCTGTTATTCTGTAAGGCTCTCCTGCTTGAGCAAGGGGGCTGGACTAGAAGACCTCTAAGGTCCCTTCCAACTCTGCTATTCTGTAAGGCTCTCCGAAAGAGGGATGGACTAGAAGACCTCCAAGGTCCCTTCCAACTCTGCTATTCTGTAATCCCAGACCAATGAATCAGTGGAATGACTTCCTTCCAGATGCTCCATCACTGAAAGGTATTTAAGAAGAGATCGGACAAATATATATCTGGAATGTCATACGGTCTCCTGCTTGAGCAGGGGGCTGGACTAGAAGACCTCTAAGGTCCCTTCCAAATTCTGTTATTCTGCAGGGAACCCCTTGACCCCAAGGACTTGAGATTAACCAGTGCTGACAAGAGAAAGCCCTGTGTGCCAAATTCTTAGAATAGCAGAGTTGGAAGGGACCTTGGAGGTCTTCTAGTCCAACCCCCTTCTTAGGCAGGAAACCCTACACCGTTGCAGACCAATGGCTGTCCAACCTCTTCTTGAAAACCTCCAGTGTTGGAGCATCTACAACTCCTGGAGGCAGCTTTTGTTCTTACTCCGGGCTCTCCTTCTCTCCCCTTCACCGGACATGGGGCAATTGTGGACTTTATCAAACAACCTCTTGAAAGCTCCAGCCTGTTTAATGAAAAGATCAGGAAATTGGGAATTGGCCAGCCTGGGGCCCAGAGACGTTCGGAGAAGCCGAGGTGTGAAGTGTACAAACAAAGCCATAGTTCCTCTTGGTGAGTAAATACGTCTCAAGAGGCAAACAGGGTGTAGTATCTTACAAAGAGCTTGGCAAACATTCCACCCAGCAGGGGATCCTAAAACAAGCGGTGGGAAGAGCCTCCATTGGGCCCCTCCAAGCTGACCTTCAGCCCAGGTCTAGGTTCCCTCGGAGGCCTCCACCTGCAGCAGCCAAGGACCAGGCTCCGGCCTCCACCTCTCTCCCACCGCCGTGGCTACGCAGGAGAGGATCTGCCGGGCTTCTGAGCAGGAGACTCGGTTAAGCTGGCCCTGCTGGCCCTGGAAAGGAGGGAAACCCGGGTTGGAGAAAGGCAGGCAAGCCACATGTGGGCACCATGTTTCCAAGAAGAAAACTATGGAGTCCTTGATGCTCTCTGAGTTTCATGGTTTTCTTACAGACGTTTCATGACCCAAATAAGTAACATCAACAGTGCTAGAAGGGAGTGGAGTTTTGCAAGGAGGAGGAGGACAAGAGGAGGAGGAGGAGGAGGAGGAGGAGGAGGAGGAGGAGGAGGAGGAGGAGGAGGAGGAGGAGGAGGAGGAGGAGAAGAAGAAGAAGAAGAAAGAGGAGGAGGAGGAGGAGGAGGAGGAGAAGAGGAGGAGGAGGAGGAGAAGGAGAAGGAGAAGGAGAAGGAGAAGGAGAAGGAGAAGGAGAAGAAGAAGAAGAAGAAGAAGAAGAAGAAGAAGAAGAAGAAGAAGAAGAAGAAGAAGAAGAAGAAGAAGAAGAAGAAGAAGAAGAAGAAGAAGAAGAAGAAGAAGAACTGTGGGGTCCTGGATGCTCCCTGAATTGGGTGGTTTCCTTGTAGACATTTCATGACCCAACTAGGGAACATCATCAGTGCCAGAAGGGCATGAGTGTGTGTAGTGAAGGATAAGGAAAGGAGAATGGCAAATGCTGCCTTTGGGAAGAGAAGGAGAAGCATGAAGGGAGGGAGGGAGGGAGGGAGGGAGGGAGGGAGGAAGGAAGGAAGGAAGGAAGGAAGGAAGGAAGGAAGGAAGGAAGGTTGGAAGGAAGGAAGGAAGGAAGGAAGGAAGGAAGAGCTTGGTCCAACAGCTTGGTCCAGCATAGAAAGAAGAAAAGAAGGAATACTGACAAGATATTTGCAAATTTAAATCCTGCTGATTTTCTCAGGGAGTCTTCCAGTATTTGAGGGGCTGCCCCAGAGAGGAAGAGAAGAGGGGGTCAAGCTATTCTCCAAAGCCCCCCCGAAGGCCAGAGAAGGAAGAATGGATGGAAACTGACCCAGGAGAGATTCAACCTGGAAATAAGGAGGAATTTCCTGACAGGGAGAACCATCAACCCATGGAACAGAAGCTGCCTTGGGAAGTTGTGGGAGCTTCATCCCTGGAGGCTTCTAAGAAGAGACTGGGCTGCCCTCTGTCAGAAATGGTGTAGGGTCTCCTGCTTGGGCGGGGGGGGGGGTGAACTAGATGATCTCCAAGGTTCCTTCCAACTCTGTTATTCTCTATTCAATGGAACAGAAGCTGCCTTGGGAAGTTGTGGGAGCTTCATCCCTGGAGGCTTCTAAGAAGAGACTGGGCTGCCCTCGGTCAGAAATGGTGTAGGGTCTCCTGCTTGGGCTAGATGACCTCCAAGCTCCCTTCCAACTCTGTTATTCTCTATTCAATGGAACAGAAGTTGCCTCCGGAAGTTGTGGGAGCTTCATCCCTGGAGGCTTCCAAGAAGAGACTGGATGTCCATCACTCAGAAATGGTGTAGGGTCTCCTGCTTGGACAGAGGGTTGGACTAGATGACCTCCAAGGTCCCTTCCAACTCTATTAACCTGCAAAGCCATGAAGCCAACATTCCTCTTAGAGGACCTGAAGCACAGGCCTGGGAGGATGGAATGGATCTTCCCACCTTGGCAATTTGAAGAACCGTGGACTAGCCAGCACATGCTGGCTGGGGAATTCTGGGAGTTGAAGTCCACAGACCTGAATAGTTCTCAAAGGTGGGGAATCCTAACCTATTCCCTTGTTTTTCACTTCCTGCTCACCCACGTTCTCTCCCTCTCTTCCTGTTTCCCATACCCATGACCTCTTCTTCCCCAGCCAACAGCTCTACTCCGGCTCTACTCCGGCTCTACTCCGGCTCTACTCCGGCTCTACTCTACTCCTCCTGGCAATGGCTCTCAAGCACTCCCAAGCTAGGACAGATCTGAGCGCAAGGAGCCGGTGGCTGCACCTGCCCCCTTGGCAACCCTCCACCTTGCCCAGTTGGGCCACAGTCCCTGCCCCAGTTCCCCATTCCTCAGGATGGCTGCAAGGGGCCAGATGCACGTAAGTCTCCTCCACCCTCCAGGTGCCTCTGGGTGTTCACCAGGGGTGTCCCCCCCCTCCCCCCTCCCTCCGAAACCAGCTTGTCAATCAATTGTGCCCCGTACAAAGGCCCAGACCCAACCAACCGCATCAACAAATATCACACTTCACTGGAGAATTACAGTCTCCGGTGGGTGGAAATCAGCCTCTGGACTGGTTGGAAACTGGCACCAGCAGGCGAATTGGGAAATCGCCTTGCGACATTCGGCCAGAGTCACATGGGGAGGGGAGGGGTGGGGGGTCTCAGCTGTGGAAGAGGAGAGCTGCCCTCCAACCCAGGAAGGTCCTTGCTGAAGGATCTCTTGGGTTCATCTGAGGCTCTAGAAAGAGGGCAGAGAAGAGGAACAAAGAGGATTAGGGGCCTGGAGGCTAAAACATCTAAGAAACGTTGGATATGTCTCGTTTAATGAGAAGCAGGACCAGGGGAGACAGGATAGCATCTTCCAGTATCTCAGGGGTTGCCCCAAAGAAGAGGGAGTCAAGCTATTCTCCAAGGCACCTGAGGGCAGAACAAGAAGCAATGGGTGGAAACTAATCCAGGAGAGAAGCAACCAAGAACTGAGGAGAAACTTCCTGACAGTGAGAACAATTAATTTATGTACTGGAGGTTACCTCCAGAAGTTGTGGGTGCTACAACACTGGATGTCTTAAAGAGGAAATAGGACAACCACTTGTCTGAAATGGTAATGCTTGGTCTCCTGCTTGAGCAGGGGGCTGGTCTAGAAGACCTCTAAGGTCCCTTGCAGTCCTATGATTCCAGAAGGAAGGAAGGAATTAAATGGATGGAGGCTAAAACATGCAATGAACGGTTGCAGGAACTGGGCCTGGCTAGTCTAGGGAAGAGAAGGACCAGGGGAGACAGGAGAGCATCTTCCAATAGTTGAGGGGCTGCCCCAGAGAGGAGGAAGGGGTCAAGCTATTCTCCAAGGCACCTGAGGGCAGAACGAGAAGCAATGGGTGGAAACTAATCCAGGAGAGAAGCAACTTAGAACTGAAGAGAAACTTCCTGACACTTAGAACAATTAATCAGTAGAACAGAAGTTGCCTCCAGAAGTTGTGAATGCCCCAACACTGCAAGTCTTTAAGAAGATGTTGGAGAGCCATTTGTCAGGAATGGGCATAAGGTCTCCCAGTTGAGCAGGGGGCTGGACTAGAAGACCTCCGAGGCCCCTTCCAGCCCGGTTGTTCTGTTGCTCTATTCGCTCAGCTGCGGGCATTGTCAGCTAGGATGCCAAGAGCAAAGAGCCAGGCCCACCCTCGCTTGGCTTCGTGCCAGAGGGACTCAATTATCCTTGTCATCTCAAATGATACTTTTACACACACGAACCCCAACACAATCAGGTGTGCTGTTGACAAACGGCAACAGGTGATGGAAGCGCTTGGCACAGAAAGCACGGCAGGAACACAATGCTCGCTGCCCGGGTCAAGGTGGGCAGCTCAGCAAGGAGGCAGCCGAGAGTGGACGGACGCTTTGCTTCCACTCCGGAGAAGAGGCGGAGGGACGCCAAGCAAGATGCCACCCCGAGCTGGGAGGTTTTGCGCAGAAGCTGGCCGAGAGCCATCCATGCCCCATGGACCGGTCACACCTCACGCTCTCCAGCTTGGGTTGAGGTGTAATTTGGAAGATTCCCAGAGGTTCCTCAGCCACTCACAATGCTCCCCTCCTCTCCAAAGTTGGCCTGCGTGGAGGTCAGGCTGGCCCTAGCCAGGGGGTTAATTGTTCTCCTCCTCCTCCTGCCTTCCAACTGGTAGTAGGGAGGCAGGGACCTGGAGGAGACCTCGAGAGCAACCCGCAAGCCGCAGCCTTCATCCTTCATCTCTGCCAAGGCAGCTAACAAAGAACGGGAGGAATTGACATAATGAGCACCGGGGAAAGAAAAGAAATACTTGGAATTTGGAAGACGAGGCGTCCTCGGAGCACGCAGAAGACGGACGAGCACATTCAGCCCAGGAAGAATGGAAGGGCCCGTCTGCCAACAGAGGGCATCCATCTCGCTCATTCCTCCCTGCTCCTGTTGCTCCTCCCTCCTCCGACCTCTTCTGCAGGAGCCAAAACCCTCTGCATGCCCACAAGGAAGGGAAGATGCCTCCAGAAAGACCTGTTGTCCAGCTCTGGAAGTCCACTTTTGGCCAGGAAGAAGGTCCTATAGAACGGCAGCTGCAGCTGCCCCAAAAGCCAACCTTGTTCTAGGCTGCATCAACAGAGGGAGAGAATCAAGATCCCATGAAGGGTTAATACCACTTTACAAGGCCTTGGGAAGGCCACACTTGGAATATTTGCATCCAGTTTTGGTCACCACGATGTAGAAAAGACGTGGAGACTCTAGAAAGAGTGCAGAGAAGAGCAAGAAAGAGGATTAAAGGCTAAAATATAGGATGAAACAGTTGCAGGAGATGGGAAGGTCTAGTTGAATGAAAAGAAGGACCAGGGGAGACAGGATAGCAGCCTTCCAATATCTCAGGGGCTGCCCCAAAGAAGAGGGACTCAAGCTATTCTCCAAGGCACCTGGGGGCAGGACAAGAAACAATGGGTGGAAAATAATCAAGGAGAGAAGCAACTTAGAACTAAGGAGGAATTTCCCGACAATTAGAACAATTAATCAGTGGAACAGAAGTTGCCTCCAGAAGCTGAATGCCACAACACTGGAAGTCTTCAAGAAGATGTTGGATAGCCATTTGTCTGAAACGGTATAGGGCTTCCTGCCTAAGCAGGGGGTTGGACTAGAAGACCTCCAAGGTCCCTTCCAGGTCTGCTATTCTATTTCCAATTTATAAGGCCTTGGTAAGGCCACACTTGGAATACTGCATCCAGTTTATTGAAAAGATGTGGAGACTCTGGAAAGAGTGCAGAGAAGAGCAAGAAAGAGGACGAGGGGACTGGAAGGTTGCAGGAAGTGGGTATGTCCAGTTTAATGGAAAGAAGGACCAGGGGAGACATGATAGCAACCTTCCAATATCTCAGGGGCTGCCCCAAAGAAGAGGGAGTCAAGCTATTCTCCAAGGCACCTGAGGGCAGAACAAGAAGCAATGGGTGGAAACGAATCCAAGAGAGAAGCTTGACCCCATAATCTTCCTCCTCCTTTTCCTCCTCTTCTACACATGTTCTTCTCCTTCATCACCAGTTTTCCTCCTCCTCCTCCTCTCCTTACTACCGCTGATGATGCTCCCTAGTTGGGTCATGCAACGTCTGCAGGAAAACAGCCCCGCTCAGAGAGCACCCAGGACCCCCCATTTCAATCCTGTCCTAAAAAATATTCTCTACCTGGGAGAATTGCATGCTTGTGTGTCCAGGTGTTGTGGAAAGAAGGCCACTGGGCGAAGCCCCGTCCTTTGCACCTGCTGGGACTGGATCCTTCTTTTAGCAGATTGCACAATCCGCTCCCTGTGAACCAGAAACCTGCCTAGATCACACCCCAGTGGGGCAAAAGCCTTCGCCAAGCCCACATTTTCGTTCTCCTGCAAGAGTCTCCTTCTTCTCGTTTCTTCCCTGCAGAATCAATCATCCAGCCTGGAGCTGGGAGAATCACCCAGCTGGCAAAGGCCCATGGAGGTCCTTTTGCGAAAAATCACAGCGTAAAAAACACTTATACCATCGGAGCGAAACACAAACAGGAGTGGGCTGGAGACTGTTTGCCTTTGACTTAAGGCTCCTTTGAGCCGCTGCTGCAAGACGGGCTCAGCTTACAGAAATCTCCCCTGGTTGCTAATGGCCCCACTTGCGGTGCCCCAGGCTGCCAGCTGGGCTTGGCAGCCTGGGGCTGAACAAAGGCAGGGCAAGGAGTGCCCCACTTGCCCACCTCGGAGCACGGAGCACTTCCTCCACAAGCAGCAGCCCAGACCTTACCCCCCTCCCCACTCTGTATCTCTAGAACAGGAGGGGAGGGTTAATTTTACGGGGTCCCCCATGCAGCGTTTCTGAGCTAGGACAAGGAGCCACGATGGAAACTAATCCAGGAGAGAAGCAACTTAGAACTGAGGAGGAATTTCCGGACAGTGAGAACAATGAATCAGTGGAACAGAAATTGCCTCCAGAAGTTGTGAATGCCTCAACACTGGAAGTCTTTAAGAAGATGTTGGACAGAGGGAATGTTGGTGTTCTGGGAGGGAGGAAGAGTACGAATTAAAACGGTTGCAGAGGCAGAAGCCTTTCTTAAAAAACATTCCTCAATCCTGGAGGATGAAAATGGGGGAGCAGAGGGTCCCGCGGCCCCGCCCACTGGGGGGCCAGGGAGAAGAAGAAGATACAATTGCCAAAAGATTTAGATCTCAAAAGTGACTTTATTTTAGTACAATATAACTTTTGTTTGGATGTTTATACATGATTGCTAGCATAGATTTTACGATGATATATTTGCATTTCTGTCCACTTTGTAGTACAAATGAAAATTTAATGTATTATCTATATTTTCTTATGAAGCCTCGGAAGGGGTCAACGACTTCGACGTGAAAGTTCTCACAATATCTTTTACACACCCTACCTTTTACCCTATTTGTAAAAAATTATAAAAACCAATAAAACTTTTTTTTCAAAAAAAAAAAAAAGATGCTGGAGAGGTTGGACTAGAAGACCTCCAAGGCCCCTTCCAGTGATGGAGCACCCACAACATCTGAAGGCAAGCCGTTCCATTGAGCATAGACTGAGAGAGCTGGAAGGGACCTTGGAGCTCTTCTAGTCCAGCCCCCTGCTCAAGCAGGAGACCCCTAGACACGGGATGGCGCACCTAGGGCATATGTGCCACAGGTGGCATGTGGAGCCATTGGTCAGGGCACTCGAGGGGTTGTCCTGACAGCTGGCCAGCGTGCATGTGAGTGCTAGCCCGCTGATTTCGCCTTTTTTTTTGGAGGCCATTTTTCGCCCTCCCCAGGCTCCAGAGGTTTTATAGGAGCCTGGGGAGGGCGAAAACAGCCCGCACACCCGGAAGCCCTCTGGAGGTTTCAGGAGCTTCCTTGAAGCCTCCGGAGCGCAGAAAACCACCCCTGAAGGTCCCGGAAGGCTCCGGAGGGCTTAAACCAGCCCTAGGAGCAAACCGGAAATCTGTTCCCAAACTTCCGGTTTGCACATAGGGCTGGTTTTTTTGCTCTCCAGAGGCTTCGGGGAAGCTCCTGAAACTTCCGGAGGGCCTCTGGGGAGGGGGCTGTTTTCACACACACCCCCAGGCTCCTATAAAGCCTCTGGAGCCTGGGAGGGCGAAAAAAGCATGCCAGAAATGAGGGGGGTCGCGCTGGGTGGGGTCACATATTGCATTATAGCTGCGACACGTCCATGCACGACCCCCCTGCGCTGCCCCCACTTATGGCAGGCGAGCCAAAAAAGGTTCCCCATCGCTGCCCTAGACCATTTCAGACAGGTGGTGGTGGTCCAGTCTCTTCTTAAAAGGGATTTGCTTGCTCCTGATCCAAGCAATCTTCAAAAGTTCCAGTTGGAGCTTAGTCACAAAAGGCAGCGGGGTGATCTTACAATACAGTACAATAGCAGAGTTGGAAGGGACCTTGGAGGTCATCTAGTCCAGCCCCCTGCTTAGACTGGCTGTAAAACACATCAAGGGCTGCCAGTCAGAGGAAGGAACTGGAGGGGAGATATCCACATCGGTTTCCTAAATTGCCATTGGACTGAAATGGTAGAAGGTCTCCTGCTTGAGCACAGAGGGTTGGACTAGATGGCCTCAGAGGTCCCTTCCCACTCTGTTATTCTGTATTCTGGATGAGATACAATACAGTACAAGAGCAGAGTTGGAATGGACCTTGGAGGTCTTCTAGTCCAACCCCCTGTCTAGGCAGGAAACCTTATACCATTTCAGACAAATGGCTCTCCAACATCTTCTTAAAGACTTGCAGTGTTGGGGCATTCACAACTTTTGGAGGCAACTTCTGTTCCACTGATTGATTGTTCTCACTGTCAGGAAATTCCTCCTCAGTTCTAAGTTGCTTCTCTCCTTGATTAGTTTCCACCCATTGCTTCTTGTTCTGCGCTCAGGTGCCTTGGAGAATAGCTTGACTCCCTCTTCTTTGGGGCAACTCCTGAGAGATTGGAAGGCTGCTATCCTGTCTTTCCTAGTCCTACTTCTCATTACACTAGACCTACCCAGTTCCTGCAACCGTTCTTCATATGTTTGAGCCTCCAGTCCCCTAAATCCTCTTTGTTGCTCTTCTCTGCACTCTTTCCAGAGTCTCCACGTCTTTTCTACATCGTGGTGACCAAAACTGGATGCAACTATTCCAAGTGTGGCCTTCCTTAGGCCTTGTAAAGTGGTATTAACCCTTCAGGTGATCTTGATTCTCTCCCTCTGTTGATGCAGCCTAGAACTGGGTTGGGCCAGTCCTCTTGGGCCAGTCCTTCCCTCTCCGCCCCAATCCACCTTGCAGGGTTGTTGTTGGGGGTGGAAACAGGTGGAGGAAAGAGTTCCAGATATGTTTATTATACAAATAATAAAGGAGAGATATGCATAAATTGCAGTGTTTTAAGCAATGATGCCATGATATCGTGACTTAAAGTTAAAGGTTCCCTTGCCCATCTGTGCTAGTCATTCCCAACTCCAGGGGCCGATGTTTCAAAGCTGAAGAGCCAGCGCTATCCGAAGACGTCTCCGGGGCCATGTGGCCAGCATGACTCAATGCCAAAGGAGCATGGAACGCTGTTCCCACCAAAGGTGGTTCCTATGTTTCTACATGCATTTTTACCTGCTTTCGAACTGCTAGGTTGGCAGAAGCTGGGACAAGTCACGGGGGCTCCCTCCGTTACGAGGCGCTAGGTATTCGAACTGCTGAATGGCCGACCTTTGTGCTCGACAAGCTCAGCATCTGAGCCCCTGAGCCCTTTATCTTGACTTGATCATTTGCAATTCTTCACACAATCTCCAGGGACTGTCAAGGAATGTTTTGGAAATAATTTTTCCAGATGTGGGAGCTTCTCTTTCCCCAGGTCAGTCCAGGAAGGTATCCAGTGGTTGGGCCAGTCCAAGTTCAATACAATACAACAGCAGAGTTGGAAGGGACCTTGGAGGTCTTCTAGTCCAACCCCCTGCTTAGGCAGGAAGCCCTACACCACTTCAGACAAATGGCTATCCAACATCTTCTTAAAGACTTGCAGTGTTGGGGCATTCACAACTTCTGGAGGCAATTTCTGTCCCACGGATTAGCTGTTCTAACTGTCAGGAAAATTCTCGTCAGTTCTAGGTTGCTTCTCTCCTTGATTAGTTTCCACCCATTGCTTCTTGTTCTACCCTACCTTGGGTTCTCCGAAGGCTACAAAATGGTCTTTGCAGGATCAGTCATTGGGATAAGAGGGTTTGTCTTCCGAGCTTTTGGATGCGTGGGAATTTCTCTCCAGCAGAATGTGAACAAAAGGACAATTCTGTCCCATTATCTCGGGACCCCTATATTGGGTTAAAAGGGTCTTTTCTAGGACTCTCCTACTTAGAGTCAAGGCAAGGGCGCCCCCTGGTGGAGATGCTCCTCTCCTTCCTTCCTTCCTTCCTTCCTTCCCAAGGGCCAACGATCCCTTCAGCCTCATCAGGTTCCAAACCACCTTAAGGGCAGGGGTCCCCAACCTTTGCAGCTTTAAGTCTGAAGGACTTCAGCTCCCAGACTTCTCCAGCCAGCTTTGCTTTAAAGCAGGGGTCCCCAACCTTTGCAGCTTTAAGTCTGAAGGACTTCAGCTCCCAGACTTCTCCAGCCAGCTTTGCTTTAAAGCATGGGTCTCCAACCTTTGCAACTTTAAGTCTGAAGGACTTCAGCTCCCAGACTTCTCCAGCCAGATTTGCTTTAAAGCATGGGTCTCCCAACTTTGCAACTTTAAGTCTGAAGGACTTCAGCTCCCAGACTTCTCCAGCCAGCTTTGCTTTAAAGCAGGGGTCCCCAACCTTTGCAACTTTAAGTCTGAAGGACTTCAGCTCCCAGACTTCCCCAGCCAGCTTTGCTATGTGGGTATATACATAATCAGCTTTGCTGGCTGGAGAATTCTGGGAGCTGAAGTCCTTCAGACTTAAAGTTGCAAAGGTTGGAGACCCTGCTTTAGGGGTCCTGACATTTAGACTCAGTCCTGATGGATCACTCAATCAATCCATTAGTTCAACAATTTTTTATTGCTTTATTGATTTGATTTGATTTTGGCTGACTGCAAACGGATTTAGAGGGGGTTGAATGGTCCTACAACTTCCAGGCGGCATTCTTGCAACACTTCGAAATCAGCACACAGGCGCACCAACAAACACCCACAACCATCCCCCCCCCCCCCCTGCACTGCACCTGTTGCGGGTTCAAACACGCCTGCTTCAACCTCACAAACTTGGCAGAGATTTCCTTTCGGAGTTCCTTTGTGTCGGCTTCCCTTGGACTCCGTCATTCTCTCGATCTTGCACGCAACGTGCAAAAGCAGGACGCGGATTGGCTTGGGAGCCCGGTCCGTGCAACTTCAGGGGTCCTTCCCAGAAGGGGGAAAGCGATTTTGATGGGGGGAGGGGGCGTAGAGGATTCGGTCTAGAAAAGGAGCTGACAGGAGCTCTGCGGTGCACAACCCCGATGTTTATTTTATTCGTGAAACTTGCGCAATGGGCTCCCCATCGCGTCAGAAGCGGCAAGAGGTTGTTCCAGGCAGAATTACAGAATAACAGAGTCGGAAGGGACCTTGGAGGTCTTCTAGCCCAACCCCCTGCTCAAGCAGGAGACCCTACATCATTTCACATAATGATGACTTAGCTGCTAAGTCTTGTGGGAGCTCCATCACTGGAAGCTTTCAAGAAGAGATTGGACTGCCAACTGTTACGGTCTCCTGCTTGGGCCAGGGGTTGGACTAGATGACCTACAAGGTCCCTTTCAACTCTGTTAATCTTAATCTGCCTCTTAGAGTAGAACAGAATTGGAATAGTCCAAGTGTGACTGGACACACAAGGAATATGTCTTTGGTGCAGATGCTCTCAGTGTACATAAAAAGACTATATATACTTTCTATAGAATAGAATAGAATAGAATAGAATAGAATAGAATAGAATTCCTTTATTGGCCATGTGTGATTGGACATCCGAGGAATAGGTCTTTGGTGCAGATGCTCTCCGTGTACATAAAAAGACAAGATAACATTCGTCAAGAATCCTAAGGCACAACACTTAATGATAGTCATGGGCTACAAATACATAAGCAATTCTCACTCAGGAAATTCCTCATTATTTTCAGGTTGCTTCTTCCCTTTTAAAGAGCTCCCCACTTACATCTGGTTGCAGGAACTGGGTAGGTCTAGTTGAATGAAAAGAAGGACCAGCGGAGACAGGATAGCATCTTCCAGTATCTCAGGGGTTGCCCCAAAGAAGAGGGAGTCAAGCTATTCTCCAAGGCACCTGAGGGCAGAACAAGAAGCAATGGGGGAAAACTAATCCAGGAGGGAAGCAACTTAGAACTCAGGAGAAATTTCCTGACAGCGAGAACAATTAATCAGTGGAACAGAAATTGCCTCCAGAAGTTGTGAATTCTCCAACCCTGCAAGTCTTTAAGAAGATGTTGGAGAGCCATTTGTCTGAAACGGTATAAGGTTTCCTGCCTAGACAGGGGGTTGGACTAGAAGACCTCCAAGGTCCCTTCCAACTCTGCTCTTGTATTGTATTGTATCTCATCCAGAATACAGAATAACAGAGTGGGAAGGGACCTCTGAGGCCGTCTAGTCCAACCCTCTGTGCTCAAGCAGGAGACCTTCTACCGTTTCAGTCCAATGGCAATTTAGGAAACCGATGTGGATTTCTCCCCTCCAGTTCCTTCCTCTGACTGGCAGCCCTTGAAGTGTTTTACAGCCAGTCCATTTGTTTGATTCATTGTGCGCCGGTTCCCCGCAGAGAATGGAGATGCCTATCGGGCTGAACAAACCCCCCTCCCTTCACCTGGGACTCCTGGAGGCAAGGAGGAAGCCCAGGTCCAGTCAGCAAAACCCCTGGGAGGCCATTCTGACAGCTGGTTTTTCTGCATTTCTCTCTTTTCATTCAATGGCCAGGGAGGAAAATCTCCTGCCCAGACAATGCCCCGCGCAGGGGATCGGGGAAGGGGCTGGAGGATGCCAAGGAGCCTCCCACCACAGTATACACCCTTCCTGGAGAAGCGCCAGGGGGGTGGAACATGGGCCCCAGCCGCGCTTGGGATGGGCGGCTCATCATGGCAGCTGTTCAAATGTTTCTCTTGGGATGCATCTTGCAAAAGGGAGACCCTTCCCTGTGCTCCGAGGATGGGCTGGGGTCCTTTGCCCTGGTCTGGGATGGAAGGAGAGAACCCACCCCCACCCCAAGAGACTGGGGGTCATGAAGGGGCGGCTTGCCTCCTGCTGACCACAGCTGTGCCTTTTCCACCCAGAGCATGAGGAAAAGAGAACATAGAATAATGGGGTTGGAAGGGACCTTGGAGGTCTTCTAGTCCAGCCCCTTGCCCAAGATCACAGATTCATAGGGCTGAAAGGGACCTTGGAGGCCTTCTAGTACAATCCCTTGCCCAAGATCATGGGATCAAAGGTGTAGAAGGGAGCTCGAAGGTCTTCTAGGCCAACTCCCTGCCCAAGACCACGGAATCATAGGAGAGGAAGGGACCTCAGAGGTCTTCTAGTCCAGCCTCCTGCTCAGAATCACAGAATCATAGAAGAGGAAGGGACCTAGTCCAACTCCCTTGTGGAGCAGTAGATCCTATACCATTCTGGACAAACGGCTGCTCAGTCTCTTCTTGAAATTAAACAGTAACTGAGTTGCAAGGGACCTTGGAGGTCATCTAGCCCAACCCCCTGCTCAAACTCGGGATTCAAACCGCCGAACTGCCAACCTTTCTGATCAACAAGCTCAGTGTCTTACCCTTGGCAGAAAGGCTTAACTTGCACACCCGGCAAGCTCGTTTTCTGGGATCGCACCATCCAGACATCAGCATGGGTCAAAAAAGTCAAGATGGCGGCCAGGACTGGGCATTTGGCCAAACGATTGAGCCACCTGTCACTGAACAAAAGCCGCTTAGGTGAGCCTAGCCTGGGTGCCGCGTGGAATTAGGGGCAGCCGGTGATTTTTCCCTGATAAAGTGGCAACTCCGTAAGACCCCTTTTTCTGTGGGGGCTCTGATGCAATCCAGACCCCCTCCTCAAGTTTCTCCCCAGGTGGCTGGGAAGAGGAGAAGGAAAGGGGATTTGGCCTATGGAGGCACGAGACTCTATTCAGAGAGACAGTCTGGTCTAGTGGTTAAGGCACCGGGCTAGAAAGCAGGATGCACTGAGTTCTAGTTCTACCTTAGCCACGAAAGCAATACCATGCAAGGTTCCGATTCAATTATATAGATGAGAAGGTGCGCTTTGGTTTTATTTTTTTATGTATAATGTACACTGAAGGGGGCATTTGATTCCGTCGTGCGAGGTGCGAATGACAAGGAACACATCTAAAATCTACACTGAAAGCCAGTTGAGGGACTTTGGCACAATCCCCCAGAGACAGGGAGTTCTAGTCCTGCCTGGTAAAGGGAGGAAAGCTGCAGGACGAGAGATCACAGCAGGTGGGGCATGCTAAGAGGGCTTGTTTCTTTTACAGAAGAGATTGGATACAGGGGTTGGACTAGATGACCTAGATCAGGGGTCCCCAACCTTTGCAACTTTAAGTCTGAAGGACTTCAGCTCCCAGACTTCTCCAGCCAGCTTTGCTTTAAAGCAGGGGTCTCCAACCTTTGCAACTTTAAGTCTGAAGGACTTAGCTCCCAGAATTCTCCAGCCAGCTTTGCTTTAAAGCAGGGGTCTCCAATCTTTGCAACTTTAAGTCTGAAGGACTTCAGCTCCCAGACTTCTCCAGCCAGCTTTGCTTTAAAGCAGGGGTCCCCAACCTTTGCAACTTTAAGTCTGAAGGACTTCAGCTCCCAGAATTCTCCAGCCAGCTTTGCTTTAAAGCAGGGGTCTCCAATCTTTGCAACTTTAAGTCTGAAGGACTTCAGCTCCCAGACTTCTCCAGCCAGCTTTGCTTTAAAGCAGGGGTCTCCAACCTTTGCAACTTTAAGTCTGAAGGACTTCAGCTCCCAGACGTCTCCAGCCAGCTTTGCTTTAAAGCAGGGGTCCCCAACCTTTGCAACTTTAAGTCTGAAGGACTTCAGCTCCCAGACTTCTCCAGCCAGCTTTGCTTTAAAGCAGGGGTCTCCAACCTTTGCAACTTTAAGTCTGAAGGACTTCAGCTCCCAGACTTCTCCAGCCAGCTTTGCTTTAAAGCAGGGGTCTCCAACCTTTGCAACTTTAAGTCTGAAGGACTTCAGCAAAGCTGGCTGGAGAATTCTGGGAGCTGAAGTCCTTCAGACTTAAAGTTGCAAAGGTTGGGGACCCCTACCTAGATGACAGGGTGTTATCTCCATGATAAAATCGATCAGATCCGGGACGGGTTGGCCTCCGACTGGACTAGTTCAGACGGGCTGACGGAGGCAGGTCTTGAGTCTGTCATCTGGGAAGAGTTCGATCCTGTGACTCCCGAGGACATGGACAGGATGCTGGGGTGGCTGAACGCCACCACACGTTTATTGGACCCGTGTCCCTCCTGGTTGGTACTGGCCTCCCGGGAGGTGACACGAGGCTGGCTCCAGGGAATTGTCAACGCTTCTTTGAGCGAGGGGTCCCTGCCCACCGACTTGAAAGAGGCGGTGGTGAGACCCCTCCTCAAGAAGTCCTCTCTGGCCACGGCTGTGTTGGCCAACTACCGTCCTGTCTCCAACCTTCGTTTTCTTGCGAAGGTTGTTGAGTGTGTGGTGGCACAACAGCTCCCTCAGCACCTGGAGGAAACTGTCTATCTGGACTCGCGCCAGTCCGGCTTCCGGCCTGGGCACAGCACCGAGACGGCATTGTTCGCGTTGATAGATGATCTCTGGAGGGCCCGGGATAGGAGTTGTTCCTCTATCCTGGTCCTGTTAGATCTCTCATCGGCTTTCGATACCATCGACCATGGTATCTTATTGCACCGGCTGGAGGGGTTGGGGGTGAGAGGCACCGTTTTGCGGTGGTTCTCCTTCTACCTCTCTGACTGGTCGCAATTTGTGTTGGCAGGAGGGCAGAGGTCGATGTCGAGGTGCCTCACTTACGGGGTGCCTCAGGGGTCGGTCCTCTCACCTCTCCTGTTCAACATCTATATGAAGCCGCTGGGTGAGATCATCCGTGGTTTCTGGGTAGAGTTCCATCAGTACGCGGATGATACTCAGCTGTACATCTCTACCCCGGACCACCCCAACGATGCCGTGGAAGTGATGTCTCGGTGTCTGGAGGCCATGCGAATCTGGATGGGGAGAAACAGGCTCCGACTCAACCCATCCAAGACCGAGTGGTTGTGGCTTCCACCGTCATGATATAGTCAGCTGGCTCCATCTCTGGCTATTGGGGGGCGAGTCATTGGCCCCCACAGAGATGGCTCGCAACTTGGGTGTCCTCCTGGACTCTCGGCTGTCCCTAGAAGACCATATGACAGCCGTGGCCAGGGGGGCTTTTTATCAGGTTCGCCTGATACGCCAGTTGCGCCCCTTTCTGGATCGTGACGCTCTATGCACGGTCACTCAAGCCCTCGTCATCTCCCGCCTGGACTATTGCAACGTGCTCTACATGGGGCTCCCCTTGAGGTGCACCCGGAGGCTCCAGTTAGTTCAGAATGCAGCCGCGCGGGGGATTCTGGGAGCCTCAAGATGCTCCCACGTGACACCTCTCCTGCGCGAGCTGCACTGGCTGTCTGTGGCTTTCCAGGTGCGCTTCATTGTATTAGTGACCATCTTCAAAGCGCTCCATGGCAAGGGACCTGGTTATCTGCAAGACCGCCTCCTGCTACCAAATGCCTCCCACCGTCCAGTTCGCTCCCACAGAGAGGGCCTCCTCAGGGTGCCGTCGGGCAGTCAATGTCGGCTGGTGACTCCCAGGGGGAGAGCCTTCTCTGTGGCAGCCCCCACCCTCTGGAATGACCTCCGCCCTGACCTACGGATGACTATGGACCTATATCTCTTCCGTCGGGCCCTGAAGACCTATCTGTTTCGTGCGGCCAGCCTGGCATAGTTTTTAACTGGCATAGTTTTAAATGGTATAGTTTTGAAGGTTTTTTTAGCAGGGATTTTAACAAGGTTTTAAGACAGGCTATTTATCATTTAATGTATTTTTAAAGGTTTCTATGCTTTTTACTTGTGATTTTATTGTTGCCTGTACACCGCCCTGAGTCCCGGAAGGGAGAAGGGCGGTATAGAAATTTAAACAACAACAACAACAACAACAACAATAATAATAATAATGACCTCCGAGGTCCCTTCCAGCTTCTGCTCTTCTGTGACTTCCCTGCCGGGTGCACAGCGACACCTGCTGGCGGAGCCTCAAAGCGCAGGGGCACTGAGTGAAGCCAAGAGGGAGGCCGGCTCTCACCCAGCTTCCCATAAGCAGCACCTGGAAAGCTCTGGCCCTTCTAACTTTGAATGGTCACTAAATGAACTGTTGTAACTAGAGGACTTCAGCTCCCAGAATGCCCCAGCCGGCATGCATTGAGATACTGTAGGTGTACCAGCTTCCATAGCTGCCTGGGGCTTCTGGGAGTTGAAGTCCATAAGTTAAAGTGCCCAAGGTTGAAGACCCCTGCCTTAGACCTTCCGGCATGATTCAAGGCTGACCTGTGGGAGCCCCCCCAAGGATCCCAACCCCCTAAATGCTGCCCTGGGGTGCAGGGGGCCTGGTCAGAGAGTGTGTGGGGTGGGGAAGGAGCCAGCCTCTTTTCTCTGACAAATTCTTCTTTTTGAGTCTTTTTTTAACCCAGCAAACAGCTGCAGCCTCCAGCCTGCTTCCTTGGCCGGAGGCACCCGAGCTATTTCCAGGGTCTGCGTGTGTCTGGGCTGCGAAAATGCACTTTTTTGGGGGGGAAAGTACTGGAGTCAGAGGAGGAGGAGGAGGAGGAGGAGGAGGGGTAATTATAGCAGCACCACTTTTAGCTCCCAAAATATGGGGGAAACTTTTGGCATCCTTTGTCAAGGCAGAACAAAACCGTCTCTATCAGCAACCCGAAATGATTCATCCTGCTTGCAGCCGGGGCGACAGAAGGACTGGATTGATGGCTCAAAAAAAAAGAACCTTTAAAAAAAAATAACAAATTGGGGTCGTTCTCCGAGGCCCCCTAGACAAGAAAGGGTCTCTTCTGAACCCACAGACCCTCCCACTCTTAAATATCTTCCATTTGCTTCCCAAATTCTCCTCTGCCTATTTCTGGAGCTCTTCAATAGCTTCCATTGTATGCGTCAAAGTACAATGGCTATTTTTTTTAATTAAAAAAAAAGGAGTTTTTGAATATGTTGAAAAGTGTATTGAGAAGAAAGACTGGTGTTCTTTTCAGACCCCTGAAATATCCCCACCCCCCACCCCCATTTATAGGGAGGGGGTGCTAACAACAGCAGCGGCCAGTACATTTTGCAAGAATGAGAGATGGTAGCTGAGGGTCAGCTGGGGAGGGAGGGTCCCTGCTGGAGCTTTTGATGGGACTCAGATCAGCCCAGGGCTCCTGGGGGGGGGGGGATTCAAATGGGCCCCTTTTTGCTTCGTCTGTGGCTTGAGCCATTCCTGGGGGAATAAAAAAGTAACAGCTGTAAAAGAAGGGAAGGAGGGAGGAGGAGGAGGAGGAGGAGGACTATGGGGGTCCTGGGTGCTCTCTGAGCTTGGTGGTTTTCTTGCAGACGTTTCACGACCCAACTAGGGAACATCATCTGGGCTAGAAGGGTGAGGGGTTTGCAGGAAGGAGGAGGAGGGACAAGGTGAACATACAGCAGTTCAAATGGGCCACAAAAGCTTCAGTTCCTTTCCCTTTTTTCCCTTCATGTTCCTTGAGGATTTCATCTGTTGAGTGTCCTTCCTTCCTTCCTTCTTTCCTTTCTTCCTTATAAATTTCTTATCTCCTTCTTTCCTCCTTCCTTCCTTTCCCTCCCTCCCTCTTTCCCTCCCTTCATCAATTTCTTGTCACTTTCCTTCTTTCCTTCCCCTCCCTCCCTTCTCCCTCATCTTTCCTGTCTTTCTTATCTTTCTTTCTTTACTTTCCTTCCTTCCTCCTTTCCTTCCTTCCTTCCTTCCTTATAAATTTCTCATCTCCTTCCTTCCTTCCCTTCCCTCCCTCACTCCCTTCTCCCTCATCTTTCCTGTCCTTCCTTCCTTCCTCCTTTCCTTCCTCCCTCCCTCCCTCCCTTCCTTCCTTCCTCCTTTCCTTCGTTTCCTTCCCTCCCTCTCTCCCTTCTCCCTCATCTTTCCTGTCCTTCCTTCCTTCCTCCTTTCCTTCCTCCCTCCCTCCCTCCCTTCCTCCTTTCCTTCCTTCCTTCCTTCCCTTCCCTCCCTCTCTCCCTTCTCCCTCATCTTTCCTGTTCCTTCCTTCCTTCCTTCCTTCCTTCCTTCCTTCCTTCCTTCCTTCCTTCCTTCCTTCCTTCTTGTCTCTCTGAAATGTTTTGCTCTTAGGGTGCCCATCCCCCCATGCTTTTAATTCCAAGCGTTGCCAAACAAACAACACCCCCCCCCCGAGAGCACTTTCCTCCACTCTGTCCATAAATCCAGAGATCTTCGCCTGGATTCCCCTCCCTCCCTCCCTCCCTCCCTGCATTGTCTTCTTCTCTTCCGTTTTTAAGTGGGGAGCAGCGTCTGCAAAAGTGAACGAAGGGCAGATTCCCAGCCCCCGTGTGTTGCTCTGAAAATGCCCAATTATCGTAGATTCCATTTGCCCTGAAAGGCAAAGCAAACACAATCCCTAATGGCTCCATCCATAGCAGCCACGGAGCCTGTTTCCATAATTACTCATTATTCCCCCACAATTACAAAGACGCAATCAATATATCCAGAGCTGTTGACTGGCTCTGACAGCAGGCAAGGGTCTTTGTGCCTGAAGGGGTCCTCCCCCCACCCCCCAGAAAGTCCTCGACATACGACCAAAATTCAGCCGTGAATCTCTGTGGCTAAGCAAGAGCATCGTTAAGTAACTTTTTATGTTTCGTGGCCTTTGTTAACGGCACTTTTGTTAAGTCAGTCACACGGTCGTTGAGCGAATCCAGCTTCCCCCTGTCTGGCCTGCAAGCCCTCTTTCCTTTCTGGACTTTAGGCCTACTACACTTTCTACTAATCATTTCCTATTGTGGGAAAATGGGAGTTAGAGGATAGGCAGCCATAACAACCTTCTTTCTCAGAAAGCCAAGGTCATCCTTTGTCTCTGCACCTCTGCACCTGACCGGAACTGGATGGGAGGAATCTGTTGTCGTGGCAGTGGGAGATGGGACCATGGGAGGGACTGGTGGGTGGGTGGAGGGCAGGATCTGGAACTTTCGACGGTGGGGAAAACCGGGAAGCTTCCAGATTCGGGTTTCCCCAGATGGGCCAAGATGGCTCCCTTCATCCATGGAGACTTTGAGGAATCCTTTGCCTCGGACTCTGGTTTACTTCTGGATGCTTTTTGTAGCCAGTCATGCATGTCAGAGGTTTGCAAAAGGGAATCACGTGACCCCAGGACACTGAGACCGTCATAAGTGTGAGTCAATTGCCAAAGGTCTGAATTTTGGTCATGTGAACGTCGGGATGCTCCAACAGTCATAAGTGTGAAAAATGGCAATAAGTCTTTTCTTTTTTTTAATGCAACTTTGAATGTATCAGTAAACGAACGGTTGTAAATCAACCGTCCTGCCTGCATTTGGTGTGGCTTTCCCGGCTCCAGATCCAAAGTGGGTTTCAATTCACTCGAGAGGATTCGATTCCGTTTCTGGGAATATCTGGGAGTGGGCTGGGTTGTTACAGATACAGATAAACAGTTGGAAGGGACCTTGGAGGTCATCTAGTCCAACCCCCCTCCCCCTCAAGCAGGAGACCATGTCTGACAGATGGCAACCCAGTCTCTTCTTGAAAGCCTCCAGGGATGATGAAGCTCCTACAACTTCTGAGAGCAACTTCTGTTCCATGGGTTGATTCTTCTCCCTGTCAGGAAATTCCTCCTTATTTCCAGGTTGAATCTCTCCTTGGTCAGTTTCCATCCATTCTTCCTTCTCTGGCCTTTGGGGGCTTTGGAGAATAGCTTGACCCCCTTCCTCCTCTCTGGGGCAGCCCCTCCAATACTGGAAGATGCTCTCCTGTCTCCCCTGGTCCTTCTCTTCCCTAGACTAGCCATACCTCTCTTTTTTCTTTTTTCATTATTTTTTTCTTCCTAGTGTCTTCTTTTTCTTCCTTCCTTCCTTCCCTCCCTCCCTCCTTCCTTCCCTCCCTCCCTCCTTCCCTTCCTCCCTCCCTCTCTCCCTCTTTCCTTTCTCCCTTCCTTCCTTCCTTCCTTCCTTCCCTCCCTCCTTCCTTCCTTCCTTCCTTCCTTCCTCTTTCTCTCACTTTGGAGAAAGCTTGACCCCTTCCTCCTCTCTGGGGCAGCCCCTCAGATATTTGACGTCTGCTCTCCTGTCTCCCCTGGTCCTTCTCTTCCCTAGACCAGCCAGGCCCAGGTCCCGCAGCCGTCCATCGTGGGTTTGCGCCTCCAGTCCCTTCATCCTCCTGGTTGCTCTTCTCTGCACTCTTGCTAGCATCCCAACCTCTTTTTTAATAGCCTGGTGATCAAAACTGGATGCAGGACTCCAGGTGTGGCCTTAGTAAGGCTTACTAATAGTTGGGGGTTGCAGTCTCCCAGAGCAACAGCTTCCACCACAACCCCCCCCCCCAGCTGAACCGGACGTCAGAAGGATGCCAAAAACGAGAACAAAAATAGCATTGCTCTCCAGCTCTGCAACACCCCCGCAGGGAGAGAGAATAGAGAGGGGGGCAATTCCCCAATCCTGCCTCTGGCTGCCTCTGCAGCTGCTTATCTAAAACAAGGTTTTTTTTCCTCCCTAAAACTTCCAGTGTGTCTAACCCTTAAGGCAGGAGTCTCCAACCTTTGCAACTTTACGTCTGAAGGACTTCAGCTCCCAGACTTCTCCAGCCAGCTTTGCTTTAAAGCAGGGGTCTCCAACCTTTGCAACTTTATGTCTGAAGGACTTCAGCTCCCAGACTTCTCCAGCCAGCTTTGCTTTAAAGCAGGGGTCTCCAACCTTTGCAACTTTAAGTCTGAAGGACTTCAGCTCCCAGACTTCTCCAGCCAGCTTTGCTTTAAAGCAGGGGTCTCCAACCTTTGCAACTTTAAGTCCGAAGGACTTCAGCTCCCAGACTTCTCCAGCCTGCTTTGCTTTAAAGCAGGGGTCCCCAACCTTTGTAACTTTAAGTCTGAAGGACTTCAGCTCCCAGACTTCTCCAGCCAGATTTGCTTTAAAGCAGGGGTCTCCAACCTTTGCAACTTTAAGTCCGAAGGACTTCAGCTCCCAGACTTCTCCAGCCTGCTTTGCTTTAAAGCAGGGGTCTCCAACCTTTGCAACTTTAAGTCCGAAGGACTTCAGCTCCCAGACTTCTCCAGCCTGCTTTGCTTTAAAGCAGGAGTCCCCAACCTTTGCAACTTTAAGTCTGAAGGACTTCAGTTCCCAGACTTCTCCAGCCAGCTTTGCTTTAAAGCAGGGGTCCCCAACCTTGGCAACTTTAAGTCTGAAGGACTTCAGTTCCCAGACTTCTCCAGCCAGCTTTCCTTTAAAGCAGGGTTCTCCAACCTTGGCAACTTTAAGTCTGAAGGACTTCAGCTCCCAGACTTCTCCAGCCTGCTTTGCTTTAAAGCAGGGGTCCCCAACCTTTGTAACTTTAAGTCTGAAGGACTTCAGCTCCCAGACTTCTCCAGCCAGATTTGCTTTAAAGCAGGGGTCTCCAACCTTTGCAACTTTAAGTCCGAAGGACTTCAGCTCCCAGACTTCTCCAGCCTGCTTTGCTTTAAAGCAGGGGTCTCCAACCTTTGCAACTTTAAGTCCGAAGGACTTCAGCTCCCAGACTTCTCCAGCCTGCTTTGCTTTAAAGCAGGAGTCCCCAACCTTTGCAACTTTAAGTCTGAAGGACTTCAGTTCCCAGACTTCTCCAGCCAGCTTTGCTTTAAAGCAGGGGTCCCCAACCTTGGCAACTTTAAGTCTGAAGGACTTCAGTTCCCAGACTTCTCCAGCCAGCTTTCCTTTAAAGCAGGGTTCTCCAACCTTGGCAACTTTTAAGTCCGAAGGACTTCAGCTCCCAGACTTCTCAGCCTGCTTTGCTTTAAAGCAGGGGTCCCCAACCTTTGTAACTTTAAGTCTGAAGGACTTCAGCTCCCAGACTTCTCCAGCCAGATTTGCTTTAAAGCAGGGGTCTCCAACCTTTGCAACTTTAAGTCCGAAGGACTTCAGCTCCCAGACTTCTCCAGCCTGCTTTGCTTTAAAGCAGGGGTCTCCAACCTTTGCAACTTTAAGTCGAAGGACTTCAGCTCCCAGACTTCTCCAGCTGCTTTGCTTTAAAGCAGGAGTCCCCAACCTTTGCAACTTTAAGTCTGAAGGACTTCAGTTCCCAGACTTCTCCAGCCAGCTTTGCTTTAAAGCAGGGTTCTCCAACCTTGGCAACTTTAAGTCTGAAGGACTTCAGCCCCCAGACTTCTCCAGCCAGCAAAGCTTATTATGTATATACCCACATAGCAAAGCTGGCTGGAGAAGTCTGGGAGCTGAAGTCCTTCAGACTTAAAGTTGCCAAGGTTGGAGACCCCTGACTTAAGGTACACAACAGTTCATGACCGTTTTTTCACACTTAACGACCGTTGCAGACTCCCCGTGGTCACGTGGTCAGAATTCGGAGACTTGCCGGCTGGTTCGTACTTATGATGGTTGTCGTTTTCCCAGGGTCGCGGGATCTCCTTTAACCCAGCTGAGGGTGCTTTTCTGGCAGACCTCTCACGACCCTGCTAGGTAATGTCATCAGAGCTAGAAGGGAGGGAGTACAATCTGTCAGTGGAACAGCTTGCCACAAGAAGTTGTGGATGGCTCCACCAACACCGGTGGTTATTAAGAAGGGATTGGAAAACCATTGGTCTGAAATGGTAGAGGTCTCCTGCTCAAGCAGGGGGTTGGACTGAAGACCTCTGAGGTCCCTTCCAATTCTGACTTCTGATGGTCTTTCTGACGGTTGCAGGAGCTGGGTAGGTCTAGTTGAATGAAAAGAAGGACCAGGGGAGACAGGATATCAGCCTTCCAATATCTCAGGGGTTGCCCAAAGAAGAGGGAGTCAAGCTATCCTCCAAAGCACCTGAGGGCAGGACAAGAAGCAATGGGTGGAAACTAATCCAGGAGAGAAGCAACTTAGAACTGAGGAGACATTTCCTGACAGTTAGAACAATTAATCCGTGGAACAGAAATTGCCTCCAGAAGTTGTGAATGCCTCAACACTGGAAGTCTTTAAGAAGATGTTGGTGAGCCATTTGTCTGAAACGGTATAGGGCTTCCTGCCTAGGCAGGGGGTTGGACTAGAAGACCTCCAAGGTCCCTTCCAACTCTGCTATTGTATTATTATTATTATTATTTGCTAAAAAAAAACCTGGGTTTTGGCACCAACGTCTCATAGCCAAACCATTAACTGACTGAATGACCGTGGTGCACTCACAGTTCTTTCCTTAAACAGGAAAACGTCGTAAAATCAAGTCCGTCGTGTGACCCGATTGATGATGTCACGACTTATGACCGTGACCGTCGTAGGTCAAGGACTACCGGGGACTCCTTTGTGAAGCTGAAAGAGGCACCTCTCCTCTTCCCAGCCCTGCACAAAGGGGATGGAAGGAGGGAGGCAGGTGGAGGAGGGGGGCTGGGGGGCTGGGGGGTGGGTGGGTGGGGTACATCCTGTTTCCCCTCTGAGGCCTTCGGTTGGGAGCTTCAGCCAAGGATCCCTACGCCCATGTGCAGAGTGCGGGAGGACCAGGCAGGGACGGCAACCCACAGACATATTTGTTCTGCTTGGCCGGCCTAGAGTAGTCTCTCGTCTATGGGATTGTCAATAATTTTAGATAGGGATTTAGTATTTTAATTGGTAATTTTTAGTGCAGGATATATTTAATTTGTTTTTATTATGTGTATGTGTATTTATTGTTTTTATTTGCCCTGTGCACCGCTCCGAGTCCCTTTGGGAGAGGGAGCGGTCAACAAATTAATTATTGATTATTGAGACACAAGATGCTTCCGGAGCCATTCGCAGAAATGAACATTTAATTTTCCACCATTTGGTTTCCAAGCGTTTCTCCTCCTCCTCCTCCTCCTCCTCCTCCTCCTCCTCCTCCTCCTCCTCCTCTCTATTCCCCCACCCACCCACCCATCCACCATAACAGCCCTTTGGAAGGAAACAAAAACAAAAAAAGGCTTTTAAAAACCATTCAAATGTCTTTCCAGATGGCAACGGAGACCAAGAGAGGGGGAAACCGACCTGGTAAACTAAAGCCACAATTAAATTAGAAACCAGGAGTTCGTTTGTTCATCGGAGGGTTCCCCCGGAAATGTTTCTGAACGTCGCCCAAATCATTTGGAGGTGGGGGAGCCTGTGGCCGTTCTTAATTCCTTCTCCGGAGCCCCCTGGGCCTGCCTGGACCTTCAGCCGGAGTTCGGAGGAGCCCAACTAGCCTTCTCCCCTCATTCACCATCCCACTTTCTGCCTGGACTACAAGACCCAGAATTCCCAACACCCGAACATCCTGTTCCAACATGGCTGGAGTGGAAGAGGAGGAGGGGGTGGGGTGGAAACGTTGACCTCTAAACCAGGGAAGAACGGTGCCTTCTACAAGCCCTCCACGATGGAGACTTGTTATGGTGGACACATCTCCCCCAGCTTCTCCTCCGTGGCCCGATCTTAGACCTGGCTTTTGAGAGAGTTGAAGTCTTGTCCCGGGAAGTGAGGCCCTTGGGGGGCAGTTCCCAAGCATCGGCCTCCTCCATAGGCAACCCCCCACCCTCACCCCCACATGAACCCTCTCGTTGACTGGTCCCATGGCTTCCAAGAAGTCCTCAATCCCTCCTTCCTTCTCAGATCTGCTTGTTTCCAGCTGGCCCCACCACCGGTGGTTAAAGGACATAGAAGTCATTGTTATTGGACACATCTGCAAACTGCTGGAGGCCCAGGGACGCCACCTGGGGCTCCGAAGGATGCTTCTTGCCGTTCTTCTGGAGGTGGGCCACCGCCGAGTCCCCCAGCAGCGGTCTCTGGCATGGCATCTCCTGCTTGGGCTTGGCCAACGGTTGGCCCGCGCCCTTGAGTTGGCGCGTCTCGTTGGAGGAGGCCACACAGCAGCGGCAGGCCAGGAACGGCTTGGGGGAGTGCTTGGTCTTTCTCCTGGGCACGTTGGGCAGCCTCTCTGGACGGGGACCCCCTTGGCCTTGGGGGGCAGCCCTTTCACGGCTCCTCTTCTTCTGGGCCTGATCCAAGCTGGTGTCTGAATGCGAGGAGCAACTTTCGTTCCAGGCGGCGCTGCCACAGGTGCCAAGGCTCTGGAGGGGCAAGGCCAGGCGCAAGGCTTTCCAGAACTTGGAGCCCACGTGCTTGGACTTCTCCCCTCTCCAGACCACGAAGGCCACGGATTCTTTCAGCTGCTGGACGCTCGGGTGGGCTTGTGGCAGAGGCTGGTACTCCACCACCACCAGCTTGGTGGCGATGTTGTTCTGGCAGAGGAGACCTAGCTTGAACTCCAAGAGGCTGATGCTCTTCTCCAGAAGGTAGTCGGGGCTCAAGGAC